>CM039620.1:24536770-25136770 GCA_022457165.1 Juglans mandshurica
CAGAGAGGTTTTTCTCTCTCCTAACACTGCAAATATTTTTGAATCAAGATATGTATTTGAATCAAGATATCTGATCAAAAAAATGTATTTGACTCAAGATACATTTTTGCATTTTCCAATGTATGATGCTGGTAGAAATTGTTTAGCAACAGAAAATGATTGGCGAACTCAAAATAAAGCTTTTGGGATGCATTTTCTCTCCACTTCCCCTTTTGCTTGCACATAACTACACAATGCTCTCTCTCTCTCTCTCTCTCTCTCTCTCTCTCTGTGGTATATTATGCAGGCTTGCTAATTGTGCTCACTCTCTTCATCCCTTCCCTTTACCTCATCTCTTGTTGCTACTAATATTGGTATTGCTACCAAAACGATCACTGTCCACTTGAACCCAAACTCACCATCACCACCACCCCCAGCATCATCCCATCCATCTCAAAAGAAATTTAAATGCTTTTTTATCCTTATTTTGAAAAAAAGGCATACTAAGTGGGTCAAGTATCAACCCAAGAAAGGCTTCCCTTGAAAAAATTCAAAATTCTACATTGGCAATTGAACTTGACACAGACGAGCATGACTTTTCGGCTGCTGCCGTGAGTATTTTCTACCTCTTCTGCTCACCATGAACTTGCTTAGCTCATGGAATAGAAGAGTTCAAGCACCGGAAACTATACTATTCGCTATTTCAGTTTGATCTTGTGCTCCAGATTTTGGTTTGGAGATGTTCACATTTTTAGCATTGAAATTGGTTTAAAATCTTTTCTTCATATGGGTAGTCCATGAGGATTTACATAGAAAACTGCTCAAAAACGAAAAATGTTTTCAAGATCATTTTTGGGGTATCAGCCAAATAGCAGAAAACCAGTAGTTTTCCAAAAAATAACATGTTTCTAGCTCAAATAGAAATCATTATTTGTTTAAACAAAAACAGCTTAAAGCATTTCTAAAACTAAGCCCTGGGGTTCAAGGGAAGGTCCACCAATAGTTGATCGGCCAATCCCTCCCCCTCTCTGTCTCTTGATCCCTAAGATTTATTTCTTAGATATTAAATAGCATGGTCACATTAAGCTTACGTCTTTGTTGCCTGTTAAATTAACTCTTTATCCCCCCCCCCCCCCCCAAAAAAAAAAAGGCTAACTTGTCATTGTTAGTTTTTCTCTTGCCATGGCTTTCATTTTTCCTGATCCAATTTAGTTTTGGAACATTGTAACAACATCTTTTCAATTTACATGCTTTTACCATCCCCCAGGTCATTAAACAAATAAGAAAGTTCACCTTTTTCCTCTCTCATAGTCCATTCCTTCTGTGATAATCCTGCCTCAAGAATATGAGTTGCTAATTATTCTTGGTTGAATTTTGTTTATTGGAGAAAATTATACTTCACCCTCTCAAGTAACACTCCTTTTGCAATATAACCACCAAACTCTCAAGTAACACTCCTTTTGCAATTATTAGCTGTCATTATGGTTGTTTTAGATTCTGTTTCCAGGTCACCCATGTCGAGGGAGACCGTGGGTTTACTTATGCAACACTGTCAATTCCGTTGCATATTAGCGACGGCCAATTTAAATCCCCCCCCCCCCCCCCCCCCCCCCAACCCCCAAAAAAAAAGAAAAGATAATTGATCAGAAAAAGGAGACAGTATGATGTTTCTGTTTGTAAGAGATTGAAGCCTTAAAATGCTAGTTTTTATCAGTAAACAAAATTTTATTAATCCTAAGAATAGGCAAAAGCCCAAGTACACGGGACTTAAAATGCTAGTTTTTATAGGTTTTGGGCTTATTTTTGTAACTCAATATGATATATATCTTCTACTTTCCACAGATGTTTAATGAGTGTCCAACGCAATGACAAAGTCCTCCTGAGCTCAGGTGATGCATAATGAAATCTGCTGTTGATAATTGTACACTACCATCTATTAGCTTCTTTTTCATTCTCCCTTTGAAGATGTGTTTTTTTTTTTTTGTTTTTTAACCTGGGACAAAGTTTTCCTCCAAACTGGGTTGGAGGAAACCCATCTAAAAAATTGACGTGTCCATTGATCATGCACGAGACTTTTTAATGGAGGGACACATGTCAATTTTTTAAGTTACTCTTAAAAATTTTATGGACACTAATCATATTTATAAATGGATTGGAGGAAACTTGGAAAACACTGTCCTTTAATCTGTATTGTACTATTGTTGCTATGAGAGGTAGATACACTCACTTAGCTACTATGAGGGGCCATAGCGAAGTGGTTTCCTCTCGCTAGCTTTCCATATGTGTAATTCTTCCAAACCATAAATTGCACAGAACCTCAGTATGCATTGGTTTTAATCCAACGCATTGTTATAGTAGTCCTTGCTCTTTCTAGGATTGAACCCATTTTTTGATTTGAGAATGTCCTTGTGTCTTTGGTAGATGCATCTGATCTCCAATTTTGCATGCTTTACATCTGAAAAGCTTGGTTATTTCCTGAATTGCTGTATTACTTAAATATCGATTGAAATTATGATTTACTGGTGAAAAACTGACGCTATAGGGCGTTGTGTCTTTCTTGTAGAAAGTGTATAAGACAACAGGAAAAATTGAGAGCTGCAGCGTGGCAAAGAGTTTTATAGAATGTGATGGAGTTTCCTTCTTGGTACATGTACGTAACGCGTGTAAAAATGGATCTTGGTCGTGTTATTGGTCACTATCAGTATGTCCTTTTCAATTGCCTTTCATCATTATGAAGTTCTTGGTGAATTGATGGTATATATGTATGGTGAACTTATTTGGAGTCTTACAGCATCCCAACAGCATTTTCTGTCTTGTATAGGAACGAACCGGCTTTATACTAGTTAATAATCACTTGCGACTTCAGAAAAATCAGTTGTTCACTGTATTTTGCTTGTGTTTTGACTCAGTTTTTTCCTACTGATTATTTTCCCCTTTACACCATCCTACTCGGCATTGAAATCTCTGTTTTCTGGCTGTAAAGAACAACTGTGTTTCGTGGTGAATGACCGTTGTATTGCTTTCATGTTTTTTAAGTTTTGCTTCTTGTCCTATGATATAGAAACTCAATGGGTAAAAACAAAAGAGGGATAGAGAGAAACCCCATCTCCCTTAGGTCATCGGATCCTCCTCCTCCAGTGCTACCAAAGAAACCCGCTGCTGATATGCCCCATTACCACCTTCCTCGGTTTCGACATCGCTCCCTCATCATCTTTCCCTCGCATGTGAGCTCACATTTACTTCAAACTTATTCCTTTTACCCCAAATCTTGAACCGTCATTTTCTATTGGACCCATCAATGACCCCAAGGGAAATACCCAAGTTCTAACGGGCCAATCAATCTTCAAACATATCATAGCCCAGTTCGAAGGCCCAATCTACACTCAAAGCCCTAAGCATTCCCTCCCCCTACTAGTGAGTCCATCAGGAAAAACCTCCATAACCATTACGCCCACTGTATCCAATGAGCACAACCCACAGACAGAGCCCAACCCCAACATGCAAATGAGCTTTTTCAACCAACCCATTCCTCAAGAATATCTGTTCTCTAACCAAACATCCCCGTTTGAAAATATACTCACTAGTCACCACTACAGAATCCCCATCTGAAAATCTAAACCCCATCGAAACACTCCTAATTGAGAACTTAACCGTTCCCATCTCTGAAATTCCACCAACCACTGTGACACCCACAACTAAAGAACTATTCTCCATCGCAGCACCACTGTATGGAAAATTACCCCCATTGCAGAATCCCTCCCTGAGAATGCAAACCCCACCAACCCCAAAAACCCAGTGCCTACTAAGAAGAGAGTTCTAACTCACCCAGAGAGAGAAATCTCCCCAAAAGAAAAGGAACTCAAACTTCAGTAGGCCTCCAACAGAACAAGTGAAATTTGACTGACCAAAGCATCACCGAAGGAGCAAGCAATGAAGGAGAGCAAACCTTGGCAACATTTCTTTAAGGCCTCATTTGATTACATAGTTCAGATGAGATGGGATTAGGGGTGGCAATATGTGACACGACCCGTTAACCCAACAAGAATACGACACGATAAAAGCGGGTTAGGGTTTAGGCTTAACGGGTTCGGGTCAAAACGGGTTGACTCGTTAAGACACGATACCTTAACGGGTCAACCCGTTATGACCCGTTATGACCCGTTAAGAAAGTTAAAATTACCCTTATACCCTTTACCCTTATAACCTAAAGGCTATAACTAAAAGTATAAAAACTAATTAAAAAAAAAACCCTAACTCAATCAGCCCGATTCAGCCGCCCCCCCTGTTTCGAACTTTCGTGTTTCGTCGTTCTGCCTTCTTAGAAACGTGATCCGAAGGTCGAACTCCTCGGCTCCTCGCGACGACGACGCCGCCCTCCAGGCTCGCCACTCCACTCATCTTCACGGTGACGTAGCGTCGCCTCCAGGCCCTCCACTCCAGTTTGCTTCAGTCTTCGCGCCTCACGGTGACGCCGCCCCCCTCTAGTTTCATGGTGACGCCGAGTCACCCACAAAGATTTCAACCACGGATTCGCATTTGCCGCCGCCAGCGCCCCGTCGCCCACGCCTGTCGCCCACGCCCGTTGCCCACGCCGCGCCTTCCACTGTAAGAAAATGTGATTTTCGAGTTGTTAAATGTGTTGTACAAACTTTCTATAGTTTTTCTCGGCATCCAAACAGGGGTAACCCGTAACACCCATGATTCCAATTGTTCTATACTTTTTCTCGGCATCCAAATAGGCCCGTAACACCCATGATGAGCGATTGAATTATTTATGCTTCTTCTGTATGTAAAATCGTAATGTTCTTCTGTATGTAATTGTACAGTTGTTCTATAGATTTTCTCGGCATCCAAACAGGCCCGTAACACCCATGATTCCCGATTGAATTTTTTATGCTTCTTTTGTATGTAAAATCGTAATGTTCTTCTGTATGTAATTGTATTTGGGATTAAGCGCAGATCATGAATAATTATTTCACTGGCCGGTTTAATTTGAGGGAAAGGTTGATTTAATTATTTCACTGGCCAGTTTAAAAGAGAGAAGGAAGTTAAGGAACTCATTTGAGGGAAAGGTTGATTTTTTTTAGAACAGTTTGGAATTCTAGTAATCCTGTTTTGAACATCGAAGATTGATTGTATTAGCATCTTTCAGCTTTGTTGTGGTTTGTTGAGATGGCGGAGAATTCTTCCTAACAAGAATAAATTATTAAATTTGGATCCAAGAATAGATGATTATATATTGCTACATGAATAGATGGCGGAGAAAATTTAATAAATTTGGTGTGTATGTGACATATGTCATCCCAAAGTGGAGAAAAATAAAACAAGAAAAAAAAAATTAAAATACAAAAATTATTGAAGGTAACTTAGGTAAGTCATGCTTTACTATTGTCATTAACTCAACTAAAACTCCAATAAATTCAGTTAAAGAGTTCATTTATTTTATTTTACCCAAAGTCTCTTGAAATGTAATCTACACGATTGTATTACGAGTCTATCTTTCTCCTACTCAATCGGGCATATTCTAGATGATCTTAATCAAGAATTCTAGAAGATATATATTATATATATATATCAATCTCATAATAAATTTTGTAATTAATTATAAAATCGGGCAAATAATCTACACGATTGCTGCTTTCGTTTTTTACGCGTAAATTGGTCCCCTACAATTAATGTCATACTCTTACATTTGTTCTTGTTGTTTGTTGTCAGATGAGTTCAGCATCAAGTGAAAATGATGAGATGATTGATTTGGACCTGTTTGACTCAGAAAGTATTCAAAATAAGGAAGTTAAAACAAAAAGAAGGAAACGGTCAAACATGTGGGCTTTTTTTGAAATGGTTCCTGATTCTGAGAACAATGATGGCAAACCACGAGCCAAGTGTAAGATGTGTAGAGTTATTTATATGGCAGCAAGCAAATATGGAACCGGCAATATGAGGCGTCACATTGAGACATGCCCTAGGAGAAGTTCACGAGATATTGGTCAGATGATGTTATCACAAAATAGTGGAAATATTTCGGTAAGCACTCATAAATTTGACACTGAACAATATATAGAAATTTTGGTATCTGCTATTGTGAAGCATGAATTGCCTTTTCGGTTTGTTGAATATTCGGGGGTGAGATCTTTATTACAATATTTACGTCCAGATGTTCCAATTATTTCTAGGAATACTGCCAAGGCTGATTTGGTTAAGATGTATCATCGAGAAAAAAAAAGGATTAAATGCATGTTAAATGATTCTCCTGGTAGAATTAGTCTAACATCTGACTTATGGACTTCTATAACCACTGATGGTTATATGTGCATTACAGCACATTTTCTAGATAAGAATTGGGTTCTGCAGAAAAGAGTTTTGAACTTTTCTTTTATGCCACCACCACATAATGGCATATCTTTGTCTGAAAAAATTTATAATTTGCTATGTGAGTGGGGAATTCAACACAAGATTTTTTTCATTGACTTTAGACAATGCTTCTTCTAATGATGTTTCAGTAGAGTTGTTAAAAACTCAATTGAACATTAAGGAAGCTCTTCTTTGTGATGGTGAGTTCTTTCATCTTCGTTGTTGTGCTCATATTCTGAATTTGGTAGTACAAGATGGATTAAAAGAGATTGATGTTGCTATCCAAAAAGTTCATGAAAGTATCAAGTATGTCAAAGGATCACAAACAAGGAAAATAAAATTTATGGATTCAACAAATCAAATGTCTTTGGATAGCAAGAAAGGGTTGAGAGACAGGATGTCCCCACTAGATGGAATTCTACTTATCTTATCCTTGAGAGTGCTCTTTTCTATCGCTGTGCCTTTACTCATTTGGAGTTGACTGATTCCAATTTTAAGCATTGTCCATCAATATCTGAGTGGGAAAGAGTACAGAAGATTAACGATTTATTGAGAGTTTTTTATAGAGACACCTGTAATTTTTCTGGGATTAAATACCCTACAGCCAATCTCTACTTTCCATCAGTGTTTTCGATTTATTTTACATCAAAGAGGCACTCTGAGGGTGAAGATGACTACATGAAGAGAATGTGTTGTAAAATGCTTGCTAAGTTTGAGAAATATTGGTCCGAGTTCAATGTGTTGTTGGCTATAACAGTTATATTGGATCCTCGATACAAGCTTCATTTTGTTGATTTTTCTTATACAAAGCTTTACGGAGAATGTTCTATAGAGTATATGAATGTTCGGAGCAAAATGTCATCTCTTTTCATAGAATATGGTTCTTCTAGTGCTCCTACAATGACATGTTCTACCACGACTTCTGATAGCACTGTTATTAGAGAGGAAAGTCAGTCTTCATATGATAATTTTTTATTGGAGGTAATATCAAATAAGCTTTTTTGTTTAATGATGATATATTATATTGTTGTTTCATATCACATATTGGCTTGAAAATATTTTTATTTATTTTTTGTATACAGGAATTTGATACATTTAGACCTGATGAACTTTCTGGCTATATGAAAAAAAGTCAATTGGATCTTTACTTGGATGAACCTAGGGCAGAAAGAAATGCAAAGATTGATATTCTTTCCTTTTGGAAAGGAAATGAATTTCGTTATCCTGATCTTGCTCGTATGGCTCGTGACATTTTGAGTGTTCCAGTTTCTACAGTTGCATCTGAATCTACTTTTAGTGTTGGTGGGTGTATCATTGATCAATTTAGAAGTGCACTAAAAGCAGATATTGTTGAAGCATTAGTTTGCACTAGAGATTGGTTATATGGTGAGGAGCAATGTAATATTATAGTATTTTATTAAATAAATGACTGTAATTTTTCAATAATATAAAACTTTACTGATGTCTTTTTTTTAATAGAAATACAAGAAGAAGTTAAATTGGATGAGTTAACTGAAGATGTAATGGAGTTGGAGAACAACAAGGGCAAGGGCTTGGAGGACGCTCCACCTCATTCTTCATCTTCTAGATTTGTTTAGATTTGTGTTTTTAATTTTTATTATATTTGGGATTGTAATATTAATACATTTACTATGTGTGTTTTGTTTATCATATTTGAGATGTAATTTTAATATATTGTTACATTGTGTGTGGATATTTGTTTGGATTGTAATTTTAGTCTTTAGACTTGTAGTTTTTTTTTTTAGATATTATTTATATTTAAAATTTATAATGGGATAAAACGGGTCGTGTCGGATCGTGTCATATCGTGTCAGTTCAATTCATTAATGTAAACGGGTTGAAACGGGTCGGATCGTGTCATGTCAATTTATTTCCTAATGTGTCATGACGGGTCGTGTCGTGTCAACCCGTTATCAAACCGTGTCGTGTTCGTGTTTAGAATTTTGACATAAAACCCTTAACGGGTCGTGTTCGTGTTGACCCATTAACTGTAATGTATATACTCTGACACGACACGAACGCGACCCGTTAACACGATTTGACACCCCTAGATGGGATGCGATATTTTGTTAAAAGTCAAATAAAATATTGTTATAATATTATTTTATAATATTTTTTTTTTAGATTTGAAAAAGTTGAATTGTTTATTATATTTTGTTTGGGAGTTTGAAAAAGTTGTACTGATTATATGAAATGAGATAGTTTGGTTTTGTGTAACCAAACCAGCCCTAAGCCTGCAAGAAGATCGGTAAAGAGAGGAAAACGTACTCACGTAGCAACAATTACTCTCCATATTGCAAGAGCTCAAAAATTCCCCATGACGGTAACTCACCCAAGATCCTTCCTATGAATTATGTTCATTTAGATGGTAAGGTCGACGTGACATGACCCATCCTACCTATAAGGATCCTAACATGGAATTGCAGAGAGTTGGCCCGCCCTTCTACAAGAAGAAGTCTATAAGGACTCGTATCAGGAATCACCAACTTGATATGGTTTTCCTTTCGGAGACCATTTTGTCTTATGTAAAAACACCTGGTGTTGTTAATAGTCTAGGCTTTTCTTTGAATGTACATGTCCCCTCTCAAGGAAAATGGGGAGGTCTCTTGCTTATGTGGCGTCCAGGCATGGATGTTGAACCTGTTAATATTTCCAATAATGTAATAGCTATTTTGATGTACTCAGATCCCTCACGTGTGCCATGGTTACTCACATTAGTTTATTGTCCAACTCACTACAGCAAAAAACCACAATTTTGGAACTTACAGAACTCCATTGCACTTGCATTTCTTGGTCCACTATTAGGAATAGGTGATTTTAATTCTATTCTCAACTAATATGAAAAATGGGGAGGTAAACCATTTGCTTCAACTTCCTTCCCCAATGGCCTTAAGTTGTTCATGGATCTTAATGGGTTAGCGGACCTAGGGTATTCAGGTCCTAAATTTGCATGGACTAATAAGCGCCAAGATCTAGGTAGCATTCATGAAAGACTAGATAGGGCAGTAGCCAATTCACAATGGTCTCTTCTGTTCTCTGATGCAAAATTGTACCATCTTCCCATTCACTCCTTAGACCACTCTCCCCTTCTGTTGGACACTCAAGGGCTTGGGAATGTCCTTAAGCCTTTTAAATTTAAAGAGTTCTGGGCAAGAGATTCCTCTAGTGTTTATGTCATTAAAGAAGCATGGAGTCTTCTCATAAATGGATCACCAACATTTGTTCTCTCTCAAAAGGTCAAGGCTGTTAAGCAAGCCTTCAAACACTGGAATAGGAATTGTTTTGGTCATATTCAAACCTTTATAAAACATTTGACCACTCAATTAAATCATCTCCAATCTCAATCACCATCTAGCAATTCCATGCATCAAGAGGAACTCATTAGTGTTTGTCTTACTTAGCAACTCAAAAGAGAAGAAATTATGTGGAGATAAAAATCTCGGTTTCATTGGTTGACAACCACAGACCTGAATACTAAATTCTTCCACATGACGGCCACAATGAGAAGGAGAAGGAATGCATTGCTTAAAAAATGCCTCGAATCAATGGGACACTAATCCTTTGAATATTCAAAACATGTTTCTTGATCACTTCCTAACAATTTATCAAATAACCTGCCTACCAGATCCTGAAGAATTAGCAAATCTTTTCACTGAAAAAAATCTCTAATGGGGATAATGAACAACTCTGTAGGATCCCCATTGATTATGAAATCATTTCCAAAATCAAGCAAATTCCTTCCTCCAAATCCCCCAGCCCCAGGTCTAATGGGTTCACTGGTTTCTTCTGCAAGCACTATTGGGACATTGTCAAGGAGGACCTCATTGTTGCCATCAAAACTTTTTGCACCAATGGACATTTTTTGAAAGAATTAAACAACACTCATATTGTTCTCATTCCCAAAACATACTCCCCCAACACAGTCCAACAATTCAGACCAATTAGTCTATCAAATGTTTGTTATAAAATCATAACAAAAATCCTCACTAACAGACTCAAATTGGTCATACATAAATTTATATCCCCCCACCAAACTGCTTTTCTCCCTAGTAAGATCGTCCAAGAAAATACCATTCTCGCACAATAAATGTTCCATAAGCTAAAAAAAAAATGGAAGACAGCCTTATGACTATTAAAATAGACATGGAAAAAGCTTTTGACTCTATGGAATGAGATTTTTTACTTGGCATCTTTTCTTATTTTAGTTTTCATCACTCTTGGATAAACTGTATTAAAAAAAGCATAACTTTAGTCTCCTATTCAGTGGTAATCAAAGGAAAAACTCATGGATTAATCCAGCCAACAAGAGGGTTAAGACAAGAAGATCCCATATTCCTTTCCTGTTCATTCTAGGAAGTGAAGTACTTTCTAGGTTAATTTGCAAAGAGATCTTGGAAACATTAGAGGAATAAGCATTAGTAACAATGGCCACTCCCTTACACATTTACTCTTTGTTGATGATCTCATATTGTTTGGGACATCCACTGCACAAAATGCTCAATCTTTCATCAACTGTCTTGGTCAAAAAATTCACACTAGAAAATCATCTATTCTGTTAAGCAAAATCACTACAATCAATACAATCAGGACTGCAAAAGAAATCCTTAAGTTTAAGCTTTCCTTATTTAGAATAAAATATCTAGGCCTTCCACTAAATTTAGGGGATCCAACCAAACAACATCAACGACATTTTGGAAAAAATTAATGGTAAACTAGCTGGATGGAAATCTAAACTACTATTTCAAGCAGGCAGAACGACACTCATCAGAGCTGTAGCTAGTTCCATTTCCTCCTACACCATATCCTCTCTTTGGATTCCAAACTCCCTTAATAGGGTAAGAGACAAAACTTTCATGAAATTCTAGTGGAGTTTTAACCCAGAAAAATGCACAGTCTCACTCCAAAGGCTTGGGCATCCATCTGTAAACCCAATTTCATTGGAGGTCTTGGGATTAGGCTAACAACTCATTTCAATAGAGCTCTCTTGAGTAAGTTAGGATGACATCTTATAAGTGAGCAAAATAGCAACTGGGAAGCCTTTCTTTATGCCAAATACCTGGAAAATTCGTCTTGGCTCTCAGCCTCAGCCAAACCATCATACTATAGATTCTAGAAGGGGCTCTTGAAGTAAAGAAAGCTCATAGCTTCTTGTTTCTGTTTCCAAATCAATAATGGGATAAAAACAAAAGTTTGGTCTGACCCTTGGATTCTTTCATTAGCACCTGCAACCCCCACCCCTTTGTCTTCCTCAATACCTCAAGGCCCCCAATTGAGGGTCTCTGAACTCAATTGAGAAGAACTAAAGAGATGGAACAACCTCCTACTCGAGACCCTCTTTGCACAAGATACAATGCATGAAATTCAAAAAATCCTGCTTTCACAGTTCCAATTCCACAATCTAAGTGATTCCCCCAAACGGATCCGCCATTCATCTGAAAAATCATTTGTTAAATTTGCATATTATGCAATTTTCATCAATCAAAATACCTCAATACTCCCTATCCTTCATCAACATGGAAAAAGAAATCTGGTCTTTGAATATGCAAGATCGTCTAATGCTTTTTCTTTGGAAAGTTCTAAACAATCTCCTGCCAACAAGGTCTCTCTTGAGTATTTGCATACACTTCACTGATGATCAAAAAATGTGTCGTATTTGTCTTAGGAAGAGGAAACAATAACCCATCCCTTTTTGAAATGTCCTTTCACTAGAATTTTGTGGAGACAATCACCTTGGCCACTTGACATTTCATACTTAAGCTAGGCATGACATTGGCAATTGGATAAATCAGATACTTAATCCTGCAAGCAACATGAACATCTCTTTAAAAGAAAATCACCAATTTCAATTGTTTGTTGTACTTGCTATGGATAACCTTTGGTACACCAGAAATCTGATAATTCATGAGATCTCAAGCCCTACCATATAACATGAGAGGGGAGTTTATTTCCCACCTTGGGCCGCATAGGGTTCATTCTCCACAAGGCCCAACGGCCAACAGAGGAATGAGGGCCAAACCGGGCCTGAGAAGGCCCATCGGACATGATGACTAGTCACGTGTTCAAACCACAGCCCACACCATCGGATGAGCATGCCACATTAAATGGACAGAGGGACCAGCATGCAATGACAGAGTAGGACATGGGCCATAAAAGAGAAAGAATTGAGCACATGGAGGACACGAGCCAATCAACAATCGGGTAGAAGACAAACCCTCTCCTCGCGCATGGCAGGGATAATTAATGCCCACAACATGGGCATAACCCGTTGTAATGGTCAAGTGAGTCACGTTGACCACAACAAACAGGTTTTGAATTCTCACTGCAGGTGCGTGTGGTATTTTGCGGGGTACTAAGAGGGGAGTTTATTTTCCAGCTTGGACCGCATAGGGTTCATCCCCCTTGGGGCCCAAGCCAGCCAACAAATAGTCCAATGCAGAAGCAACGAAGGAAGAAGGGTCGAACCGAGCTTGAGAAGGCCCATCAGACATGGTGACTAGTCACATCACCTGTTCAAACCACAATTGACACCACCGGACAACAGGTAGGCCATATTAAATGGCCAGAGGGAAGCAACGATAGAACAAGATGTCCATTCATTCCTGTAACTGCGACAGTGTGTGCACCTCCCCCTCACCTGCCACAATAAACAAACGGAGAAAGAAAGAGCGACTCATGTACAATACGGCAAGGCAACAATTGACATGACAGAGGAGAACCCTGCCACCAGTACAGTGCTCAGTACGCCCTTGCATGATTTGCTAGCAGTAGGGGTGAAAACAAAAATCGGTGAACTGATAAACCGGACTGGACCGGACCGAGCTAGTGGGTTTGATTCAGTATCGGTTCCATTTTTCTCAAAACCGATCGAAATCGATCCGGTTCCGGTTTTCCTTTTTCTAACACCAAACCGGTTCATATATATATTAATTTTTTATATGATGTTTTATATTATATATAAAATAATTTTGTATTATATAATAAATTACTAATTAATATAATTTTAAATTTTAAAATCCTATATAAATAACTATATATTATCACTATAGTATATTATATTAGTAGTTATACTAATACTATATCACTATATATTATAATGTACTATAATATATCATTATATTATTATATACTATAATATATATACTATATAATATACCAAGAAAAACAGGACCGAAAGTACCGGTTTAAGGGTGTAACAAGTGTGGTATCGGTTCTTCAAATCTCAAAATTGGTATATACCAGTTTAGTTCTAAAATATATCTAAAACCGGACCGAACCGGACCGGTTACATCCCTAGCTAGCAATGAGTAGGGATCACCATGACTAGGTATATAAGCACGACCTCGACTAAGGTAAAGGGGGCTGGAGTCTTTTTCTTTACACATACTCACTCTCTTGAATAGTTTCTCCTAGGGCACTCCACACAAAAAGATTTCTCTAACTTAGGCATTGGAGGTATCCTTCACCACCCCGAGCCTTTATCTTGGTGGATCTTGTATGTCAACAGAGAGGAACTATTGAGTTGCTCAGGATACGAAACACATTAACATAACATTTCTTTTCTAAAAATCTCAAGGTCTATAAAGTACACTGTCGTGCATGGGATTGGAAAATAACTAAAAACAACCCCAAACCTCAAGGTCGATAAAGTACACTCGTGCATGGGACTGGAAAAACACTGCGTGCACTTTGTCTTTCCTTCCTCCATCTTTACATTCTCATGGCTCCCAAGAACTCTTCACATACTGCTCCCAAAAGCTCCAAGCATGTCAAACCCTTTGACTCCTCACGGATTCTCAGGGGTGTAGACCCTCCCGAGGTTCGTACCGAGTCACAACGATTCGACGAGTTCTCCTGGCGGTAGGTGGTGACTCCCAGCAAATTGGAGTCTTTGAAAATAGCCTTTAAGGTGTTAGGAATCATCAAGTCTGAGGTGCGGGCGCCCCAAGAAGGAGAGGTGGACTATGAAGGCTACGCCTTGAAGGTAGCCTTGTATCCTAGCATGTTCTCTAGCAGCCTTCGGCTACCCTTCTGCCGTCCAGTTCGCGACGTGTTAG
Source organism: Juglans mandshurica (assembly GCA_022457165.1). Lineage (NCBI taxonomy): Eukaryota > Viridiplantae > Streptophyta > Magnoliopsida > Fagales > Juglandaceae > Juglans > Juglans mandshurica. Next base: position 24,551,179 of record CM039620.1, read on the forward strand.
ACTACCTCTATCCGGTGCCTACACAACTTCATCCAAATGCATGGAGGATCTTGGTGTCTTGTTGCATCATCTGGCAACAAGCGTTGGAGGAGGAGGGTTTAGAATACCCTAACCTCACTGCTTGCAAGTTCCTCCTCACTCACAACCTCTTGATACAACACGGCAACACATGTAGCTTTAGGTCCATTCACGCATTGGCCCATTTTGAGCCGCAGTACAACTGAGTGAAAGGTAGAACCAGCATTTATTTTTCCTGTCCTACAAAGGATGGGACTTTCCGGTTGGCCAGATAAACCGGCGCGACTATCCCATTCGTGCCATCTAGGGAGTTGTTGGTGAGGACAAAAGCTTCAGGTCCTCGGCAACTCCTGAGGAAGTGAGCCAGATTGAGACTGTCCGAGCCTAGGTGAGGGCTCACCCAAACGATATTTACTCCGAGGCCCTGTTGGATGAGAGTAGCCTCTGGCAATTCCTAGCTCCCCTAGCCAATACACAGTTTTCCGATCGGACTATACCGTTGCAACCGACTGTTCCTCAAGTTTGTAGGCATTCCCTCAACCCTTCAATGGTAGGGAAAGGGAAGAAGCCCAGGAGGGAAATTTTCGCTAAAAGCAGTTCTGACTCGGCACCATTGTGTCTTTTTCTTATTCTCCACGTGAGGCGGGCAGCTGAGGCCCTTCAGCAGGTTTGGGCCCACCCCCCGATGGCTGACGTTACTCAATCTGGGGGCTCTCCCAATCCTTTCAGAGATTCTTTCTCCGATCCCATTGGGCAATGTGGGGGGAATTGTGGAACTTTCACTGGGGGAGGAGCTGTTCTCCTTACAGTTTTATGGAGTCCTTTTGCACCCTCCTACTTGAGTGTCCCAGATAATGGTCCCCTCTCTTGAGATTGATATCGAGAAGATTCCCTCGCCAGTGTCTGAAGGATGTCCTACTGGGGGTGAGGATTCTTTCGATCGGGTTTCTATACCAGAGTCTCCCATTGCTTATTCTGCCAAAGTCGAGGTTGCCTTGACCGAAACCATTTCCAAGGGGAGTGGAGGTCATGAGATCGTGCATAGGAAGGGAATAACGAGGGTTGTCTTGGGCCGCCAAGGTTATTGTTGATGCATCCGAAGCTAAGGCCATGGTGGTGTCAGTTGAGGTCAATAAAGCTTCGACTGTTGTCGCTGATGTTGGGGCTTCATTGTCCTTCATTGACACCATCCCGACCTTAGCGTCGATAGGAGCTGGTCCTAAGGTTGTGATGGGAGCGGCGAGGGAGACCGAGGTAGCTCTCCTTGGCCTTGGCATTGATTTGTTGGTAGCCGGTGAGGCTTTGGCAGTTCCGACAAGCCTAGGGGTCAAAGGGGATCCCGACCATGCCGTAGAAGATGAAGGTGAAGGTCGAGGAGGCACATTCCCGACGGAGTTTACGGGGGATGCTGTCTCATCGAGGGGCGATGGCACTTTGGTCGGGAATCACTTTGAGGGAAGTGATTATTCTGTCCCGAGGTCGGTGGTAGACGGGGCCAATTCTGAAATTGTCCAAGAGATGGGCCAGGAAGCTCAAGGGGTTCTTTTTTGGGGTTAATTATTAACTCGTCACATTCCTCTTTAAGTTATCTTGGCATATTTTTCTTTTGTAAATGACTTGAAGACTTTTATGGCAGGGTGTGGAACAGTTAGCGGCTTTCGTTGTGGTTGACCGGGAGGGGTTGGAAGGCGAGAACCTGGCACTCGAATCCTTGGCATAATTGACCTTGCATCTTACCAAGGGAAGAGAAAGAGAGAGAGAGAGAGAAGAGGAGTTGGAGGAAGCCTTCATTAAGGTGCAATTCAATTGTCGGTGAAGGCAGAAGAGGACACTCTAGCTTTGCCATCAAAAGTTCCAACTCAAGTCTGACATGGCGAGGTCATGGGAGGAGGTCGATTCCCATCGCCTTGAAGCGATGCTTAGAATGGAAGTGAGGAACAATCTTCAAAAATCCCTCGATCACCAGTCAGAGAAGTTGGATAGGCTCCAGGCCGAGAACTCAAGACTGGCTAAACAACACGACTCTGATGCTCAATCGTATAAATGGCTGGAAGGGAGATGCGAGGAGCTTGACAAGTCCTTGCAGAACAATTCAAATTTTCTTAAGGCCAAGTCCTAAAGGGTGAAGAAGTTGGAGGCTGAGAATGCCGTGGCCCGTGCTGGGGAATCCAGCGAGAAAGGCCGAGTTGATGCGTTGGAGATCGGGTTGGTTGAGGCCGATCGAACGATAGCTGCTCGTGAAGCAACTATAGAGGACCTGCGTTCTTGCCTAGGCCATGCTGAGGTCGTCGTCCCTCAGCTACACGCCGTGTGGTCACATGTTTGTTTGGTTCGCAATGATGCCTAGTCTTACGGCTATCTGGAATGCTTGGAGAGAATGAGGAACGATGTGCTCATTAACCCTCAAAGCAACTTGAGGTCTCTGAAAGTGAAGGAGCTACCCCCGGACTCGATCGTGCTGAAGCGAGGTGCCTCAATAGGAAAGGACTTGATCCCAAGTGCCCTCTCAGACAAGCACCCTAGCTGAAACCTAATTGCCTTGTGCCCCTTCTTCTTGTATCTTTGTATTTCTCTTTTTCTCCATTTGTACATGTACTTTGTAACAATATTAATGGATTCAAGTGTATTTCTTTGCCTTTTCATGTTCTTTACTCTTCCTTTTGCCTTTCCCTTTTCGTATACGGGGAGTATAACCAGCGAGGGGAGGCTATGCATAATGGATAATAAATTACACTTAAATTTATTTGTGATTGTGGAGTTTGCAAACTTGGACCATTTTGATGGGGAATGATGGGGGTTTGAGGCACTTGTTTAGTTGTTGTCTCTTCGTAGGGGGAGACACACCCGAGAGTTGAAGTCGAGCAGTTGAGATACTGGACCCGCACTCTTCCAGGGAGGGGTCAAGATGCCTTAGGCTAACTCTCTTTTGTTCCTCAAGGAGGTAAATTGTTGGACATCTACGGAGCTTGCCCGTTCTTCCCTGTGATGGGGGTGGGCTGAGTTGTCCTCCTCCGCAAGGGGGAGAAGTCATTCCAAGTTGTACCCTCTCTTTAGTTCCACACGGGGAGGTAAGTCAGACAGTTTGAGACTAGACCCGCTCCCACCTGTTGACATCACAATGAAGGTAAGTGTCTGGTAGGTTGATGCTAATCCCACTCTTCACCGTGGTAAGTTGCCAGGTAGCCAAGAGGTTGAACTCGCTCTCCATTGTGGGAGGGATAAATCGGTTTTAAGGCGTAATTCATCCCTTTGTGTCCCATAAGGAGGTAAGTTGTGGGACAGTTTGAGATTGTACCCACTCCCGCTTCTCTGCTGCGGGAGGGATACAATAGCCTTAGAGCATAACCCATCCTTTTAGGTCCCACGGGGAGGTAAGTTGTCTGACAGCTAAGGAGCTGGGTTCGCTCTTCGTTGTGATGGGGTCAAGGTAAGTTATCAGGCAGCTGAAAGGCTAGACCCGCTCTCCTCCGTGAGGGAGGTTGGGTTGCCAGGAGGGCTAAACCCACCTGCTAATCCTCGCAGGAAGGTAAGTTGTCTAGCAGTTTGAGACTGGATCCGCTACCGCCTGTTGATGTCATAGCGAAGGTAAGTTGTCGGTGAGGGAGATTATGCTCTTGAAGAAGGGAGTTGAGGCATAGTTGGGGAGAGTGTTTTAGGGTGAGACACAATTCATTCCTAGAAAACCATACTTTCATTAATAGACTTTACATTGTTGGCCATGGTGATATAACTTACATGTTTTACACTTTTCAACAATAAAACTTTTGCAGATGTTTGGCGTTCTAGGAGTGTGTCAGTTCAGTCCCTTGAGAGTCTCGAAGCCAGTAGGAGCCTGGGGGGTTGTTGGTGGTTAACATGTAGGGGCGCTCCCACTAGGGACCCAATTTTCCTTTGTCTTGGATGGGTGTCCCTATTTGCTTTAGCACCATGTCGCCCATCCTGAACGCTCTTGGTCGTACCCGTTTGTTGAAACATCGTTTGGCTCTCCTCTTATTGGCCGTCATCCTTATTTCTACTTCAAGCCTGACCTCTTCAAGCAAGTCAAGCTACTCTTTTAGTTGCTCGTTGTTAGAGCTTTGCTCGAAGTATTGCACCCTATATGTAGGGATCCCAACCTCGACGAGTGGCATCGCCTCATGTCCGTAGGTGAGAGTGAAGGGGGTTTCTCCCGCTGGGATTCTCACTGTGATCTGGTATGCCCACAATACACCAGGGAGTTCTTCTGCCCGGGTGCCTTTCCTGTCACCAAGTTTCTTCTTGGAAATCTCCATCAGCATCTTATTGATTGCTTCAACTTGCCCGTTGGACTGTGGATGTCCTAGAGACGAATATCGAAATCTGATTATCTGGTCCCAACACCAGTCCCGGTTGTGGTTAGAGTCAAATTGCCTTTCGTTGTCCGATATGATGATGCAGGGAATATCAAATCTACAAACTACCATCTTCCACAAGAATCAGGTGATGTTGCTTACCGTGATTATTGACAACACTTCAGCCTCTACCCACTTAGTAAAGTAGTCAACTGCCACCACTACAAATTTTACTCCCCTTTGCCCAGAGGGAGGGGGCCTATCAGGTCAACTCCCCATTGGGCGAACGACCAAGGCGAGGTGATTGATGTCAACTCCTCAGGTGGGCAATGGGGTATCTTGGAGTATTCTTGACATTTCCTACACTTCCGAACGAATTCTTCTGCATCTTGGAGGGCATGAGGCCAGTAGTACCCCGCCCTCTTTGCTTTGCATACCAACACCTCTCCCTCGGAGTGGTCACCGCAAATTCCCTCGTGTCCAACACGTATTGGGCTTTTTCGAATGAGACACCTTAGGAGAGGCATAGACTAACCACTCTTGTACAGGACTCCCTCAAGTAAGGTGTAACGTGGTACTCTATTCCTGATCTTTCTAGCTTCCCATCTATTATCGGGTAGCTCATTGGCAGCTATATACTTGATTATGTCCAATGCCACTCTGGGGCTCCTGATTTTATATCTATGACTTCAATTCCCACTACAGGTACCTCAACAGTCTTGATCACCATTTGCTTTGGCAGAGGAGAATCTTCTTGCCCTGACACTACTCGTGCCAACTTGTCCGCCTTTTGGTTCTCGAACCTCGGCACTTGTTGGATCTAAAAGTATTTGAAGCAGGCATGCTTGGCTTCTATCAGCGCTAATTACTTCTTCAATTTTTCACTCTTCATAGCGAACTCTCCTCGTACCTGATTGACCACTACTTGAGAATCAACCCACGCCTTTATTTCTTTGGCGCCCAAAGTTCTGGCCATCATCAAACCAGATAACAACGCCTCGTACTCTGCCTCATTGTTGGTGGGTTTAAATACCAACTTCATAGCGTAATAATGCTCTTCGCTCGTATATGTAACAATATGCACCCACATTCCCCCTCCAGCCCGGCAGGATGAGCCGTTAACGTTGACCTGTTAGGACTTCACTAGAGATGCATGTTCGACTTCTTCTGGGAAGCTGGTGAATTCTGCCACAAGATCTACCAACATCTGTCCTTTAATAGCATTTCAGGGTACATATTTGATGTCTAACTCGCTCAGCTCCATTGCCCAATTCATCAGGTGCCCCGAGGCATCTGGTCTTTTCTTCAGGGGAGCTTCAGTCAAAACCCTCACCGAGTGAGCTTGGAAATATGGGCGAAGGCGTCGGGTAATTACCACTAAGGCGAAGGCGAGCTGGTCCATGCGTGGATATTTGGCCTCTGCTCCTCGGTAAGCTCAGCTGGTGTAATACATTGCCTTTTAGACCCCTCATTCGTCTCGTACCAGGGCCAAGGAAGCTGCATAAGGGGAGACTGCCAAGTATAGAATTAAGGTCTCCCCACATCTGGGCTAGCTGAGTAGTAGAGGGCTGGTGAGGTATTTTTTGAGAGCCTCGAATGCTCAGTCGCACTTGTCATCTCATGTTCATGCCTTTCACAACACCTTAAAAACGGTAGGCATTTGTCAGTGGACCTCGATACGAATCTATTAAGGGCCGCTACCCAGCTAGCAAGTTTCTACACTTCGTTGATGTTTCGAGATGGGGCCATGTGGAGTATAGCCTTCACTTTCTCCGGGTTAGCTTCTATTCTCTGTTTCAAAACCATGAAGCCTAGGAACTTCCCTAAGCCCACTCTGAAGGCACACTTCGCTGGGTTAAGTTTCATCTGGTATTGCCATAATATTGAAAAGGCATCACGGAGGTAGTTGAGGTGTTGTTCAGGAGCTCCACTCTTGACTAGCAAATCGTCCACGTAGACCTCCATATTTCTCCCTATTTGATCTTTAAACATGCGGTTGACCAGCCGCTGATAGGTGGCCCCCGCGTTTTTTAATCCAAACGGCTTGGCCGAGTAGCAGTACAACCCCTTATTAGTGACGAATGAAATCTTCTCCTCATCGTCGAGATTCATGCAGATTTGGTTGTACCTGGAGTAGGCGTCCATAAAACTCATCATGCGATGGCCTGCAATGGAGTCGATGATAAGATCGATGCAGGGTAGCGGGAAGCTATCTTTTGGACACGCCTTATTCAAGTCAGTGAAGTCAACGCATATTCTCTATTTGTTGTTTGGATTCTTCACTAACACAATGTTGGACAGGTAGTCAGGGTAATGTGCCTCCCGTATGAGGCCTACCGCGAGTAACCGGTCAACCTCTGCACTGATGGCGGCGTTCTTTTTAGCACTAAAGTTTTGGCATTTATGTCACTGTTTTAAATACCATACCGTATCAGCCGGCATATGTCGTACTGGCCATTGGTCCAGTACAAGTATTATATATATTTTGTACCGGCCCAAATATTGGCCGACACCGGCTATACTAGCCTGTATTTCGGCCCGTACCGGCTGATATTTCGGCCTTTAATTTTTTTTCATTTTTTCAAACTACAAGCTCATTTTTAACCCCCAATTCAGACTAGGCTATTTATAATTTATATATATATGTATTTATATATAATTTATTCATATATAGACTATTATTTTAGAATATAATTTATATATATATGTATTTATATATATAATTTATTCATATATCGACTATCCTGAAACGGTATCGATACTGAAATACTTCGTTCCAGTGCCTTGACCAGTATGACGTCGGTACGATATTCAAAACTTTGGTTTCTATCCCTTGGCTTCCGGGTCCACGCTCAGGTGGTGTTGCACCCCGCCATCCCTTGACTTCAATTATTGTACGTAACACTCTCGTATCAAAACTTGTTCACCTCGGATTTCACCCACTCTGTGGGAGGTTGGGAACTTCATCTTTAAGTGATAAGTTGACGTCATCACCCTCAGGCAGTTGAGAGTAGGCCTACCAAGTATGGTGTTGTATGACAAGGGAGCTTTTACCACTATGAAGTCGGCCATGGCTGAGGCTGCATAAGGGGCCTTCCCTACTAAGACAGATAGAGTGATTGTGCCTACCAGTTGGACCATATCTCCCGAGAACCCTTTCAACGGCATGGACGTTGGCCGAAGACGGGCGGGATAAATCCCCCATCAGGGTGAAGGCTTCCCATAAAAGGATATCGACAGAACTGCCATTGTCGACGAGGATCCTTCTGGTGGTGAAGTTGGCAATTAGCATAGTTACTACCAAAGCATCATCGTGGAGGTAGAGGACCGCCTCCTCATTGTCCTCTCCGAGCAAGGGCTCACCCCTTCTATTCTTGGTGTGACGGTATTTAGCCGAGTACACCTCTTAGTACCATGCGTGCCTGGCGTGTGCCTTCCTGCAGGATGAGGTGGTGCCCTTACCGGCAAGCCCTCCCACAATGGTTCTAATTTCGCCCAATGGGGGGCCTTCTTAGGGTGGCATTTGAGGGCAACCTTGAGGTGGCCTCCGTTCGACCATTCTTCGTCTCAGGCTTCATTCCCTCCTTGGCCTGTTGGGCCTTTATACACTTCTCTCTCGTGACCTTCTTCTCTGCTCCGGTCTCCTCAATCGCTCCATCTCTTCTCTCTCCTCCTTCAAGGAAATGCGATCCTCCGTGTTATGGGTGGTGGACAGGTGGTAGGTGCAATAACGACAATTATTGCTCTTGTAGCCTACTTCTCAAGCCACGAGCAAGTCTTCTTTCTAGATAGCAAGTGATGCCCAATCAAATCAAAACCCTAGGCCTCTCGTGGGGGCTTCTCCCCTCCTGTTGTCATGTAGTTTCTTCTCCGTCTTCTTGCGGACCTTGCCTTTGCCCGACGCTTTCCCCTTTCTATCGACTAGCTCCAGTTCTTTCTTCCTAGGCTCAGTCAAGGTTCAGAGTGTCTCTTCAGCTTTGATAAAGTTGTTAGTCTGATCCATAAATTCTCGCAGCATGGCGGGAGCTCTCCTGGCTAATTCTGCCATGAACTGGGACCGATGCCATACTCCCCCTAACAATGCTGCCAAAGTTATTTTCTTATCCTTGTCATATGTTGTCATGCGCTCCTTATTAAACCTAGACATGTATTCCATTAGGCCCTCATCTTCCCCCTGCTTAATGGTGATGAGATACGCCGCAAGGCATCTCTTCTTTTGGCTTGTCATAAACTGTGTGAGGAATAGGCCGGCCAGCTCCCCGAAGCTATGGATCTGGGCGTTAGAGACCTGAACCACACTTTAGCTGGTCCCCTAAAAGTCATTGGGAAGGCCTTGTAGGCTACTTCCCCTGGGAAACCATGTGAAGTCATGTGGGCTCTGAAGGTCTCTAGGTGTTCAATGAGATCCCTAGTCCCGTCGTACATGTCCATAAAAGGAACTCGGAACTTGGGTGGCAGCAACACGACCATTACCTCCATGCTGTAGGGCAAGCCAGTGTTAGTGAGCAGCTAGTCTACTGACAATGACGTACACCCTTTTTGCCATCTCTTTGTACTTCCCTTTGAGGTTACGTAACTCGCTCTGCATGTTCTTCTTTTCTTCCTTTACATCACCTCTAGGAGTGTAAACGGTCCAGTTCGGTTCAGTTTTGGACAAAATTTAGGACCGAACTGGTATGTACCGGTTTTGTATTTTCCAAAACCGATTACGCACCGGTTACCCTCCTAAACCGGTACTTCCGGTTTCCGGTTCGGTCCGGTCCGGTTTTTCGATTTTTCTAAAATGTAAGTTTCACAATTTGTTATTAAAAATTTGTTTATAAAAAAAAAAAAAACTGATTTAAAAAAACTTTTTTATACTTTTATTAATATATTAGACTATATAATAGTATTAATATTAGACTATTTGTATAGTTATAAGTTATATATTAGTATTAGTTATAAACTATATATTTAATATTAGTATTAGTTATGAACTTTTAGTAAAAACTTGTAGTATTAATTATAAGTATAACTATAGTCATTAGTCTATATTAGACTATTAATATTAGTTATAAACTTTTAGAGATTTAGTATTAACATTTTATGTAATAATTTATAAATTATAATAAGAAATTATTTCATATATGAATATATAATTATATATAAAAATTTCACATAAAAATTTATAATTATACATAATATATAAAACTTATATATACAATAATATAAATATTATTTTTTATATATCTTTTTTATCAACCGGTCCGGACCGAAAAATCCTAAAACAAGAATTGGACCAGAACCGGCCGGTTTTCACATTCTAAGAACCGGTCCCGGACCGGACCGGTTCAAAACCGATAAAACCGGTCCGATTCGGACTGGTTTTCCGGTTTTTCAGTTTGAATTTACACCCCTAATCACCTCCTCCTCCTGCGTTTTTGGATTCCACATGTTCGTTGTTGCTTGGTTTCGTGTCATTTTCTAGTTCGTTAATGGCTACTCTGAGTGTCTCATTCTCCTTTAAGAGGGTCTCTACTTCGGTAGTCAGCTTTTCCACCAGTTGTTCCATCACCACGTGCTTTGCTTCCATGTTCGCTGATGTCCCTTCTTCTTGTCCCTGAATTTTTTGAGAACGGGTTGTCGCAGGCATATAAAGGACACGTGAAATATATAAAGATCTCACAGACGACGCCACTGTTGACGTCATGTTTCTTACTCCTTTGGGCCGGGTTCCAGCAACTCAAGTTTGGGCCTTGATACCTGCACACTCAAGAAAACAGGGGAACGAGGGGAGCCGGGTGGAGGCTAGAAAGTGTCCGATGTTTAAGTCAATATATCTTCTTAGTAATTTGTGCGAGTGCGTGAGCATAGAGAGAGTTCTTAGCACCTGGGGTTCAACTTTTATATAAGTGTTTTGGGTGGGGACCTCTCGTACCTTGCCTTAGGGGGCTCATGTCACTTCGACTATTGTTTGGTCAGAATCCTTTAATGCGGCGAGGCTCATGTGGTGGTGCCATTAATGCAGTGTGGAGTCCAGGGAGCGACACTATTAATGCGTCGTAACTCCCTAACCAAACTTTAGCCTGCAAGTAATCATTATCGAGCCCCTCCATACCTTCTGTTAGGAGATCGAAGGTCCTTCGCATCTCTCGTCCACCTATCTGTACAAGTTCTCGAGGGCTAGGCGTTATTGGAGTGTGTCAGGACGGCAAGTCTCATCTGTCCCTATCGTTCGTCTTTCCCGAGTGAAGGTTACTTTGTGGGTTGATTTTGCTTACGGCCGGGGTCCCCCCCCCCCCCCCCTCCCCTTCCCCAGCTGCAGGTATAAAGGACTGGTTTCTGGAGTTCTCTAACGTCTAATATCGTCAGTAGCCATGAGAGAATGAAGATTCAAAACATGCTCGGTTGAGGACCGCTTGCTATAAAACACAAACCCATCACGAGAGAAAGATGTGCAAACCCAATTCATGCTTTTTGTCCAAAGCAGCAAAAACAACCAGAAACAATTCACATCCCTACTAGGACTAGCATAACTTGATGCATTTTGCTACTGTAACAGCGCTGGTATTCCACAACACCTCCTTGGATTTAGTGCTATCAAATGCAGGACGATGGCTTAACATGATCGGTTTATCACCACAGTTTAATATGGGCCCACAGGAGCTTTTGATCGATGTGCATAATTCATGGCAACATAAAAGCATGGCTTTCATTTTTATTGGTGAAAACTTTTAGATATTACAATGACCATAGAAGCTAGGCCACAGTTCGTAATAACAGACAAACCACCTCAGATAAACTGAACTTATCGAAAATCTACTGAAACAATGAACTTAAGTAACAGTGTTCTTAAAGCGGTGAACTTCCAAACATAACGACTAAAAAGCAACAAAAACAACCCACCATCAAGCACCATGTGAAGCATACTGCAACATCTATAATGATCTCAAAGAGCTCTGAGAGTACCCTCACTTTGACTCCTACGAATAGAAATTTCTGGCCCGGATTTCTGAAGTTTGCTGCTAAAATCAAAGTTGTGCCGATCATGGGTTGTTGCTTTGGTTCCTGTTGGAGGCAGAAGTCCATGCCTGGCATTGGACCGTTTTGGTGAGGCCACTGCTTGACTTTTACGGCCATGAATTGACGAAGATGATGGCCGGTGAGCAGCTAAACCATGGCTAATCTTTCTAGTAGCCTTGTGATCTGATCTAATGCCGCGATCCAACTGATGGGAACTGATGCCTGACCGAACTGACCGATCAGCAACATCCTTGAAAGTGCTGGCTTTGAGAGGCAACCGATTGAAGTAAGTCAAATATGGAAGTAGACCTTGCACATACTTCTTCAGTTGTTCATCTCCAACATTTTTTTGGCATGGGTTTCCTTCCAAGCCGATCGCTTGCAAGGAATTGTAGTTAGCTGCAAGTTGGCCAAGACATTTGGCCGTTGAGATTTTGTTGATACGCAGATCCAGCACATTGAGTTTTAACAGTCGGTGAAGACCCTCTACCTCGCTGATTTTATTTCCAGCCAAGTACAACTCCTTGAGAGCAGAGCAAGAAGCTAGGCCTTTGAAAAGAAAAAACAGAAAAGTTACTTGGAATGATTGAATGTCCATGAACTTTGATTAGCCAGGAATGGTTATCATGGAAAATAAACCAAAATTAGAAGCCAACATCTTTTAAAATAGAATCTAGAATATGGTATACCATGTCCAATTCTGAATATTCGGTTGTAGCTCAGGTTCAGGACGCGAAGTCGTGTAAGTTCACGCAAACCATCAATGGTAGATATATTGTTTCTTGACAGATTCAACATATGAAGTCCTCGAGGAAGAGCACCCGCAGTTATCCTAGCTGGAAAAAAGTAGGGAGATCACAAATCAGAAAGCACAATTCTCTCACAAGGGAAATAAGTAATAAGCAGATGAAGCAGATGTCAGAGAAGCAAACCTATCGCATTTCCAGACAGATTGAGCACTCTCAGGCTTGTAAATGCACTAAGAAATGGAATCATGACTAATCCATGGTTTGCCAGCTGAGCTGTTGTGGCTATAGCAGTCAAAGAAGAAATATATCTTTTCGCAGCTTCCATGCCAGGATTGACCTTACCATCCACCTTTGCAGCAGACAAACTGTTTAGGATATTGGAGTCTCTCTTTCCCAGGTCATCAGATTGGGATGAGTCATTTGGTCCTTCCACCGGACTGCAAAGTCGAAGATCGTTAACCCACTCCTCAATGCGCTTGATCTTAAAATCCTTGCCAGGCAAATCATCCTGCTGGTAAACTGAGGATTCTCCTATAAGAGTTTCCACCGGGCTTACCTCATCCGTAGCAGGCATTATCCAGTCTTTTGCTAAACCAGAATAATTATGAGAATCATATCCATCATCATTTGAATTTCCAAGAGTATTTTTTTTAGCTTCATGAAAGCCATCATCTTTTACTTGTTCTTGCATGTCCTGCCTTTCAGACTCATGAGCTGATCTCTCTCTTTGCCGCATGTTTAAAATATTTAGATCTTCGGAAGATCTTGACTGCAGTCCTGCACGTCTGTAAGGAGAACATATTCCAGAAATGGGTGCAGAGGCAGCAATGTTGGGCAAAGAATATGATTTTACAATCAGAGGTGGACTACAAGGTGTAAGATCACCAGAGTCACCAGGACATTCACCATATAATGGTGTGTCAGAATTTTCATGGCCTTCCTTCTCTGAATGCAGCGGGTCTTCGATAGAGAAAATTGATTCATTATTGATAAAGCCAGGATTTAATCGGAATGAATCCAAGGTAGGATTTTTTGTATACTCATCTGGCAGGCCCACTCCTTGATACTTGCTGGGACCTGGTTCCGCCATCGCTTTGTAGTCATGGGAGCCCTCACAAGAAAGCCCCTGATAGATCTCATCCTCAGTATCATTTCCTGCAGACACCCTGCCCTCCTGGAACAATCCACTTCCTAGTGATTGACTTTTCTTAAGGTGCCCTCTCCACTTAAACCCAAACTCGCTCTCAATAATTAATTTGCTCCCCATGTCCACTGAATTCCAACCACTCTCGACAGAAGACACACTCGTAACATGCGTGTCAATCTCAGTATCTGCTTCCACCTTCAAAAACGATGGGTTAAAGTTGGTACGGTTGGGTGAATCCTTTGGGGCTTGACTTTGAGAAAAGACTTGCGATGTCTTATACATTTTATCAGCAGAATGTTGAACTGTTTTCTGCTTGAGAAAGAGAGGCAGAGTCAGAATAAGCCGTGACAGATAAGTCTAATTATACTCAAATGTAGAATCAACAGCCTTAAGTGAATCCTCCACTTACCTTTGGTTTGGGGGAATGAACTTGAGCATTGAAACATAAAAACCTAACCATTGCGGTTAAAAGGTTGAACCTAATGGAGCTACATCCACACACGACCTGCTTTATCTTACATGAATACCTAGTGCTGACAAACCAAAACTATTTTTTTTTTCAACAAGAGTGATAAACTACCACCAAACATCTGATGACTTTAGCCAATGATGGCCTTAGCCATAATCAAGCGACAAACCCTCTGAAACACGGCAGAGTCTCCAAATGTGTGATGATCTTGATTTTGCCAAAACACAAACCAAAATCACTCCAGTGGAACTACCCCACACCCTCTTCAAGGTGCGAGAAGAGTTTGACTTTGTTGCAGCGGCCAGAGTGAACGAAAATCTTTGCCAACTAGGAGAAGCAAAACAAGCATAAGAGATACCGGCCTGATATATAGGAAAGAAAAAGGATGATGAGTGACTTAGCTGCATATGTAGAGCTCCAACAAAGGGGGAGTGCATGTGCATATGTAGACAAGATGCTAATAGCAGAACCATGAAGAAATATGATAATTGGGCAGTAACTTCAAATATCAAAGGGAAACTCAATGAATAAAAAAAGGCATTAGAATTTAATCACTGCTGTCTTGAAATTTGTTCTAGTTACATCTTTGACTTTTCTGTTTTTATTTTTACTAAATTCTTCTAGTTGCATCCATAGTGTACTTGGGTAGCGCCTTTTGGGCTTACTAATAAATTTTACTAATAAATAAAAAATAAAAATAAAAATTGTTCTTTTCTTTTCGTCTCATTGGGTAATGTACAGCATACACATAAATTGCAGTGGGTAAAATATGCTTTCCAATAGATTGGATTGAAATAAAATAAACGAAGAAATTTAAAAAGCCACTAAAACCCAACCTGTTCAAATTTTAAGTTTCCTTAAGATCCGACGATTTCCAAAACAATTTTTATTAATCCATTGTTTCAGCGATAAAACAACGCATTCTATGGCAGACACAACAGAAAAGACAATTTAAAAAAAAAAAAAAAACCACACAATTCGATCCTTGCAAATCTCGAATTGAAAAAAAAATATATGAAATCACCTTAAATATTAGATTGGAGATCAACCTGTAAAACCCTTCAACAAGCTAAAAACATGAATAGAGAAGACTAATTCCGTTAAGTGTTCAAAATACAGGATTTTACCTGATAAAAAGCATAAATTTTAATCTAATACGTTCCATTCATCTACTCGCCGAGCCTCTTTTGTTCCATATGTACATTAATCAGTCTCTCTCTCTCTCTCTCTCCCTCTCTCTCCCTCTCCGTTGGTATATATGAACCAATAACTGAACATGAATAACGCAGGATAAAAAAAATGGGAGCCTTGATTATACCCAGTATAAGAAAGAACGTAAACGTTGATCTACAACCATGTATGCCCCAAGAAAACAAACAGTTTAGAATACCAAAAAAACATGTTTTTGTTTTCAGAAAACAAACCCCAGAACAGAAACAAAGAGAAATGTAAGGTCGAGATAGAGATCTGACCTCTCTCTAGCCAGATTGTAAAACAACGGGCCTCGTTCTAAAAGAGAAAAACGCCGCCTTATTCTCTTCCTCAAGCTACAGAAAATAAAAAAAAGCTACCTCACTGATTTATAAGCCAATCAACGGCCCTGATTTTCGATTGGTTTAAAGGACTAGACAAGGAACTGGATTCTCCTTAGCTGATCGGTGGTTAAAAAGGAATTTGATTTCTTATAAGTATATATTATATATATATATATATATATATATATATATAGATATAAAAAGATCTTTCTAGCGTCCGCAAACGAAAGGATTTGTGTGGACGAGAGAAGGGCGGATCTTGTCGTTGTGCACGACGGTACGTGAAGTGACTGCCGCCTGCCACAGCGCACGCGAAAAGTAAATATAGTTTTGAATCTTGATCAAATGTTAAAGTAATAAAAGTGCAGGGACGTGTGCTGAAAATTCTTTCATCATATTTAAATCAATAATTTTATTTAAATACCTACTTCATCATTTGAAATTTGTGGCTTAAAAATTAAAAAATGCAAATACAAAATGGATAGAAGAAATTTAAAAGTTTTAATTTTTAGTTTTTGTATTTTTAGATGACCTATTGATTTGAATATAATTTTTTCATTTTTCTTTATTTTAAAATAAATCACGTGTCATTACGTGGTTATGTCACGTTAAAAAAGTCATTCCGAACGATAAGCTTCTTTTTTATTTTATATTTTATATTCAAACGATAAGTTTCAGATTATCAAGTAGAAATACTCTTTAAATAATAAGTCTTATTGCTTAATTATAAGGGGTGTACACCTTAGCAATTTAATTTCAATTAGAAATCTAACAATTCTACAAAATTATAATTCGTTCCAAAAACATAATAAATATGAACTTAAAAAATTTTAACGAAGTGCAATAAAACATGTAATATCCAAAAAGGATTTATTTCTGAAAATTCTCTTCCAAAATAAATTATAAATCTAATGTAGACAAATAAAATATGAGAGCGACGTTGAATGTTGCAAGAAAAAACATTGATTGGGTAGATCTGACATTAAACATCCCTCTAGCCTGCGATATGGTAATTTTATTTATGAGCTTAGAGTATATAGCAAAAAAACTTATATAACAAAAAAGTATATAGCAAAATTAGTAGGTAGGGAACTCGAATTAAAAGGTTAGATCTTTGAGTACAAAATTTTACTTATAAGCGAACAGACCAAACACCTAAAATAAGTCTAAAAGGGACATGTTATCTCTTTAGCACAGCTCTTTTTTATGACAATGTTGTTTTTATTTGTAAATAGTGGATTAGCATTAACATTTAGTCATTGGACCTATAATGGGATGGGTCATTTTAATAGACACGTATGGAGGCTCCGACTCTCATCCCACTTAAAATAGAACTAGCCCATTGATGAGTTCTATTGTCTTCTTGCTCTTTCTCTCCTTTCTTAGGGTAATAAGAAAAACAAAATAAAAGTGGTAGAAAGTAATTCTCTCCATAGCAAGAAATTTCTCCTCTTTTGCAGGAACCCTAAAACTTCATTAAAAATCCATCACAAGCTTTTGAAGGTATGAAATCTCAATTTTATTGAACACATGCTTTGATTATGGGAAAAGATTATCACATCTTCTGATTTTAACAATTGGTATTAGAGCTACCTTCTTATTTTTCATGGTTGTGTTATTTTTTTTTTTTTTTTTTGTTCGCTGTTGCGATTTGTGATTTGTTATTTCAAGGAGAAATGCGTGAATTTTCAATAGTCCATGCGTATCTCCATTATCGAAAAGCTTCCGTTTTTCTATTTGGGTCTTTGTCGACATTTGGGTGGAGATTTCCTCAGGGCATTTTGTAAATCACTGTTTTCTATTTTACATGAGGCGATTTTGTCCTTATTCTATTTCACATGAGGTGATTTTGTCCTTATTCTATTTCACATGAGGTGATTTTGTCTTTATTCTATTTCACATGAGGCGATTTTGTCCTTATTCCATTTCACATGAGGCGTTTTTTCATTGGGTAATTGTTTAAACTTTGAGCATTGACCAGAGTTTATGGTCTTGATTAATAATTGGTTGTTTTGATACAATCTTGGATTGCAAAATTCCTTTTTTTATGTGTTTATGAATTTTCGTGATATTGCTCCATATTTGTTAGTGGAGAAAAGGAATAAATAATCCCTTTTGAGATAAATAGATATTTTGGTCATGTGGGTTATGTCATTTTGTTGTAATACCGATGGTTTGGAGTGGCTATGTACCCATCTCTCATGAGACTACTCATGATAAATTATTGGAGTCGTCATATTGATCATGCTTCTGCTTAATGACATTATACTAAGATCCATACGAATAGTAAATTTGCTCCGTCGGCAAACCATTATTTGGTAGGATGCTTAGGACGATAAAAATAATAGATAAGTGCTTGGCACTTGGTGGCCTAGTCCTATCATCTCGATAGCGGGTCATTTTAAATCCTTGTATTTAATTATTTTGTTTTATCATGTGTAAGAGCCTTTTATGTATCTTGAGCTCTAGTATTGTGCGTAAGAGTCTATTTTGAATAAGACTCTAGCATGGATATAAGATTGTCTAATAGAAACATTTATGGGTGCATGTTTCTTGTTCCACATGCATAATAAATTTTGTTATATTCTCCTCAACATATGGCAATGCAACTCTGTCTCTCTCTCTCTGTCTGACATCAAGAGTCTAACAGGAACCAATTATGAGGACTGGTATGAGTCTCTCACTATTAATTTGGCTATCATGAATTTGGATTTGGTCTTGAGGGTCGATGCGCCTGTTGAGCCCACTAGTAAAAGTTATGCGGATGAAAAGACTCGTTATGAGGCAGTGGGTGCATTCTAATAGGACTTGTCTCATGATTATGAAGTATACTATTGACAAGTCTATCAGGCAGAGTATAGTTGATACAAATAGTGCTAAAGAATATCTTGATGCCGTTGAGAAGAAATTTATTAAGTTTGATAAGACAAAAAAGGGAATTCTGATGAAACTTCTTACTACCACAACCTATGATGGGGTTAGTGGAGTCCGAGAGCACATCATGAATCTTACTCATTTCTTTAACAAGCTCAAATGAATGAAAGTTGAGTTAGCAGATAACTTTCTTGTATAGCAAGTACTTGAATCCTTACCACCTCAGTTTGATACACTCAAGACCACTTATAATGCTCAGAAAGATTAACGGAGTTTGAGTGAAATGACTGCTATTGTAACTCAAGAAAAGGAGATGATAAAAAGGGACAAGTCTCATGCTACTTTCTTGGTAACTGTTGATAAAGTGAAGAAGAATAAGTTGTTCAAAGGTAATAGTGGCAACTCCCGCAAGATGAAGAAATCTGAGAGGCCTCCTCAGCAAGCTAGTGTGAGTGTTCCAAATGGGCCTAAGAATGAAGGTTTTAAGGGAAGGTGCGACTTCTATCATTTGTTTGGGCACAATAAGGTTGATTGTAGGAAATTTAAGACTTGGTTAGACAAGAAGGGTACATGTTTGCTACTAGTAAGTTTTGAGTCTAATCTAGTCGATGTGCCTTTTGATATTTGGTTGCTAGATACTGGTGCAACCATTCATACTACAAATTCTTTGCAGGAATTAAGGAACCGCATAAGACCAATTGATACAGAGTTAGTAGTAGATATGGGCAATGGGGTGAAGGCTAAAGTTGAACATATTGATACAGTCAGACTTATTTTGGCTTCTAAGCATATTTTGAACTTGTCTGATAATGCTTTTCTACCTTCCATCAGAAGAAATCTTATCTCTGTTTCTATTTTGAACAAATGTGGATATGTTTTTCATTTTGGAAATGAAAAGGCTACAATCTTTTATGACTCAGTTATGGCTGGTACTACTACTTTATATGATGGTTTGTATAAAATTGACTTATTTTTGCTTTAGATCTTACTTCTTCTAATGTCTCTGTTGTGAATGTTGTAATTGGTTCTAAACGTACTAGATCCAATGAAAAGTCTTCCATGTTGTGGCACAAAAGGTTGGGTCATATTTCTAGAGAAATAATGGAGAGGTTGATTAAAGATGGCATTTTAATTTATTTTAATTTTTCTGATTTTGAAACTCGTGTTGCTTGTATCAAAGGGAAGCTTCCAGCGAAGGCAAGAAAGTAAAAGATTAGCAGAAGTCTAGATATTCTAGATTTAATCCATACTGATGTTCGTGGTCCCATTTCACCTACCGCTTTGGGAAATTATAGATACTTTATTACTTTTATTAATGATTATTCTCGCTATGGTTATATTGAGTTCATTCGAGAAAAATCAAACTCATTGGAAGCTTTTAAAGCTATTGTGGAACTCTAGAAAAATAAGAAAATCAAAGCGGTAAGATCAGATAAAGGAGGTGAGTTTTATGGAAGATATGATGAAACTGGTAGAAATCCTGGATATTTTGCTAGATTTCTCGAGGCATGTGGTATTGAGGCTCAGTACACAATGACTGGAACTCCTGAAAGGAATGGTATTGCATAAAGAATAAATCGTACTCTTATGGATATGGTGCAGTGTATGCTTAGTCATTCCACTTTGCCTGAATTTGTGTGGGGTGAGGCTTTGAAAACTGTTGCATATATTTTGAATTAAGTACCAAGTAAGTCGGTTCCTAAAACTCTTTGAGTTATGGTCAGGTAAGAGGCCTAGTTTGCATCATTTCCGTGTTTGGGGCTGTAAAGCGGAAATAAGACCTTATAATCCTCAGCAAAAGAAACTTGATCCTAAGACCATTATTGGATATTATCTATTTGCAAGAGCATGAGTTTAATACTGGTATGTCTCTTGATCCAGACTCTTTTAAGGAAGATATTGATAGTCTTCAATCTTCATGTTGGATGGATGCTATGCATGATAAGATGACATCGATGTGTCAAAACTGTGTATGAGATTTAGTTGAACTATTATGTGGCTATAGGCTAATTGGTTGCAAATGGGTTTTTAAGACCAAGAATAATTCTGAAGGTCAAGTAAAAAGGTATAAAGCTAGGCTTGTTGCTAAGGGTTTTAACCAAAAAGAAGGGATTGATTATAAGGACACTTTCTCGTCTGTTTCTACCAATGATTCTTTTCGGAATATTTTCGGATTATTATGACTTTAATGGCTCATTTTGATCTCGAGTTGCATCAAATGGATGTCAATACAACTTTCTTTAATGGACATCTATTTGAGGATGTGTACATGATGCAACCAAATAGTTTCCAAGTGGAAGGAAATGAACATATGGTGTGTAAGCTTAAGAAGTCCATTTATGAGCTTAAACAGGCATTGAGACAGTGGTACCTAAGGTTTGATCAGATAATTACCTCTTGCGGTTTCAAAGAGAATCTTGTTGATCAATGCATATATTTGAGGGTCAGTGGGAGTAAGTATATTTTTCTTGTTCTTTATGTTGATGATATATTACTCACCGCAAATGACATTGAACTTTTGTTTGAGACAAAACACATGTTGTCATCTCATTTTGATATGAAGTATCTTGGTGAGGCCTCTTATGTTTTGGGCATCCAGATTTTTCGTGAGAGATTTAGAGACGTTCTTGGATTGTCTCAGAAAACCTACATTGATAGACTTCTAAGTAGGTTTAATATGCATTCTTAGTTCTCATGGAAAAGCACCTATTGTAAAAGGTGATAAATTTTCTAAGTCTCAATGCCCTCAAGATGATAGTGAAAGGACTCAAATGCAAACGGTTCCCTACTCATCGATTGTGGATAGTTTGATGTATGCTCAAGTATGTACACGACTAGATATTGCTTATGTTATTGGTGTACTTGGGAGATACTTAAGTGTCCTGGTTTGGCTCACTTGAAATGTGCAAAGAAAGTACTTAGGTATTTGCAAGGCACTAAAGATCTCTTGCTTACATATCGGCGATCTAACATTCTTGATGTAGTTGGATATTCTGATGCCGATTTTGCGGGTTGTTCAAATGACAGGAGATCCACTTCTGGTTATGTTTTTATGATAGCAAGAGGAGCTATTTCTTGGAAAAGTGTCAAACAGACACTTACAACTTCCTCTACAATGGAGGCAGAGTATGTAGCGTGTTATGAGGCTACATGTCAGGTTATATGGTTGTGGAACTTTATCTATCTTGGGGCTAGGTGTTGTGAACACCATTTCGAGGCCGCTGAAGATATTTTGTGACAATTTTGTAGTAGTCACCTTCTCTCAAAACACCAGGAGCTCTTCTCGCTCCAAGCATATTGATATTAAGTATTTGTTTGTTGGAGACAAAATAACCAAGTCTTATATTTGTGTTGAGCATATTTTCACAGAGCATATGTTAGCTGACCCACTAATTAAAGGTTTTGCTCCAAAACTGTTTCAGGAGCATGTGACTCATTTGGGATTGTTAAATTCTTCTGTTGTATTTAGTCAGTGGGAGTTATGTGATCATTGACTATTTGACTATATTGTTTATGCTCATATTCTGTTTTAAATATAGCAATGTCAATGAATGCCTGAGTCACGCGCATTTTGGACAGGGCGTACTTTATGTATTGAGACATATTGATTAGTCTCGTGCCTAGATCACGCGCATATTGGACAAGGCAAAATTTGTGTATTGAGACATTTTGATTGGTCTCATGCCTGAGTCATGCAGATTTTGGACAGGGCGTACTTTATGTATTGAGACATATTGATTAGTCTCGTGCCTGGGTCACGCGCATATTGGACAAGGCAAAATTTGTGTATTGAGACATTTTGATTAGTCTCGTGCCAAAGTCACACGCTTTCTAGACAAGACGTACTTTAGGTATTGAGACATTTCGGCTAGTCTCGTGCCTGAGTCACGCGCATTATGGACAAGAATAATGCTAGAGAGAAGCCACTATAGCAGTGCACACTTTGCACTCATTGCGTGGCTGCTTCTAGTTGATTGTTCCCAACACTCACTTGGGGAGATGTGTGGTCTAGATGATGCCACATCATGTGTGCAAAATGGATGCTCCCAATAGTGACTTCTATCTATATTTATTCTATGGACAATGCGTATTACTTATAAAAGACAATCTGTTTTAGTCTATGCCTAAGTCAGGTGGTTGTGAGTATAAGTTAGGTGTCATATATCCTGTCAGTATAGTCACTAGACTAGGTGCTGCAACTATATTTTGGACAATGATTATTGCTTTAAAGACATTGAGATTTGTCTCTAGGGCTTCTTATGGAAATGGGTGTTTGTCACTCTTTTAATTATTTTCATACTGTACTTGTATCTCATCGGCCTAAGTTACGTGATTGCAATTATTGGTCATGTGTCGTATGCCCTGTCGGTGTATTGTTCACTAGCTTGTACTTGAATGAACATTTTTTAAAATGCTTTTGGTTTTGGTATACTTGTTTGTGTTTATGTTGTGATTAAATGTAATGTTGTCATAGTGGGAGATTGTTGTATTTATTTGTAAATAGTGGACTAGCATTAATATTTAGTCATTGGGCCCATAATGGAATGAGCCATTTTAATAGACACATATGGAGGCCCCTACTCTCACTCCACTTAAAATAGAACTAGCACATTGAGTTCTATTGTCGTCTTGCTCTTTCTCTCCTCTCTCTTAGGGTAAGAAGAAAAATAAAATAAAAGGGGTAGAAAGTAGTTTTCTCCATAGCATGAGATTTTTCCTCTCTTTTGCAGGAACCCTAAAACTCCATGGAAAATCCATCATAAGCTATTGGATGTATGAACTCTCAATTTTATTGAACACATGTTTTGATTATGGGAAGAGATTATCACATATTGTGATTCTAACAGATAATTGTTAAGGGGTATAATCCCCATGCCCATATGGCATCCCAAGCCTAAAAGGCTATCATCAAGGAGTGAATAAGAGATAAAGAGGGGATAAGAAAAATCAAGTGTCAGATAGATATAGAAAAGAGAAAGGCGACAAGAAAGAGAGAAAACTGAGAAATGAGAGGAAAGCAAGTCAGACACGCAAGGGAGAAGTGACATAAAGTTGATCTCCTCACCAACCACTGACGAGGGCCACAATAAAAGAAATCTGATATCTGAGGGAAAGTGGAGGATTAGGAGAACACAGAACACTATCTTCAACCTGGCAACGAGGGCTCTAGAGATAAGATATTCTCTAGAAAAGAGATCTCAGACCTCCATTGTACAAAGAAAAATTAGAGATTGTGAGAGTAGGGGTGGAACTACGATTTAGTGTGTGGAGTGGCAATTGGCAAAGTATGTCATATGTAGGAGTGAACAATAATCGACAGAATCAACCGTCATCGACATTTAACATTAACCATATAAGATAGCTATCTAAAGACAAACTAAATTATTAAAGCCATCCATCTGAACCTTTCACTTGAACTCCACCATGGCTAAGCCAACGATTCTACAATTTTTCAACTCCAAACAATCTTCATGTCGTGAAGAAAAGAAAAAGAGCAAGAAGATAAAAAAGTGGAAGGGCATATAAGAGAGAGTTGTTTTGTTATTTAGTCGATCAAAGGAAAAAGAAACTTAAATTTTATAATGTCATTTTCTTTCATAGGCAGCTAGCAGGGATGGTGTGTTAGTGGGTGTGAACATAAATTAATAGATTTAGACTTTTAGAAATTAGCATGCTACTTTCGGGGTTTTGAGTGTTGGTGGGGGGCATCGGGGGACAAATCACAAATATTTTAAGGATATTTTAGTGTAAAATTATAATTCTACAATACATAATATTATTTCTTAAAACTTTTGGGGGCGGTAGCTCCCCCAAGTGTCTACACAGTTCCTGCATGAGAGACTGTAAAATACTCATATTATAGTGGGTCTATCCTCCAAACAATCCGTGAACGTAAGCCCTGTGCTGAACCACATAAATCTGTGTGTCTCCATCTCTATTTACATTTTTTGTATTTATTTTCCATTCATTGCTATAGATGTACGTATGAACACCGTACCACTGCTCCGGACCGCCATCCTGGGCTACAAACCTCCATATCGAGACCTGGACCGAGAATGAGTCTTTCTCCTGTTCCGGCCTATTGTGCAATTTTTAGTTTTAACAGTTGGCGCTGTCTGTGGGATTGATTTGTTTTCTACGCTAAACGTTGAAGAATGATGATTTTCTGACTTGCAAAATCATCTCCAAATGAGCAGAGAAATTTCCTCTCAAATAAGTATTCTCGACTCTCCATCTCTCATTTCATTTTGATTAATACTACTGCTCAAAAGACGAAGAGGCAAGAATCCAGTACCCGAACTTGTACTATGCACGTGGGTACAAACCGGGTGTGCACTTAAATGCAGTGCACCATAGGGGATACGACCATGCATGCCATGCACGATGCAAGAGGGGTGCACCTTATTGTGCACCCAACGCATTCCTCGCCAATTAGCCGTGGGCCTAACAAAGGTGTCGACAGCCACCACGTGGACCACTGGCACTTTTTGTCCCCGTCATGCCGGTCTCTACCCACAGAGGCCGTGCAAATTGCGAGCATTGGGTGCAGGTCACCGTGCACCCATGTGGCTCGCAAACGCAAGCTTAAGGAAGGTGCCGACGGCCATGACATGGACCACTAGTGCTTTCTATGCCTGTCATGCTAGTCTCTGACCACAGAGGTTGTGCACGGTGCTGGCAACGGGTGCACTTCACCGGGCATCCAGGAGACTCATGGCAGCTAGCCCCGAGCACAAGAAAGGTACCGATGACCACCATGTTGATTGCCAGAATCTTCTGCAACCCCCAAGGTGGTCCCCGCCCAGGGGGGCCACCTTCCTCAGGCTCAGTAGTGTGCTCAACCATCACCATCCTCACCACACTAGTTGCTCACCCATTACATCCCACCACATCCAATGGCGGGCAACCTCCTTTACATGACACTACACAACAGCTTAGCCACAGGCAGTTACTCGGTCATACTCGATCACCAAGGTGGCCACTGGTGTCTTCACTTGACTGGAACTCGAGATTGGTCCGTGCAAGAGCTGTATCTAGGTTATTAAGTTCATGCTTCGATTTTGTGATTGCAAGTCTTAACGTGGAGAAAACCACAAAATTTTTACTGGGAAGGTTTGGCATTGGTGTTTTCGACCCATGAGAATCTTTTTAATTTTGAATGAAAATGATGGCTGAAGATAGTTGCAATTGAAAGTCAGGGTTGAAACTTTTGGAAATGAGTTGATCTCCTTCATTTACAGTGAAGACAGAACTTAGTTCAAAACTCAATCTTGAATTCCTGTAGCAATGGGTTGTAGCCTTTTGTATTATTAGGTTTGATCTTGAGCAGGGTCGGCTTATTGAAGAAGGTTACCCACCTGAATGTTTTACACAAGATGAGGAACTTGAAATTGTTTTTAGTTCATTCCAAGATTCTATTTCCCAGCACTAGAATCGCTCAAGTATTCACGACTGTATCTTTTTTTTCGATTTCAAAGAAACGGGCAATCTCAGTTGGGGAAAATTGAAAACAACGACTAAATTGCTCTGGTATTGTCTCTCCCAAATTTGCTATTTAAATTTCATTGTTACTAACAAATTTAATTTTTAGAGTTTCTCTTCACAAAACTCCTTGAGGTTTCACAAGAGTCCCAAGTGGCTACATGCCCATGGAGCCTACTTCGCTAGGAATCATCTGCGTGGCATGGGACAACGGCTACACAGCCCCACTCTAGCACCACTAGGACATCTTCATCTGTCTTCATCAGAATAGACTGCTCGATATTGCGGGCACCCCAGATCTTTATCATCGCCAAAGCATGGCTACCCCTAGGCCTCGTCGGTGCACCTCAAACCTTTGCCACGTTCTACTAAAACGATTCAAGTTTTCAAATCTCACATTTATTATTTGGATTATTTACACTAACCGGTTCAGCTTTTTAGCGCGGTCAAGCATCTCCTTCAACAAAAGTCAAGTCACTAGACTATCCGCGAACAACACACAAACAAAAGCGGAGTTAATGGACTCACCATGAACAAACACACAAACAAAAACCAAGTCGCTAGACTCGTCGGAAACAATGGGCAGTTACGTCTCTTGACTACATTGCCCCTCATACATACAAAAGCCAAGTCATTGGACTCGCTGCGAACAACAGCAATGACAGTCCCTTGACTACTTCAACCCTCACATACAAAGCCTGGTTCCTTGTCTCATCTCGAACTATGGGCAGTTGCAGTCCCTTGACTGCCCAACCCTCACATACAAATCCGAGTTCCTTAACGCATCATGAACTATGGGCGGTGATAGTCTCTCGACTTGCCACAAACAACGGGCGGTGACAATCCCTTAACTGCCCGACCCTCGCACTCAAAGCCAAGTCCATTCAAACAAACTCCAAGCTGAGTCTCTTGACTCGCGGCGAATAACAGTGATGACAATCCCTTGACTGCTTTAACCCTCGCCCACAAGTTTAGCAAAGTCGAGTCACTGGACTCGCTACAGAATGGGAGGTGACAGTCCCTTGACTACTCAACCCTTGCGCAAATGAAAAAGCCGAACTCCGCACTTGTAGCTAGTGCGGTCGAGTACACCTCTTGCCTAACTCTCCAAGCCGACATTACAACTTCACACTCGGAAATCTTCATCGCTTAACACAAACAAACAAAAAACCAAGGACCAGTTTCCAAAATTTGTTCTGCAAGGTTTCGGTAGGCTATCTCTGTCACAACATGACTTGAAGATTCTCATGACCTTCTTGTTGAGCAAGCCGATCTTAAGAACCACGAGTATCAGTTAGAAGGTAAAATCCCCCTAGTTCATATGGCATCCTAGGCTCAGCCCAAAATATCGTCATCAGGGAGTAAATAAGAGATAAGGAATGGACAATGAAAAACAAGTGTTAGATAGAAAAAGAGGAAAGTGGCGGGAATGAGAGAAAAATGAGAAAGGAGATGAAAGCAAGTCAGACACGCAAGTGAGGAGTGACATAAAGCTGGTCTCCTCACCTACCACTAACGAAAGCCACAATAAAAGGGATCTGAGATCTGAGGGAAGGGCGAGAATTAGGAGAACACAGAGCATCATTTTCAACATGGCGACGAGGGCTCTATAGGATCTTTTCTGAGGGAAGGGCGAGGATTAGGAGAACACAGAGCATCATCTTCAACCTGGTGACGAGGGCTCCAGAGATGGGATCGTCTCCAAAAAAGAGGTATCTGACCTCCATTGCATAGAGATAAATGAGAGACTATAAAATACTCATAATATAATGGATTTGCCCTCCAAACAACCCGTAGATGTATGCTGAATTATATAAATCTATGTGTCACCATCTCTATATACATTTCTTGTATTTATTTTCCATTCACTGTTATGGATGTACATACGGGCACCATACCACCTTTCCAGACCACCATCATGGGCTACAGACCACCTTATCGAGATCTGGACCACCTCGATGGGTCAGGAATGACTCTTTCTCTCATCCGGCCTATTGTGCAATTTTTGGTTTTAACAACAATATTTATAATTTTATTTCATCCACAATTCTTTTCTCTTTCTTTTCATCTACAATCCAACTTCACACTCATTTTTTTTACTTCTATAGACAAAACGGCATGCTTGTTAAACGACAAATCAGCCAAATATTGGCCTTGGTCTTTCTTTGCACAAAAAGGATTAGTGATTGACTAAAAGAAAGCCGTAATTGTAATATTATGTCAAACTACTAAATGCATCACACTTAACTCCTTAGTTTGAAATATAAGTTATAGTTTTCCCCTCATTTAGATTTGGCTATTAAGATAAATAAAATAAAATAGACAACTAAGAAAAATGAAATGAGATGATAAGTTATAATCTATATTCAATAATCAACTAAAAATATGATAAGTCTCCTGATCTATTTTTGCAATTTTGTGCATCACTTTCTTTTCATTATTTTGGTTGCGATCAAAATGTTGTATCAATATCATTTGAACGATTAACTTCTCTCGTAATTATATCTATGCTATCTAGTCTTGTCATAATACCAGACGTGTAATTATTTTCACTTCGCTGTGGAAGAATTTGAAAATTGTTAAAGCCCAACGGGTGAGTTATAATTATATCTATGCTATCTAGTCTTGTCATAATACCAGGCGTGTAATTTATTTTTACTTCGCTAGGTATTCTCCATGTGGGGGTGGGTGGGGCAAGGTAGCGGGCATCCTAAACATAAATACTTTCAAACTGATCATTACCATTTTTTCATACTTTTAAACAAAATATAAAAAATAAATCAATTTTTTTAAATCTTAAAATAATATTTTAATTTTATAATATTTTTATTTAATTTTTCTCTCTCTCCTTTTTCAAAACTCCATAAAGCATCATAACTGAAACTATTTTACTACTATTTATAAATCATTTCACTACTATTCATAAATTTTTCATCTCATATCATTCTCCAAACATTTCCTAAGACTAATCATTATAGAATTTAAAAATAAAATCTTTTTCGATTATAAGGATTAATTGCGGGATTCGTGAGTTAACTTACAATTAACCAATTTATTAATCATGTTATTCATTTTTACTCAAATCTATTTATATCAAATCTATTTTTTAGTTTCATATTTTAGTTTTAGGTTCAAGAGTGGTGTCATATGTTTCCACCTTCGTTAGTCTTTAGTCAAAAGACATTAGTCAAATAAGCCTTCATTTCCATTGTTCTTAACATTTAGATTTGGAGGCAATGAATAATCTCAAAGGTCACCATTATGACAAAGCAATACAATATTGGGCCATTGAGAAGCCCAACCAGAGCATAGCACAAATTGAAACCCATCCGTAACATAATGACCACTTGGGCCATGCTATATACTTATTGGGACTAAAAATGAACCGACCGCAAGTCGACCCGTATAGACATTTAAGTTGTATTTAGATAATAATAAGATATTTGTAAGTATTTTATGAATAGTAATAAAAAATAATAATAAAATTATTATAGAATATTGAATAATATTAAATAATGATAAAAATTAAATAAAAAATAATAATTAATAATTAATAATGAAGTGTGATAATAAGTTAAGAAAAAATTTACAAACCGTCCCAGTACATGCTCGGTAAAAAAAATAAAAATAAAATAAAATTTACTCTGGATGGTGCGGCTGCAGGCTGCCCAGAATGACTCATAAATTAATAAGAATAAATCTACTGTGTGAAGCAGCCCCAGCCTAAATTTCAATTTCTCGTGGTGAAATGGGCTGTTTCCATGGTGGTTGATGCTGCTATGGCTTCCAAATTGCTTTTCCTCACAAGGCTTCCTAGGCTTCTGAAGCCCCTTCCTCTTCCTCTTTCTTCTTCTTATTCGATTCGTAGATTGCGTTTGCTGCCTCTAGAAGCTTCGAGAACCGGGACCAATCGATGGTCTCCTGCTGCTAGAACCTTCTGTTCTCGTCCACTGAATCTTGCCGACGGCTCTCAAGGCCCCGCCGCTATTGATTATCGGTACGGTAATCTCTGTGCTCGTTTGGTTCCCGCAATCCTAAATTTACTGAAAAAAGATTTAAGATTTTAAATATTCCGTGCTAGTTTTTTGTTTTAAGAAATGTTTGGTCACCAATTCAACTTTTCGACATACGTGTTGGAAGCTCCAGTCTAACACACACTAACAGATAATGAAAAAATTTTAATTTTGCAACTTCAATTTGTTTTTATTAATGAAATCTGAGTAAGGGATTAGTTATTTAGTTGTTTTCTTTTTCCAAAATAGTTTGTTTAAAGGAAATGGGCTACAATGAGTCTGCTAATGATTAATGTGAAAACAGTTCTGTGCTGCAGGAGGATGAGTTTCACCGGCTGGCCAATTCCACAATACATAATCTTTTAGTGAAACTTGAGGTATTTGTCGCCATTGGGCTTATTAGCTTATCTATGCTTGTTCATTGGTGGAAGTCTTGCTCCCTTTGCCTCCTCCAAATGTTTTACACGATTTTCCATGTACCCCGTTTAGAAAGAGTGGCTAAGAAATATCAAGCAGTGCAGTTTGAATGGATCTACTTTTGGCCATCAACGTCCGGTGTGTGTTAGTTGGTATATAGGTTTTATTGTAATGGTATATAATATCTATGAATTGTTTGATGTGAGCTGTTCTTGTTAAATATGGCAGAGTACATGAAAATTTTATTTTATTTCTTTGTTATCTTATCAGCTCATGATAGTTTATTCTGTTCATGACAATAGGTGCTCATGAGCACTGTGATTTTGATTATCTCTTGTGCACAGGAATATGGAGATAATGTTGAAATTGATGGTTTTGATGTGGACTATGGGGTGAGAACGACTTATTGGTTTTTAGAGAGAGGTTATTCTTTTGAAAGGCATCATAGTTTTTCTAACTTGTTTTGGGTGCTTATGTTTCAGAATGAGGTTTTAACCTTAAAACTTGGGGATTTGGGTACCTATGTGTTGAATAAACAGACACCAAACAGACAAATTTGGCTATCATCCCCAGTGAGGTATGATCTATATTATCTATATTGTGTTGGCTTTGTTTTGGAATGTCGAGGCATGGTCGGTTTGTCAATAAATCTGTATAAGTACAATTTGAACCTGGTATGCCTATGCTCTTGAATCTTGTATATTGAATAACAAGATTTCAACATGTCCAAGGATTCAGCTATAGCAACAACAGATGTACATTGAAACTCACTCAAATTACATAATGCTGCCAAAGCAAAATTTAATGAAAAACAAAACTCACTCAGTGGCCTTTTTTTCCCTTCTGGTAGACCTAGAAATTCATAAGGTTTGCATCATTTATACCATCATGGTTTGCATGTGGCCAAACCCCGAGGTGTTGGCTCAAGTGGTAAGGGCCTTGGTTTTGGGGATACGCTTCCCTCAGGTCTAAGGTTTGAACCGTGTGGTCCAAACAATTTCTAGAGGTCATGTCCCATTGGTGAAAAGCCAATGATTTACTTGATCCGTGTGATGTGAGTGCATTGCATGAGTCTGGGTTTTAACTGGATAAAAGACATGTTTGTGTTTGCATGATATCCAGAGTCCCTCGTCATAAAAAATGTAGGTAATCATTTACTCAAGGTGTTTCGTCAAAAAGACTTGTTGTCTTCATTGTATTTTCAACAACTACTACAATCACTTTCCAAAGAAAAATCAACTGATGTCAATGGGCATACTACTAATGGGGTGGAGGTTTTTGGAATTAGGATAATTTGGAAAGTTTCGTAATCCCTTCTGAAGTAACTGGGATTGGTTTGTATTTTGCATCTATCTTATCCAGCTGGTGAGTGTGGGAGGTTCCACAATTGTTTATGCAAGAAAACTTTTATTTAACAGTGGAATCCTATTGGATGGGAACCTTTCTTCCTCTTCACTACCCAAAGAAAACTCTTCAAGAATTATGTGCATGCATGGAAGAGCGACAAGAGGGTCATAATCTAGAGACATCTTTGATGCCTAAAGAATTATAGCTCCAAACGTAGATGTAATATTCCTAATTATTTGGGCATGGTCTGTTTACAGACAAGCACACGAACTATGTCACAACCCCAGATCCAGACATTTCCAAATCTCTGGGTGTGATCAAATGGACAACACAAATGGGTTTTAAATATGTAAAATATTAAGAGAGGTATAGCACCTGCTCATTTAGACAACTAAGATTTTTTAACAAGTGACATAACTAAATTAGTGTTTAATAATATTTACAGTATAATATTATTACAGTACTTGGGCAATGCCTTTCATTGTGTTTCAATAAAACTTTACTTTTTAACTATAAAAAAGTATATATTTACAGTACAAATGAATTTTCACCACAATGTTTACGAACTCTAGTTTCAGAATTACAATATCACATGTTACAAATGTCCTTGTGGTTCCATCTAATATTGCTGTCAGCTTTTCTTCCTTTCCCTTTAGAAGCCTTCTGGGGATTCCAGTGGCTTCCTTGTGCCTAAAAGGGGCGTGCTGTATGATTTCTGGAACATGTATGTAATGTATAAAATTATATCAATGACCTGTGAATGTGGGTCTGAACCCACGTAGTATTGTTTAGGGTGCTTTATCACTGAAACATGGTTATGATTACATCTCCAATGTTAGAGTAGGCTATCTGTGTTGTTAAGGTAATCATGGTGGTAAGAATTTAATCAAACTTCCTTCCTCTGTTTTTCTTGAGTACTCCTTTTCTTGTCTGAAAGATTATGTTTTCATACAGTGGTCCATCTAGGTTTGACTGGGATCAGAATGCTCAAACATGGGTTTATAGGCGGACAAAAGTAGATTTGCTGAAAATTTTTGAAAGTGAGTTGGAGCAACTGTGTGGTGAACCCATCAATCTTTCCTAAACTGCAGCAAACTCTGCCACATCAGATTTTCTTCTGGGTAATTTCATCTTAGTACTGACATGCCTTTGAGCTTGCCTCTCTTCCCTGCCTGTATTTTGGTGTTTCATTAATAAAATTTGTATCTTTTACGGAAAAAAAAAAAAAAAACTAAAAATCACGGTAGATTTTATATGGATTGTACCTGCACTTAAGAGGTTGGTTGTTCACTTCTTTAACAGGTGAAAAAAACGAAGAATAAATAAGCTATAGGATAAGGAGAGTACTGTCTTTAATGTATTTAATGCTATCTATTGAGATGCCAATCAATAACCATGAGCATAGTGCATTGAGATCATTTGTATCTGTTACATTTCAGGATTGAAGAAAATACAGCCAACAGTAATTTTCTACTTAACTCAATTGGATCCATGCAATTTAGATATGTCACTGGATGATCAAGATACTTTCTCAGGAAAAGATAGCCCTAAATTGCTTTGGCATGGTAAAAAAAGTGAACATTTTATTCGTCAAAAAAGAAAAACATTTAAAGAATTCATAAAGATACAAGCATCTACAAAAACAGTTCTTCATCTCTTTCCAGAGAATTTTTTTTTTTTTTTCACCTTTCAGATTTCTAGGTATGCATAATAGCTCGATGGCCAACTAACAGTGTTGAAAATTGATTTGTCCCACACTAAAATCTGAATTCAGTGTGCAAATGTACATGTACTATTTATATTGATATATTATGTAATTGGGTTATATGTCACGCGAGAAGGAACAAAATTTCTATTGCCTTATCATTTCTAGAATTTCTTGATAAAATCAAAATCAAAATAAATATGAGATTGATCTAACAAATTTTTTAATAATGAATTTCACTATTTTCAAAAATGAAAAATTGAAGTGTACGCCCCTAAATTAATTTGAAAATAGTGATGGAGATGTAGAAGATTTTAGGCGAGAGAGAACCTATGGAATGGTGCTTCTTTCACAAGAGTCCTGACTGTACCAAAACGGTTGGCATGGCCTCCCTCCCTGCCCACAGATTGTCGGAGCTACCAATAGAACTTCATGTGGAATGTCCAAATTTGTATAATCGGCGCCGTCTGATTTTGGAAAGCCACTGGTACATGTAGAAAGCATCAAAATGGTCAAAACACACACGGTTTTATTGGTTTCAATTCCATAGAAAATAGTGAACATGGTTGAAGCATCGGTTGCAAGTGGACTCATGAGGAGGGGAATCGCTTGGATTATTAATCCATTGCAAGCAGGCAGGCCTTGGTTCGTTATTTTTTTCGATTTTATCCCTACTTTTCTTTTCATTCTCCGTTGATGTCCTTCAATTTCTATTGTGCATTACTTTTTTGTCAGGATTGTCCCTGTTTTTATATTTGTTTTTCCTATTCTATCCTTGATTTCTGTTTTTCTATTGTTCCCCTTTTTGTCCTTACTTTTACTCTTCTCGAATTCTTGTATTTTTTTTTTTTAGCTTCTAAATTTTTTCTCTTCTTCCGTTTTCCACAGCCTTCTCGAATTGCTTTTTTTTTTTTTTTCCATATTCCTGTCCTTCAATTGTTATTTGTGCCACTTCTATCCCTCTTGCCATTTTCAGATTCAAAATTTTTGTTCTCCCCTTTTCCATTGCCTTCTGGATTTAATTTTTTTCATCTTATTGGATTCTACATTTCCTTCTATCCGTTTCCCGCTGCCTCGACCGTTTCTCTTATTAAATTCTAATATTTTCATTTATGATTTTATCCTTTTGTCATTACATTTGTTGTTCTCGAATTTATGTGTTCTCATTTTTATCAGATTTTAAATTTTTTTTCTACCGTTTTCCATCGGCTTCTGGATTTCTTTCTTTTTTCGCATCTTCTCAAATTCTAGATTGTTTCTCATCTGTTTCCTACCGCCCCCACCGTCTCTCTTATCATATTCTTTTTTTTTTTTTTTACATTTCTTCACCATTTCCACCTCCGGCTTATTTCTATAGGAATTATCTTCATTTTTACATTTCTATATTTATCAGGGATCTGATCTTCTTTTTTGTCTTTTCTACCACTTAAGCTGCTGACTATCTCGTATAAGAGTAGCTTCCCTCTCTTTTAATTTCTACTGTTTACTATCTCTCCTTTTAGCTTCCTGAAATCTGTTTGTTTAGACTCTGGGTTCTAAATTTGTCTTTCACCTTTCGAATCTTGTAGTGCAGCTTTTTTATTTCCTTCGGTTATTTACATGTATGCAATGGTTAAGAAATAAAAAATTTGCATCACTATTTGGATTTAAAAAAATAAATTTACTTCAGAAAGAGGACTGAATCTCCATTTCTTATTGTGCTGCTGTTCTTGCCTCCATTATTTTCAGAATCTCCATTTCTTTCTACTCTCTTTAAATTCCATTCTCTGTTAATATATACAGTATCTGAAAAATTTCTTTCTGCTCCTTTTACGTTTCATTCTCTGTTTATGTATACAGTATCTGGAAGAAAAAATACAAGTAAGAACTAAGAAGTAAAGTGAGAGAGAAATAAAATTATAAACTTCAAAATATGTACTACATCTGTACATCTACAAATATTCATTAAACTCAAAAGGAAAACTGATACTAAACAACAACAAAAAAAACAATCAGTATAGGTCGGGAAAGAAATTTCCCAACAAATATCAAAAATCTCAAATTATGCTAAAAGAACACAAAAGCATTTATAAAAATAAAAATAAAAATAAAATAAGAAAATGCATCTACATATATTCATTAAATTCAAAATAAAAATGATATTAACAAAAAATACTATCAATATAGGTCAGCAAAAAAAAAATTAGCAACGCATGAACTACACAAGTTCAGATGACATGTAAACAAATACGAAACATAGTAAAGTATGCTAAAACAACACAAAAACATATATAAGAAATAAATCAGAAGATAACAAATAAAAATTTCAAAAGATGTAGTACATGTGTACATCTACAAATACAGTAAAATATGCTAAAACAATATAAAATCATATATAAAAAATAAATCAGAAGATGAGAAACAGAGAGGTAAAGATTTATAAACATTAAAAAAAACTTTCAGCCAATATATTCATCACAACAGCACAACGCATAAGATAAAATGACAAAAAATAAATAAATCAGAATCTCATCAATGTAACCTTAGATCTGTAGTGTTGCGAAGAAGAATTTAGATATCAGCACAGACAGTGAGAAAATAGATCAGGAAGAGTAAAACTTAGAAGATGGTAACTGTTAAAATAAAATCAGAATGTCATTAATGTAATCTTGGATCTTTATGTGTTGCCAAAAATAATTTAGATATGAGCTCAGACAGAAGAAGGAAATATATCAGGAACAATAAACTTCAGAAGATAGTAATTGTTAGCGTATAAGTATCTGAAAAAAACAATACAACTAAGATAGTCAGATAAGAAACAATATTGCAGTTACATGCGAGAAACAATATTAGAGAGATTTCTTAAACTCAAAAAAGAAAACCAAAAAATTACGACTTACAAATGTTCAAGCCACATCCAAAGAAATATCAAATATAGCAAAGTATGCTAGAACCAGAGGAAAGTATATATAAAAAATAAATCAGAAGATTAGAAAGACAAAGATTTCTAGCCATTTGAAAGTTAAAAATTTCCAAAGAAAATATTCATTCGAACCTCCCAACATATAAATAAAATGACAAAATAAAAAAAAAATGAAAAGAAATCAAAAGAAGAGAAACACAAAGGTAGATATTTATAAGCATTCCAAAAAAAAAAAATCAACCAATATATTCATTACAACAACCCAACGCATAAAATAAAGTGAAAAAATATGGAAGAAACGAAAATTTCATGAATATAACCTCAAATTTGTATGTGTTGACAACAACAATTTAAATATTAGCACAGACATAAGTAGAAGCTGGATCAAAAAGAGTAAACCTCAGATGATGGTAACTGTTAAATTTGAGCAAAAAAAAAAAGGCCCATTTGGAGTTTTTGCAAACTGAGAGATATGGAAATTTTTTTTTGAAGTTAGATTTACATAAATAGATTCAAACATTCTATAAAACCTCAAAACATACGGAAAAAGTTAAAACAAATCTCACATTTGGGGAGATCCATCATTGTTCTTGTTTTGAAGGCACCTCTGTTTGTCATTCAGGTGTAGCATGGGGGTTCCTCGGCATCTATCTTCTTGGTCTTTCATTTCTTTCTTCATTTACCTCCAGATAGACGATGGAAGGAAAAAAAATGTGAAAGAATAGAAAATGAAAGCGAAAAAAAATTTTGGAGATCAACGAAAAAGTATAAAAAAAGAAATGACACCACTCAGATCTAGAGGTAAATGAAGATCTGTTCAGATCTATAAAGAAAAAAATTCAGAGATAGACCAACTTAAAAAAAAAATTACATCGACTCTGATCTGTATGTACAAAACACAAACAAAACAGAAAAACCAAAGAAATAAAACCATTCACAAAAAACAAAAAAACCTACAGACCAACGAAAAAATAAAGAAAAAATATGGAGACAAAAGAAAAAAAAACTTATGTTCTAGAGAGAGAGAGAGAGAGATGAACTGAGGAGAGGCAAAACGACGAGGTCTTCTTGGTGTTGACCCTGCTGAGAGAAGGACCAAGTAGTTCTCTGTAGTGTAATGGTGAGGCTACGATACAGAGGAGAGAAAACAAGAAAAAGAGAGGACAGGGAGAAAGACTCGAGAAGATAGATGTTTGGAGAGAGAGTTTTGTGAGAAAGTGGTGAGGTTGTTAGTGCAGAGGGTAAGAAGGGGAGAGAGAAAGAGACAGAGAGAGAAGTCGAGCAGTTGTGAGAATTGGATTAGGGTTTGGTTGCAGAAAGAGGGGGGGAAGAAGAATCTGGAAGGAGGCGAAATGGGTTGCTGATTTCGTAAGGATGGATTTATAGTGCTCGTCGTAGAGTTAGGGTTTCTTTTTTTGAAAATGTCGTCGTTTTGTCCTAAGGGTTTTTTTTTTACATATGAACACGGGCTGAGTTGAAAAATATAAGAAAAGAAAAAGTAGTTTAAAAAAAAAATTGAACATTACTTATTACAAAAAATTTAGAAATTTCAACTTCAAATTGATAATAAATTATATTAAAATTATTAACAAAAATGAATTTGTAAAAAGATTAATTTCAATGTTCCGCAAATTTTATTTTTAATCGTAAAAATTTTATTCTAAATATATAGTCAATTTTTTTTAGATAATATGACAATTGTTCATAAAATTTTAATAAGTAAATATTAACAAATTATATTCTAATATGTTAGTATAGCCTTATTTAACAAACAATAATATATTATTAAAATGATAATATATAGTGCCTAGTGGATTTAGGGTTTCCTTTCCCTTAAAACAGCATCGTTTTTACTCTCCAGTGTTTTTCTCACATATAAACATGGGCCAGATTGAAAAGTATAGAAAACAAAATATATAAAGAAACAAAAAAAAAAATTAGGATATTCCGCAAATTTTATTAATCTATGTGATATTTTTTATGATCAATGAAAAAGTCTTAAAACATAGACAAAACTACTACATTTCTTAATCATATATATATTAATTTATTTTTTCTTATTACATATTTTTACAAAAAATTCTTATTTTTAAAAATATTTTTCTTATTTTTGCAATTGGGCACACGTGTTTGCCCTTTACTAGTATATATATAAATATAAAGAAGAGTGGTGGACTACTGGGTCAGCTTCAATTAGAGCCAATAATTGGTATAAACAACTTATATATATATATATATGAGTCGTTCTATATACAGTCCTCTGAAGAGGACTGTATTGCAGTCCTAGTGCCGAATTTACAATTTTATCCCCATTTTAATCCGTGAATTGACTAAATTACCCTTTTCTCTACAACCTAAATCTGAACCAAAAACCAAATTCAAATCACACGCCTCCACCTTGCTCCCACGTTTTTCCCTCTTCTGGGTTTTCTCCGTGCATGCCCAAACGAATCGCAGCCTCCACCATCGAGAAGAGCACCTTCAACCCACCATCGACGGACGCCAAGGCCTTCTCCACCATCGACTGCCGACGATTTCCTTGGTATCTTCTGAATTTTCTGCACTTTATTATTTACATAGTTTTAGCTAGTTTGTATTATAACAAATACAATACACACAAAATTAGAAATAAAAAGGCGGAAGAATCAAAACTTTGATCAGGTCTATGTTTCTCGACCGTGCGTTTTGTTTGCTACATCGTTTTCAAGTTCCAATCGTGCAATAAATGGCTTCGTCTCGGAATCCGAATTATGAGTATTGATTCGATTTAAGCATTTTTCGTGTACTTAAGAAAGTATATAACTGGTGAACTTAAGAAAGTATGGATTGTCTTACCGAGACTACAACTTTTTCTAGTATGTACAGTTTGTATAAATATAGGGGTATAGTTATTGTGAGATTTTAGCTCAGTTGAGGTTCCTGCATATTTATTTATGCACTTGTTTATTTTAGCTCAGTTGAGATTTTAGCTCAGTATAGGCTCGCATGCTTGTATAGTCTGGGGAAAGTACCAGACATCCCATTGTTGGTTGAGTCTACACTTTGTTTTATAGAAAAGCAAAAGACAGACCATGGTTTGTGCATGTAAAAAAGGCTAAACAATGGGATGGTTTTACGGGCTGGGCTGGGCAAGGATAATTGATCAAAGAAAAATGGGAATAGACTACATGCCACAATTATCTACTCTCAATTTTTGTCAACTATCTACATGCCACAATTATAAAAATAGACTATCTAATCCCCATTACTTCCACTATCTACATGCCATTTTTTGTCAACTATCTTGTTTATCTACTCTCATTCATAAATAGAGCCCATTCCAAAATGGGGGGTTGGATAATTGTGGCATGTAGATAGTGAAAGTAATGGGAGGTTGGATATGGGAGTGTTAATGATTTTACCTATTTCATTTGCTTCTACTAGATTTTAGTAGAAGTAAATGAGAGTAGATAAACAAGATTTAACTAGATTATTTCTAGAAACAGTATAAATGATTTTACCTATTTCATTTTCTTCTACTATCATATGGGAGTGTTAATTTGTTGTGCTTTAAATATATATATATTTTTTTTACTCTCATGTTGTGCTTCAAAAATATATGAAGATTGTTCTTGATGGAGAAAGGGGAAGAATGCACATCTACTAGGCGACCACTATTTTTTTTAGAAAGCAGTAATTATATGGATACCCCAAATGTGAGAGATGATGAGGTAGTGATTGATAATCATGTTGTATTGATGGGGAATGATGATGATGATGTGGTTTTAGAGCCAACGCCGGGAAATGATGATGATGGGGTGCCGGGAAATGATGATGATGGGGTTTCAGATCCAATGTCGAGAAATGATGATGATGAGGTTTCAGAACCAACACCAGGAAATGATGCTGATGGGGTTTCAGAACCAACGCCGGGGATGTTTTTTAAAACTGAGAAAGAACTCATTTACTACTACAAGCAATATGGGAGACAGGCTGAATTTGGCATAATGACCCAAAGAAGTAAAATGGAAGATGATGGGAGTGTTAGATATGTAACACTTGGGTGTGCTCGTGGCGGTAAGGCAAGGAAACGTATTACCAACATTTCTAAACCACGCCCGACAACGAAGACTGATTGTAAGGCGAGAATTAATGCAGTTTTGGCTGATGGTGTCTTACGTATAACTACTGTCTGCAATGCACATAACCATGGGTTAAGTCCACAAAAGGCAAGATTTTTTAGATGTAATCGAGCAATTGATGATTTTGTGAAGAGGCAGTTAGATATTAACGACAAGGCAGGCATAGGTATGGCCAAAAGTTTTAACGCATTGGTTGTCGAGGCTGGTGGTTTTGAGAAACTTCCATTTATTGAAAAAGATACAAGAAATTATATAGATAAGGCTCGACACCTTAGACTTGGCAAAGGAGGTGCTGATGCACTTCGTGGTTATTTTGAGAGGATGCAATATAAGAATGATGGGTTTTACTCATCAATGGATTTGGATGATGAGGGTCGATTAAAAAATGTATTTTGGGCCGATACACGCAGCAGAGCAGCATATGATTATTTTGGGGATGTTGTGACATTTGATACAACATACCTAACAAATAGATATGGCATGCCATTTGCTCCGTTTGTTGGTGTTAACCACCATGGACAGTCAATACTGCTGGGAGCAGGTTTGATATTAAGTGAAAATACTGAAACATTTGTTTGGTTATTTGACACTTGGTTGAAATGTATGGATGAGAGGGCGCCAAAAGCTATAATCACTGATCAAGACAGGGCCATGAAAAATGTTATTACAATATTTTTTCCAAATACTCGGCATAGATACTGTTTGTGGCACATAATGAAAAAACTACCAGAGAAGTTTGGCTCACATGCTGAATTTAAGTGTGGGTTGAAAAGTGCATTGCAGAGATGTGTTTATGATTCTCAAACTTCTGACGAGTTCGAGAAGTCTTGGGAGGTGTTTATTAACACTTACAATTTGAAGGAAAATGCATGGCTTCAAAGTCTCTATAGTGAGCGAATATATTAGGTTCCCGTATACCTGAAAAATACATTTTGGGCTGGGATGAGCACAACTCAGAGGAGTGAGAGCATGAATGCCTTTTTTGATGGATATGTACATTCAGGGACTACGTTGAAAGAATTCGTTGATCAATTCGACAATGCACTGAAGAAGAAAGTAGAGAATGAGATGGCAGCGGATTTCCACTCATTCAATTGCACAGTCCCTTGTATATCTCATTTACCCGTAGAGAAAAAATTACAAGCTGTGTACACGAATTCTAAATTTAAAGAAGTGCAGTCAGAAGTAATGGAGATTATCTATTCTCATTGTGTTGTCATAAAAATAGAAGGGGCAATTACCACGTATCAAGTTAATGACCAAAGGGTAGTTGAAGACGGCATCAAGAAGTCAACTTTGCAGGCGTACTTCAATGAAGATGAGTGTGAGGCCAAGTGCATGTGTGGACTATTTGAGATGAGAGGGATTATATGTAAGCACATTCTTTCAATTTTTGCCGCAAGGGTTGTCCAAGTGTTGCCGGAAAAGTACATTATGGAGAGGTGGAGGAAGGACATTAAACGTAGATATGGTCTCATTCGAAGCAGTTACGATGACTTGAGTGGTAAACCAGCTGCTAGTCGATACTCTGGTTTGATAAAATTATGTTACCAAGTAGCTACAAATGCATATGAAAACGAAGATAATTCTCTGGACATGACACAGAAGTTGAAGGCAATGAATGACATTTACACTAAATCGAAGCCCCAGGCCACAGTTGCAAGCACTCATGCTTCCATTGATGCCGAAACTGGAAGTTCGAAGAAAGTGTTGAGCCCTCGTGTTGTCAGAGGCAAGGGCAGGCCCCCATCAAAGAGGAGACAACCTACAATAGAGAAGTTACAAACCAAAAATAAAAAAGCTGGTGGCAAGCGACAAAGAAAGAATGTACGGAATATTTAAATAATGTGATTTTGATATAGTTTTAACAAATTTATACATAAGTTATGTCATTTGTTTATGTATTCAAATGTAGCCCCAATCACGGATGGAAGACGTATTAAACCCCACAGAATCCGTAATACTGCACGACACACCAGAAACTGTTGTTTCGCAGTTGCCTGGTACACAACAAAGCGTTATTTCTCAGGTAAATGGTAAATAATATTCCTTTTTGTCTATATTTTGAACAAATAATGTTGAGTATTGTATAATGTTTTACAAAATATTTCAAACTACTTGCAAGTGAACTTCGCATGCCCTGGCCCTCTCGATGATTGATGAAAGACATCGTAGACTGCTGCCTCCATCAAAGTATTTGAGAATTGAAAACGTTGTAAACTGTTATGTTGAGAAAAGATCATAACTTCATCTGTATAACTCTACTTTGTATTCTTGTAAACTTGGTGTATTTTTGTAACATTGGATATTTATACCATTTCACTTGGTTGAAATGTTATGGGTATGAGATGTGTTATTATTGTTCGGAATGAGGATTGATCAAAGTGTTGAATGCTTATATTAAAGTGTTAGTTCAAAGTAATAATCTCATTGGTTTTATTCAATGTAGAACAAAATACATGAAATATAGTGCAAGGAAAATACTTCTCATAACCATTCATAATGTTCACAAGGCTGATGGATTTGAATAATACAATATTGATAAAGGTTGTAAACCTATCTATTACAACCTACTTAACAACATTACACAGTTTGATATACACTTATACTAATTTTACACTGTTCTTGATCCTATCCAACAACAAAAATATTAGAATTGCAAGTCTTTAATACACGCAGGGTCGCATGCTTGTATGATTAATATCATTCATTACACCCTGAAGCTCATCCCCGATCATTTCGGATGTCATCTTCCGATTTATGCATTTGTACCCTTGCACGTTGAAGCTCTTTCTCCCTCGCTTGGAGTTCTTCCTCCCATTTTTTGAGTTCTTCCTCTCTTTTTTGGAGTCTACGTTCTCTTTCGCACACAATTTTTCCTTCATTTTCTACTTCAATATCTGCCCATAAAAAGTACTTGCAGTATGGCCTTCCTTGCAATAAACATCTAATTAGTGTGATAAATTATAAATAATACAACAATATATGAAATCACAAATTATTTTAATGTTACCTCTCTATTGTAATTTGGACAAGAATAAAAAGGTCGGCTTGGATTTTTTGTTGTTCTCGATAATTTTAAACGTGTCATCTCTCCGCATAGACATTTTGGAGTATGATTCGAAGAAGATGAAGAATGCGATGAAGACATTGCGTATCAAATATATTAGATGCGCAAAAGTCTAGATTCTAAACATCAGATAAAAAATTAGATATTTTAAAACACATGATATATAGAAGAATGAAGAGTGCTTGAATAATGACCCATGGTTGAATGAAAAGAGTGTGAATCTTTATGCACACCAGCACTGAGTGTTTTGACAAAAAGGGAAAAAAAACCATAGTCTGGGCATTTTGTATATAGTTGTAGCAGACTAGCAGTGATATAAACTAAGTGAGTGTGGAAGAGAAAAAAAAATGTAGCCACAAAGGAAAGTTAAATATGAATCAATTTGGGGTTCAAGTTAAATACAACTAACCATTTCTTCCTCTCTATTCCTTAGTTCTCTTTCTTTTTGACCTTTTTTTTTTTTTTAATTCCATGAGGAAGTTAGAAAGGCATATATAGGGAAAATAATCTGACCATGATGATGTTTGACTTATCTGAGCTTTGATTGTTAATTAGAGTGAAATGCAACTAAAGTTGATACAATTCATCTAAAAGTTTATTTCTTTAATTGTTCCTGAAATGGCTTTTCACCAGTATAGCAGATGCTTAATATTGAGGTACGAGTGCATGGATGGCTGGGCTGGAATCAGGAAACTGATCCTCAACACGTTTTCACGTTTTCATGTTTTGGAATCAGGAAACTGATCCTTAACACGTTTTCAGGAAACTGATCCTTAGCACCACTGGAAATAAGCCTTCATAATCCATTAATTTTATATACACTTACACTTAAACAAGTCTGAAAGTGAAAAACACATACACTTCAAGCATAAATTATCATATGGAACCCGTTCACAAATTTTAACAAACACGTAGAGTGCATTTCTAGAAGTAGAAATATTTTATACAACCAAGTAAAGATCTTAACACAAATTTACAAACAAGCTATATCAATTCAAGATTCACGCTCAAGCGAATCACAAACCAGAAAATAGCTTAAATCACAGAGAAAATCGATCACTATTTTACCGCTGAAATCGAGAGATAGAAATCCCTCACCAAGATGGAGATGCCCGCGACAGATGGAGATGACCACGGCGACGGCACTCGGCGATGGCGATGGCGTCGCGATGGGCTTGGGCACGACGACGGCGCTCTGCGATGGGCTTGGTGTGCTCGATCAGTCCTAGTGCGATGAAGGGACTCTAACCAGCAGGGGCGATGGGTCTGGGGTGACGCAGAGCCTCAAATTCGTATGGGTTTGAGGATTGTATGAAACGTAGTGTTTCATTTCCTTTAATGAAACGCTGCATTTCATTAAAGGACTGCAATAAGAATTTCTCTATATATATATATATATATACTAGTAAAGGGCAAACACGTGCATTGCACGTGTGCCCAAATCTGAAAATTAAAAAGCACGTAGGTATATATATATATATATATAATTACAAAATCTAATAGTTTATTT
Source organism: Juglans mandshurica (assembly GCA_022457165.1). Taxonomy (NCBI): domain Eukaryota; kingdom Viridiplantae; phylum Streptophyta; class Magnoliopsida; order Fagales; family Juglandaceae; genus Juglans; species Juglans mandshurica. Next base: position 24,595,850 of record CM039620.1, read on the forward strand.
ATATTTGAAGATTCACATTGATTATAAAAATAATTATATATATAATTTGTAGAATTTTTATGATTATAACATACGAATTTGCAGGAACATGTTTATAATTACAAAATGTTCTATTATACATAAAAAAGTTATTGTTGAAGCTAATGCATTATCGTCATAATTAGAAATAAAAAAACAACAACTATCTCATAATTACATATGAATTTCTTATAATTATACATTATAATAACTGGAAGTGTAAAAGAAATTTCTTTAAATACCTATTCTGCTGTCTCAGGTATGTCATTGACAGATAATACGTTAAGTTTGTTTTGGCGCAGTTTCCCAAATTCATTCATAGATGCACTCAAAACAATCGTCCATTCTTTATCTTCGATTCTATTTGTAATGTTCTCTATATACGAATGATCCTCCTGTAATGATAAGAACATATAAAAAAATAATTTCTTAAATTTGTTAAATGTGTCTGAAAGTATAAATTTTACCTGCTCTGTATGCTGTACAATATATGTTGTTGTACAATCAAGAATTCGTTCAACTGTAGGTTCAAAGGCCACTACTGCGATTGAGCCACTATCATCGAATGCTTCTAAATAGACACGAGATCTATAAATAATAAATAAGTTATTACTTCTTGGTATTAGGAAATAGTAAATTCTAAATATAATGTAAAAATTGTTAATTTGAAAACATGACGATAAATATTTACCTTGGCTGTGCAGTTGTTAGTTCTTTACAATTATAGCATAAAAACTCTTCATCTTTCTCGTATCCAGTGGTTTTACTACACTTTGCACATGATAAGTAAAAAAATGGTTGATGCAGATCAGATATTATAAACTTTCCTCTAACCATAAATGTTGATCGCTGCATGAAAATTGGGAATTAAATGTATTAATAAAGATGAAATAATATCATATTAATTGAAGGTAATAAACAATCAATATTCTTAGTAAAAAGATATGAATTATTTCAAATCCATAACATAGAAATTACAATTTCTCATTTTCTATTTCCATTTCATAAAAAGTAACATCTAATCTATATATTTCCAAAAATGATAAAAAGAAACAAGTGTATAGAAATTACTTTGACTGATCAAATAAAATGAGAAATGTAAATTACACATGATAAATCTGACTTCGATCATGTATATATTAAATGTATGAAAAAAAGTTTAGTATTATTATAGTGATTGAATCATAACAAACAATTAACATTTTAAATTTAACCACATGTATTTTTTCAAATTCAAAATGCATATTGAACATGTTTTTATCTTTTATCTCCATTTTATTATAACAAATTTCCAATCTTTATATTTCAAATTTACAATAGACAATCTTCAAGCTCTGATTTTCCATTTTCATTTTATTCCGACCAATCTCCAATCTTAATATTTTTTTAAAATTTATAATACACAATTTATAAATTTGGACTGTTTTAAATCCAAAACACAATTTATAACAAATAAGAGATGATTTTAAATAATAAATTATACCGTCATTGCTGGAATAGACTTTAAGGCTTCGAGAATTTCTGATATTTTTATCAATGGATCGGTAGAACTGCCTGAACTTGATGCACCTGGCCTATTCAAATTTTTGGCAATTGTTTCTTCAAGTAACAAGTTGTTTTCTGTGGCCCTGAACATTTGAATTGATAAATAGAGTAAGACATTTAAATAAGAACAAATATGTACTAAATATATAGGATAATATATTGATAGATATTAATATATTGATAAAGCTTAATATAAAATCTATATTGCATTTAAATAACAAATATAATAAATTAATTTAGGCATATAATTTACCATGCACATAATGAAATGGCAGACACAAGAAATGGCTTAATGGTGAAGACACTCGTAGGCCGCGATGACAACGATAAGCCTACATTATAAACATATATATAAATAAATATATAAATGCAAGATAAATAATTAATAAAGATGTTAATACTAAGGAAAAATACCGTTATATGAAGAGACTCTGATTTTTGTCCCAAGAATAATTGGTTTTTCCGTAATAATATTACAAATTTCAGAGCATTCATCATGAACAAATCTGTTCCACATTGCCAAACGTAGAACCTTTAAACTATAAAAGTTAAAAATAATGTTAGATTCACAATAATAAAAAAATTCTAAGATATTAAAGTAAAAATATTTTTATCAATATAAAAAGATATATATTCATACCTTGAATCGACCACATATATGTCTTGCACCAATGATTTGCCATGGCTTGTGTTAACTTGTCTTGGTGCATTCGTGTTCATTGCTATTGCCAGAATATCTAATTTATAAATTTATTATTATTATTTTGTAATAAGAAAAACATATAAAAATATTGACATCTTTATATAATACGTACCTACTTCTGCATCTGTATCTTTGTAGATATCAAGTTCATTGAAAGGAACAATATTATAATCTGGCGGTTTAAGCGGCGATTCGTCGTATTCAATATTTTCCACAATAGTTCGAGAATTAATTATCCACTGAAGCTCATACGCCTCCCTTCTATGTCTTGCATCTAATGATTTGACGAAATCATTAGCAATGTAGTAGGATTGGTATACATTGAGTGTGTTGTCACGTAAGTCAATGTCTTTTCCAAAAATGACTGGCTGGACACGATTTCCCTATAAAAATATAGAAAAAAATTTATTTGTTTAATCTTAAATTACAAATAAAACAATGATAAGTAATGAAACATAATTTTTTTCATACCTCAACATCCATGAGTACCAAATTTTGATACTTGGTAGGTGAATTTTGAGCCACACGTTTCGGTGACTTCTCTGCAACAATCATTTTTATTTTCCAGTTTCTGGTATTTTGAGTGATATCTTTAATAGATCTGTAGATGGTCCGCATGTTTACTACAAATAAAGTTGAGAAAATTGGGGAATGTTAATAGGTTACATAAAATCTATAATATTAATAAAATACATTAGCAAGTTTATAAATAATAATGACATTAAAAGAATCTACACACTTACATTATATCACAATGAACAGAATTCATCCAGAATATAGAGGAATTCGAAACTACTAAAAGCAAGGATAAAACGGTAAATAGAACAAGAGTGAGAATACCGGCATATAGATGGAATAGAAATAGAAAACAAGGATAAAAATGGCAAAAAAATAAGACGCACGACAGCTGCTTATAGCGGCTTATTATATATAAGATATATATAGAAATTTAAAGTCGGTCCATTTTAAGGCTCACATGGGTTTTTATACACGGAATCATGAGCATGCATATATGAATGCTTGATGAGATCAAAGTCATAAATGTTTAAGCACTGTAGACATCCATCCACAAGCAACCGGCCGAATGGTACTGCTTCTTTATCATTTTATAAGGGGATGTGTGGTAGTTGGAGTAAACATATATATTTACTCTACTATAATAAATGACTATCTAATTGTGAATAATAATTTTTATTATTTTTCATTAACTTTTCTTATTTTTTCATTAAATCCGTTAAATCTTGTTTTACCGAAAGACCCTTAAAACACTTGATTGTTTGACGTATAGCTCTCTTGTATAATTTAATAAAGTATTCTATTTTACCTAAAAATCCTTAATAGTCTCGCGGCGCACATGAATTGACGTCTCTTTTTCATGTCATTTTTGTTTTGATAGTGTACTTATTTTTCATTCTTTTTATTTCAATTTTTTTAAAATAAAATAAAAAATTAAAATGACTTTAATCTTTAGAATAGAAACGCTTTAGATCATTGTCATTGTAAAATTTAACTTTAAGTAAATTTAACTAATAAAATACTTAAAACACTCAATATATAATATTAATTATTAATTTAATTAGAATATAATTATTATTAATATTAATATTGACTATTATTAATTTGATCAGAATATAATTATTATTAATATTTTAATTAGTAGAACTATAAAATGTGATAAAAATAAAAAAATTAAAAAAATTATTATATTAATAATATTTTATTATTATATAGAGAGTAAATAGATAATCTAATATGGATGTAGACCAATGCTCATACTTTGTTGAGATTTAGATTTTTTCTTTTAATCTTTATTTTTTATCTTTCTTTAACCTTCTATTTTCTTTTTAAAGATAAATTAGCTACTGACTTTTTATTTATTTTTTTATTTAAATCATTATGTCATAGGGAGAATAACACACCGTGCCGTTCCCTTGCGTGTGTATATATATATACACGGACTTTCATTTGCTGCGTTTTGTCTCTTCAAGCTCCACTATCAAGGCAAAGAATCGATACAGCTTATAAATTTGAATAAATATAGATAGAAGTCACTATTGGGAGCATCCATTTTGCACACATAATGTGGCATTATCTAGACTACATATCTCTCCAAGTGAGTGTTGGGAACAATCAACTAGAAGCAGCCACGCAGTGAGTGCAAAGTGTGTACTGCTATAGTGGTTTCTCTCTAGCATTACTCTTACCAAGGGTTTTATTTAGATGATTAGTGCATCTTTTTATTTCTGTATATTTTTCCTTAATTAAACTGCATTATCTGTTACATAAAGTTAAATTTTTACCCCTTATATTTCTTTTGGAAGATTTTAGGTGAGTTTAGTCATTCCCTTGTGTTATAACACATTTGACACTGTTTTTAGAAATAACATCATATGGTGTGAGTTATTTAGAAATAAGACAATCTAATAATTCTTCTATCCATTAACATATACAAAAATGTAGTCCAATTGTAAGAGTTAGCGTACTAAATAATGTCAAACTAACGTGCTATTCTTGTGTTTTTTTATTTTACATTTTCATTAGTTTAGTTCAAAAAATTCAGTGCTCAAGATCATCTTCATATGTAAAAATAATGTAGACTTAGGCATGAACTATCAATTTTATGAAAAGAATAAATTTCAACTCAGTAAAAACAAGTTAACTATCTTCTTGATATCCTAATCATGCGTGAAACAAATACATGCCCACAACTAACAAATACTATACTTTTACAATGGTTGTATATATGCCTTTTGATTTCACTTATTTAGAAATCATATTTTGATTCACATATCTATCTTTGCTTTGCTACCTTTACTACTACCGATTTAATAATTATTTTTTATAATTGACAAAACTCTAAAACACTTTTGCATTATTTAATTTATTATCATATAAACAATTATTATTTTTTCTCGATAATTTTCAATTTTAATAATTAGTTCTAACTTATATACATTTTAAAGATTATATTTTCCATATAAAAAACAGAGCAACACTTTCATTTGGACATATATGCCTATACACTCTGTGCAAGAATTTAGCCCTTGCTTGGCGAGCAAGGCTAGTCTGATTGACATATTGTTTAGAAATAAACATTGCTTGGGATCACCAAGTAAGTTTAATCCAATAGACACATTGCTTAGTAATTTACTACAAGAAAACTGCTTATTTGTGATCAGTTAATTCTAACGAAATGACTATTTGTAATTAAAATTAGTTGTAAAAAATCTTTTAGTTGCAATAAATTAATCGTAAAAATCTGTTTTTCTTGTAGTGACTCTAAGCATTGCAAGAAAAGTAAATCTTATTTGGGACGACCAAACAAGGCCATTCCGACGACTAACATATTGTTCGGTAATTCCAAATATCAGGAAAAAAAAAAAAAAAATCCTTACTTAGGATTATCGAGTAAATTTAATCCAACAGACACACTAGTTGGTAATGCTGAGCAGCGCAAGAATTTAATCCTTGCCAGGCAAGTCCAATTGACGTTCGAAAATTCTGAATATAGCCAAAAAAAAAATCTTTACTTGAAACCACCGAACAAATTAAGTTCAACGAACGCACTGCTCGAAAGTCTTGGGCATTGCAAGAAAATAACTCTGGCTAGGATGACCGAATAAGACCAATCCGACCGACACATTATTCGATAACGCTATCCTCATCTATCATACGTGTCATGCACGTAGCATCTTTACTAGTATATAATAACATTAATGATACGTAATTTGTCAGCTACACATCATCATTCGCATCGTTTTTTTCCAGCCACAAGGCCGAAAACTATCCCTACATTCAATTGGCCAATTATTAGCAGCCATTGGTTATCTCACTTTTTAACTCCCTCCAATAAATTATCCATCCGGTTGTTGCCTCAATTTTTTGAGAGAAATAATAGTTGCAGTTACGAGTCTTCAAACGTCGCGTAATTATTTTAAAATAAAGTAAATAAATATGAGATCTATATGAAAAAAATTAATTTTTTAATAATAGATCTTATTCTTTTTTAAAACGACTGTACGATATTTACGCATTCTACGATTATATGTAACATTAATTTTTAATGATAATAGTCTATGAATGTATTCTGCCATTACAAATTAACACTAATCTGTAAACATATCATTCATTGAACGATTTATTATAATTATAAAAAAATGGTTTGATTATACAGCCCATCCTCAACCATACACAACTCGGAAATTATATATGTTCGAAAATAACTTGAATAGTATTATGTATTACGTGTTAGATACTATACAAGAATAACAAAACAAGTTCGAACATGATTGATATTAAATCTTATAATAAAAATAATTTTATAATTAAATGTATCACATTAAATTATATCAATTTATAAGTTTATTTTTATGAAATCGGTTCTAGTTAAAAGATTTCTAAAAGAAAATATTGTATCAATAGACATGATTGAATGGATGGTTTTAACTTTTAAAATTTGTTTATTCCATTAAGAGGTTATGAGTAAGTAACTGAGACGTAGCCCTCATCCCACTACCGCAAGAACTAACCAGTAATTGGGGCTGCATAAATAAAGCGACTCACGTCAATTGTACGTCCTGAATTCAGCAGTAAAATGAGAAAAAATAATACCATTATTCACCCCTAATTTTATACGAGTAATTCTACATATAATTATAAAGTGCGTAACCGCCGCATAATCGCTTTGAAAAAGAGTGGGGTCTATTATTAAAAAATTAATTTTTTTCATGTGGATCCCATATTTTATTCATTTTTTCAAAACGATTACGCGACGGTTACGCAATTCACAGTTATAACTATCTTTTCTCATTTCATATTATAAAGCGAAGTTACCGTGATACAGACGTCATATATATTATATGTTTTTTTTAATAATAAAATAGATGTTAAATTATTTGGAATTTATAAACTTTATATTGCAAGAACATTTCTGGTGGAGGATATTATAACGTGTGTTGACGTGTAGAAATGCATAAAATTCTTTTGTCGCTGTCAGACATATATAATGGGATCGATCATGGTCAGCAGAATCCTAAGAAGTTTGATGCGGGGGGAGTTCAGTACGAAGGTCCTCATCATGATCATACTTGATTGTTACACGGTGTTTTGTTTTGGTTTCAAGACATGATTTCAGTACGAATCATACAACACAACCACCCCTTACCCACAAAACGACACTTTAATCTTTCTTTCCTCAAAACACTCAAACAATTCTGCACCACAAGAACTTTGGTCCTACGATGTAATATTAGATAATTAATTTATAAATAAAATAGAATAAATAGTCACATTAAAAAATAATAATAAATAAATTTATTATTTTCAAAATAACAATATCCTGCAATTTAATATAGTAATTTATTAGAATATATTATATATTGGTTGACCAGCTTTTGGGTTTACAAGAAGCGGAAAGAACCATCCTCAGCCATATAATCTGTTGTATGGTTGTGAGAGCTCAATGTTATTTCTTTGGAATTCTATATACCATGCATTTTGGGCTCGATGTGATGGATTGGCCGGCCACAAAACGTACAATCGAGGACAGCTATATATTTTTTTAAGAAGCTCTATGAGGAACCTTGTGTTCATTTCAATTATTTTACCCTTCATTTGTGAAGGACATGGCACCGAGAATAATAATAATAAAAAATAAAAAATATCTTTGATAGTAACCAAAATATCAAATATTGACCCAAAAAAAAAAAAAAACACAAAACAAAAGTACAATGGGATAATCATCAAAAGAGAGGGGCATGGGCATGATTAGAAGGGAGGCCACGTTGAAGCCAGCGCAAGCTACAAGATGACCCACAAGCACCATCGAAGTGTGAAAAGTGTAAAAATAAAGGAAAATGTTACTTGAGTTGTAAAAGTTATTGATTAAATTTTTTATTTAAGAATTAAAGAAATAATTATTAGTGAATTGATATTTTTTTATTTATTAAAAATATTTAAAGATATATAAAAAATAATTAAAATAAAAAATAAAAGTGCATTTGCAACTTATCCGTCAAATATCAGGGTTCATCATCTCAGTAGCATTACCCAAAAACTAAACTATAAAAGCTAGATTAAAAACCACACGTTATGAGGATTGTACAGAAGATAGGACAGGAAAACCACCATAGCAGCCGCTGCTGGTTTTGGGGAAAAGGTCATACGTGCAAGGGGTGGGTGGGGTGGCTGGTGGCTTGCTCAACTTAAAGGTTCGTGAGGCTATTGGCCATGACACGCGCACACATACACAGTCTGTGGCTCAATTTGAAAAGTGTGTTCAGCCATACATACAATTGTTGGGGTCCCCACCTCATGACCACCACACAACCAAATTCTTACTGTGCGTGCCTTAACGGCCTCTTCCACGCCAGCCACCTGACATTTTCCAATTTCTACTACCTGTACTCTATTGTCTATTCTGGAGTCTGGCAGTGGCTAGCAACTTATTCCGACCACCACCTTCAAAATTTCTAGAATAATATTATATATTATACTTTATTTTTTTAATTTTATTATATAATATTTATTATTATTAAATTATAAAAATCATCTACTAAAAAATATTTTTTTTTTCATGACTAATTCGAGGGAATATATGTGATGTGTCGTCCTCGTGCTGCCTCTTTCCAGCTAAAGCATAATGAGCATATTCTCATTAGGCCAAGCCTTACAAGAAGTCAAAGCTTTAAGCCAACCATTTTACGAATTCCTATTAAAATAATATCTTAAAAAAATCTTTGAATATTTTATTATGTGATTGTGCCAAAATTGTGTATTACTTGTGATCTTGCAATTGTTTACTTACAATTAAGGTTCCATTCTTTTTGTTTAAGACTTAAACTTTTCTAACACGTCTTTTGATTTTGCCTTTCAGTTTCTTGAACAAAAAAATAGGAAGTGTAAAAGTGAATAGTAATTAATACATAATATTTTTTAAAAAACTATTTATTGCTAAAAAAAATTAAATAAAAAATATAATATATTAGTTACTATTCACTTTCACACTCCACATCTATAATTTTTTTATAATAGGATGTGAAGATATTTTACATAAAATGTGAGGTGTGTGGTGATAACAATAAAAAAGATTTTTCACTATATTTTGAGTGAAGTAGTATATTTTTTTTGTTTCTTTAAAGTTTAAAGTATATTTTTTTCTCCGGTAATTATTGTCTAGACATAAAAAAACTCTTTTACGAAACGACATTGCAACTCAACCACAATCTCCATCCCCCATTCCTCCTTAATATCATCTCAATATAAGTATATAAACCGTCTACATTAATTAGTATTACATATTAACTAATGCATTCATTGGTCAAACAAACCACTATTGTTAGGAAGAGGGTTAATTTCAATCGGACAGCTAACAGTATTCGAGGAATCCACGTCGACAGCTCCCTATTCTTCACTAATCTCGCCGTCGGATTCTCCTGAGCGACCCGATAATCGTCGAAGAAGATGCCGCACCGCCATCGACCTGAACCGGTTGGTAGGGTTCTGTCCTACGGTTCTTCCGGGGCCTCGTTGAGTCAACAGAAGTCGCCTCGCCGTCACCAGCTTGAGCCGTCAACGCCGCGCCGTTCTCTCGTTCAGTTGAAGAACGGCTGACATCGTCCTGCTATTGTTCAAGAAATAATAAATCCCAACTGCTCGTTTGAATCTCGATTCGGGGGAAAAATGCAAAACTAATAAAAAAACACAATCGCCGAAAGCATTGAAATGTTGTGAAAAAAAAAATGAAAGCAGAAACTGAGAACGGAGAGATTTGAGAGAGAAGGCGGGTACACAAACCTGAGCGTTTCCAAGATCTAAACCGTTCTCACGCATTCGCTTCAACGCAAACGTTGTCACCGACACTTCTTCGCTACTCGAAGAGCTCGCCGCAGGCGGCGTAGACCACGGCACAACCTGATTATCTCCCTCCTCCTCATCATAATTATCAGCATCACCGTCTTCGTCGTCATCCTCCTCATCATCAACTATGTCATCCACGTCCTGATCATGGTCGTTTTCTTCGAGATCATCATCATTACCTCCTTGGCTCTCCCGCTCATCATCTTTGTTTCGGTTTCCTGCGACGCAGCCCACGCAAACGGAGACCGTGTGCCCAAGCTTTGCACCGGACGCTCTCCACGGGGTTTGGGTCTGGCACGCGTGGCAGAGGAGGGTCCTGGAGTGGCGAGCCACGAGGAAGTTGGCTCCGTGGACCTTGGCGTCGCAGTCCCAGCAGAGGCTCGCCTCGTCCGAGTCGCAGTAAGTCCTAGCAGGGGCCTTGCAGAGCTCGCAGTTTTTCATCTCTTCCCTCTTCCGAAAAAGTTCGATTCAGTCTTTAAATTCTTTCTCGGGAATTTTCTCTCTCTACTTTCTCCGTCTTCCTTCTCTCTCTCCTCCTGCGAGTGCAAGTTATCAATGAATGTGTGGGAAGCAGCGAAGGGAATGTAGGAAAGGGGAAGGTGTAGTCTTTATAGTAAACAACCCCCACTTTTTACCTCAAATAACGAAAGTACCTTCTACAGACTTTGGCTTACCTTTATTGGTTGCCTCTTCCAGATTTCCCAATTCCACCCCCAATTCACAATGTGTAGACGAATGGCCAGTATTTTTTTCCATTTGTTTTTTTCAGTTATAAATAAATTTATTTAAGACTTTGTTTTTATCGGTCTTAATAATTTTATTTAAAAAATTTTACAACACATTATCTATAAGATATAATTTAATTTAAAAGATAAATTTTAAAATTTAAATTTATAAATCATGACATGCAGATAAATCATGAAATGTGACATTATATTTTCAAGCGCCGAGCATAGGGTACTGGCTCCCCCGCCACCGGTTCAATTTTTTTTGGTATTGAAATTCTTATTTTTATATTATCTACATAAATATTATATTTTTTGTTTTAAAATTTTAAATTATATTTATTCGTAATTTATATGTATTATTTTATTTTTGTGATGTCTAATTTGAGATATTTAAAATAATTTTTAATAAAGTGATTGACATAAAACATCTAGGTGCCTTCTTATTTATTCACCAATGTACATCAGGCAGGGTGCACAGAAAAGAGTTTCTCAAAGAGGTGAGGTTTGGACGGTAAATTGAGATAAAATTTAAAAATTAAATAAAATATTATTTTTTAATATTATTATTATTTTAAAATTTAAAAAAATAAAATTATTTATTATATTTTATGTAAAAATTTAAAAAAATTATAATAATTAAAAGAGATGAGTTAAAACTATCTTTATATCCAAGCCCAACCAGGTTTATTATCTACGTTTAATGTGATTTATATATTCGAAACCATCATAAAATTAGTCATTATAGAATATAATTATGTAAAGCGAAAGAGCTGCAATAATTATTATTGATTACAAATAATATTTTATATGATTCTTCGAAGGACGGAAACGCAATTGAATTATTGAACTAATTATTAAAAAATAAGGAAAAAATATTGAATAAAAGTAGTAGTGATTGAGTTAAGGGTACGGGTGTAATTTTATAGTGAAAAAGGAAGGGCTCCTGAGCTGCGGTTGGTACCTTACCTGTGAAAACAGAAGGATTTCACCGTTCTTAAGGCTGTGGTGTCTCGCAGCGCCAGGTGTTGGTTCGTCAGGGAACAACAACCTCTGTGGTCTATATATTTTAGGTACCGCTCCACCCCTTGGGATATTTTTGGTTTGACGGTGACGCGCCATATCCAGGTGGCATACAGATAGCGTGCTGGAGATTCCGATTCGCTTCAGAGGGTTGGCCCACGTGTGCTATACCTGATTTGGGATGTCTGACCTGTCTCTTGGGCACCACTATGAATATATCTCTTCTTCTCAGTTCTCAGACTCCTCTCTTCTCGTCTATGGTCAGCATTCCTCCCGACCACGCGCTCCTAGTGCAGCAGCGGCTTACACGACCACTTGTCGATTGACGAACGAAAGTCCTTTTTATTGTTTTTGTGTTTCTTTTTAGTTTTTATTAGTAATAAATTTTATTTATCATCTTCATATTATATACTATACATAATTTTTTAGTTTTTAATTTTTTTCTTATTAAATGTATAGTATATAGATAATAAGTAAAAAAAACTCAATCAATTTAAGAAAAATAAATCAAAAATAATTTTAAAAAATAAAAATAAGTATAGTATATGGTGATGTGTGGAGATGATGAACAATAAAACTATTATTATTATTTTACATAGAAAATTCCTCCGTTACAGTCTTAGATTGTAATAGGTTCCAATTTTCGGTGTCCTAGATTTAGGTTAGGTTTGGATAGTGAGGTGAGATGAGATAGATTGAGATGAAAATTAAAAGTTATTACATGGAGGGGCGCCCACGTGGGGCTGACCCCTCCTGCTTGTAACGCATGGCTTTAAGCCATGCGTTACTTGTAACGTATGTAACGCGCACCACGGAGGCCCAACGCGCACCAGCGAGGTGGTCGGCAGCCCCTTCTACTTGGGCCGATCACTCCCGCCGCCTGCGGTGCTGCTTGGGAGGCTCCTGAGTGTGCTACTGTGGAACGGTTACTGTTCACGTGAACAGTAGCCGAATGGGGGGAAGAAGATGACCATTAGGTCATTTGATTTCCATGGGCTTGGGCCTCATGGCCCGGCCCCGGCCCACACTCTTTTTTTTTCTTCTTTTTATATCTCGGGCTGGGCTTGGCCCAACATTTTTTTTGGGCCATTCGGCCCTTTCAGTGTTTTTTTTTTTTTAAAAAAAAATTGGGCATATTTTTAAAGCCCAACTTTGTTCAAGCCCATTTTAAACAGAAAATAAAATGAGGGGATGAAATTTGCATGACTTAATATATGCTAAGATATATTGTTATATTACATGTGATTTTTTATTTAATGTTTTAGATTAAATGTGATCACATGTGAATATATAGTTATATTCATGCTATTTTTTTTATTCCATTATATTATATTACATGTAAATGATAGACTGAAAAAAAATTGCAGTGACCCCAGTAAGAACTGTAAATGCACTGTATAGCCAAAAGACCACAGTGACACCAGTAAGAACTGTAAATGCACTTATGGAACAAGAAAAATGGACTGTAATGGTCTTATATGAACCATCTTTGTAGACTGGCCCAACATGTTACTGTGGTTGGAGTAGCTGTCCTTATAGACTGGCCCAAAAGGTTACTGCGATTTTAGTAGGTTATGTCTTTACATGTGACTAGGACTAGATGACTACTTAAGATAGTGGGAGTATGGTTGAGATTTATGATTAATTCTCCCATATTTTTTTTGAATTTGCGCGAGAATTAGGTTAGAAATTTAATAATTGGATATTGTGGCGCAAAAGATGATTCTGAAGCCTAACGATTTTTCGATCTTGCGACATGTCTAAATTATTTTTTTTCTAACTTGGATGGACGCGACAGATTTCTTAGGTGTGTGTGTAATATCCCTTCTTTGCGTATTGTAGTGAAATGACATTCAAGAGTATAATTGCTGATTTAAACAAAGGGGAGAAATTGGATGGGGAGAACTACGACATTTGGCATCGCAAGATCCAATATGTTTTAGATGAGCAAGAAGTCTTGGAGGCCTTATCTCACTCCCTTACTGAGCCCGGGGAAGGGACCTCGGAACAACACAAAATAGATCAACTAGCCTATACTCAATGGGCTAAGAAAAGTCGGTGCGCGCGCATAATAATGTTAAGCAGCATGCACAATGATCTAATGTGTGAGTTCGAGATCTACGACACTGCCCAAAGCATGTGGGAGGCTTTGAAGTTGAAGTTTAGTGGAACTTCAGCCACTAGGTTGCGTGGGTTAACCATGAGGTTTGACTCCTATAAGATGCGCTCTGACCACACGATGAAGCAACATCTTAGGGCTATGTCAACCATGATCCGCGAACTTAAGTCGGCAGGAAACAACCTGACTGATGAACAGCAAGTCCAGGCAGTGATAAGATCACTGCCGAATTCTTGGGAGAATATGAGCCAGAACCTGACGCATAACAAGAATATCAAAGACTTTGATGATGTCTCGCGTCACATGGAATTGGAGACTAAGCGCCTAGAGGCTGCCAAGCCCAATCACACGGCCTATGTGGCTGATTTTGGTTCGCGTAAGGCATCAAGGCCTAAGCGCAAGAAGTCCAAGAATGGGGTAGCTGCTGGACAAATTAAGAATGTGTCAGGAACTTCTTAGCGCAGTAAGAGGGGCAAGCGCGGGAAGAACAAGTCGAAATTAGAGTGCTTCAACTGTGGAAAGAATGGCCACTTCGCTCGTGACTGCACTGAGCCGAAGAAGGTACACTCTGACTTTTCTCGCATTGTTTTTATAACTAGCCATGTGATGGTTGCTCACTCCTATCCTGTGTGGACTGTTAATTCAGGAGCGACCGAACACATAGCTCGAGACAGAGTCGGATTTGTTGAGTATCGCCGGATTCCAGCTGGGAGTCGTGATATCAAGGTGGGGAATGGAGCTAGCGTGGAGGTACTGAGACTTGGTACCTACAAGCTGGACTTGCGGGGTGGCCGCACTCTTTTCCTTCACAATGTGCTATACGCTCCCGAGATCCGACGAAACTTACTTTCTGTAGTCACTTTATTAAGACTTAGTTTTCAAATTGTATTTGAAAACAATTATGTTTCTTTTCATTTGGGCCATGTGTTTTATGGCAATGCTTTTCTTCAAGACGGTTTTATGATTTTGAATTTGGAATATTCAAATATAAATGAGTCTATTGCTTTTTTTTCTACATCTGATAATTTGGATTCATATAAATGGCATGCTAGGCTTGGCCATATATGGCAAGATAGAATGGCTAGGTTAGCTAGAGAAGGCCTAATAGGCAATCTCGCTAAGGTCATCCTGCCCACATGTAAACATTGTCTAATAGGAAAAGCTAAGAGAAAACCGTTTGGAAAAGCCACAAGGGCATCTTTTCCACTGCAATTAGTCCACTCAGACATCTGTGGTCCAATGAGTGTGAGGGCAAGACACGGAGGTGTCTACTTCATCACATTTATAGATGACTTTTCACGTTACGGTCATGTCTACTTAATCTCCCATAAGTCTGAAGCATTGGAATGCTTTAGGCGATATCTAAGAATGGTTGAGAATCAGTTAGACAATAGTTTAAAAGCTCTAAGAACTGACCGAGGACGAGAATATCTCTCCGAGCAATTTAAAAGGCTCTGTGATGAAAAAGGAATCAAAAGACAGTTGACGATGCCGAATATGCCGCAGCAAAATGGCGTGGCGGAAAGGAGAAATCAAACACTACTTGAGATGGTTAGGTCAATGATGGCGCAAGCAAACCTACCAACTCCTTTTTGGGGGGATGCACTTTTGATTGCTGCCTACATTCTTAACAGAGTGCCCTCCAAATCAGTAACTTCCACCCCATATGAACTATGGACCGGCGAGAAACCCAATTTGAGTAACTTGCGGCCATGAGGTTCAACAGGTTTTGTTCACAACCTTTCTCATAAGTATGAGAAGTTAGGCCCTAGAGGGAAGAAGTGTATCTTTATTAGGTATTCAGAACATTCTAAAGGGTATGTATTAATAGGTGAACAATCTGATGGAAGTGTGACTGAGATTGAGTCACGAGATGTGGATTTCATTGAAAATGAGTTTCCAAGTAGAGGTGAGGTTGACAGGAGTTTAGAACTTCATGAGATTGTGGAACAAGAGGAAAGTGCTCCAAGGAATTTAGTTGAGAATGAGGAAGAAATTTTTCAAGCTCCTACAAATTATTTGAATCCGAGTGGGAGCACATCACTTGTCAATCAATCACAACAACCTCAGCCGCGTAGAAGCACACGTGAAAGTATTCCCCGTCGTCGTTTTCAGATTGAAGGGGAAGCTTTTATGGTAACTCCGCATGATGATGACGAGCCTAGGACAATTTATGAGGCTCTCTCATCTTCTACTAAAGATGAGTGGATGAAAGCTCTTAATGATGAGATTGAGTCTATGAAGACTAACCAGGTCTGGGATCTGGTTGATCTACCAATAGGGCGTAAGACTATTGGGAACAAATGGGTTCTTAAGGTCAAACGCAAGTCGGATGGATCAATAGATAAGTACAAAGCTCGCTTAGTGGCGAAAGGATATACCCAACAGGAAGGTATAGACTATGAGGGGACTTTTTCACCAGTGGTGAGGTTTGCCTCAATTTGCCTGATTCTAGCTATAGTAGCAAACATGGATTTGGAACTCTACCAGATGGACGTTAAGACAGCATTTCTCAATGGAGAACTAGATGAGGAGATCTATATGGATCAACCAACGGGTTTTGTGGTCAAAGGTCAAGAGCGCAAAGTGTGCAAACTCAAACGATCTATATATGGCCTAAAACAATCATCTAGACAATGGTACCTCAGATTCCATCGAGCCATTCTCTCGAATGGGTTTATGATGATCACAGAGGATCATTGTGTTTATGTCAAAAGGTTTAAGAAGAGTTTCATTATGTTGTCATTATATGTTGACTACATACTACTAGCTGGAAATAATAAAGAGTTGATAGTTGCCACAAAAGAGTGGTTATCCTTCAATTTTGAGATGAAGGATATGGGTGAGGCAGAATACATTCTGGGAGTTAAGATCTACAGAGATCGCTCAAAGAGACTTTTGTGTTTGTCTCAACAGACTTACATAAAGAAAGTCCTCGAGCGCTTCCTAATGAATGGATGTAAACCCATTGACACCCCTGCTACAAGGAGCGAGAACTTGTCTAAAGTGATGTGTCCTAAAACTCAAAAAGAAAAAGAAAAGATGGCTCGTGTCCCTTATGCTAATGTTGTGGGTAGTCTGATGTACGCAATGATGTGTACTCGACCTGACATATGCTATGCAGTTGGCTTAGTGAGTAGATTCCAATCAAACCCCGGACTAGCTCACTGGAAAGCGGTCAAAAGGATTATGCGATATCTCAAGGGAACTGCGGACTATGTGCTGTGCTATCAGGGTTCAAATTTGCAGCTAAGAGGTTACAGTGATGCCGATTGGGGCAGCGACCTAGATGAGCGCAAATCAACCACTGGGTATGTCTTTCTGCTCAACCAAGGCGCCATTACATGGAGCAGCAAGAAACAACCCTGTATAGCTTTATCCACCATGGAGGCAGAATACATAGCTTGTTCTGCAGCAGTTCAAGAAGCTGTTTGGTTACGGAGGTTCCTCAAGCATTTAAACATTGGCACGGATACATCAGATCCGGTGACAATATTCTGCGATAGCATGGCAGCTCTCGCATATGCTAAGGACTCAAAGTATCATGGAAGAACCAAACACATAGATATCAGATATCACTACATCAGAGACATGATAGCACAAAAGGAAGTGGTTCTGAAACATCTTTCTACGAGTCGCATGGTTGCTGATCCCTTAACGAAGCCTATAGCAAGAGATGTCTTCGAGACTCATGTTAGGAATCTAGGACTGCGTAGACTATAAATGTAATTTGTGTTTCAAATGACATAAAGATGTAACATTTCCTTTGGGATATTAATACAATATGATTCAGTTCTTGTTTTTATCGTATTGTTTTTTAATACACACACACAAGATATGTCAACAGGCTTAGATCGGCTCACTCACACGAGCGATCGCCTCTAGCGCTTAAGTAGCGAGTAGAGATGAGACATTGTGTCCCTAGGTACTTGTCCAAAGGGATAAGTTGGTTGACACAAAGTTATGTCACCTTAGTGGGAGTTAAGATGAGGTCCATTGATAGGACTATGCATGGGTTACCCCACCATCCATGTAGCCTGTAGTAAGCCAGATACGAGTTCCTCTTTGACGCCTTGGAGACGTGCAAATTGAGGAATTTGGGTTAGAAGCTTAAGGAGCGGCTAGACTGAGATCTGTACGGTATTGATATAGACATATGCTCTTTGAGAAAGAGAAATCCACCGTAGCATGTGTTTCATACTATATGTGCTTATACGACCATATGAGTAAGTGAGTAAAATGTTTCCCTCTTTCTCACTGTGTGAATCTCATTTCTTAAAAAATGTCCTTTACTTTTAACTATGACACGAGATTGTGGTTGTGATGTTTGCAACTTTGGCATGCTGTCTATGGTCATGATTGATACGATCTAAAGAGGCATTGTTGGGAAAGCAGTTCGACCAGAATTGAGTGATATGAGTGTAAAGGGAAGACTATTCAATATCGTATCTTCGATAGTGTTTGCTGACGTTATACAAATGACGCTACATCTCGGTAGCGCCTAAAGGTTGTGAACACATTGAAATATTTGGAGGTAGTCAAGCATTGTCTGAGTTTTTTAAACTCAAGAGGGTTCGAAAATGCTTGATCTTGATGCGATCGAATAAGTCTAGGACATGACATGACACGTTAGGGATGTTACTATGCTGGTCTTCTCTGGGAGAGATTTGGTGTATGTACTCCCTCCTTTCTATAGATGTGCTTGGTGGTCGCACGGCCTATTTATTTGTATGAACAAGATTGAGAACATTAGAGAGATGTTGACCTGGGGTCATGCCCACTGTGTGCGAGTGAGAGATATTAGATGGAGGGGCGCCCACGTGGGGCTGACCCCCTCCTGCTTGTAACGCATGGCTTTAAGCCATGCGTTACTGCCGTTTCACATGGCAATTGAAGGCTGGCCTTTAAGGCCAGCCGTGCATAGGAGGACTATATATAGTCCTCCTTAAATGTGTTTTTGGCACCATCTGAAATATAGAAAAATACCCTCTCTCTTTTTGTTCTCTCTTGATAAAATACTTAGGCTGTGGATTTGTTAAGTGTTACTCTAGTTCCATACTACGTAGTACACTTTCGCCACTAAGAGGAAACGCTTAGAGTTTATTAATCTGGAAAAACTTGTGGAGCAGTTCTTTAAGCTGAGCTTGAGGTATTTTTCCGTTGTGCATTCTAACAAAAGTTGAATAAAATATTATTATAATATTATTTTTTAATATTATTATTATTTTAAAATTTGAAAAAAAATTGAATTTTTTATTATATTTTATGTGAGAATTTATTAAAATTATAATGATGAGATGAGATGAGATGAGATAGGTTGAAAGTATTTCTCAATCCAAATCCACCAATAGGTTTCAATATCTAGTGTTAAAAATACCACATAATATTTATTCTAAATAGATACTCGATCTTCTTTTTTTTCTCTTTTAATTATTTAACTTTTTTCAATATTGCTGAGGAAATAGATCATTCTCTAAGAAGCTGCATGGGGTTTTGCAACATTGGGAGTTTAAACCTGTTGTGAGAAATGTTAAAGAAGCAGCTCCTGTTTTAGCAAAGGAGGGTTTATTGTATTAGCTGAGCTTTTGCATTAGATTTTAGGGGTGTGCATCCAGACCGATTTTTGTTTGAAGGAAAACAAACGTGTTTTTGTTTGCTTTTCTTCTATCAAGGAAGTCAAAGTTACTTATTGGCTTATCGAATTTATTCTATGGTATTCAGCCATTGAATTTTTTAGTCTGTGATCTATATCTTCTTTGATCCCAATTTCATAGGGCGTATTTGCTGAGTATGAGAGTAAGAGCTATCAGAAGTTAACAACCTCTATTGAAGCTCATCCGAGCAAAGTAGTGCAATCAGTGTTGAAGTCATTCTTGGGTAAAATATATAGGAGGCAAAAATAGAGAATCAGTCAGGAAAAGGTTGGCAGATGAAGAGTTTTCCCACTTTTGATCTTGATATGTATTTCTATGTTCCCATGGGAAGGGGAATAATCTTGTTGTATCGTGTTCTTGTAAACATTTTTTGCTACTGGTTTTGTTAGTTTGGTTTCCAATCCCAATAAACACTGGTAAACTTGTAAACCAGCTCACTCAAACAAACGTAGAAACCAATTGTTCCTAGATGTTATTTATGCGGTGGATACACTTCCATTCTCCCTCTATAAACACATTTTTTTAAGTTTTAAAGTCTTTTTTTAAAAAAAAAAAATTAAAGCCGGATTAAATCCGGTTATAACCCGGATTTATAACCGGATTAAATCCGGGTTATAATCCGGATCCGGATTAAATCCGGATATCCGGTTACAATCTGGATATCCGGATTCATTCCGGTTATTCGCCCGGATTAACCGGATTAATCCGGATTTAATCCGGGCGGATTACCGCCCAGGTTTTAGCATCCGGATCCGGATCTGTATCCAGTTATGGCCGGATATCCGGATCCGGATCCGGATCCGGATGAACACCCCTATTAGATTTCGAAAGAAAAGAAAAAGAAAAAGGAAATTAGGGATTTGAGGTCCAGTTTTATGCCATGTCTCGGCTAAAGCTAGGTGGGCTGCATCTAATTTGGTGGGCTGAACTTGCTTGCGTGTCTACTGCTTTTGTTGTGGCATTCGAACAGAGTAGGTGCTTTAAGGCCCACCAACACTATGTATGTAGCCCAATAGTTAAATGGGTATATAATTTAGAACCCATAATGTGAAAAGGTCGGTCGTTGGAGTACGTGACGGATGGCTTCCAACTAACATTCGATGCAACCACTCAACTTTTAAAACAAAAATGATTTCCCTACAAAGCTCTTGGCATTGTTATTTACTATTCAGTTGTTTTGGTTTGTATTATATGTGATTGTGGGAGTTTGTCATTACCATCTTCTACTTTTATTTTTATTATTATTATTAATGAACTTGACATGTTATTATCTTAACTCTAAATAATTAATTAGACTGAAACTATTTTATTGTTGAAGAAAAAAAGTGAGATGTTTAGTGAATTTCTAAATTCAATAATCTCATGTTAATTGACTAATTATATATATTTTTATTAAATTTACACAAACCAATCATGATTGTGCCTCCGCCACTACTTCCAACAAAAGAAATGATATTTATAGTCGTAGAATATGCAAGCACCGCGTAATCCTTTTGAAAAAAATGAGTAAATATGAGATCTACATGAAAAAAAATTAATTATTTAATAATGGACTCTACTCTTTTTCAAAATGATTGTGCACTCTACGATTGTATATAACATTATTCTTCTAACAATAGTTGGAAATGACAAATCTGATAAGTAAATTAAATCTCTCCCAAGAGAAATTTCATCCATGAATTGAAAAAGATAAAAATTATTTATAGAAACCACAAAAAACTTTTACACCACAATTTCATTAATACAAAAAAATTAAAAAAATTACTGGTGTTACTCCCACCAATCCTTTCATTTAGGGGTGATCTCGGTCCGGTCTGGTCTGGTCTTAGGCGATTTTGTGGACCGGATCGGACCTATTCGGTCCAGGAATTCTCCACCCTAGACCGGACCAAGTCATGTATTGGACCGGTCCGGTCCAGTCCATTTTAGTCCGATCCGGTCTAGGGTCGGTCCAGTCGGTCTGGACATGCTTAAAATGGGTCATTCAACCCATCTAAATCTGATTTTTTTTGCCCAATTTCAATTATTTTCAGTCCACTTCAAATTTTGTACATTGTTTTAGCTAAAACTACTAAAAAAAAACTTGATCTTGAAAAACACAATGATAAAAAAAAAACTAATCTATATAAAAAACTAAAAAAATAAAAAAACTAATAATAATACAAAAGTTATTACAAATTACAAATTATAATCCAAAATTTAATAACTTAAGTACTTAACATATAATGGGTAATTTACAGAACTTTGAAAGACCAAAATATTAGAACAAGGTTGAAAGTCCGCATAAACAAAACTGGTTAGTGATATTCTAGCCAGTTTTTAAAGAGGAGTGACGTTCATATCTGCTTAACTACTGGAGCTCAAGTTCCCATGTAAGAAATTATTGCAACCAAATTTATGCAATAAAACAAAAGTTACCAAGGACCCAAAATGAAAAACATCAAAAACCAAATTGAAATTATCCCATATGCTTTGGTTTGATTATGTAATAACAGAATAAAATTTTGTCAAGAAAATAATTCTTATTGAACCGCCAAAAGGGGAAAATAACAATTTTCTCATTACGCAAATATGGAATCAATCAATGAAGTATCAGAATACATGTGCCATAAAAAAAAAATGAAAAAGCTATGGAAAACTCATCTCAATTACTATAGCCAAAACCAACCCATGATTTATTTTTTTAATCCCAATTGACTGCATAATATGGAAATTTCTATAAATGTAAGATGTGTTGCAATCTACAGGGAAGAAAAGAATCATAATGCAAGAAGGAAAATGAATTGTAAGGTTAAAGGACTTAGTACAGTGGCATCAAGTATAAGAAAGGTGGCAAAGATTTAGAACAGTGGACCTTCAAGAAACAGTAAGGTTACATAAACTTATAGTCTAAAGGAGGAAATGAACAGGATATCATGGTATTGGAGACTTGATATTTTTAGTGCAAGGCATGTGAACAAAATTATAAGCTGTTTTCCCCCTTTTTATGAGCAGTACTTCCATTTGAAGCACGCATATACTCTATAGTAAGCATATAAATTGTCTAAAATATGCAACATAAGAGGAGAAGTTTACACCATTAATTCTATGTTTGAATTGCCTTTGCAGTCCAACGGTCCCTGCTCGTCAGTGAGTTGGCTAAAGAAGCGGATGCACTACTTAATTGAGGTTTGTCAAATGAGTATCGCTATTTTCTTACTTCCTTTCATTGTTTGTGTTGGGTGGGGGTCATGTTGTCTCTTTCTGTAGCCGTTTCATATTATGCATGCACGATCAAAAGCACCAGAGGATGAATTACTATAATAATAATCAAATTTGAGAAGCACTAAATTACTTTAACATTCTAGGTACATTAATATTCTTGTAAAATTATTGTGATGAATATCGTTTAACATGCACAAGAAACTCAAATTTGCTGATTCAATGTGTGGTTTTTATTGGTTAGGGAATACCACATGAAGATCAAGACATAATTTTTGTCCATGAAAGGCTTTTTAGGGCCAATGCCAAAGACTATGGAAGATACGATCCAGCACTAGCTCTTGTTGAGTCTCCTTTCAAACTCATACCCAACTGATGTTTTAGTCATTAAGATTGGCAGTCATGTGCCGGAGTGACAATAGTATCTATGTAGAATAGACTGAAAACTGAAGGACTTCAAGAAAATAAAGAACCAGACTATGCAGAATGAATGTAAAGCTGTAAGATCTTCATGTTAAAGTTGCATTACGCAAAACCAAATCCTCCACACCACACTTGGGAGTGAAAAAGAAACAAACGACAAATATCCAGCTAACAATAAGATAGGTGGAGCTCCACCTAGTTGGTACATCTAGGCAAACTTAGCTTATAAATTGTATCTCTTCCAACCCCACACATTTATGAAATGTACTCCACATTTGAGGGGAGGATTTAACATACTTCACAACACCCCTCACCTTCGTAATAGACTCATCATACTCTTTTAACCCCCTCAAGAACGATTAAGTTCAAAATGTAGGCACAACATCGAACATGCAAGAATTCATGTTCCAAGATCATGTATCTCCTATACTTTGTTTTTTTTTTCAAATAAGAAACAACCCCATTATTAGAACTTACATTATCAAGTGTGAGTGCAAGTATGTTTGGTCGCCCCAATCATGCAAACACATCTCTATGCCCTTACCAAGGATATCACCTTTGTGATTTTCAACCAAACAAAAGGAAAGAATCCTCTTGTGTAACTTCCAGTCATCATCAATAAAGTGTGTTGTGAGACACATATAATTTAGGTTTTGCACAGATGTTCATGTATCCGTGGTGAGGGAAACTCGCTGCCCTCGAAGAGCATTTCTTAACTTTTGTTTTTCTTTCAAAAACAAATTAAAGCAATCCTTGGCAACCGTCATATGGGATGAAATCCTTACCCACTTAGGGCAAATCACAATCATAAACTTTCTGAAACCCTCCCCTTCAGCATGCCTGAAGGACAACTTATCAAGAATAATCATCTCTACTAAGGCTTGTCAGCAAGCCCCAACACTAATTGCAATAGGCACAAGTCCCCTACTACCACTACCACTAACACTTCCTCCCTCCACCTTCTAACCTAGAGTTTTCTGAGATTTATCCGTCTTCTTAAACGGACATTTCTTACATTGATGCTCAATGTGATACTTCATGTTTTTCGTACTATTGGTCTTCGTATCACATGCATACGAAGCGCCACAATAAGTACATGCAACCTTAGGTTTACTTGGATCATCTTTTGATATTTTTGTAAAGTGATCCCAAACAAAAGACCTAACTCTACCTCTTTGTGACCCATCAATTGATTTATCACTTACATTGG
This sequence comes from Juglans mandshurica, assembly GCA_022457165.1. NCBI lineage: Eukaryota > Viridiplantae > Streptophyta > Magnoliopsida > Fagales > Juglandaceae > Juglans > Juglans mandshurica. The sequence continues at coordinate 24,620,328 of CM039620.1, forward strand.
GTGGGGGTGGGGGTGGAGGCATGTTTGGTGTTGACTCTTACACATCATTTGTAGAAGACTCCATCTATAAAAAGGACAAACAAGACAAAAGGACAAAATAATTAGAAAACAAACATTAATATGTCTTATAATATTTGTGTAGAATTGCTTATGTGATGGATTTTTCTTGGGGCTGTTAAAGCCTTAGTAACAGACAAACCATTTCAAAGTCTTGTTTATCATTTAGATTATTTGATAAATGAGTTTGTTTTTAAAAAATTTATTGTAAAAAAATATGATACAACTAAACAGGTGAGAGGCAACAAGCAACTTCAATGAGCCTGCCCAGTCATGATGGAAGTCACACCAAGGCAATCTACCCACACTATACAAGACTAGTTCAATTAAAATTAAGCTGTAAAAAGCTCTTAGTTGTTTGGGAGTATTTTGGGCCCTATGACTCAACTATTGTAATTTTACCGAAAATAATTGTGACATTTTCATCCTTCAAACATTGAGCATAAATGGAAGCAAGAGAGAATGTCATAAGACTTTAGATTTGACTGAAGAATTGATACTAACAGTTCATCATTTGCAAATTTACACTTATCTCCAAAAAAATCATTTGCACATTCACAGCAAGACCATAAGCTACTCATAGACTCAAGGCCAAAGAATATTCTATGAAACTATAAAATGTACCTTGCCAAACGCAGCAGTGGTACGTGGGAATCTGGGATTCTTTCATTTTTCTACAAGTTAATGCATCTCAACTATATATATATATATATATATATATATATATATATATATAATATATATGAGTATATATATGTATGTATATATATGAGTTATATTTTTTGTGTGTGTAAAAAATTAATGCATCTCACTCATCTCAGATTCTCAATACAATGTCACCCAATTCCAAAATACATCAGAAATTAGTAACCACAAACTGACAAAAGGACCAAAAAACAAAAGCGAAAAAAACCAAAATCAACACCATCAAAATTCAGAAGATTAAAAACCAGAGAGAGAGAGAGAGAGTACCAATCGGCAAAAAGACGTGACAGAGGGAGGCGTCCGAGGGGCTGGAGGAGGGGGGGATGTGATGGAGAGGGCTAGGGTTTTCGCAGCTTTGCCTTTCGGGGGAGGGGGGGGACTAAATATTAATATAATATTTATACCAAAATCAAGAGACGGTTTATTTTAAAAAAACTGAGTTGCGTGAAACGACGCTGTTTCACGCAACTCAGTTTCAAAATTCTCTCCCTCCTAGACTTAAATAATGCCGTTTAGTTCCTGTTTTATATTAAACGACGCCGTTTTGGCTTCTTGGTAGATGAGGTATCTCCCCCTCCTGGACTTAAACGGCGCCGTTTAGTATTTTTTTATACTAAACGGCGCCATTAGGTCCAATTTTATACATTGGAATTTGGCACATAATTTAATTAAAAAATTATTTAAATTACTAAAATTAAAATTAAGTAAACTATTCAATATGTATTGTTTAATTAAGTGATTAAAAAATAATTAATTATAATTATATTTATGATGTTAATTGCTAATTTGTTACTAACTTAGAGTATGTCAATATATTCATACTATGAATATATGTTAATTGTCATTATATTAAACTTTTTTTGTTTTTACTTTTTACATTTTGTATATGATTACATTTAATTAATTACATTAATATTTGTAATTGCTTAATTTGCTTTATACTAAATAACTATAGATTATACCAATATTAATAGTTATACGAATATTATATATTATATAATAATACATTAATACTATAGACTTATAGTGATTAGTTATTATGAATCATGATTAGTATAAGTTATAACTATATAATAGACTAATAGTATTAGTATTAGACTATTAGTAATATAGTATAGCTATATATTAGTAATATACTAATATTAGTTATAGTGATTTAGTATAAGTTATAACTATATTAATATAAGTATAACTATTAACTATAGTCTTAGTCTATATTAGACTATTATTATTATTTTTATACCATATTAGAGTCTAGAAGTAGAGTCTAGACTATTAATATAATACTTATATTAGTATAAATATTAGTATTACTATAAAATTATAAATATTAGTATTGTATAAAATTATAAATATTAATATTAGTTAATAATTACTTAATGTTGAGTTATATAATAATACTATATATTATACTATTATAGTGTTACTGTTAGTACTGCATATAGACTTATAGTGTGTGTATATATATATATATATATATTATAATGATGTAGTGATACTAATACTATATATTATATAATAATACATTAATACTGTAGACTTACAGTGATTAATTATTATGAATCATGATTAATATAAGTTATAACTATATAATAGACTAATAGTATTAGTATTAGACTATTAGTAATATACTAATATTAGTTATAGTGATTTAGTATAAGTTATAACTATATTAATATAAGTATAACTATTAACTATAGTCTTAGTCTATATTAGACTATTATTATTATTTTTTAATACCATATTAGAGTCTAGAAGTAGAGTCTAGACTATTAATATAATACTTGTATTAGTATAAATATTACTATTAGTATAAAATTATAAATATTAATATTAGTTAATAATTACTTAATGGTGAGTTAGTGATAGGATTAGGTTAATTGGTTAAATGAAAATTATATAATTAATATATATAATTTGAGTACTTATTTAAATTTGAGTAATATTAGGTATAAATTTTGTACAAATTTTTTATAAAGAAGTGAATCTTATTAATAAAAAATAATTTTTTTTTTTATATTTTTTAAATGTGAGACCTACTTTTTAAAAAAGATTTACATAAAATTTATTTTTATTTAATTATTTTTCTTTAAACTTACCATGTACTCGTGTTTATATTTCAAAGTTAAAAAGGTTCCCCTCACCGTGTGGATGCGCAGTACACTTTAAAAGAGGGGTCGTCCACACGTGTGCTGACTCCATTATATTCCAATTTGACTCGACCCAATTTATTCCAACCTTGGTTTGGGTCAGAATTAAAACCAAAAAAAGAACGACCTATAAGGGTTGGGGCCGTTTTACAAATATTTGTGGACAAAAGAAAGGTAAAGAAAAAGAGGAGAGTGCAGGGACCATTTCACAAATATAAAAAGCAGGGGAATAATTTTCCACATTTTCCTTCTTAGAAGGTGCATGTTAAAAGGCTAAATAATTTAGAAGAAAAAGGAAACAGAACGAACTTTGTGTACCCAATCAAGTGTAACGATTGCTTTCACGTGATTCCATTATTGTCACTATTTTTTGTGTGTTTTGGCCGTCTTTTAGCCTCTGTTCATTATTGTCGCTTTGCTCATATGAAAATCTCGTCTGTGGATAGAAATGTGCCATTAATTTATTGCCAATTTATAATGTATATATTTCATAAGCAGCATCAGCATGCAGCTGACGTGGTCAACTTGGGCACATTTTTATGGTCAAATTTGATGAGATTTATTGAATGTTTCTCACTCTTAAACCATCTCATAAACCATCTGTCAATGCAGTGGACCTTACAACCTTACACTGAATTTATGTTTGCTTGAGAGACTTACGTTTAAATGGAATGAGATGAGATAAAAAATTTATAAATAATAATAAAATAATTATAAAGAGCAATTCTATATACAACCGTGAAGTGCGTAACCACCGCGTAATCGCTTTGAAAAAGAGTGGGGTCTACTATTAAAAAATTAATTTTTTCCATGTGGGTCCCATCTTTTATTCATTTTTTTCAAAATGATTACGCGGCGGTTACACAATTCACGGTTGTAAGTATATTTTCTTAATTATAAATAGTAGTAAAATAATTTAATTTAAGATATTTGATAGAATTTTGGGAAATGAGAAAAAAATTGAATAAAAATATTATAAAATTAAAATATTATTATAATATAATTTTTGTTTTAGTATTTAAAAAGTTAGATTATTTTTTGTATCTTGTTTGAAAGTTTAGAAAAATTGTAATGATTAGATAATGATTATATAAAAAAGTTGAAGAGATGAAAATTAAAAATTAAAAAGTTTTTATATCTGAGTGATATTTGAATGTTGAGATGAGATAAGATAAAATGAGTATAAACATCCAAACGTATTTCTACAATTTACTTAAGCATTGTCCATTCCAAGCGTATCCATTTAATTCTTCAATTAGCGGTGAATATAAGATGGTTAGGCTCCATTTGGATGTTAAGAACATTGATATTAATGAATGTCATCTTTTAAATTTAATGAATTTGTATTTAAAATCACTGCATTAGATTCAGTATACACTAAAATCTTTAACTTTGAGTTACAGTACATTTAAATTTATCTCTAAATTTAAAGAATAACTGTTCACACTCAACTATTATTTTATTTACTTAAATTATGAGCCACAATATATTTAAGTTGGAAAATAATAATTTAAGTATCAAATTAAATTATTAATTAACATATAGTTATTGTAATTGTAAAATATGAAAAAAATAAATTAAAAATATTATTATTAAAAAAATAATATTATATTATTATTTTGACTAATCTAATAATTAATCCAATATGAGATTATGGTTAGCGAGGTTTTAAATTTATAAAAAATATATACTTTTCATCAAATTTTAAAGATAAATTTTATGAAACTAATTCCAATGCTCTATAAAAGTATTTTAAAATATCTGTTTGTTCATATTTCATTTTTTTTTTATAGGAAAACTTCATATTCAAAGGCAAAGCCAGATTTTCTGTGTCTTTGCAAGTGGAAGACAAGGATATTGGGACCAGGGGGAATAATGATGAAATTTCACTGAACATGTCACTTGTCTTCATTACTACGGCTCAAAGGATGTAATTGACATATATAGCAGACGACCTTGACCTGGTCACCCATTTACCTTACATGCCTTATATGTAAAACAGAAAGGCTAAACAATACATCGATAGTACTTAATATTATGGTTTCGTAATAACTTTTATTTTTAGATATAAACGATTACGAATTTTTTTACTATCTATGTTTTCAATTTGGATCTAGTCTCGTTTTGATTTGGAAAGTATCTCTTCTCATTTTATTATTACAAATTTTATAACTTTTCACACAAAATATAATAAATAATTTTAAATTTTTTAAAATTATTTAAAACAAGCCTAAGTCATGTTTTTAGTTTTCCCCTAACAATATGTTACAAATTTAACATAAACACCAATAACTAATTGCCACGAATCATTTAATTAAAAATAAAAATGAAATATGAAAAGACCTTTCAAAGGGAAAAAAAAAAGAAGAAAAATTAAAGAGAAAAAGACTACATGGATGACTAGAACCATTGGCATGCAGAGTGACTACTACAAGTAACAACACTGCGGAAGAGTTTCAGTAGTTCTAGTTTCCTGCTTTAATTTATTCACAATGATAAGCAGAGGAAGCAAAATCTTCAGTACATTTTCTAAAAGTTTCTTGTCATATTCGATCTTCTTCATCTTTTGCATACATTTGTTGTGTTTCTCTCAATTATATTGCAGTGCTAGACATATTTTGAAGGAAGACGAACAGATTACCGACAAGATCAATAATGGATCAACTCTTGTGTTGGTTGGAGGAAACTTTGAGTTTGGGTTCTTTACCCCTAATGGAAGCTCTAGCCCCAACAGGTTCGTCGGAATATGGTATCGATTGGATCCTCAAGCTGTTGTATGGGTTGCCAACCGAGAGTCTCCAATACCTACCGGTGTCATTGGAGTCATTAAAATTGCAGAAGATGGCAACCTCGAGGTATTGGATACAGCTGCAAAGCATACATATTGGTCTACAGAACTTAAAATATCCCCGTCTAGAAATCGGTCTGTGAAGCTCATGGATTCTGGAAACCTGGTCTTTAGTGACGATCAGTTTGGAAAATTAGTTCTGTGGGAAAGCTTTAAAGATCCAACCGATACATTTCTTCCAGGTATGAAGATGGATGAAAGCCTTACATTGACTTCATGGGCTGGCGTTGGTGACCCGGGAATTGGAAATTACACGTTCAGAAGAACTCAAGATCAAGAAGAAGAAGATGATCAAGTCGACTACATGATTATCCAAAAACCACACGTCCGTTACTGGACCAGAAGTTTGAGATCGAACTCTGAAGAAACGCGTGATCATGTCATTGAAGACTTGCTATCAAATATCAGCATGCGGAAAGGCAGCAAGAGCAACAAAACTTCTCATAGTACCGACTGGTACATGCAATTTTTGCCGGCTTCGGCTCGTAATAATGGTTTAAGAAGGTTGGTGATGGATTACACTGGAAAGTTACAGTTCTTGTGGTTTATTGGTGGTGATAAACACAAGTGGTTTTTGATATGGTCGGAGCCAAGAGATGAGTGTAGCATTCATAATGCTTGCGGGAAATCTGGCGCCGTCTGCAACATTAACAATAAAATACGTCGATGCAAATGCTTGCCAGGGTTCAAGCCTCATAATCCCGAGAGATGGGATTCGGGAGTGTTTTCTGGCGGGTGCTCCAGAATTTCGGATCTATATTGTGGCGAGAGTGAGACAACCGCGTTCTTGGGCTTAAAGATGATGAAGGTGAGCCAAACAAGATCACGAACAGCTTTCGCTGTAGAAAATGAAGCAGATTGCATTAAGACGTGCCGTGACGACTGTGAGTGCCAGGCCTATTCGTATCAGGAACTTGGAAACAGCATGCGAAGAGGTCAAAATGCTACCAACTGCTTGACTTGGAGTGACGATCTAACTGGTCTTCAAGAGGAGTACGCGGAAGGTCGTAACCTTTCTGTTCGCGTGGCAAAAAAATCTGATATAGGTACTCCCTCCCATATTGAATATTGCAATTCTCTAGAATTGACTCATCAGTTGCTAAATTGCTTAACAAAATGGAAACCAACAAATGAAAAAACCCGTGTTGTTAAAGGTATTTTTTCTTTCTTTCTTTTTTAGTTACACTAAAAAAAATCCATAATTCTAGCTAGATATGCTAGAAAACATGAAAATTAACCACTTCTTTGCCTAATGACTTGTTACTCGTGGGCTGTCGATCGGGGGTATACACAAAAGTAGTTGACATCATGTTGTCAAAACAGCCAGATCGAGCTTTGATTTTATAATGGTATAAAAGTTCATTTCTCAGTACTGTTACTTTAGTTTTTATTCCACGCTTTGCAGAATCAACCGCAAGGGATTGCGAGCCTTGTGGAACAAACATAATCCCCTACCCACTGAGCACCAGACCCAATTGTGGCGACCCCATGTATTTTAGTTTCTACTGCAACGATTCCACCGGCCAAGTTAGCTTCATGCCGGCAAACAGTACCCCTGCCTATCGAATTGAAAGCATCGATCCAAGTACACGAACTTTTGTCATCCAAGTCAAATATGCAGAAAATCGTACTGTTTCGGGAAATCCAGAAGGAAATCTGCGGCTCAATTCTTCATTGCCATTTAACGTGATCAGGTGGCTTCCTTCTGATGAAGTAGAGATTAGTTGGAACCCACCACCGGAGCCAACTTGCATATCATCCTCAGACTGCATGGCTTGGACACATTCAACTTGCATGGCAACAACAGATGGAGAGGAGAGGTGCCATTGCAATCCAAACTTCCGATGGGATGCCCTAAACTTACATTGTGTTAAAGGTTAGGGTTCTACCTCTCATGCCAGCACTACTGGCAGTTTAAGATTGCAATGTTAGCCAAGAAAGAATCAGAGCATTGTGATGTTATATCCAAGAAGGACTCTATCCTACTGGATTTATTTTCTTATGATAATCCAGCCCCCCGCCCTGCTCCATGGCATTCCTCTAGTGTTCAATCAGCCAGCATATATCGTGCCTTCCAAAAGTTCTTCTTTTCCTTACATATATGTGAGTTATATTATATTGTATTAGATTTTAGATGACTAACCACCTTCCATATGGTCTTGCTGTATTGCGGTAGCTGGTCACTACAGGCGTTATCCAATTGTCCTGGGGACTATTGCAATTATAATTCTCATCATCATGATCTTGTGTTTTGTGTACTATCTGAAAAGAAGGCGAGTGGCCAATAGAAATGGTAAGTTGGTAACTAGCAGGCACAGAATTTCTGTTTCTCCTCCCTCCTTTTCATTAGATTGACAATTGGCTGGTTTTAAATTCTGTTTTGAAATCAGATAGCAGAAGTAATCAGGGAAATCAGACATTAAACTTGTATGACACTGAGAGACGTGTCACAGATTTGATATCTTCAGCTGAGTTCAAAGAAGAGGATAAGAAAGGGATTGATGTACCATTTTTTGATTTGGGTAGTATACTAGCAGCTACAGATAACTTCTCAGAGGCAAACAAGCTTGGACAAGGTGGATTTGGGCCTGTTTACAAGGTAATAACTATCTCCACTACAATAAGGAAAAAAAATTTATTTTTGAACAAGTTTACAAAGGATGATGATGTATATGCCATATGGAATGTGCTCAGGGTAAGTTTTCAGGGGGACAACTGATTGCTATAAAGAGGCTGTCACGTGGTTCGGGCCAAGGCTTAGAAGAATTTAAAAATGAGGTTGTGTTGATTGCAAAACTTCAACATAGAAATCTAGTTAGACTTCTTGGCTATTGCATTGTTGGAGACGAAAAGATGTTACTCTATGAATACATGCCCAACAAAAGCTTAGACTTCTTTTTATTTGGTTAGCCTCTGAACCTCAAATGTTTTAGACTTGCTCACTAGATAAATATATGAAATATTGCCAACAGAAAGCATCTTAATTTAGATGGTGATTGAATTTGTTTTGGAATGAAAAATCATGTGCAAGATCGAACACTATGTGTGTTATTGAGCTGGGAGATACGCTTTAACATCATTCTGGGAATTGCTCGAGGACTGCTTTATCTTCACCAAGATTCTAGGTTGAGGATTATTCATAGAGATTTGAAAACAAGCAACGTTCTCCTAGATGAGGAGATGAACCCCAAGATTTCTGACTTCGGCTTGGCAAGAATATTTGGGGGCAAACAAACTGAGGGAAGCACAACCAGAGTAGTTGGAACTTAGTAAGTACATGTACATGTAATAGAGATGATCAATTCCAGATTGTTTAATAGACTTTGTATCACTTTTTTTGGTTGCCCCCATATACGTTCTCTAATTCACTGACCATTTGATCAACATTTGCTGTCATGCAGCGGCTACATGTCTCCAGAATATGCGTTGGACGGATTTTTCTCAGCCAAGTCTGATGTCTTTAGCTTTGGTGTGGTTGTACTAGAGATCATCAGCGGGAAAAGAAACACAGGATTTTACCTGTCAGAACAAGCTTTGAGTCTTCTTGGATATGTAAGTGAGCTATATAAATTGGTTATAGACTGTTATATATTTCCATCACTCTGCTTCGTAACCATTTCAAAGCTTTGAAACTATCCCAGGCATGGAAGTCGTGGAAAGAAAACAGGGCATTAGATTTAATGGACCAAGCATTACGTGAAACATGCAACCCAAATGAGTTTTTGAGGTGTGTTGTTGTTGGACTCTTATGCGTGCAAGAAGACCCAGCTGACCGTCCCTCCATGTCAAATGCAGTTTTCATGCTTGGTAGTGAAAATGCAACTCTTCCAACTCCTAAACAACCAGTCTTTGTTGTGAGGAGATGCCTTTCTGGCACAGCTTCTTCTTCGAGTAAACCAGAGATATTTAATGAGTTAAAGGTTACCCTAGAAGAAGGTCGTTGATACTCAAGACTCTTGTTTAATTTCTCTTACCAAGTTTCTAGCACTTCCTTTTTAATTTGCAAGTTTGTAATTTGTTTGCTGATATGATATGCTAAACAGATTGATAATATTGATGAAGTCGAAATCTGTTCATTAAATATATACCATTCATGCCTCGTTTGTTTTTTAAGATGAGATGAGATAGTTAAGATGAAAGTTGAATAAAATATTATTAAAATTTATATTTTTAATATTATTTTTATTTTAAGATTTAAAAAAGTTAAATTATTTATTTTATTTTGTATGAGAATTTAAAAAAATTATAATAATTAAATGAGATGAGATAGAGATAAATTGAAATGAACTTTAAAAAATTTACAAACGTGGATAGTAAGTAAAATGGATAGGATTACTGCATGATCCTCCTTAAATTTGAATGAAAAGATTGAAGATTGCGAAATTAATGCAGTGTAATTTGGTACTCATTATCTTTGCGGTTCTAATAAGGAATATTGCATTATGAAAAGTCAAAACACTTCTTCTCGGACTTAATTTCCACGAATGAAGTTGGACCAAATTAGACTTGTCAAACAAAGAACTTAATTTACTGATTCTTTGTGATTTTTTATAAGGGTCTTTGTGGCGAATATGAATAACGGGCTATCATCATGTGTACGTAGTGGTAATCAGATAGAAAATGACTACTGCTAAGAGACCATGATCCCCAACCAATATGATTGAGACTAGTCTGTATAGGTCACTTTCCTTTATTGTAATTTTATGTATCAAAAATTCTACGAAAGACTACTATTAGAGAACTAGTCGTCAACCTCCTCCTCCAGTACAGTACACGACAATATTTATATAATTCTTAACTTCAAATGAATTTTAAGAGAAGGAAAACAGAAACCAAACCAAATTGCAACAACCAACATTTGGAAAATAAGACACGATTGGAAATAAATTTGAAACTTTTTTCCTCCTCGATCGATCGAGACCTGCATGAAGTTTGTTTCTTGCATTAATATTTAATATTATATAAAAACTTTTGTATTTTGTTATTACAATAAGTACTATAGGGTTAAAAAGAGCTACCGATTCTTAAGGAAATACAAAGACAGAGAGCCAGACCCCTCCCTTTCGACGAAAAACCCCCCTAGCTCGTCCAAACCCCCAGATCTGTTGAAAGGGGGTGGGAGCTTCGGCTCCTCGCCCCCTCCCCCATGCCCTCTTCCTTTTCTCTATATATTTAACTTTTGTGTAGTGTTTTTGTTTTATTTTGTATTTTTAGGCCGAATAAGGGAGGATCACCGTTCGTGTCTTTCCGGCCACCACATCTCTACACGCACCCCACCGGTATGACGCCCAGCCGCCGATCTTCAAGACCTCCAAATCCGGCGTCCATCGGAGTGGCGCGTAGCCCGCACGCACGGGACGAAATTCCGGACAGCGTTGGCGCGTGGCCTTCACGCGCCACCGAGGAGCCCTCTCCCGACACCACGCTCGGTTGCTGTGGAAACTCTGACTCCGGGTCTTCCAAGTCTGACAGTTGGCTTTTCTCCCAGCGTGAACAGTTCCTGCACGAAACAATTGCCGACCATTGTGTACTGTTCATCCGTTCTGTTTTTTTGTTCTATTTTTTTGTTTCGTTTCTTTGTTGTTGTCCATTTCAGTGTTTTGTAGTTGTCTTGTTTCTGATGTTGGTGTTGCTTTTGTTGACCCGAGTGAGGTTTGGGCCTTTAGATCGGACGTAATCCGGGGCAAGGCTTTCGAGAGTGTTGGGCGATGCCACGGCCGGTGGTTATACGGCCGGGCTGTTGTAGTTCGTATGTACGCTGGGTGCTCGTTCCACCAGAGCTCGAGGTGACGATGCTTGCGGTGGGCGTGACGTCTGGGGTCTTATCGGAGCTTGTGGTCTTGTAGTTGTTAAAGTGGTTATTTGTAGTTGTTTGTTAGTTTAGTTTTAATAAAAGAGGAATAGGCTATAGAATTTGATGTCCATAGCAGTATCCCGTACTCTTCTTCTCTGGGAGGATAGAGAGGACCATTAAGCTTTATTTTTACAGAGCGCTTTCTCTATTACGAGAGAGTTTGATTAGAAGTTAAGACAATGTCCATCACAAATGTATTTGTGTGTGGGGAAGCCCCAGAGCTGTTGCATTAGTTGGCTTATAGACTGGATTTCCTATGTATTGGAACTTCTTGTATTGATAAGTCACATTTGTAACTTCGGTTTATTAATGAAATGAGTATATTTCATTCAAAAAAAAAAAAAAAAAAATACTATAGGGTTGTTTCTTGTACAAGATTAATAGAAATGATAGATAAAAATTTAAAATTATTTTTAATTTAAAAAACTTTATTCATAAATAAATTTAATAAAAATAAATTAACAAATTGATATGATTTAGTATGGTAAATTAAATTGTAAAATTATTTTTTATTATAAAATAAAACTAACGTAAATCATATAAATCAATAAAAATAAAATATTATACAGTACCGGACATCCAAAAATTGTCCAATTATTGCTTGTTGCTTGGTTGGAAAGAAAGAACGTGGTTAGGCAGAAGCTTTTGAGAGCATTTCCTTTCGCTTTTTTATAAATTTCTCTGTTAAAAAAAGTACTTTTTAATTTTCTTTCTAAGTTTTATTTATCTTTCAAAAAATCTCCAGTTCTTCTAGATACAAGCAGGTTGGTGTACGAAGCTAATGTGGAACTGCTGCTGTCAGAGTTATTTAAAAAAATAAATAGAAAGAAAGAAAGAAAACGAAGAGAAGAAGGCTACACAGATCCCCTTCGTCCATCTCCCCTTCGTCGATTGCCACTTTCCATGAGCGTGTGTCCTTTTCCATGGAAATACTTATATAAAGCTTAAATGCACTCCGGATGTTTGATAAAAATTCAAAGACACATTGAATAAAATACAATAGGTGATTACAAAACTGATTATGAGGGTTGAAAATAAAATTTGGAAGTGTCTTGGGATGGCTTGAATGGGAATGCTTCCATAAATAATGTTGGAAGCAGTTTATATAACTATATTGTGCGCAATTGAATTGGCACTTCTCTAGGTACCGATAAGTGGATGTCGTTTTATGACCAATGAGATCTTCCCTTCATATCAAGAAGGGGTAGATTGTCGATTTGTTTTCTACTCTGTTATGTGTGTTGTGTTGTTGCTTTGCATTTCAGCTATTGGACTGTAGAAGCTACTTACTTTCTTGTCTTACTAAAAAAGAAAAATTAATATATATATTAGAAAAAAAAAGTAACAAACAATTGGGGATTCACTTTTCTTTATGGAGCTGTAGATGTGGATCTGGTATTAAGGATAATGTCCATATGAAGCTTTTCTTTGGACGTATTGTTAGGACATGTTTTTTTTTTCTTAGTGGAACTTTAATGGAGAATTATTTCAGCCTCTATTTTCTTATGCAAAAATAATGATGTTGAACTGAAAATGGGATTGGAAAGAACTATGGACATGTGCAGGATTGAAAATTTATGGAAATACTTTCATTTGATGTTTTTGTCTTTTGTTGTTATATTTGTTTACACTCAAGTTAGAGGAGTACAATACATTGTTTATGTTTAAGTTTGGAAACTGAACTGGTGTATTTCATTCCATGGTTGTATGTTGAGTTGTAAGTGTTAATTAATACTTGTGAAGTAGGGAGTATGTTACAGGTATATGTAATGGAATGAGGTGCGGCTTGAGCAGCCCAAACTATATTTTGTTAAAGTTAAATCAGGGACTTAAATGAGGTTCTGCTTATATGAAATGAGTGCAAGAATTTTCCATGTAATTTGTGGATGGTCTCTTTTTGCCGTGCAATTTGCCATGATCAATCTATTTTTGCAGTTGAATCTCCCATTCTCCCATTCTCCCATTTATAAATACCAAGAGTACTATGCATCGTTTCAGAATAATCCATCTATGACACCCATGACCAAGGTAAAAATAATAATTTTCTTACAAAGATCACACTTCTCAGCTTGATACAATGAAATTATATACAAGAGTACTGATGTGCATGCATCGTTTACAAGAAAGTTCACAACTAGTTGGTTGAGGTTATACACAACAAAGGTTACAATTCAAGAAAGGTTATATACAACTAGTTGGTTGATGTGCATGCATCGTGATACAAGAAAGTTCACTTCCTGAGCCTGGTGAGAGATGATGTAGAGGAATCATGCCCTCCTGCAATTCAAATGTTACACCAACTACGATTATTTACAAAGGGAGAATCTTTACTAAGCTAAAATCATGGCAAGCAATTGCAATCAACCGTACATTATCCTTAGCACTACAATCAACATTGTACTCGAGCAATGTATTGACAGTCGAGCAATCTTTAGCTCGAAGTGAGTACCAAACAGCAAGATTTAATGGTGCAATTCCATTCTACATTAATAAGACAACACAATATAGAGTTTACCATAAAAAATCCAAATCTCAATTTTAATTTGAACTTTTAAAAAATGGATCATAAGGTAATAAGAAAAAGCACATTTGCTTTGGCTTCAATGATAGCACCATGACCAAGAAGCAATTGTGCAGCATCATTGCATCCATTCTTTGCTGACATGTGCAAAGCAGTTTCTGTATAGGCTTAATAAATCCCAAGCATCATTGTAATGTATGCACTTTTTCCAAAAAAACCAATTACATTAATACTTACCATGTTCTTGGCTTCCAACTCAACCTTATCTGTCCCTTGCCGATCAAGAAGAAACTTGACTATCTCGACCCTGTTATAACTAGCAGAAACGTGAAGTGGCGTCTGTGCCATTTGAAATCAAGCAAACAAAAGGAATGCATTAAATAGAAGAATAAACAACTTCATATAAGATGCAGGTTCCGGAGTGGATCAACGAACACAATGAAAAGCAGACCTGATTTATTCAACTCTTTAAAATAGAAGCATATATACATAAGCAAAAGAAAAACCCAATAACAAAAATAAACACTATGCATTTTAATCTTTTTTACTAACATCATTACTGCCTACAATACATTGTTTCCACTCCAACGTTTGCTGAAGTTACTACTCATCTATTCCATGTTCATCCTAACTATTCTAAACGTGCTCATTTTTATGCCTCGAGACCCTATTCAGCATTGACAGATCCTCTAGTGTATGCAATCCTCGCATTACACACATTATGAAACTCTAGTAAATTTACCTAATGAGACCCTCTATATCCAATCCACGATTAAAAAAATGACGATTGAATTATAGAACAAAAATAAAGGCTCAATGCAACCCTTAATGCACACTAACGTGAAGTTCATTTGTCCCAATAGATCCATTCACATTTCTATTCTCGATATCAATAAAAACATCAATTTTGTCCCTGTTTCCTCTCCAAACTGAACCACAAATCTGCACCTACCTGCCAAACACTCTCGATGCACACTAACAGGTTTAAGAAAGAAAAAAAAAAAATTATGGCCTTAGGCAATGTCAGTCTGAATTTCCTTGAGAAACTAATACAATATCCCTTTCCCACCAAAATTCATTCCCCTCGGATCAAAAGTATATGGTAGTCGAGCATAAGGCTCAAATGCGTTCAATTTGTTTGATTTTCAGGACACAATTACCACCATTTTTCGGAAAAAAAAAAAAAATCCATCAAATTGAAAGTACACAAAAGAATTACTGCTTTGGGCGAAATGAAAAAACCCAACTCGTAGAGAGAGAGAGAATGGGATCTTACAACAGGGTTTCTGTCGTTGATAAGAGACGGGTTGTCTCAGAGTAGCCATTGAAATCCAAGAAGGTCACCGGACTGAGCGTAGCCATGAATAGTGGTTGGTTTGGCAGATCTTGACAGTTGGTTTTGTGGCCTCTGCATGCCTATGAATCGGGACTCTGTCTCTCTCCAAAAGAACAAAAAAACAGAGATAATGGCAATGAGAGAGAGACAGAGAAGAGAACGAGAATCGACCGCCTGAAGAGAACAAAATGGAGGAGTCTAGGTACAGAGAAGGGACGCGGAGAAGAAAAGCATAGAAGAGAGAATGCAAAACTGTGCATTTAGAAACTTTCATTTCAGATCCCACCCAAAACTCATCTACTGAAAATAAACCAAAACGAACCGTTTCACTAAACCATTCCACGTCAGCTTTCGGTGCACTTCGGTGAGCAAAAATTCTTGAAAGAAGAGTTTTCCTTATCTTTCAAAAAATCTCCTACATCCCACTTCTTATTCTTTCTCTATTCTATTAAAATAATTTTTTTCATTCATTTTCATATTTTTTCTCTATAATTTAACTAAATACCGCATGTGAGAGGAAGTGGATGGGAATGCTCTCAACTAGATGAGAAGCAACTTCAGTATGTTCAAAATCACAACGAGAATTCTAGTTTCATCTCCCAGCTACTTTCTTCGTTAAAATGTTAAACGATTGTTGTCTTACATCTTCTTCTTTTTGTACGTGTACTTCTTGTGTTCCCCTGCTGCATATTTCGAGGCTAGAGATATTTTGAAGCTCGGCGAGAAGATTACAGACAATGGAACAACTCTTATCTCCACTGGAGGGAAGTTTGAACTGGGATTCTTTACCCCTATGGGAAGCTCTAGCGGCATGAGGTTCGTCGGGATGTGGTATCACAACTGGCCAAATCAAACTATTGTGTGGGTTGCCAACCGTGACGACCTGATACCAAAGGGTTCCACTGGGGTTTTTGGAACTGACGAAGATGGAAACCTTAGGGTATCGGACACCACTGGCACTAGGAATGTTTACTGGTCTACTATTATCCGTAGAACCCTCTCAAAAAATGGGGACGTGAAACTCATGGATTTTGGAAACCTAGTCTTAACCGATCATATTGTTAATAGCAGCGTGGTTTATCTATGGGAGAGCTTAAAATATCCAACTGATAGGTTTCTTCCAGGTGTGAAAATGGTGGAAGACTTAGAGTTGGCTTCGTGGTTAGGATGGGATAACCTAGGAACTAGGGTTTTCAAGTTTAAGCTACAAGAAAGGGATCAGTATGTTGTTTCAAAAAATTCGGATGAATACTGGGTAAGTAAAAGTGAGTAGTTCCTCAGTTCAGATGAGATGCCTGATGCCATAGATAAGTTACTATCATATCCCAACTATTTTGACCGCTTGATCAAAGAATTAAGGTTGGTGATTGTTGAACAAATGAATGCCTTTAAGGTGTTTGAGCAAAGGTTTGAACAGATTCTGATTTTCCAGAATCAACTATCCTTTCAATACACTCATTTTTTCATCCTATTGATTTGTATTATTGCTTTACTATTTATAGCTATTACATATAACAACCTTTGATTCTTTCAACACTTATACAATGACAACTGCCCTTCTAGATAGTACAATTTGTTATGGTGTATATGTCAAAATTATTCTTTAGTGTTGATTTGGCTGCTGTGTGCTACTGCAACCGAGTGAGTGGGAGTGGTAATACTGTGTGTTGCTGCAACAGAGTGTGGTGCCTTAATACCCTCCCGCGATCCAAGCGACACAGAAGTAAGTGTGAGGCTTGATCGTAACTAAAGGAACCGAGCAGTGGACAGTGGTTTGGTCAGGACATCAGCGAGTTGATCTTTGCTAGATATAAATGAAGCTTGAAGAGTCTTGGCCGTAACATGATAACGAATAAAATGATAGTCTAGCTCCACATGTTTGGTGCGAGCATGAAGTACAGGATTGAGAGACAAATATGTTGCTTCTAAGTTATCACACCACAATGTAGGGAGTTGGTAAGAAAAATGCCAAGTTCTTTTAATGAGAATATCTTTTCAACGATCATGCTGTTATTAGGCTGAAAACAACCTTCAATAATTTTCTGCCACGTAGCCCATCTATGGATTAATAATGGATGCGCGACACACAGTAAAAAACCCCATGATGGAAATCAAATCCCTCATCTGCTTGATGACTTTGCTCTCTCTCATCATTCTGCTGCTTGATTAGATCTATTAACGCCCGTTGATCCATCAATGTCGCCCACCCCAATTATCATAGAAAATGCTAGGTTT
Organism: Juglans mandshurica; assembly: GCA_022457165.1. NCBI lineage: Eukaryota > Viridiplantae > Streptophyta > Magnoliopsida > Fagales > Juglandaceae > Juglans > Juglans mandshurica. The sequence continues at coordinate 24,638,034 of CM039620.1, forward strand.
GTTCTTGATTGTCTAGGTTCCAAATAATTCCTTGCATCTTTTGTAATGCACGTTGTCAGATTTGGCATTTTATTTGGTTGGGAATAATAAAATTACGTAGCCCATCCTTGTTTGTTCCAGGTAATGCCTTGCATTTTATTTGGGTTGGAAAAAATAAATCACATGCAGATTTGGCATAGAAAAAAAATCACAAAATATGCCATTTTGACAGAAAAAATCAAACCATTTCTACGATGACTTGAGGATGATGGTAGGACAGTGATGACTGCGTCGGAGTGGGTGGCTGCGCCAGCTGGTTGGCGTTGGATTGCTGGTGGCGACTGGGATGGTAGGCAATGGACCAATGGCGACATAAATCAATGTGATGGAAGCAGAGCAAATATGAGGGTAAGCGAACTTTTCTTCGTGGAGTGAGACTATTCAGTGCGAGTGAGACTACTGAAATTATTGTGTAATTTCTGACGTGCCATCAGATGAAAGGAGGGCTGCTTTCCTTCTAATATCAGCTCGACCGCTTAGAAGCAGAACTCTATTTTAATAGGGATTGAAGCCAAAGAACCTCACAGACCGTATTGGCCATTGACTTGTACTTAACTTCGGTGGATGAGCGAGCAATGGTAGCTTGTTTCTTAGATCCCCAGGAAATAAGATGAGATTCAAAATACACACAAAAGCCCCCAGTGGACTTGTGATCATCAGGGCATCCAGCCCAGTCAGCATCAGAGAAAGTAGAAATTTTGAAGGAGGAAAAAAATAAACCCAAGTGTTGAGCATTTTGAAGGTATCGCAGAATGCACTTAACAGCTTGCCATTGGGAATTTCTAGGACAATGCATATACTGACAAACCTTATTAACAACAAATGATATGTCGGGTCGAGTGAAAACTAAATATTGAAGACTACCTATGACACTTTGATATAATTGAGGGTTCTCAAAGGTGGGTCCATCAAGGGCTGAGAGTTTTACTTAGAAGGACATGGGGGTTGAAACACGTTTACAATTATGCATATGGGTGCGAAACAGAAGGTCAACAATATATTTTGACTGAGAAAGGAATAGACCAGAAGACACCCGATTAACTTAGACCCCTAGAAAATAATGTAATGGACCTAGGTCTTTAACAAGAAAATGAACACTCAATGAAGTATAAAATCAGAGATAAGAACAAAGCTAGAACCAGTGACAATTATGTCATCAACATATATTAATATGTAAATGCAATCATATTGAGTATGCAATATAAACAGAGAATTATCAGAACGAGATGCATGAAAACCTAGGTCATGTAATTTCTCAGTAAGTTTCGCAAACCAGGCCTGATGGGCCTGTTTCAATCCATAGATGATTTTTTTTTTTTTTTTTTAAATTTACAAACATGATTTGGATGATCCAGATGTACGAACCCAGGGGGTTGGCGTATGAAAACAGCTTCCTCAAGGTCCCCTTGTGAGAACGTGTTCTGCACATCGAGTTGATGAAGATGCCAGTTAGATGTGACTGCAAGAGAAAGAAGTAGACAGATTGTTACAGGTTTAACCATAGGGCTAAAGGTTTCAGAGAAATCTATCCCGAGCTGCTGATGGTAACCTTTGGCCACAAGCCGTGCTTTACGGCGTTACAGAGTCCCATCAGCTTGCTCATGGTCTTTAAGTCCCATTTGGAACCTAACACATTTAAATCAGAAGTAAGAGGAACTAGATCTCAAGTTTGGTTTTGAAGCAAGGCCTGAAATTCGATCTGTATAGCAAATCGCCATTCTGGGTATTTCAAAGTTTCAGAGAAGGAGGATGGTTCTTCAGAGTGATAGAAGCAGATGGGAGTGATGATGATGTAGTGGCAGTCAAGGACACGGAAGGCCGTGGTGGAGGCCAAAGGATCGTGTCGTCTGTGCATTGTTTGGGCTATGGATATGAGCACAGGAATGGTTGATCATGGGGTGGGAAGGAGGAAGCTGTGTAGACTGTGGGATAAGAGGAGGAGGCTGCTGTGTGATGGGAGAGGAAGTGAAATTAGAGTTTGGGGAGGAAGATGAGTAGGTGGAAGTAGAATGAGAACTAGGGTTCTGAGTTGGAGAATGAGTGCTTGAAGAAGAAGGGGAAATGTGGGCTCCTAATAAGTCATGAGGAGAAGATGGGCCTGTGGACTGAGGTAAAGGTATGAAAGGGTCCAAGTGTGGGTATACGGATTCAATGTGAGGGAGAAAGGAGTGGATTGTGGGCCTTTGATCCAAAGTGACTTAATTCGACTATTGTGCAAAAGGAAACACAGATTCATTAAAAACATCCCTGGAAATATATGTACACTCGAAGGGAGATGAAGACAGAGATAGCCCTTGTGGTTTGGGCTATAGCCCATGAAAACACACATTTTGGACCTCTGATATAGTTTATGATGATTATATGGTCTTAAGTTAGGCCAATAGGAGGACCCAAACACCCGAAGAAAAACATAATCAGGAGGATGGCCCATTAAACATTTATAGGGAGATTTATAGTTGAATAATGGGGTGTGCATTCGATTAATAAGGAAAGTGGCCATTTGGAATGCTTCAACCCAATACTGTTGGGGCATAGATGCATGGGAGAGTAAAGAAAGACCGGTTTCTATAATATGGAGGTGACATCTTTCAATACTCCTGTTTTGTTGATGAGAATATGGGCATGTGACTCTATGAATTATGCCATGAGATTGAAAAATGAGCCTAAGAGGTCGAAATTCCCCTCCCCAATCTGATTGTACCGAAATAATATTTTTGGAAAAAAACATTACAAACATAGCCAAGAAATGCAATCATGATAGTAGATACATTAGACTTGGATTGCATGGGAAAAACCATATATATTTGGAATATTTATCAAGGATGGACAAATAAAAATGACTGGAATTACTAGATAAAATTGGAGCTGGGCCCATACATCAACAAAAGGTAAATTAAATGGCCTATTGGACCAAGTGGGTGAAGGGGGATGAGGCAAGGCATGGGCCTTGGCTTGGTTGAACCTATGATAGCATGGAAGTGCTTTGTGACTTGCCTTATAACACACTTGACAGAGGGGACGTGTCTCAGACCAATTTTGAAAATAGTTGGAAGAAGAACTGGTACTACGATCACTCGAGAAATTATTACGCCCATTGGAACGACCTCGACGACCACATCAAAACTGTGAGTGCCGAACTCTACTGGAGGCAGTGTTACCCAGAAAGAATTTGGAAGTAGTGTTAGCATAAAAGGGGGAAGTTGAAAGCAATGCTTGAGTCTGATGAGCCAGACGCGATTCGTGATTAAGGAGAAAACTGTAGATTTGGTGGGGTGAGAGAGGGTCGGGACGAGTGGTTAGAGAAGTCACAAGAGACTCATACTCTATCCCTAGACCTGCAAGCAAATAAATAGAGAACTCTTGATCTGTAAGAGTATGACCTGCAACACTCAAGGATGAGGAAAGAGTTTTGGCTTTATTGTAGTAATCAGAGATGATTCAAACCCCTTCTTAAGGGTGGTGAGTTGATATTGGGTCTGGATGACATGGGCACTGGATTTGGCTGAGAAGAGGTTTTGAAGGGTGTTCCATACTTCATGAGAGAAGGTACAATCTAGAACTTGAGCAAGAAACTGAATCAGAAATAGAATAATTAATCATGGAAATGAGCAATTGATCTTGTAATACCCATTTTGTGTGGCCAAGATTCGGATTGCCATCAATAACGGTTGTGGGAGCAGGAATGGAGCCATTAACATATCCATATAGTTGGTGGTCTTTCAAGAAATGTACTAATTGTGCTTTCCAAAGCAAAAGATTGCCAATGGTGAGTTTGATATTGATGAACTGTGTGGAGGAGGTGATGATGGAAGGGGCATGAATCTTTTCTAGAGATGCCATGAATATGTACGAGGATGTTAGTCTAGGGCTCTTGATGCCATGTTGAACAAACGAATGCCTTTAAGGTGTTTGAGTAAAGGTTTGAACATGTTCTTATTTTCCAGAATCAACTATCCTTTCAACACACTCATTTTTCATCCTATTGATTTGTATTGTCGCTTTACTATTTATTGCTATTACATATAACAACCTTTGATTATTTCACCACTTATACAATGACAACTGTCCTTCTAGATAGTACAATATGTTATGGTGTATATGCCACAATTATTCTTCAATGTAGATTTGGCTGCTATGTGCTGCTGCAACCGAGTGAGTGGGAGTGGTAGTGTTGGGTGCTGCTGCAACAGAGTGAGGTGCCTTAATAATGATGGATTACTCAGGGCAGTTACAATACTGATATTCTTAATCTTTGATGTTGTGGGTACCGGAAAACCAGTGTAGCATTTACAATGCATGCGGAAAATTTGGCAGCTACAGTATTAACAATAGGTTAGTATGCAAATGTTTGTCGGGGTTCAAGCCTAGTAGTCCAAAGGATTGGAAAACTAGAGATTTTTCTGGCGGGTGTACCAGAAATTCAAGAACACTCACCCCGAAAGACAATTTCTTGAGCTTAAAGATTATAAAAGTGATCAACCTAGATAAAAAGAGTTGGTAGAAGATGAAGAAGAATGCAGAAAGTTGTGACTTGACAGCTCCTGGTGCCAGGCTTACTCATATACATATAATAACACCAACGTCTGCTCAATTTGGACAGAGGAAGTGCGTAATCTTCAATAGGAGTACACATGCCATGGTTGTGACCTCTTCATCCGCGTAATCGAATATGATATAGGTACTCCTTTCACATTTTTGAATATGCTGGAATTACTTGATGTGGCTATTGTGGCAAAGGATATTTTGGAAAGAAATTCTTGTTTTATCTTTTAAATGTATGGCACTAATCTCTATATTATGCTTGATTATGACATTAATCAAGCATAATATTTTTGGGAGAAAATTGAAATTTAATCTTGTTTGCTTATAATAATATGTTCCCCTTGGGCTGCTAGTGTGTTTAAACAAGTAGTTATATTTCAAGCAGCTTGCTACCTATAACAATCTAGACATTAACACTAGGTGGGCTAAAGTTCATTTTTCAGTATATAATTACTATTTCATACTCCATACATCTATAGAAACGGCTGCAAGGAACTGTGAACCTTGTGGTACAAACATGATCCCCTATCCGTTGAGCACCAGTCTAAATTGTGGTGACACAATGTACCTCAGTTTTTACTACAACATGTTCTCTGGCCAGGTCAGCTTCAACGCTCCCAGTAACAACTATTATGTAACTAGTATCAATCCAAGTATGCGGAACTTTTTCATCCGTCCTAATGATAGAAATCCAAGATGAGATCTGCACCTCAATCGGTCATTGCCATTTTATATGAGCGATGATGGTTCAGGCAAGTCTAGTTCGGAAGTTGAAGATGAAGTGGAGATTAGTTGGGAGCCACCAAGGGAACCAATCCGTTCTTCATTGGCAGACTGAAAGGATTGGCCATAATCAACTTGCAATCCAACAGGACACGGAAAGAGGTGCTTTTGCAACTGAAACTTCCAATGAGATGGTTCAAATCTAAATTGTACCAAAGGTTAGTTAGGACACTATTTTATATGCATGTTACATAGTATTGTTGTTGTCATGCCTCGTACCCGGATGGATCGGAGAAGTACTATTTGTCACTTATAAACCTGTCTCCCAACATATCTAAAATCTCCAAAGATTTCGAAAACAATAAACACTCTTATATTTTCCAATTAGACACATAATGATCACCAGAAAGTCATCACTACAATAACATAAACCAAGGGGTCCACTATCTCCTAATAGTCTCAACATAATAAACTGATAAATCTTTTAAGTTTTACTAAACCAAATACATAAACATATTTAATAGACATTAGAAATCCTTATGTTAACAATAGTACCATAAGGTACTCGACACCCTATCCTCAGCTTAGCCTTGCTCACATTTTCTATTCCTGGTCTCAGCTGAACCCTCCACCTCATTTGAAAAATATTTTGAAAATAAGGGGGTGAATTATCAATAACTCAGTAAGCAAAATACATAGACTAGTATTTATAACATGAGCTTTTTCATAAAGTTCAAAATGTAGGAAATAAAAACATTTCATTATCATATGCAGATCTCAAAACATATTAACAACATCTCAGAGCGACATTTTAATCCTTTTCATATTTCAAAAACCAACTGTTCATATTAAAAAAATCGCTTTGGCATAACTAACTAAACATCTTCTTCTTACTATATCATGTCACATCGTATCGTATCATATCATATACCATGTTTAACCCCAGTGGTAGGGTTATGCTATTCCGGTGGCCAAACCATGGTTATAATATGCTTTCTCTTATTCATTCTCGGAGTCCTGAGTGTGCACACATGAAAGAACACCAGAAAACTATTTGTTTCCAAAGTGGGTGCACTCATATCATATTAGAAGTGTTTATAGCAACCATATAACAGAATCAGAGTTATCATATCATAACCAGAATCAGAATCAGAACATAGTCAAAAAGTCATCCCAAAGGTTTTTTAAATCCATATTATAACAAACAAAGTGCTGAACATATTATTATCATTTTCATGTGACCAAAAACAAATCCAAAATATTTTTGTATAACATGTACAAAACTTCTCAGATTTCATATTCGCTCTTTCGCACATTTCAGAAAGATGTCAAATATTGCTCATGTTTATACTATTTACATCAAAAAGCATTTTTCTCTTTCATATAGATTTCATGAGTGAATGTAGAACACATAACTAAGGTTGTTTTTCACATTTTCTTTTAAAACATAGCATGCACATTTTACAAACCAACCACAGTCCATTTCCCTTTTATGCAAATCTAGTATAGGAACCTTACTTGCCTGACTCTTGCAGTGTATTCTCTACGTTCAGAAACTGTACTCTAGTCATCATGTCACGATAACCTATATTATAAAATTTGTGCACACGTTAATAACAAAACCATCACATATACTTGGTTTACCAGAAATTTTCACCCTTTTATGAATAGAGTAAAACAATTCTATAAGCAATTAAGTTTATAGGAAATACCTACACTAACTTTTTATATCAATAAATTAGCCCTCATTTGCTCCCGACATGTAACACCCGACCTAGCCAAGCTTGATTTTTAAATATTTTTGGACTTATGCATATGAAAAATCCAATTGAGTGTCCGAATATTTTTTCAGAATATAGACTACAAGTTTAAAATCTTTGTTTTGGCAGATTATGATTTTATTGTGCTTGATAATTAGGTTAAATTTTATTTAACCCCCACTATGCACGACTCTAGCACTCCCATGCACGTACGCCTGTCTTCTCCTTAGCTTTAGTTTTTTTTTTTTGTGTTCCAATCGCGTATATATTCACACGTTAACTTCACAGTTCACGCACGTCTCCATTCTATTTTTCACGGCAACCATCCCTTTATATATAGAACTCGTACATGGTAGACGTAAATGATCTTTAACCTAGACTAGAGTGCCACCTCCGCACCACCAGATTAACCTTCTCAGACCCTTCCCCCACTGGCCAGCCACCATCATAAAACCCCTGTCAAGCTCTTCCTGTTGCCGTCGAACCTCTGTCCTGCCCAAGCTTCTCCCGGCTTCCCACTGCCACGAGTGAGCCCTCCACTTGACCACCATAGGAGCTCCAGATCCTCCGCTGTATACCACTGCACCACCACCAAAGTGCCGAGAACAACCACCTGCATAGTGAACAGAAACTCCTCGTTTTGGGTCTGAAAAACAGAGAAATTGATTGCTACTCTAAGCACGACAGCTTTGCACTTCCAACCATTTTGGACGTCTCCTCTGCGGTGCAAAGGGAACCCACTGTCCAGCATCTCAGCCACCCTAGCCACCTGTCACTCTCGATAAGTTCACGTCGCATCCCACGACTTTCATTACCGTATATTCTGGTTTTTTCCGTGCATTCTCTCTCTTCGTCTGCTCTCTCCCTCTTGCCCATCACTTTCTCTTTCTCTCCCCTTGCTTTGCCATCACACCTAGTCGTGCTACCGTTGATAGTCACCCAGGCCGTTGCCGCACGTAACTCTCTCGGTAAGGAGTTCTCTGTCTCCCTCACAGTACTGTCATATATCTCTCCCTCTCACTCGTCTCTTTTTCTCTCTGTATGACGCTGCGGGGACGGCCACCTTCTTCGCCACACCGCAAGCAACTACCCCCTTCTCGGTGAGTTTCTCACGCCCCTACCTCGCCAACTGTTGCACTACGTAACACATGAAAACATTTTTCTTATAACTAAGTGTTATAGAGGCTACGTAAATTTTTACATTTTATTTTGATATGAAATTACAATATTGCCCTTATTATTGGATGGTTTCAGTTTGGAATTATGTTTATATTAAATTTGTTTTTACGTGGTCTTTGTTGGAAGTATAAGAAATTGTACAGAAAATAAATATGATTTTTAAACTGTACTATTGGTAGCAAATTATTTTTATAGTAAGTGTGTAATTTTACTTTGAACATTTTAAATATGATTAAAGCTATTTTTTTTATTTAACAAAATTTTTTACAAGTACTTATCTTAAGTGTTGATTGATATCAAGGAAATTTAGAGAATGAAGATATTTTAGAAGTTGAGCCTTAAATGTTTTAAATAGGTGATTGATTGGAAATTTACGGAATCATGTGATTATCTTATAGGTGACGACTTATAGTTGACTCAACATTTTTTTGAGAAGAATTTTAAAAAGCCAAGAAGTCCAGGTAAACAGGGTTCATATGCTAGATTTTGCATAAAATAAAATGAACAGAGGTCTCTCTTGGAAAATGTGCATATTTTGTTATGAAAAGAAATATGAAAACAACCCCAATTATTTGTTCGGCATTACTCACGGACTCTGATGAAAGAGAAAATATTTTTGTTATGACTGATGTAGACATAAGCTTAAAGTTTTGGCATTTTGTTTATGAAATGTGCAAAAGAAAGCGAATGTGAAATTTTGTGCATAAATTATGTTTTGTAATCTGATTCTGATCCGTTATGAAAATGTTCTATACTCTAATATGATATGATGTGATTTCTGAAAACTTTTGGCATGACATTCTGTTTCTATTTCTGTTCCGTTCTGACCTTACCACGGGTGTAAAACTGTGGCCTCTGTTTGGGTTTGGTACCAACTTTTCTGTTTCTAGTGCACTCACTTTAGAAACAAAGTGGTTTTCTGCATGATCTTTTCTATGTGCACACACGGGACTCCGAGATTAAATAAATGGAAGATTCACATTATGTTTTTGGTCAGTTAGCTATTGAGATTTGCACAACCCTACCACGTGGGTTAAACATGGTTTTCGTTCTGATATGATAAGATAAGATGAATATGTTCAGTTATGCTTCGCCAAAGAAAATTTTGCATAAGAATGTTTTCTGAAAGTTTCCCTCTTATATTTTTAGTAACATGTAATGATTTTATGTTCTGAAAACAAGTATTCTCATGTTTACATACTAATATATGTTCTCTGCTTACTGAGTTGTTGATAACTCACCCCTTATCTCCAAACATTTTTCAGATGATCTTGATGGTTTTGGTAGAGAACAAGAGTAGATAGTTTTAGAGAGGTTTGATATTCACAGAGGAATAAGTGTTCGAGGGTACAAGTGCTTACTTGAGAGTGATAGTTAGTAAATGGATTATTTTTTGTTATTTTGACATGGTGAGTTAAGGATATTTTCGAGTTTTTGGGCAGTTTCTAATTTATTTTGTTGAGAATTTCTTTGTTGTCCCTATGAAGGAGCATAGATATTTGGGTTGAGCAAATGAATTAATATTTTATTGAGTTTTTCTGGATTTTATTGTTGTGGTATTGGAATTGATATGAAGTATTAAGAACTAACTTTCCAGACCTCCAGGATCGGGGCGTTACACGACATGTTGATCAATTAAACAATTTACTAACTAATCCATCTCACACCCATGAATCAATTTATATTATCATTGATATCACTCCCACATGTCTCAAGCAATCCCGACCAGCAACCACTTCAGTCCTGAACACCTATAAACTCCACTTTATTAACACACAACTAACCCAACATGACCAACTCAATCACAGCCACAACGTAAACCCAAACAGCACATAACTTATCACATCATCCAAAAATAAAAATAAAAATTTAAAGCAAATCCACGTTAACTCTAGTAGCCCATAAATAAATAAGAAACAACCCATAATCATCATGAATCCAACACGATAAACCCGCATACAACATTCCACACGAACAGCCCAAATACAGGTCATCCCATAGATAGCCAGAAAACTAACGTAATCTGCCTCAAAATAACTCCGACAGCCAACTTCCACTCTCATAGCCAGCATCACACATTCCTCCATACTCTTCTTCCGACCAAGAGACCTCCCAACAACAATCCAATAAGAAAAGTGCACAGCCATTAAATTCAACCATCCACATTTATATCACAAGCAAAATCTAGCAATCATATTTTATTCATCTTGTACACGTAACTAAGTGACTGGGCAATTTACATTGAAGTATTATATCTAGTGTCGTGTGGTATCCGGTGGAATAAGAGAGCAGAGCAACGGTGTCCAAATACGAACTCACTGTCCTATGAACCAACAACAATACCATTGTTAAGTTTCGTCCTTGAAGGTAGGGCTGTGCAGATGACCCGTAAAACCGAATGACCTGTTTAAGTTGAACCGACCCGACCCGACCCGACTTTTATCGGGTTATTATGTGATCGGTTTGGAGACCCGACTTTTAACGGGTTTTTTGTTGTTGGTCTCAACCCTTCCGAATATAAATATCCTCTTCAGATTTCAATTCTCAATTTCTCAGACTCGCCTTAGCCGCCACTGCTTCTTTCTCGGCCTCTTAAGTTGCGGGTTGTGTCTTTCGGACAAGCGCTGGTCAAGATCGAAGATGGAGTTTGATCGAAGAGTTGGGGTCGCGGTGGACAAGCGCTGAAATGGGTTCTCGTATTTTTCCTCTCTCTCTCTCTCTCTATTTGTTTTCCAATAAATTTATTTTCATTTTCTCTTTTATTTTTCTCCTGTCGGTAAAGTAAGACGAAGACGCTCGATGTTTCAGCTTCTTGTGCTACACCCCCATGTTCGACTGGAAAGACTTTCGCTACTTTCTTAGACTTAGATTTACGAGGTGTCAATTTCATGTGATTTTCATATTATAAACTCTTGCTGCCTTGCATTTGAGTCTTTTTATTTTTTATTTTCAAAGATCGAGATCAAATGTAAACCATAAAGGATTATCCTTCGGAAAAATTTCAAGGGAACTCTGGGATGGATTCCACTTTCATTAGGTGAGAGAGTTTATTAATTTTAGCTATTTGAACTAAAATATTTCATCCCAAATACCTTTTATTGACTTTTTACCCTTATATTTTTCTTTCTTTAGTGAAGCCATCGCCGACTGCATCGTGTTCATAAAGAAAATTGCTGATGAGGGGAACCGCAACTCTTCTACATTTTTTGTTTTTTGACATGTTTTCTTGTGATTGAGGATCTGAGCTTGATAATTTGAAATTGTGATCAGATCTGAGATATACAAGATAGAAAATTTTTGTAAATCGATGTGGATGTGCAGAATGTATATATTTTTTTTTTGGTCCACTTTGGTGAAGGTCGGGTCACACAGGTTTGACCCGATTTTGGTTTGTTCGGTTTGGGTCGGTTTGGGTTGGCGCTTTGGATGGTCCAGTTCGGGTCGGATCGGGTGCAAACCCGGTTGTCTCAGGTCGGGTTGCAGGCCTACTTGAAGGTGTCACAAAATGAAATAATTAAAAATGAGTAAATAGGAGAGAAATTTACCTAACTGTGTCGCGGCGTAGGGTCGACTCGAATGACTCAAGAAATTCACTGCTAAACTTAAATGGACAAGTTCTACTCTAAAAGAAAGGAAATTAAAACATGATGGTTTAATGGGGAATTACACAAAATCAGTATGTATTTTTAAAAGTAAAAATACGCTGTAATACATGTATCAAGGTTTGGGAGGGTTTACCAGTGTTGGTGAGGGAATTCCAATGATCTTCAAATAGCAGTGATACATAGTGTGGGGGGGGGGGGGGGGGGGCCGCCCCCCCCCTAGATTTGTAGGGACCAATGTTCCGATGTGTGATACTGAGATCAAATAAAGAGGGAAATTTCAAATTGAGGGAAACAGAGGCCATGGGGGTTACCTGCGTGGTGAAGGGTGATTGCCGACCACTCAATCAACGTGGTGCACGGTGGTGAAAAAGGTGGCGGCGTTTAACCAGCGGTTTCGATGATGGTTGTTGACTGTGACATCGAAGAGGACCCACAAACTTGGTTCAATTTGCTGACCCAAGCCCATACCTGAAGGAAGCCCAACCCTCAGGATGAAACAGTGGTATTTAGATCACTCTTGGTTGATGGTTCCCCTCTCCTGCAAAGTGCAAATTTCGGTGCTTGTGGGTGTACATAGAAAGAAAAAAATAATATAGAAATAATATTTTAATAAAATGAGATGTAGGAAGTTTTTAAAAGAATTAGTAAAATTTAGGATAAAATTATAAGAATGTATTTTAGATAAAATTTAGAGAATTTTATAAGGTATCGGATGAATCAAATGATAAAAATACCACATAATATTTATTCTAAATAGATACTCGATCTTTTTTTTTTTTTCCTCTCTCTTCTAATTATTTAATTTTTTTCAAAATTGCTGAGGAAATAGATCATTCTCTAAGGAGCTGCATGGGGTTTTGCAACATTGGGAGTTTAATGGGTTTGTTTCGAGGATAGGACTCAAAAGTCAAAACTGTAGTGAGAAATGTTAAAGAAGCAGCTCATTTGTAAGCCTCCGGTATTGGTTGCTTTCTAAAGCGCTCTGTGACCCGTTATTTAATCCAATGAATCATCATCCCTTGTGATTTTCGTCCGGTAGTGCTCCTTCTTCCTTTTCGTTTTCTTCTTTGCTTCTAATTTTTTGAATTTTTGAACTGTAAATCCTCAATTATCATTTGCAAATTGCAGAAGCTAATCGTAGAATATGTGCCGCCAAGATTCCCGTGTGCGTATGTCGGCAGAGGAGGAAAGCGCCACCGAAGTGAGCCTCTCTATTTACTGCAAGCCCGTAGAGCTCTACAACATTCTTCAGCGCCGTGCCATCAGAAACGTAGTCGCCCTACAATTTATTTTTGTTTTTTGTTTTTGTTTTTTTTTTTTTTTTTGAGTTGCTTTTGTCTCCAATTCCGTTTGTACGTTTCTAACTGGGACACCTGTTTTTTTTGCTTGTGTAGCCTTCTTTTCTTCAGAGATGTTTGTGCTACAAGATATAGGCAATGCATAAAAAGAGGTATATGGTTTTCCAATCCAAATTTCATTTTACATTGGTGCTCATATGCTACATTTTCTCTCAGTTGTGCATTTTCTGCTATTGTTGTTGTTTTTTCAAGCAAATGTTTTTAAGCTTCCATTGAGTAACACCGTCATGTGAACATCCTAAATCAAGACGTTAAACTTCCAATTAAAAAAAATGAAGAAGTTAAACTGAGCCTTGGATTAGTATCTGTGATATAAATAATTTTGATACTTCTCTTTTTGGGTAAAATGATTTACACATCTTAGTATTTGAAATTTACTGTCATCCAAATGCCACTACTTTGAAGGTTTTCTAGTATTTAAGAGAAGGTAAAACCTCCTGTCGCGATTCAGATAAACATCCTCAACCAGGTTTGCTCATGTTTTTGAATTTGACATTGATTGTCATTTGTGCTCCTTTTGTTGTAACATTTAATCCTTCCATCAAGTATATGATGAGTACAAACGATAGCACCAAGCTTTTCTGTTTAAGAATACTTGAATCTTTTTCTTCGTATGGTTAGTTGAATTTCATTATTTTTCATGACCCTGGAGTAAAAATTAGTTGAAGAAGGGCACTAGAGCTAACAATTCGAGGCTCTTACTTGGTTCCTGTTGGTTGATCATGCAGAATACAAATGAAAATTTCTTGTAACCGGAACTGTGAATGAAAGTTTACAAACTCAAAATCCGTTTCCTTTGTTCATTTTTTCGGCCAGACATAATTTTTTTTGACATAAATATTATTCTTCCTGAGATTAATAAGCTAGCAATGGAGGCTAAATCTGGCTCACTTGCTATCTTGCGTGTCAGCTGGGGTATGCAATAATAGTTATTTTCCTGTCACTGAATGGTGTAAGATGGATTACAGTCTGGTTGTTTTGCATACATGTTGCTGTGGATGTTTTTTGTTGCAAGTGCAGCAACACTTTTTAAGAAATGATGTTTATGTGGATGTGGGCTGCCAGAGTTTAGTATGTTGCTGTAATGGGGGACAGTCAGTCATTCTCATTGGGCTGTATGTTGACACTAAACATTAGTACGTGGCTTTTGTAACTACGTTAATGCTGTAATTGTACACTTCTTTGGGCTGCTTGTTGTAAATGCACATTGATTTGGGCAGTTTTTCTGAAGATATATTTGTCTTCTTTTTTGTATTATTGTTTTATATAAGATATACTTGATTTGGGAATTTTTTTTTGGTAGAAGATATGCTGAATAATGTTCGATACTTTTTTTGGGAAGATGTATAATTGTAGTAGATATGAATGTTGAATAAAAGAAAGTTTGGCAAAAAAATATAGTTGGATGAGGAATATAGAAATTTGATTTGTAATTAAGACATTTATATAGAATTTTAGATGAGTTTAATTAGACGTGGTTATTAGCATTAAATGACTATTGAAAATATGATTTTTTAACCAATAATTTAATTAGAATAGGATTACTATTTAACATATAATCGGTAGAACAGTAAAATATGATAAATATAAATAAATTAAAAAAATATTAAATTTATATTATTTTATAATTATAGAAAGAATAAATGGATAATCCAATGTAGGGATTGAATTGAATAGAATTGGTAAAGGTAAATTTATTTCATATTAGTTAAAACTTGGATTTGACTTTGGTTATTTCAACTAGAGTGTTCTAAGGAGCTGCATGGGGTTTTGCAAGAGGATAATGCTAGAGCTACTGCTGGGGGCTCCCACTAGGCTCTTTATGTGTTTTTTTTTTTTTTTGGTTCTTTTTTTTACATAGATTTTTTTAACACTTTTAAATATTTAAAAAAAATCACAATATCATTAATAAACACGTCCTTAATCACGAAGTAAAAAAAAAATTAAAAAAAAAATATTAGTCTTCCCACTTGAGCTCCTGCTGGATTTTTTATTTTTTAACTTCGTGATTAAGTAAGTGTTTTTTAAAGATGTAATTTTTTTTTTAAAATATTTAAAAGTGTTACAACAATCTATGTAAAAAAAGAACCAAAAAAAAAAAAAAAATGTGCCTAGCGGGAGCCCCAGCGGCTTTTTTAAGATTATCCTTTGCAAGATTGAGAGTTTAAACCTGTTGTGAGAAATGTTAAAGAAGCAACTCATGTTTTGGCAAAGGAGGGTTTATTGTATTAGCTGAGCTTTTGCATGAGATTTCGAAAGAAAAGAAAAAGTAAAAGGAAATTAGGGATTTGAGGTCCAGTTTTATGCCATGTCTCGGCAAAAGCTAGGTGGGCTGCATCTAATTTGGTGGGCTGAACTTGCTTGCGAGTCTACTGCTTTTGATGTGGCATTCGAACAGAGTAGGTGCTTTAAGGCCCACCAACACTATGTATGGTAGTCCAATGGATAAATGGTATATAATTTAGAACCCATAATGTGAAAAGGTCGGTCGTTGGAGTACGTGACGGATGGCTTCCAACTAACATTCGATGCAACCACTCAACTTTTAAAACAAAAATGATTTCCCTACAAAGCTCTTGTCTTGGCATTGTTATTTACTATTCAGTTGTTTTGGTTTGTATTATATGTGATTGTGGGAGTTTGTCATTACCATCTTCTACTTTTATTTTTATTATTATTATAAATGAACTTGACATGTTATTATCTTAACTCTAAATAATTAATTAGACTGAAACTATTTTATTGTTGAAGAAAAAAAGTGAGATGTTTAGTGAATTTCTAAATTCAATAATCTCATGTTAATTGACTAATTATATATATTTTTATTAAATTTACACAAACCAATCATGATTGTGCCTCCGCCACTACTTCCAACAATAGTTGGAAATGACAAAGAAGTAAATTACATCTCTCAATCCAAAAATATAAGAGTTATTTATAGAAACCTCAAAAAACTTTTACACCACAATTTCATCGATACAAAAAAAAAAAAATTAAAAAAATCACTGGCGTTAACCCCACCGGTCCTTTCATTGCATTTCAGATTGCGTTTTATTTTTTATTTTTTTATTTTTCTTATCAAAAGAGACGTGTCAAGAGCAATGTTGCGAGTAATGATAGATATAGTCGTAGAGTGTACAAGTGTCGTATAATTTTCTTAAAAAATAATAGAGTCTATTATTAAAAAAATAGTTTTTCGTGTGGGTCATTGGATCCCGTATTTACTCATTTTTTTAAAAAGAATTACGCGGCGCTTGTGCACTCTACGATTGCAAATATTATTTCTATTGTTGCATTATTACGAAATGAATAGGTCTGTTCTAGTACTTTTACATTATACACCATCAACATGGCATAGTTTGAAAGATAAATTTTAAGATTTTAATATTTTAAATTAAATTATATCATGTGAATGTTGTGTGGTGTAAAAACTTTAGAAAAGAAAAAACTTGTTATGTAAGTGCTATTAGCTCAACTGTCTTTTTGGTTGGGCATGAATGAGTACTCATTTAAACTTGAGTAATGCTAGGTACAAGTCTCATACAAGTCATTTGTAAAAAAGTGAGTCATTCTAATAAAATAATTTTTTTTATACTTTTTTAACGTGTGAGTCACATTTTTTACAAAACTCTGTACAAAATTTGTCTATTTAAAGTATGTATAAATCATTTTTCTTTAAACTTACCATGTACTCGCGTTTATATTTCAAAGTTAAAAAGATCCCCTCACACAGTGAGGATGCGCAGTGCACTTTAAACGAGTGAAGTTTGAGTCCCCACCCGGTCTCCCACACGTGTGCTAACTCCATTATATTCTAATTTGACTCGACCGAATTTATTCCAACCTTGCTTTATTACAAAGGGAGCTGCTAGAGATACAAATGGATCTCATACACTAATGTGACACACTATCATGTGTCCATTTTCCCTAGTCCCTCATTCCCCCACTTTCCCTCTCTCTCTCTTTCCCCTTTTAGCTTCCCAACTGCCGTGCACTTCACCTGACTCTCTCTCCTAGCCATAGCAGTGCCGCCACAGCTCGTCGTCGGCCACCCCCAGCGGTCGTTCCCCCTCACACAGTGAGGATGCGCAGTGCACTTTAAACGAGTGATGCAAAAAGTGTAACGATTGATTTCATGTTATTCCATTATTGTCACTATTTTTGTGTGTTGTGGCCTTCTTTTAGCCTCTGTTCTGTATGAATCAATCAAAAAGGGCCTCTGTTCATTCTTGTCACTTTGTTCATATGTGATCTGGCATTTATTGTAGAAAATCATGCCCAACTATGAAAATCTCGTCTGTGGATAGAAACGTCCCATTAATTTACTGCCAATTTATAATGTATATATAATATTATATATATATATATATATATACTAGGACATGATCAACATGCAAAGTACGTTTGCCTAGTTGAGTGAAATGATTATTTTTAAAAAAATAATATATATTTCATATATAAAGTTGATTTCAATCAATAATTTATGGCATGGGGGAAAACATGTGAATTCTAGCAAATATTTGAGCGTAATGATAGTTAAGTAGAGTACAATAATTACATGCTTGCATAGATTAGAAGATAAAAAATATTAGTTCAATACATATTTATAACATCGATAGTTTTAGCCAAGTTGTTTACGATAAACTTAATACAAATCCAATAAAAACATTAGTTCAAAATATGATTCCTTTGGTGTTTTCATAAATAATTTATGTTCTAATTATTTGTCCCTCGGAAAGAACATTTCAATTTTGTTTAGAGAAAGTCTCAAAATGTTTTCCCTCCCAAGTTTGATTTCAAAATAATGTATATTTTATCTTACCTGCTGCACACATTTTTTCCTATTTTTTCCTCCACATTCCAGAAAAGCTTGAATTCAATCTCAACCGTTAATAAAAGACATGTCATTGCTTAGAAGTGATGATCATCGGCCGTTAACAATCTAATGCCCCCCAATCCATGTCATTGCAGATGCTGAGGTAAGAATGCATGCTCTTTCTTAGCTAAGTTAATTAATCAATTTATGTCTAATTGAAATTATTCTCACTTCGCTAGTGTTTTTTGACAATAATTTGTTGTTTATATCCCTCCCCCCACATAAAAAATCATATTCAGCTGTGTACCGCTTTAGTCGAGTGTGCATCTTGACCAAATCCAATCGGAGTTGAGAGGAGTACTCAAGTTCAAGCAGCAAATATTATTCTTCCTGAGATTAATAAGCTAGCAATGGGGGCTAAATCTGGCTCACTTGCTATCTTGCGTGTCAGCTGGGGTATGCAATAATAGTTATTTTCCTGTCACTGAATGGTGTAATAAGATGGATTACAGTCTGGTTGTTTTGCATACATGTTGCTGTGGATGTTTTTTGTTGCAAGTGCAGCAACACTTTTTAAGAAATGATGTTTATGTGGATGTGGGCTGCCAGAGTTTAGTATGTTGCTGTAATGGGACAGTCAGTCATTCTCATTGGGCTGTATGTTGACACTAAACATTAGTACGTGGCTTTTGTAACTACGTTAATGCTGTAATTGTACACTTCTTTGGGCTGCTTGTTGTAAATGCACATTGATTTGGGCAGTTTTTCTGAAGATATATTTGTCTTCTTTTTTGTATTATTGTTTTATATAAGATATACTTGATTTGGGAATTTTTTTTTGGTAGAAGAAGATATGCTGAATAATGTTCGATACTTTTTTTGGGAAGATGTATAATTGTAGTAGATATGATTGTTGAATAAAAGAAAGTTTGGCAAAAAAATATAGTTGGATGAGGAATATAGAAATTTGATTTGTAATTAAGACATTTATATAGAACTTTAGATGAGTTTAATTAGACGTGGTTATTAGCATTAAATGACTATTGAAAATATGATTTTTTAACCAATAATTTAATTAGAATATGATTACTACTTAACATATAATCGGTAGAACAGTAAAATATGATAAAAATAAATAAATTTAAAAATTAAAAAATATTAAATTTATATTATTTTATAATTATAGAAAGAATAAATGGATAATCCAATATAGAGATTGGATTGAATAGAATTGGTAAAGGTAAATTTATTTCATATTAGTTAAAACTTGGATTTGACTTTGGTTATTTCAAGGAGAGTGTTCTAAGGAGCTGCATGGGGTTTTGCAAGAGGATAATGCTAGAGCCACTGCTGGGGGCTCCCACTAGGCTCTTTATGTGTTTTTTTTTTTTTTTTTGTTCTTTTTTTTACATAGATTTTTTTAACACTTTTAAATATTTAAAAAAAAATCACAATATCATTAATAAACACGTCCTTAACCACGAAGTAAAAAAAAAATATTAGTCTTCCCACTTGAGCTCCTGGATTTTTTATTTTTTAACTTCGTGATTAAGTA
Source organism: Juglans mandshurica (assembly GCA_022457165.1). Lineage (NCBI taxonomy): Eukaryota > Viridiplantae > Streptophyta > Magnoliopsida > Fagales > Juglandaceae > Juglans > Juglans mandshurica. The sequence goes on from CM039620.1 coordinate 24,657,611, forward strand.
AGTGTTTTTTAAAGATGTAATTTTTTTTTTAAATATTTAAAAGTGTTACAACAATCTATGTAAAAAAAGAACAAAAAAAAAAAAAAAAACAAAAACAAAATGTGCCTAGCGGGAGCCCCAGCGGCTTTTTTAAGATTATCCTTTGCAAGATTGGGAGTTTAAACCTGTTGTGAGAAATGTTAAAGAAGCAACTCGTGTTTTGGCAAAGGAGGGTTTACTGTATTAGCTGAGCTTTTGCATGAGATTTCGAAAGAAAGGAAAAGAATAAAAAAGAAAAAGGAAATTAGGGATTTGAGGTCCAGTTTTATGCCATGTCTTGACTAAAGCTAGGTGGGCTGCATCTAATTTGGTGGGCTGAACTTGCTTGCGTGTCTACTGCTTTTGTTGTGGCATTCGAACAGAGTAGGTGCTTTAAGGCCCACCAACACTATGTATGTAGCCCAATGGTTAAATGGGTATATAATTTAGAACCCATAATGTGAAAAGGTCGGTCGTTGGAGTACGTGACGGATGGCTTCCAACTAACATTCGATGCAACCACTCAACTTTTAAAACAAAAATGATTTCCCTACAAAGCTCTTGGCATTGTTATTTACTATTCAGTTGTTTTGGTTTGTATTATATGTGATTGTGGGAGTTTGTCATTACCATCTCCTTATTGACGAACAACTCTCAACAGACTCAACACCTGCAGAAGTAGTTCCTATAACGTAGGAGTATGATATGGTGATCCTGTATTTGAATTATAAATTTAAGTTAGTGATTGTAATCAAGTATTTTGAATTTTAAATACTCAACGATAACTAGAACAGAAGCAATAAACTAGGACTTCTGTTATACCAGCAGCTTATATAAACACAACAATGTATACGTTCAAAATAAATGAAAAACAGAGTATTCTCAATTCTCCTAGTTATCGTGTTTTTCTACATGGTATCAGATTGAGCCATTTGACCCACGTCCTTCCATATCCTCTCCTTCCTCAACTATGCCAGATAACTCTTCTCCTACTGTTCAATCTCTTATTACCCCACCCACCATCAATGTCACCAAGCTTTCCCGTGAAAATTATCCTGTCTGGAAAGCTCAACTTTTACCCTTCTTTCGTGGCCAGGGTCTCTTAGGTTACATTGACGGCACCACCAACATCCCCCCTAAACAACTTCAAGTTGTCAATTCCGAATCTAATCTCATTACTACCATTCCTAATCCTCTCTTTGAACACTGGCTACGTCAAGATGCTATTGTTCTTGCTATTCTTTTCTCCACTATTACTGAGACCATCTTAGTACAGGTTATTTCCCACACGACTTCTGCTAGTGTATGGCACGCCCTACAAACTTCCTTCTCCTCTCAGTCAGGAGCCCGTATTATTCAGTTACGTACTGATCTTGCTACTGCTCGCAAAGGTCCACTCTCTGCCACTGATTATTTTATGCAGATTAAACGATACACTGACGAACTGGCCATTGCTGGTCAACCACTTTCCTGTGATGAGATAATCACATACCTTCTTGTTGGTCTCAGTCATGACTATGATTCTTTTGTCACTACTATTTCTGCTCGCAAGGATCCTGTTACTCTCGAAGAAGTTTACTCTCTTCTGCTCACAACAGAGTCTCGATTGTCTCATACTAATAAGCCATTACCACATGCATCTGTCAATGTAGCTACTCGACAGACTCAACAAAATTCTTTCCATGGTCGTGGTAATTATAAAAATAGGGGGCGCGGTTTCCGTAATAACTCTCAACAGATTAATTTTTCTGGACGCAGTCAGTACACTCGCAATGCTATTATCTGCCAAGTATGTGGCAAGCCAGGCCACACAGCAAAAAAATGCTTCCATCGGTTTGACATAACCTATGCTGCAAACTTTGATCAGCGCAATCCATTGGCATTGGTGGCTTCAAGCTCTTCACCATCTGAAACTGACTGGCACCCTGACACTGGTGCAACTCATCACCTCACCAACGATATAGCAAACCTCAATTTGCGGAGTGAAGATTATGATGGTGCTGATCAAATACATGTAGGCAATGGTGCAGGTTTGCAAATTTCTAAAATCGGTTCTACCTCTCTTTCTCTTTCTGCCAAACCGTTCATCTTAAATCAAGTTTTACTTGTTCCTGACATCCAAAAAAACTTAGTTTCCGTCCAACAATTTTGTCGCGACAATAACGTTTGTTTTGAGTTTCACCATGATTTTTTTGTTGTCAAGGATTACTTGGGCAGACTCCTTCATCGAGGAACCTTTAAAGACGGATTATATTCGTTCTCTCGCTCAGCTTCCTCTCTTCATCCTCTTTGTTTCTCCGCCATTCGTGCTTCATACCAGTTATGGCATCAACGTCTCGGTCATGCTTCTCCTCCTGTTGTCCACCAAGCTGTGTCAACTTTCACTCTTCCAGTTGCAAATAAAAGACATCCAGTGTGCTCCGATTGCCAAAATGCTAAGAGTAGTGCTCTCCCATTTAAATCCCATCATCACAACTCCAAGTTTCCTCTTGATTTAGTTTATAGTGATGTATGGGGGCCAGCATCTGTTCTCTCCAACTCTGGTTGCCGTTATTATGTCTCCTTTTTAGATGATTGCACTAAATTTTTATGGCTTTTTCCACTCAAATTAAAGTCTGATGTTGCATCTCTTTTTCTTCAATTTCAGTCTTACATTGAACGATTATTTGAGCGAAAAATCAAAATGTTCCAATCCGATTGGGGCGGTGAGTTTCGAGCATTAACGACTCATTTTCAAAAGACCGGTATTCAACATAGAATTGCTTGCCCACACACCCATCAACAGATGGGTGCAATTGAACGGAGACATAAACAAATTGTAGAAATCGGTTTATCCATGCTATCACATTCACGTCTACCCCAACAATTCTGGGAAGATGCTTTTCTTACAGCCGCTTACTTGATAAATCGACTTCCTACACCTATCTTACAAAATAAGTCACCATTTGAAATTGTTTTCCAACGTAAACCAGACTATCACTTTCTAAAAGTATTTGGGTGTGCTTGCTGGCCTTACTTATGTCCCTTCAATAAACATAAAATCGATTTTCGATCCAAAACATGCATTTTCATTGGTTATAGTCTAAATCATCATGGCTATAAATGTTTGGATCTTGCAACAGGTAAAATCTATGTCTCCCGTCACGTTATCTTTGATGAAAAATCGTTTCTGTATGAAAAGCCACCTACAACCGAATCCAACAACATCTCTCATACAGTTTCGTTATCCACTTCCATCACTGCTCCCTCCCCTATTTCTTCTCCTATCTTACCATCTGCAGGTACATTGCAAACTGCATCACCACCCATATCAATCTGCGCAGCACCATCGGTATCAGTTCCTCCCCAAATTGAGGCTCTTGCGCCCAGTCAACTTCATGTTCCACCAGATGACAATCAGCAAGTAACCCACGAGACCTCCAGTTCAATACAACCAAGATGCCAGAATATACATGCCATGACTACACGGTCCAAAAATAACATCAGGAAACCAAAACAAATCTCAGATGGCAGTATTGTCCATCCTCTTCCCAGAGCGTTACTCACTGCAGTCACACCTGAACATCATGAACCCACCTGCTATACCGAAGCAGCAAAGCATCTTCATTGGCGTGCTGCAATGAACTTGGAGTTTGATGCTTTACTTAAAAACCATACATGGGACTTAGTTCCTCCTGATCCTCATGCTAATATTGTCGGCTGCAGGTGGATCTTTAAAATCAAGCGACATGCCGATGGTAGTGTCGAGCGCTACAAAGCGCGATTGGTGGCCAAGGGATACCATCAACAACATGGTGTTGACTATCATGACACTTACAGTCCCGTAATCAAACAAGCAACTGTCCGTCTTGTACTATCGATTGCAGTATCTAGAGGTCGCCAAATCGATATACAAAACGCATTTTTACACGGATCACTACATGAAGAGGTTTTTATGGTTCAACCTCCAGGCTTTCAACATCCGCAATATCCTAATCATCTGTGTAAACTTAAACGTTCCTTATATGGTCTACGACAGGCCCCCAGACAGTGGTTTTCTCGTTTGGCAGATGTTCTCTTGCAACTTGGCTTTGTTGACAGTAAGGCAGATTCTTCTTTATTCATCTACCATTATCAATCTCATGTTATATTTTTTCTCATCTACGTAGATGATATAATCATTACTGGATCTGATCCACAACTTGTCAACCAGATAATTACTACCTTACACAAAGAGTTTGCAGTTAAAGATCTTGGCAGGTTATCTTATTTTCTGGGAGTTGAAGCTCTACATTCTGAGGATGGACTTTATTTAACACAACGCAAGTATATAGTAGATCTACTGAAATGGTCTAAAATGGATCGCTGCAAACCGTGTGTTACTCCCATCGCAACTACCTCGCATCTCTCAGTAAACGATGAAGGTGACTTTGAGGATCCATTTCTGTATAGGAGCATAGTTGGAGGATTACAATATTTATCTTTCACAAGACCTGATATTGCATACTCAGTTCATCGGGTAAGCAAATTCATGCATAAACCGAAAGTATCGCATTGGCAGATAGTAAAAAGAATACTCAGGTTTTTAAAACACACGGTTTCGCATGGTCTCTTCATTTCACGTCACAATTCACTTCAGTTTCAAGCCTTCTCGGATGCTGACTGGGCAGGTGATCGTGATGATAGACGATCAGTGGGTGCTTATTGCATCCTCCTTGGACAGAATCCAGTTTCTTGGAGCTGTAAACAGCAAAACACAGTGGCAAGAAGCAGTACTGAAGCAAAGTACAAAGCCCTTGCAAACGCTGCTGCCAAACTTCAATGGTTACAATCTCTCACGTTGGAACTTGGACTTCAGATGATTAATCCACCAGTGTTGTGGTGCGACAATATTGGGGCGACTTATTTGACTGCAAACCCTGCATTTCACGCACGGACAAAGCACATTGAAATAGACTTCCACTTCGTCCGTGATCTTGTCGCAAATAAAAAAATCCTAGTTCGATTCATTTCCAGCCAAGATCAACTAGCGGATCTTCTCACCAAACCGCTAGCAGCTGCTCGATTCCGATTGTTGTCTTCCAATCTCAGTGTCCAAGATATTCCCCTGAGATTGAGGGGGCGTATTGACGAACAACTCTCAACAGACTCAACACCTGCAGAAGTAGTTCCTATAACGTAGGAGTAGGATATGGTGATCCTGTATTTGAATTATAAATTTAAGCTAGTGATTGTAATCAAGTATTTTGAATTTTAAATACTCAACGATAACTAGAACAGAAGCAATAAACTAGGACTTCTGTTATACCAGCAGCTTATATAGACACAATAATGTATACGTTCAAAATAAATGAAAAACAGAGTATTCTCAATTCTCCAAGTTATCGTGTTTTTCTACACTCCTACTTTTATTATTATTATTATTAATGAACTTGACTTGTTATTATCTTAACTCTAAATAATTAATTAGATTGAAACTATTTTATTGTTGAAGAAAAAAAGTGAGATGTTTAGTGAATTTCTAAATTCAATAATCTCATGTTAATTGACTAATTATATATTTTTTATTAAATTTACACAAACCAATCATGATTGTGCCTCTGCCACTACTTCCAACAATAGTTGGAAATGACAAAGAAGTAAATTACATCTCTCAATCCAAAAATATAAGAGTTATTTATAGAAACCTCAAAAAACTTTTACACCACAATTTCATCGATACAAAAAAAATAAAATAAAAAAATCACTGGCGTTAACCCCACCGGTCCTTTCATTGCATTTCAGATTACGTTTTATTTTTTATTTTTTTATTTTTCTTATCAAAATAGACGTGTCAAGAGCAATGTTGCGAGTAATGATAGATATAGTCGTAGAGTGTACAAGTGTCGTATAATTTTCTTAAAAAATAATGGAGTCTATTATTAAAAAAATAGTTTTTCGTGTGGGTCATTGGATCCCGTATTTACTCATTTTTTTAAAAAGAATTATGCGGCGCTTGTGCACTCTACGATTGCAAATATTATTTCTCTTGCTGCATTATTACGAAATGAATAGGTCTGTTCTAGTACTTTTACATTATACACCATTAACATGGCATAATTTGAAAGATAAATTTTAAGATTTTAATATTTTAAATTAAATTATATCATGTGAATGTTGTGTGGTGTAAAAACTTTAGAAAAGAAAAAACTTGTTGTTATGTAAGTGCTATTAGCTCAACTGTCTTTTTGGTTGGGCATGTATGAGTACTCATTTAAACTTGAGTAATGCTAGGTACAAGTCTCATACAAGTCATTTGTAAAAAAGTGAGTCATTCTAATAAAATAATTTTTTTTATACTTTTTTAACGTGGGAGTCACATTTTTTACAAAACTCTGTACAAAATTTGTCTATTTAAAGTATGTATAAATCATTTTTCTTTAAACTTACCATGTACTCGCGTTTATATTTCAAAGTTAAAAAGATCCCCTCACACAGTGAGGATGCGCAGTGCACTTTAAACGAGTGAAGTTTGAGTCCCCACCCAGTCGCCGACACGTGTGCTAACTCCATTATATTCTAATTTGACTCGACCGAATTTATTCCAACCTTGCTTTATTACAAAGGGAGCTGCTAGAGATACAAATGGATCTCATACACTAATGTGACACACTATCATGTGTCCATTTTCCCTAGTCCCTCATTCCCCCACTTTCCCTCTCTCTCTCTTTCCCCTTTTAGCTTCCCAGCTGCCGTGCGCTTCACCTGACTCTCTCTCCTAGCCATAGCAGCGCCGCCACAGCTCGTCGTCGGCCACCACCAGCGGTCGTTCCCCCTCACACAGTGAGGATGAGCAGTGCACTTTAAACGAGTGAAGTTTGAGTCCCCACCCGGTCGCCCACACGTGTGCTAACTCCATTATATTCCAATTTGAATCGACCGAATTTATTCCAACCTTGCTTTATTACAAAGGGAGCTGCTAGAGATACAAATGGATCCCATACATTGATGTGACACACTATCACGTGTCCATTTTCCCTAGTCCCTCATTCCCCCACTTTCCTTCTCTCTCTCTTTCCCCTTTTAGCTTCCCAGCTGCCGTGCGCTTCACCCGACTCTCTCTCCCAGCCATAGCAGCGCCGCCACAGCTCGTCGTCGGCCACCACCAGCGGTCGTTCCCCCTCACCAGTGACCTCCAATCGGACCCAGCCCCCCACAGTGCAGCCCTTCTCCCTCTCTTCCTCTCGAAATCGAGCCCTTCTCTCACAGTTTCTCCCTCTCGCCTTTGCCAGTGCCGCCATTACAACCCAACTGCGCCACCGCACCTAGCCCCCCATCGACATAAGCTTCTCCCCCAGCTACCAGAGCCCTTCTCTCTCTCCCTTCTCCCCGAGCAGTGCCTCCCTCTTTGGGTAACCTCCTTAGCGGTGCTCCACACCGACAGTGCTGTTTGGACCGCTGGCGTCTTTTGCCCACCATGAGGTTGTCCCCGACCACCATGGACGGCGAGGGGAGAGGGCAGGGAGCGGGAAGGGGGGGGGGGGGGAGAAAGGAAAAGAAAAATAATAGGGGTGAGACGTGTGCCATATCAGTGTGTGAAATTCTTTTGTGGGATCTCTTTGTGTTTTTAGTGTTTTCCTATTACAAAAAGAGTAGAGTCTGATAAACGAATTTCGACTGTGAATTGGTTTGGGTCAGAATTAAAAAAAAAAGAAAAAAAAAGGACGACCTAGAAGGGTAGGGGCTGTTTTACAAATATTTGTGGACAAAAGAAAGTAAAAGAAAAAGTGGAGAGTGTAGGGACCGTTTCACAAATATAAAAGGCAGGGGAATAATTTTCCACATTTTCCTTCTTAGAAGGTGCATGTTAAAAGGCTAAATTATGCAAAAAGTGTAACGATTGATTTCATGTTATTCCATTATTGTCACTATTTTTGTGTGTTGTGGCCTTCTTTTAGCCTCTGTTCTGTATGAATCAATCAAAAAGGGCCTCTGTTCATTCTTGTCACTTTGTTCATATGTGATCTGGCATTTATTGTAGAAAATCATGCCCAACTATGAAAATCTCGTCTGTGGATAGAAACGTCCCATTAATTTACTGCCAATTTATAATGTATATATAATATTATATATATATATATATATATACTAGGACATGATCAACATGCAAAGTACGTTTGCCTAGTTGAGTGAAATGATTATTTTTAAAAAAATAATATATATTTCATATATAAAGTTGATTTCAATCAATAATTTATGGCATGGGGGAAAACATGTGAATTCTAGCAAATATTTGAGCGTAATGATAGTTAAGTAGAGTACAATAATTACATGCTTGCATAGATTAGAAGGTAAAAAATATTAGTTCAATACATATTTATAACATCGATAGTTTTAGCCAAGTTGTTTACGATAAACTTAATACAAATTCAATCTCAACCGTTAATAAAAGACATGTCATTGCTTGGAAGTGATGATCATCGGCCGTTAACAATCTAATGCCCCCCAATCCACCGCTCCGAGGTCTTTCGTTCATTAATGGGCCCCACTGTTAACCATTAAACATTACACAGCGAAGCACCTTATTATTATTACCTACCTTGACCATCGTTATAAAAGCCCTATGCTTTTACAAGATGCTAGAAAGGAGAAATCTATTCATAATCCGGTTTATTCATCACATGCCACACGAAATCCACCTGGCAAACGGGTCCACCTTCTTCCTCAGATCCAATTCGACTCTCTCCCTCCCCGAAACAGATTTCCCTCTCTCGTTCTTCCTGAATAGAAGACTGTCCCTCTCAGACACTCCCTCTCTCGCCTCTCCCTCCCCGAATCAACTCATAAATCAAATTCTTCCTCTCTCAATCCTCTCCCTCTCTGAATCTTGAGACTACCACAACCTCCCTTCAGAAATCCCTCTCTCAAGACCTTGACTACCATTACCACGATGGTAACTTGACGGAGCTCGACTCCCAAAGCCGCGATGACGGACTGAGCTCGACCTCCAGAAAGATCATAGATCTCGACCCTGGGATAAGCTTCCTGTCGGTGTTCTTCACAAAGGCGATTTGGGTAATTTTCTTTTTTGCAAAAGCTCAACCTGCATTTTTGCGACCGAGCGTGTTTCTTCATCACGGTGACATCGAGTTTTATTTTTTTGCAAAAGCTTTCAATCTTTTTTGCCTCTACTTTCGATTGTATATATTCATTCTTGTTCTACTGGTATATTAAGGCTTTGATTTCATTGGATTAGATATGTGTGTCACTTTGCTTTGAGGTTGTTGGGGGAGATACTGCCATCCATGGAGATGAAATTGTGTGAATCAAAATCTGTGTCTGAGATAGTCCATATAGGAAGAACATGCTCGAGCCCCTTTTTGAATTTCAGACAAATATGCATATTTGTTTTCGATTTCAGACAAATATTTTGAGATAGTCCCAATATTTTCTCTCAATATATGAATTTGGACCTCATGAATATGCAGATTTCTTACTTACTTCTTCTTCTTTTTTTTTGATTTTGGATTTAGGAATATATTTCAAGGCTTCTTGTTCAAGTACTTCGCATAATACTTATTGCAAAAAAAGGCTAGTGGTTCAGTTGGCCAAGAAAAACTTTCAACTGGGGCAAAATCCATTTTGAACAAGAAAGATTGATGACAACATTGACGAGTATGGGGCAGTAGTTGTTGATCCAGAAAGATTACCAGCTAATCCAAATTCCTGTCATGCCTCCCTTTTTCATTGGAAAAGATGGTAACTTTCTTGCCTATATTCTGCTGGCGGAGGAAGAATGTAGGGGGGATTTCGGTATTTTCTCTCTAAACGCAAGTTTAACTTTAAAAAAAAAGAAGCCACATCACGCTTCGTGTGGTGTATGTGGGGGAATTAGGCATGTATGTAGAAGCACTCTGCTAAAAAATACCAGGGAAAAGAAAGGAAGGTAGAGAGGGAGAGAGTGATGTCGTGGGCCACGTTAGCAGTCCGGTGGCTGGACTTGGAGTGCTTCGTCTCGATCGGCAGGTCTTCGATTTCTAGGTGGCCGAGATTTTCTTCTCTCGGCACTAACAAACTCATTTTCCTCATCTCTCTCCCTCTCTCTCTTTCTCTAGCTCTAGCTCTCTTGAAAGCCCTCTGTTTGACCTCCATGTTTTTTGTAGGCAAATGTTCATTTCCTATAGATTCGAATAGATGTAATTTTTTTTGTTTTTAATTTGTTCTATTGTTGTTCTTCATTTTTCTCTCGTTATCGATCTGAACAGATCGTCACATATTTGAAGAGATCCTTTTCAAATCTCAACTTTCTTGGGTTTTTTTTTATCCGGATCTATTATTCGCATATGAAACTGTTTATATTTCCTTATTTCTGTTAGTATATATATATTTTTCCTTTTTTTGGTTTGATATGCATTTTCTCAGATTTGGAAAGAATTATTATTATTATTATTATTATTATTATTATTATTATTATTTGCGTATTATTTCTCTTAAGTTATATTATTTATCTATAGTCGTTTCTTTATCTCTTACCATTTTCTTTTCTAAAATCACATACCTGAAAATTTATTCCTCAAATTTGGAGGGATTTTTTTTTTTTTTTAAGATCTGAAAGTTGTTTTTTTATTATTTCTATTTGTGTATTAATTAATGATGCAAACTCAATCATCAATCATCCCCTCGGTGGGCTGGTTTGCTCAGCTGTGATGGCTGAGGAAGGCTTTTTTTTTTTTTTATTGCAATTTTTTACTTGCTGGATGTAGTCTAGCCGGCAATGGGTTTTGGACTTTGATCATTCTGTTCGTATGCACCTCCTTTGTATAGTTTGATACACAAAAATACTAAATAATTTACAAGTGAAATATAATAAATAATTTACAATCACCTAATACCATATCATAAGATGATATAAAGATGATAGAAGTTAGTACTCCTTCACCAATATTGTGTAAGAAAAATATAGATTAAAATTAAATATTTTCATAAAAATTATCATATGTAGTGTCACAGTACAGAGGTGTACTTCCCGTAATCGATGATCTAGTTTTCGTTTAGAGAAATAATTTATACAAATTTTAAATAGATAAATTTTATATAAATTTTTATAAAAAAAAAAATCTTATTTTAAAAAAAAGTAAAAAAAATTATTATTTATTAATTTGACTGATTATTTTATAAAAAAACTTATATGAGACTTATCTATTTAAAACTTGTATCCACGTTACTCTCGATTTATTTCTCGCTATTAGATGTGTGAGACAGCGTAGCGATAGCCGCGTAATCACGAAGTGGGGCCCATTCCTCTATCCCATGACTTGCCTGCAAGTCTATCGTACTCAGGATTCAGAATTATTATTATTTTTTACAATATAAACGGAATTAACAGAAGTTAACAGAATACAAGAAAAGTTAATAGAAAAACAAACAAAAAATTATTATAGTAGTTAGATAATCGAGTAGATATATAGATCTTCATAAGCTGCATGCAAGCTGACGTGGTCAACTTGGGCGCATTGTTTTAGTCAAACCACGCGGCCAGACCTGACGCTTCCGAATTAACATAACAAAGTAAAACCATCTGTCAATGCAGTGGACCTCACAACCTCATACTCATTACTCGTTATAGAAAATAAAAAAAACATCCTACAGTCCATAACATCCTTAACATGATGTGTTAAGGATAAAAAAAAAAAAAAATTTTGTTGAGATGGTGCGGCTTCCAGTTACTCCCAACAAAACTCTACTCGTTAATAGCATCCTGGCTTCCAAAACAATTTTCAAAATTTAGGAAGTATTATATTTTTTTATATTTATCTATAAATAATGATAGGGTTATTATTCTATTATTATCTATCTACTACTCCTTTTATATTTTATTTTTTTAATTTTTAATTTTATTTAATGATTAAGAAAATGAGTATTTGTAAATTTATATATTTTTTTAATTTTTTCTTAATGATTAAGAATGTTAAATGGGTAGTAAGCCTATCACTACCCTTTATCTATTTCATTTAAATTTAATTTTTACTTTAAATTATCCATTCATTCTCTATATAATAATAATAAATTATTAATTTAATAATTTTTTTATTTAATTTATTTTTATCACATTTTGTAGCTCTACCAATTAAATGTTAATAATAATTATATTATAATTAAATTAATATTAAAAAATATATATTTTTAAAAGTCATTTAATGTTAATAACAAAAAATATTTTATTAAATTCATGGACATTTTTATTTAAATTTTCTAATTACAAACCAAATTGTGTTTTTACTTGGAGTGAGAAACGAATATTTTAATGTTTATTTGGAGTGAGAAATTATTATTTTAATATTTGATGAATCAATTGTGGTTTTCCATCTTTGGCCAACTACTATAGCAAAACTTCAAATTGTTTTGAAGATGCCCAATCCAATGTGGGGTTTTTTTGACATAGATTATCTAAATTTTAGCCATTTTTCAACTTTGGCTATGCCAATGAGGATGCTCTAAGCGTAGGTGTTTGAGTTAAAAAAAATTGTGAGTTTTATGTGTAAAAAATTATTGAGTTAAGATGATTTTAATAATTTGAGAGTTGATATTTGAATATTAAATTCGATTTAAAATTAGATTGAATTGTGTTGATCTTAGTTCGATCCAAGTTCCAAATGGAGCCTTAATTTATGTTTGTTAGGGAGACTTGAATGGATATGTTCAAATGAAATGAGATGAGATGAAAAATTTGTAAATATTAATAAAATGATTATAAATAATAGTGAAATAATTTGATTTAAGATATTTGATAGGATTTTGGGAAAGGAGAAAAAAAATTAAATAAAAAAATTATAAAGTGTAAATATTATTATAATATTATTTTTTAATATTATTTTTGTTTTAGTATTTAAAAAATTAGATTATTTTTTATGTTTTGTTTGAAAGTTTGGAAAAATTATAATTATTAGATAATGATTATATAAAAAAGTTAAAAATTAAAAATTAAAAAGTCCATTTAGATATTAAGAGCATTTTAAAATATTTATAAATAATAATAAAATAATTTATAAATAATAATAAAATAGTATGAAAATAGCAGTAAAACAGTTGAGCCTGTGGAGCGAAACTAGTCAATGAGTCGTTCATATTTCATTCTACAAAGAGAGGAAAAGGCAAAGGCAGATTTTCTGTCTCTTTGCAAGTGAAAGTCAAGGATTTTGGGACCAGGGAAAATAACGATGAAATGAACATGTCACTTGCCTTCTTTACTACGGCTCAAAGCCTCAAAAGGATGTAATTTTTTATATGTAAAACAGAAGGCTAAACAATACATCAATAGTACTTAATATTATGGTTTCGTAATAACTTTTATTTTTAGATATAAACACCAATAACTAATTGCCACGAGTCATTTAATTAAAAATCAAAAATTAATTATGAAAAGAACTTTCAAAGGAAAAGGAAAAAAGAAAAAAGAAAAAAGACTACATGGATGACTAGATAAATACTACATCTAATAAACCCTCAAAATTGCTCTTAATTAAAATTCTTAATTTGTCTTAATAAAACTTACAATGCTGAGCGGAGAACATACCTCCTGGGACTTTTTGGAACTACTCAACCTGTGGTGTCCATTGATACCAGCAGCAGACAGAACCATTGGCAAGCAGAGTGATAAAATGAGGTTTTGAGAAAACTGTCTCGTGTATTCATTGCAGTACAAAATAGACTGCTATATATAAGTTTACAAGTAAAAAATAGACAGCAATTAAGATCCTAAATCAAAGGAGAATAAAGTAAAAATCTTGACTAATTCCCTTAATGAAAGGGATTACAAATCACCTAAGTCAACATAAACTTAACACTCTCACTTAAGTTGGAGCATGTATATCCAGCATGTTCAACTTGATTCTTAGCTTCTTAAACACATTTCCTTCAAGAACTTTCATAAAAACGTCTGCCAGCTGCAAATGAGATGGGACAAATTTGGTGATGATCTGACCATCTTGTATCTTTTCTCTTACAACGTGACAGTTAAGTTCTATGTGTTTGGTACACTCATGATATACTGGATTTGCTGCTATGTGGAGAGCAACTTGATTATCACATAGCAATCTTGCTGGTCCTGTAGAAACCTGCATATCATTAAGCAAAAATCTGAGCCAAGTTAGTTCACAGGTTGTCGCTGCCATGGACCTGTACTTAGCTTCTGAGGATGATCTTGAAACTGTTTTCTGCTTCTTTGCTTTCCAAGAAATCAATGAATTCCCTAAGAACACACAATAACCTATAATTGATCTAATTGTCATAAGACAATTTGCCCAATTAGTATCACAATATGCCTTCAAAGTGAAGGAGTTGCTTGAGGAGAACAACAAACCTAAACAAGGACTGCCTTTCAAATACTTGATAATAGGAAGAGCAGCATCCCAGTGAGGCTTTCTCAGAGCATACATAAATTGACTTAAGATATTAACTGAGTATGAAATGTCTGGTCTTGTAATTGTGAGATAGATTAGTTGTCCAACTAACCTCCTATAGCGAGCTGGATCATGTAGCAGATCACCTTGATGATTTGTGAGCTTCAGATTCATCTCCATGGGAAAGTTTGATGGTTGAGCACCCAAGCATCCAACATCATCTATGATTTCTAAAGTATATTGTCGTTGAGAGATAACAATACCTGCTTTGGACTCTGCAACTTCCAACCCAATAAAATACTTAAGAAGACCAAGATCTTTAATATGAAATTGCTGGTGAAGAAATTGTTTGAGGCTGTGTATAGCAGCTGCATCATTTCCAGTTATCACTATGTCATCTACATAGATAAGCACTAGAGTTGTAGATGAGCCTTTAGTCTTCACAAACAACGAATAATCTGAATGTGATTGAACAAAGCCAGCCTTCTTGATAGCATGAGAAAATTTTGCAAACCAATTTCGAGGAGCTTGTTTAAGCCCATAAAGAGACTTATGCAGTCGACATACAAGCTTCTCCCCCTGTCGACAAAGACTAGGTGGTGGAGTCATGTATACTTCTTCCTCTAAATCTCCATGGAGGAAGGCATTAGTCACATCTATTTGATACAGTGGCCAATGTCTTGCAGCAGTAACAACAAGAACACAATGAACAGTGGTCAATTTGGCAATAGGAGCAAATCTTTCGGTGTAATTTAAGCCTTCTTGTTGAGAAAATCCTTTAGCGACCAATTGAGCTTTGTAGCATTCAATCGTGCCATTGAAATTGTATTTGATACATAGACCCGTTTACTGCAAATGGGTTGGTGACCAGCAGGCGAAGGAACCAAGGACCATGTCTTCTGTGTGGTGAGAGCAGCAAGTTCACGTTGCATTGTCTCTTGCCATTTTGGATCTAAGACAGCCTGAGCATATGAGGTTGGTTCTAGGGCACTTGAAATGGTATTAACAAAGTGTTTATGAGTAGAAGACAAAGAATCATAGGAAAAGGTAGGTACTTAAAGGATATCGAGTACCTGACTTAGTCGAAGATGCCTGTTTTGAAGTTGCAGTTGATGGCGTTGTACTAACATGTCCACAATGAAAATCTTGAAGGAGAATGGATGGTTGTCTAACACATTCACTTCTGCGAAGAGTGATAAAGAGGAAGACGGTGAAGAAGTGGGTGATGTGGTGGTGGTCTCAAATGATGGAGATACATGATGAGTTTCAAGTGGAGATGGATCATCAAATATCTCAGTTTGGGAAATAATGTTTTCTGGTTATATTTTTGTAGTAAGAAAAGGAAAAATGGATTCATGAAAAATGACATCATGGGTTGAAAAAAATTGGTGAGTGTTGAGATCATATAAGTGATAGGCTTTTTGGCCTATAGGATATCCGACAAAGATGCATTTTCTAGCTCGAGAGTCAAATTTGTTGGATGGTTGTAGATTGGTTGCATAACAAAGACATCCAAAAACTGGCAAGTGGGAGTAGATAGGTGGTTTGTTATACAACAATTCATATGGAGATTTATGTTGTAACACAGGGGTGGATGCAGCGGTAAGTAGACTCTCCCCCCAAAATCATAAAGGAAGATTAGCATCAAATCTTAAGGCCCTGCCAATGTTTAAGAGATGTCGATGTTTTCATTCAACTGCACCATTTTGTTGAGGTGTAGATGGACATGAGCTTTGAAATAAAATGCCAAGGTTGGAAACATAAGATTTCATGGATATAAATTCTAAGCCATTATCACTTCAAATGGATTTAACTTGGCTATTAAACTGAGTGTTTACAAAAGAGATGAATGTTTTGAGAAATCCTTGTGTTTCAGATTTGAATTTCATTAAAAAAATCCAAGTAAAGTGAGTATAATCATCAACTATGGCTAAGAAATAATGTGCTCCTGAATGAGTTGTAGTACGAAGGGGTCCCCAAATATCACAATGAATAAAATCAAATGAATGCAAAGTTTGAATAAAACTTGACGAGAATGGTAAACGTGTTTGCTTTGCCAAAGGGCAAGTTTCACAAGAATATTGAGGATCAAATACAAACGAAGGAATAAATTGCTTAAAAATCTTGAAGGTGCCTTGGGGGATGTCCTAACCGCTGGTTTGATGTCCAACAGTTTTCTGCTTCGATTTGGCGGTTGGACATCTTTGCCATGGAGCTTGTGACCAACTAGGAATCCATTAAAGTAGTAACAATGATCCACGGTGTGAGTTGTGCCCTCGTAGTAAGAACATAACAGAGATTTTCTGGTTCCCTGTGACTTGGAATGAAAGGATGGCCACTGTCTGTTTTGTCGTTGAGCATCAGACTGTGATTCCCTAGAGTTGTCATGAGTTTTGATAATCATGGCATGGCATGAATGAGATCAGTACCCTTGGCCTCCATAAGTCCTTGCTGTTTTTCTTCTTCACATAGAAGTGAATATGCCTTTTTGACAGTTGGAAGAAGATGCATTAACATCATTTGACCTCTCACAGCAGAGTATGTCTCATTCAATCCCATAAGGAATTGTCCCAGCCTAATCTTTTCCTCTTTTTCTTTTAGGTCCTTTTTTCCTTCACAAGTACACGAAATGGAAGGACTGCAAGTAGTTAGCTCATCCCACAACATTTTCATCTTTGTATAGTAAGAAAAAAATGAATCTTGATTTTGTTTCAATTCAACAATAGATTGCTGAGTTTGATAATGATGGGAAAAATCACCTTGAGAGAAACGTTCTTGAAGGTCTGTCCAAATCTTTGAAGGTGTTTCAACATACAGTACGCTGTTTGCAAGCTCCTGAGTTAGAGAGTCAAAGATCCAATAAAGAGGACCTGAGGCTGAGGGATCAATCGCAGATGTAGACATAGTGTGATCAGAGTAGGCGAAAGTGTTTTACAGAGTCAACAAGATCATAGCTCTGATACCATGATAAAGTGAGGTTTTGAGAAAACTGTCTCGTGTATTCATTACAGTAAAAAACAGACAGCAATGAAGATCCTAAATCAAAGGAGAATAAAGTAAAAATCTTGACTAATTCCCTTAATCAAAGGGATTACAAATCAACTAAGTCAACTTGAACTTAACACAGAGTGAGTACAAGTAACAACACTGCGGAAGAGTTTCAGTTCTAGTTTAATTCCTGCTTAATTTCTTCACAATGATGAGCAGAGGAAGCAAAATCTTCAGTACATTTTCTAAAAGTTTCTTCTCATATTCGATCTTCTTCGTCTTTTGCATACATTTGTTGTGTTCCTCTCAATTATATTGCAGTGCTAGACATATTTTGAAGGAAGACGAACAGATTACCGACAAGATCAATAATGGATCAACTCTTGTGTCGATTGGAGGAAACTTTGAGTTGGGGTTCTTTACCCCTAATGGAAGCTCTAGCCCCAACATGTTCATCGGAATATGGTATCGATTGGATCCTCAAGCTGTTGTATAGGTTGCCAACCAAAAGTCTCCAATACCTACCGGTGCCATTGGAGTCATTAGAATTGCAGAAGATGGCAACCTCAAGGTATTGGATACAGCTACAAAGTATTTATATTGGTCTACAGAACTTGAAATACCCCCCGTCTAGAAATCTGTCTGTGAAGCTCATGGATTCTGGAAACCTGGTCTTGATAGCGACGATCAGTTTGGAAATGTTCTGTGGGAAAGCTTTAAAAATCCAACCAATACATTTCTTCCAGGTATGAAGATGGATGAAAGCCTTACATTGACTTCATGGGCTGGCGTTGGTGACCCGGGAATTGGAATTACACGTTCACACGAACTCAAGATCAAGAAGAAGAAGAAGATCAAGTCCACTACATTATCCAAAAATCACACGTCGCTTACTGGACCAGAAGTTTGAGATCGAACTCGGAAGAAACGCTTGATCATGTCATTGAAGACTTGCTATCAAATTTCAACATGCGGAATGTCAGCAAGAGCAGCAAAACTTCTCGTAGTACCGACTGGTACATGCGATTGCCGGCTTGGGCTCGTATTAATGGTACAAGAAGGTTGGTGATGCATTACACTAGAAAGTTACAGTTTTTGTGGTTTATTGGTGATCAACATGATAAGTGGCTTTCGATATGGTCGGAGCCAAGAGATGAATGTAGCATTGATAATGCTTGCAGTAAATCTGGCGTCTGCAACATTAACAATAAAGAAAAATTCTAAACATAACCTTACACCCTGCACACCCACTTAAAAACATGTGATTTTACTTTTTTATCCTCATATTTCATATTGAATTCCACTTAAAAACATGTGATTTTACTTTTTTATCCTCATATTTCATATTGAATTCAATATGAAATATGAGGATAAAAAAGTAAAATCACATGTTTTTAAGTGGGTGTGCAGGGTGTGAGGCTTCTGTGTAGCACAACTCAACAATAAAATACGTCGATGCAAATGCTTGCCAGGGTTCAAGCCTCATAATCCCGAGGGTTGGGATTCGGGAGTGTTTTCTGGCGGGTGCTCCAGAATTTCGGAACTATGTGGCGAGAGTGAGACAAGATGGTTCTTGGGCTTAAAGATGATGAAGGTGAGCCAAACAGGATCACCAACAGCTTTCGCTGTAGAAAATGAAACAGAATGCATTAAGCATGACAACTGTGAGTGCCAGGCCTATTCGTATCAGGAACTTGGAAATAGCATGCGAAGAGGTCAAATTAATGCTATGAGAAACAGCTGCTTGATTTGGAGTGACGATCTTATAACTGGTCTTCAAAAGGAGTACGCGGAAGGTCGTAACCTTTCCGTTCGCATGGCAAAATCTGATTTAGGTACTCCCATATTGAATATTGCAATTCTCTAGAATTGACTCATCAGTTGCTAAATTGCTTAACCAAATGGAAACAAAAAAAAAAACCATAATTCTAGCTAGATATGCAAGAAAACATGAAAAATTAACCATTTCTTTGCCTAATGACTTGTTACTCGTGGGCTATCGATCGGGGGTATACACAAAAGTAGTTGACATCATGTTGTCAAAACAGCCAGATCGAGCTTTGATTTTATAATGGTATAAAAGTTCATTTCTCAGTACTGTTACTTTAGTTTTTATTCCACGCTTTGCAGAATCAACCGCAAGGGATTGCGAGCCTTGTGGAACAAACATAATCCCCTACCCACTGAGCACCAGACCAAATTGTGGCGACCCCATGTATTTTAGTTTCTACTGCAACAATTCCACCGGCCAAGTTAGCTTCATGCCGGCAAACAGTACCCCTGCCTATCGAATTGAAAGCATCGATCCAAGTACACGAACTTTTGTCATCCAAGTAAAATATGCAGAAAATCGCACTGTTTCGGGAAATCCAGAAGGAAATCTGCGGCTCAATTCTTCATTGCCATTTAACTTGACCAGGTGGCTTCCTTTGAGGAAGTAGAGATTAGTTGGAACCCACCACCGTGTTGTGAAAAAAAGACGACAATAAAGTGAATTTAAACACAGGGAAAAATAAGCAATCACACACGACACAATATTTACGTGGTTCGGCAAATTGCCTACGTCCACGGGAGCTGCAGAGGATTTTTATTTTTTGAGGAATCACAATACAATTGTTTTGACGGCTAGTGTTTAACCTACACAGTACAAGCCAGAAAAACAAAAGCCTCTTATATGTCATGCGGCAGAAACCCTAATAAAAAACAGAATTAGTGATGTTCGCTCGAGCGGCGTGTCGAGCCCGCATCGAACGAACCTGTTTCCCGTAACTGCTCGAGCCATGTGTCGAGCGGCTCTTCAAGCGAAGCTCTCTGACTTCCCTCCGCTCGAGCTGTGTGTAGAGCGGTGTTGAGCGAAACTCTCTGACTTGCTTTTGTTCGAGCGGTCTGTCGAGCTCTCTCACAGAATTAGCATCAACATAGCCCTGCATCTCTAAGCTCTCTCCTGAGAAACAAAAACACGTTTCTGAGGAGCCCTTTAGATACCTCAAAATCCACTTCACTGTTTCCCAATGTTGTTTTCCAGGGTTACTCATGTATCTACTCACAACTCCTACTGCATGGGCAATATCTGGTCTCGTGCAGACCATAACATACATAAGTGAACCAATAACTGAGGCATAAGGAACCTTACTCATATAGTCTTGTTCTTCTTCTGACTTTGGTGCCTGATCCTTGCTGAGTCTGAAATGACTACCCAAGAGTGTGCCAACTGGCTTGGCCTTGTCCATATTGAACCTGCTGAGTACCTTTTTCACATACTCAGCCTGTGAGAGTCTCAACGTGCCTCTGACTCTGTTTCTGACAATTCTCATGCTAAGGATTTGCTTTGCAGCTCCCAAATCCTTCATTGCAAAGTGTTCTGACATCTGCTTCTTCAGATTATTGATCTCATCAATACTAGCCCCTGCAATAAGCAAGTCATCAACATATAACAACAAAATGATGTAAGAATTGTCAAACTGCCTGACATAGCAGCAATGATCTGCCTGACGTCTGATGTACCTTGCACTGCACATAAAGTTGTCAAATTTCTTGTACCACTGTCTGGGAGCTTGTTTCAGACCATACAAGCTCTTCTTCAGTCTGCAAATCAGGCCTTCCTTTCCCTGTACCACAAACCCATCAGGTTGGTGCATGTAAATGTTTTCTTCAAGATCTACATGAAAAAAAGCCGTCTTCACATCTAACTGCTCAAGAAATAGATCTTCAGTGGCAACCATAGCCAAAACTAGCCTGATAGTTGTGATATTTACCACAGGTGAAAAGATCTCAGAATAATCAATAACCTGTTCCTGCTGAAAGCCTTTAACAACAAGTCTGGCCTTGTACCTCTTGCTACCATCATGCTCAGTTTTTACCCGGTACACCCACTTGTTATGTAATGCTTTCTTCCCTGATGGAAGTTCTGTCAACTCCCATGTCTGATTTCCTAACAAAGAATCCATCTCATCCTTCATGGCCAACTCCCACTTGCTAGAATTTTCATCTTGCAAGGTTTCTTGGTAACTCTGTGGTTCTCCACCATCTGTCAACAAAATATAATTCAAAGAAGGTGAGAAACGCTGTGGAGGACGAATAGTCCTAACTGACTTGCGAACTGCAGCTATAGGAGTGGACGGCTCTGGATCTGACTGCGGAATAATGGGAATGGGTGTGCTGGACCCACTCTCCCCGTCACTCACATCTCTACACTGCACTATGACCTCTGGTAGATCATCCAAACTCACAAACTCAAACTCCTGAGGAGCTGCTTCAGCAACTGTACTAGACTTGTCTTAGTACACAATCTTCTCATTGAAGATCACATTCCTGCTTCTTATAATCTTCCGACCTTGATCATCCCAGAAACGATAGCCAAATGCCTCGTTTCCATAGCCAATGAAATAACATTTCCTTGACTTAGCCTTAAGTTTATTACGAGCATCAGAATCAATAAGAATATAAGAAAGACAACCAAAAATTTTAAGATGAGAAAATTTGACCTCTTTCCCGCTCCAAGCCTCTTCAGGCAATCCACAATCCAACGGAACTGATGGCCCTCTGTTTATCAAGTATACTGCAGTGCTAACTGCATCTGCCTAGAAAGTAGGTGGTAGCCCAGCGTGCAGCCTCATGCTTCTAGCATGCTCGTTTATAGTTCTGTTCATGCGTTCAATAACTCCATTTTATTGTGGTGTCTCAGGAATGGTCTTCTCCATTCTGATACCCTGAGTTGCACAGTACTCGAACCCACCATCAATATACTCACCACCATTATCAGACCTCAAGCATTTCAACTTCAAGTCTGTCTCAGTCTAAACCTTGGCTTTCCAAATTTTAAACACATTAAATATATCAGATTTATGTTTCAAAAAATAGACCCATACCTTCCTGCTGTGATCATTAATGAATGTAACATAGTAGCGTGAACCTCCAAGGGATGCCACTAGGGAAGGTCCCCACACATCAGTGTGCTCAAGATCTAGTCTCTTTGACTTCAGTATTCTGCCACTCTTCAAGAAACTGACATTCTTTTGTTTCCCCATAATGCAACTCTCACACATGCTGAGATCAACTGACTTCAGTTCTGGTAGCTTGCTTCTAGACAGAAGTTCTTTCATGCCCTTCTGACTAATATGGCCAAGCCAGCAATGCCACAAGTTTGCTGTGCTCTCTGTAACGGTAGTGGCAATAGTGTTATTCAAACTAGTAGTCTTATAAAGTGTACCAGTTTTCTTACCCCGAGCCAATACCAATGCTCCTTTGGTGACCTTCCAGGTGCTATCTGAGAACACCACTGAATGGCCACAATCATAAAGCTGCCCAACAGAAATGAGGTTCTTCTTCAACTCAGGAATGTGTCTGACCTTTTGTAAGGTCCATTTGTTCTTGTTAGGGAGTACAATGTCAATGTCTCTCATCCCTATTACATTCAAAGCCTTTCCATCAGCCAAATACACTTTTCCAAAATCACATGCAACATAATTTTGCATTATCTCCCGATGGGAAAATGTATGGAAAGATGCCCCTGAATCAAGTATCCAGTTATCAATTGGACTATGAACTGCAAGCAATAGTGCATCCTATAATTCTTCAGTTACTACATTAGCGCTATCATTCTCTGTCTTCTTGGGATTTCTGCAATTCTTCTTTATGTGGCCAGCTTTGCCACAATTCCAGCAAGTTGCTTGCTGACCAGGTCTTGACTTGCTCTTGCCTCTATTCTTTGATTTTGATCTGCCTCTCTTTGAGTTCCTATCTTATGCTTTCCCCCGAGAGTCAACATTTAGTGCTGAACTTGAACCTGAGGTCTCGCCTGAATCTCTCCTGCGCACCTCCTCAGCCAAAATCAAATCACGGATGTCATCATATTTCAATTTTGACTTATCAGCAGAATTGCTAACAACCATCCTCATGGCTTCCCAACTATTTGGCAGTGATGCCAATAATATCAATGCACGTATCTCATCATCAAATTCAATTTCAACAGACGATAATTGATTTGTGATAGTATTAAAATCATTCAAATGTTGTGCAATAGACATACCATCCGACATCTTCAAATTAAATAACTTTTTCATCAGATGTACCTTATTATTTGCTGACGGCTTTTCATACATAACTGACAAAGCCGCTATGAGATCCGCAGTCGTCTTCTCCTTGATGACGTTGTGTGCAACGGATCTCGACAGGGTTAGACGAATAACCCCCAGAACCTGTCGATCCAACAGGGTCCAATCAGCAACTGACATGCTGTCTGGCTTCTTCCCCAACAATGGAAGATGGAGTTTCTTCCCATAGAGATAATCCTCTATCTGCATCCTCCAATACCCATAATTCGTGTCATCAAACCTCTCGATCCCGATACCTTCACTTCTTCTCTAGCCATCTTTTTTTTTCAGACCCGAACCTTGGCTCTTGATACCAATTGTTGTGAAAAAATGATGACAATAAAGTGAATTTAAACACAGGGAAAAACAAGCAATCACACATGACACAATATTTACGTGGTTCGGCAAATTGCCTACGTCCACGGGAGCTGCAGAGGATTTTTATTTCTTGAGGAATCACAATACAATTGTTTTGACTGCTACTGTTCACGCTACACAGTACAAGCCAAAAAAACAAAAGCCTCTGATATGTCATGCGGCTGAAACCCTAATTAAAAACAGAATTAGTGATGTTCGCTCAAGAGGCGTGTCGAGCCCGCGTCGAGCGAACCTGTTTCCCGCAACTGCTTGAGCCATGTGTTGAGCGGCTCTTCAAGCGAAGCTCTCTGACTTCCCTCCGCTCGAGCTGTGTGTCGAGCGGTGTCGAGCGAAACTCCCTGACTTGCTTTTGCTCGAGTGGTCTTTCGAGCTCTCTTCAAGCGAAACTCCCTGACTTGCTTTCGCTCGAGCGGTGCAACCAGACTCCATATACTCAACACACCGGAGCCGACTTGCATATCATCCTCAGACTGCATGGCTTGGACACATTCAACTTGCATGGCAACAACAGATGGAGAGGAGAGGTGCCATTGCAATCCAAACTTCCGATGGGATGCCCTAAACTTACATTGTGTTAAAGGTTAGGGTTCTACCTCTCATGCCAGCACTGGCAGTTTAAGATTGCAATGTTAGCCAAGAAAGAATCAGAGCATTGTGATGTTATATCCAAGAAGGACTCTATCCTACTGGAATTATTTTCTTATGATAATCCAGCCCCACGCCCTGCTCCATGGCATTCCTCTAGTGTTCAATCAGCCAGCATATATCGTGCCTTCCAAAAGTTCTTCTTTTCCTTACATATATGTGAGTTATGTTATATTGTATTAGATTTTAGATGACTAACCACCTTCCATATGGTCTTGCTGTATTGCAGTAGCTGGTCACTACAGGCGTTATCCAATTGTCCTGGGGACTATTGCAATTATAATTCTCATCATCATGATCTTGTGTTTTGTGTACCATCTGAAAAGAAGGCGAGTGGACAATAGAAATAGTAAGTTGGTAACTAGGAGGCACATAATTTCTGTTTCTCCTCCCTCCTTTTCATTAGATTGACAATTGGCTGGTTTTAAATTCTGTTTTGAAATCAGATAGCAGAAGTAATCAGGGAAATCAGACATTAAACTTGTATGACACTGAGAGACGTGTCACAGATTTGGTATCTTCAGCTGAGTTCAAAGAAGAGGATAAGAAAGGGATTGATGTACAATTTTTTGATTTGGGTAGTATACTAGCAGCTACAGATAACTTCTCAGAGGCAAACAAGCTTGGACAAGGTGGATTTGGGCCTGTTTACAAGGTAATAACTATCCCCTCTACAATCGGCAAAATTAATTTTTGAACAAGTTTACAAAGGATGATGATGTATATGCGATATGGAATGTGCTCAGGGTAAGTTTTCAGGGGGACAACTGATTGCTATAAAGAGGCTGTCATGTGGCTCGGGCCAAGACTTAGAAGAATTTAAAAATGAGGTTGTGTTGATTGCAAAACTACAACATAGAAATCTAGTTAGACTTCTTGGCTATTGCATTGTTGGAGACGAAAAGATGTTACTCTATGAATACATGCCCAACAAAAGCTTAGACTCCTTTTTATTTGGTTAGCCTCTGAACCTCAAATTTTTTAGACTTGCTCACTACATTAATATATGAAATATTGCCAACAGAAAGCATCTTAAATAAGATGGTCATTGAATTTGTTTTGGAATGAAAAAACATGTGCAAGATCGAACACTATGTGTGTTATTGAGCTGGGAGATACGCTTTAACATCATTCTGGGAATTGCTCGAGGACTGCTTTATCTTCACCAAGATTCTAGGTTGAGGATTATTCATAGAGATTGGAAAACAAGCAACGTTCTCCTAGATGAGGAGATGAACCCCAAGATTTCTGACTTCGGCTTGGCAAGAATATTTGGGGGCAAACAAACTGAGGGAAGCACAACCAGAGTAGTTGGAACTTAGTAAGTACATGTACATATAATAGAGATGATCAATTCCAGATTGTTTAATAGACTTTGTATCACTTTTTTTGGTTGCCCCCATATACGTTCTCTAATTCCCTGACCATTTGATCAACATTTGCTGTCATGCAAGCGGCTACATGTCTCCAGAATATGCGTTGGACGGATTTTTCTCAGTCAAGTCTGATGTCTTTAGCTTTGGTGTGGTTGTACTAGAGATCATCAGCGGGAAAAGAAACACAGGATTTTACCTATCAGAACAAGCTTTGAGTCTTCTTGGATATGTAAGTGAGCTATATAAATTGGTTATAGACTGTTATATATTTCCATCACTCTGCTTCGTAACCATTTCAAAGCTTTGAAACTATCCCAGGCATGGAAGTCGTGGAAAGAAAACATGGCATTAGATTTAATGGACCAAGCATTACGTGAAACATGCAACCCAAATGAGTTTTTGAGGTGTGTTGTTGTTGGACTCTTATGCGTGCAAGAAGACCCAGTTGACCGTCCCTCCATGTCAAATGCAGTTTTCATGCTTGGTAGTGAAAGTGCAACTCTTCCAACTCCTAAACAACCAGTCTTTGTTGTGAGGAGATGCCTTTCTGGCACAGCTTCTTCTTCCAGTAAACCAGAGATATTTAATGAGTTAAAGGTTACCCTAGAAGAAGGTCGTTGATACTCAAGACTCTTTGTTTAATTTCTCTTACCAAGTTTCTAGCACTTCCTTTTTAATTTGCAAGTTTTTAATTTGTTTGCTGATATGATATGCTAAACAGATTGATAATATTGATGACGTCGAAATCTGTTCATTAAATATATACCATTCATGCCTCGTTTGTTTTTTAAGATGAGATGAGATAAGTTGAGATGAAAGTTGAATAAAATATTATTAAAATTTATATTTTTAATATTATTTTTATTTTAAGATTTAAAAAAGTTAAATTATTTATTTTATTTTGTATGAGAATTTAAAAAAATTATAATAATTAAATGAGATGAGATAGAGATAAATTGAAATTGTAACGCCCCAAACCCGGGTGGCTTGGAGAATTACTACTTGTCACTCATAATCATGTCTCCCAACACATTCGAAGAATAATTTCCAAAAACTTCTTAAATGAAATCAATCTCAAACCTTCTCAATAATCTCATTACAACTCCACAAAATCTTTAATGCAATAATAATAAATCAAAGGGGCCAATAACCTCCCGGTAGTCATAACAACCCAACCAATAATTTCATAAATCTTACTGAAACCCAAGATATTATTAAAACTCAAAGAGATTAAAACTCAGAACACCAGAAGTCCTTCTTCTACCAACATCTCCTCAGCTTAAACACAAACAGCAATCTAATCCAGGTCCTCATTTGGACTCTTCACATCATCTGAAAAATATTATAATGATAAGGGGTGAGTTATCAACAACTCAGTAAGCAGAAATCATATGCTAGCGTGCAAACATGAGCATTTACAAAGTAGAACATGCAGAACAAAATATTTTCCAGAGTTAACATGCAGAACAGAACATATTTTCAAAAGTAACAGAGCGATGGTTTTAAGACAAGTAAAACCCATGGTACTTTGGCATAACATAAACTGAGTATCATCATCAGATCAAAACAGAGCATCAAACAGAGCAGAGACCATGTTTCACCCTCGTGGTAGGGTTGTGCTAACCCCGGTGGCCAAACCAGGCAGAGACAGAGGTGAAATCTTTCATTTATTCTTCTCGGAGCCCCGAGTGTGCACACAGGAAAGACCACAATAAAACCACTTTGTTTACAAAGTGGGTGCACTCAGAGACAGAGAAGTTGGTACCAACCCAAACAGAGCAGAGCATAACAGAGCAGAGCAGAGCAAAGCAGAGACAGAGTCAGATACGAAAACCAGTACACCATGCCAAAGGTTTTCAGATGTTATATCAAAATAATACAGAGTACCAAAACAGAATCAGAACAGTTTACACACGCTGAACACAAAAGCCAGAACAAATAAATGCACAACTTTTCATACTCTCAATATCGCTCTTTTTCAGATTTCAGAAACCACATGACAAAATTTAGCTCATGTCTACACAATGCATGTCAGAATATATTTTCCTTTTTCACACAGATTTCATGAATAATGCAGATAAGAGACCGAGGTTGATCTTTGTTTTCACAAGTTCTCAACACAAGACAAATTATGCAAGTTTTCATAAAATCAACCTCAGTCTTATTAACTTGTATAAAATCCAGCATAGGAACCCCGCTTACCTGACTCCTGTAGCGCATTATCTAGGACTTGTATACAGTCTCTATCCGTCTCGTTACCTATTCATAAAAAAATAATATAAACTAAATATTAAAGTCCAACAACACAAAATTGATCTTAGACAACTCAAGACCCAAACTCTAGATTATAATTCAGCAAGTTTAATCAACCTCCAACAGCCAAATAACAATCCGGACAGCCCTCACTTCGACCCAAAATATTCTATACCAATCTCAGTATTGTCCAATACAGGCATCAAGACCAATGCCAATTCAAATTCCAATAACTCACACTTATTCCAACAGTTCGCAGTCCCAAAACAATTTCTAACAATTTAACCAACACCAAACTAAACACACTTCTTCCCATTCACAACTCCATAACAGAAAATATAAATTAATACCTCAAAAAAATTAAGCTGCACTCGACAAAGAAAATTAAATTTCCCTCTAAATATTCTCTCAACCACCAATCCAACCGACCTACCCTTACTCCTCGGACTCAGTCCGGCACAACCAACAAATTCACAGTAAATAAGAATTAGTGCAGAAATACATTTAAATCTCAAAAGTTCTTTGGGGAAAAATACTTACAATGCTATAATATAATTTTTGAAAGATCACGAATGTGCTAGAAGCGGCAACGCAGCAACAAAACAGTGCCAAATGCACTGTGGCCGTGGGTCTCAAAAACCCACTTTTGAACGGGTGCAAACGAAGACCCGAGATTTATAGGGTAGGGCTTAGGGATGTCGGTGAAGCTAATGGTGGTGGTGGTTGGCCGTGGGTGGCGGCGCAAGGGGCGGTTTTAAGGCCAAAAAGTCGAAATCGGAGATGGACTTGGTGGGGCTTCACCGGTGACGGATCGGAGCTGGGGTTGGGTCCATTGGGTTGCCAAGAGGTCGGGGATGAAGTGGTAGGAAGATGGTGGCCGGAGGTGGCGCGACGGCGGCGCAGCGGCGCAAGGAGTGCCGCGGCTTGGTGGTGCGCGTGGGAGCTAATGGCGGCGCGGTTGGGGCTGAGATTACATGGGGGTGCTCGCCGGCGGCTGGGGAGGACAGTGGGCCGGGCGGTGTAGGTCACCGCCGACGCACGGCGGCGGGCTGGGGGAGAAGAGAAACGGACGGAGAGAGGGAGGGGGGTTTGCGGCGCGCGGGAGAGCCAGGGGAAAAAAGAAGAAGAAGAAAAAAAAGAAAGAAAAGAAAAGAGGAAAAAGAAAAAAGGTAGGGAAAGAAATGAGGTCTAATCCTCACATCTTGGGTCACAAAAATGATCTAAAGGAAACGGTTTTAAAATAGCTAGTGAAATAAAATATTTCAAATACAATGCTTAACATGAAAATAATTAATTAAACCCAATAATAAATTAATTTGATTTGAGAAGAAATTTAAACGCATAAAAAATAATTAATTTAGAGAAAACACTTCAAAAATAATTTTCGTAAACTAAAAATCATAAAAATAACACAACTAAAAATTCAACAATTTTAAGACAAGAGAATAAATTTTAAATTAATAACAAAAAAAAAATCTTTCAATTAAAAAAATACACTAAAATACGAGGTGTTACAGAAATGAACTGTAAAATTTTTACAAATGTGGATAGTAAGTAAAATGGGTAGGATTACTGCATGATCCTCCTTAAATTTGAATGAAAAGATTGAAGATTGAGAAATTAATGCAGTGTAATTTGGTACTCATTATCTTTGCGGTTCTAATAAGGAATATTGCATTATGAAAAGTCAAAACACTTCTTCTCAGACTTAATTTCCACGAATGAAGTTGGACCAAATTAGACTTGTCAAACAAAGAACTTAATTTACTGATTCTTTGTGATTTTTTATAAGGGTCTTTGTGGCGAATATGAATAACGGGCTATCATCATGTGTACGTAGTGGTAATCAGATAGAAAATGACTACTGCTAAGGGACCATGATCCCCAACCAATAAGATTCAGACTAGTCTTTTTTTTTTTTTTTTTGAAAAACCTCTTTGTATTCATGAACAATGAGTTACAATTTCACTTTGTAACCTATCAATTGCTACTAGATTCTTAATTGACTCCGGACCCTCCTCTATCCAATATTGATCATTAATACAATGTAATGCCACTTTTGCTAAATGGTGCACCACTTCATTACCATCACGATTAGTAAACACAGCCTTCCATAAAATACTTTGTCTCCGGCTTCGCTGCAAATCTTCTACAACATGACCATACCTGGAATCATCACCCTCATCTCTGTTTACTGCCTCAATCACTTCCTTAGCATCCCCCTCCAGCAAAACATCCCAAAAACCCAACTCTTTACATAGTTCCATAGCCTCCCACATAGCCGAACATTCTGCAATAAAAGGAGAGCTTCTACATTTTCTATTTGCACATTTTACAGCCATCACCTCACCATTACAGTCTCTGATAACTACTCCCAGCCCCACAGTTTGCTCTGTCTCATTAATAGTTGCATCAAAGTTTGCTTTAAAGCTTCTCTCCTCAGGCCTTCGCCAACCCATTCCTCTTCTGGCTGTGCACCTTGGTATTACTCCATCACTCCCCTTCCTTAGTGCCAACGAGTATTCCTCTAGATTTACACTAGCACTCCGTATAATCTGTGCAGGATTTAAAAATTTATAATAAAAAACAAACTTGTTTCTTTTATACCATATATTCTTCATAATCACCACCATTTTTTCAATATTATCTTTTGTCAATTTTCTATACATGTCAGCTCATAACTGAGTGAAGCTTTGTTCTCCTGACGACCATTTCTTTACAGGACTCCCCTCCTCTGCCCACACACCTGAAACTGCAAGACAATTCCAAATGGCACGCATCACTGTCTCCACTTCCAGCAAACAAATAGGGCATTTAGGCTCCTTAACTATGTTCCTCTTCCATAAAATTAAATTTGTAGGAAGGATATTATTAGCTACTTTCCATAAGAACTGTTTTACTGTCCCTGAAACTTCTAATTTCCACAATTGCTTCCACAATTCAGCCTCCTTATCCGTATCAGAAGATTCACCCATAGTTCTCCCCCTCTCCCTTTGCTCCATATGATATGCACTCCTAACTGAGTATTTTCCATTTTTTTCAGGCACCCATATTACTCTATCCACCCCCCCCCCCCCCCCCCCCCCGGCGACTAATAGGAATGGATAGTATCAAATTTGCCTCATCCTCATCAAAAACCAACCTAACCAACTCCTCCTTCCACCTTTTGCCATCCATATCAATAAGCTTATTTACATAAGCTTCATTTTGCAAAACACTCACTTGGGATTGGACACAACCAGAACCAGGTTTAGGCAAATATTTTAATATCCTCTCCATTTCCAACTCTCCATATCATCCCTCTTCTCAGCACATCCATAGCAGACCATATACTTCTCCATACAAAAGATGGAGATTTACCCAAAGGGGCTTCAAGCAAATGAGAGTCTCTGAAATATTTATCCTTAAAAATTCTTCCAGCTAATGACTCAGGCTCTTTTAGCAGTCTCCAACCTTGTTTTGCAAGTAAGGCCTTATTAAAATCCTCCAAAATTCTGAATCCCAAACCCCCTCTTCCCTTACACTGTCCCAATCTGTCCCACCTCCACCAATGCACCCCTTTTCCATCTTTATGATGTGCCCACCAGAACTTAGCAAACAAAGCTTCAATCTCATGACACAAACGCTGAGGTAATTTAAAAACACTCATAGAGTATGTGGGAATTGCTTGTAAAACAGCCTTGATCAATACTTCCTTTCCTGCCTTAGAGAGAAAACCATTCTTCCAATTTTGAAGTCTATGCCATACTTTCTCCTTGATGCTTCTTAAGGCATTATATTTTGACCTACCAACTACTGCTGGCAACCCCAAATATTTCTCATACCGATCACAAATCACAGATCCAGCCTCTCTAAATATTTCCCCCCTAACCTCTTCACTTGTATTAGAGCTGAACATAATAGAAGTCTTCTGCCTATTCAACATCTGTCCCGAGGCTTTTTCATAGCCTACAAGAATTGCATAGATGTTATCCCATTCTTCCTTTCTGTCCCTTCCAAAAATCAAACAGTCATCCGCAAACAAAAGGTGGTTGACCCTAAGGCCCCCTCTCACAGCTGCTGTCCCCCTTATCACACCATCTCTTTCTACTTTAAGAAGCAGTTGACTCAACCTTCAACACAAATCAAGAAAAGGTAGGAGGAAAGAGGATCCCCTTGTCTCAAACCCCTCGAGGGAACAATGACCTTTCCGGCTTTCCATTTACAACAACTGAATAACTAACAGATGACACACAGTTCATAAGTAGCTTAGACAATTTTTCACCAAAACCCAATCTTCTGAGCATAGCTTGCAAAAAAGGCCATTCCACTCTATCATAGGCCTTTGACATATCTAACTTAATGGCCATATAACCTGTTTTACCCTTTTGTTTGGTCTGCATTGTATGAAGTAATTCAAAAGCCACCATTATATTATCGGTTATAAGCCTGCCGGGGATGAAAGCACTTTGACTCTGTGATATAACCACATTCAGCACCTTTTTAATCCTATTTGCTAATACCTTCGAGATTAGCTTATACAAAACATTGCATAAACTAATTAGTCTAAAATCTATCACAGATTTTGGATCCTTTACCTTAGGAATCAAAGCTATATGAGTATGATTAAGACCTAAAGGCATCAAGCAAATGAGAGTCTCTGAAATATTTATCCTTAAAAATTCTTCCAGCTAATGACTCAGGCTCTTTTAGCAGTCTCCAACCTTGTTTTGCAAGTAAGGCCTTATTAAAATCCTCCAAAATTCTGAATCCCAAACCCCCTCTTCCCTTACACTATCCCAATCTGTCCCACCTCCACCAATGCACCCCTTTTCCATCTTTATGATGTGCCCACCAGAACTTAGCAAACAAAGCTTCAATCTCATGACACAAACGCTGAGGTAATTTAAAAACACTCATAGAGTATGTGGGAATTGCTTGTAAAACAGCCTTGATCAATACTTCCTTTCCTGCCTTAGAGAGAAAACCATTCTTCCAATTTTGAAGTCTATGCCATACTTTCTCCTTGATGCTTCTTAAGGCATTATATTTTGACCTACCAACTACTGCTGGCAACCCCAAATATTTCTCATACCGATCACAAATCACAGATCCAGCCTCTCTAAATATTTCCCCCCTAACCTCTTCACTTGTATTAGAGCTGAACATAATAGAAGTCTTCTGCCTATTCAACATCTGTCCCGAGGCTTTTTCATAGCCTACAAGAATTGCATAGATGTTATCCCATTCTTCCTTTCTGTCCCTTCCAAAAATCAAACAGTCATCCGCAAACAAAAGGTGGTTGACCCTAAGGCCCCCTCTCACAGCTGCTGTCCCCCTTATCACACCATCTCTTTCTACTTTAAGAAGAAGTTGACTCAACCTTCAACACAAATCAAGAAAAGGTAGGGGGAAAGAGGATCCCCTTGTCTCAAACCCCTCGAGGGAACAATGACCTTTCCGGCTTTCCATTTACAACAACTGAATAACTAACAGATGACACACAGTTCATAAGTAGCTTAGACAATTTTTCACCAAAACCCAATCTTCTGAGCATAGCTTGCAAAAAAGGCCATTCCACTCTATCATAGGCCTTTGACATATCTAACTTAATGGCCATATAACCTGTTTTACCCTTTTGTTTGGTCTGCATTGTATGAAGTAATTCAAAAGCCACCATTATATTATCGGTTATAAGCCTGCCGGGGATGAAAGCACTTTGACTCTGTGATATAACCACATTCAGCACCTTTTTAATCCTATTTGCTAATACCTTCGAGATTAGCTTATACAAAACATTGCATAAACTAATTGGTCTAAAATCTATCACAGATTTTGGATCCTTTACCTTAGGAATCAAAGTTATATGAGTATGATTAAGACCTAAAGGCATCGCCCGCCCCCCCCCCCGATTTAGAAAACTCAAAACAGTCCAACAAACCTCCTTTCCCACTATACTCCAGTGATTTTGGAAAAAACCAGCCCCAAAACCATCGGGACCCGGGGACTTCCATGCTGACATTTTCTTCAAAACCCCGTCCACTTCCTCAAAGGAGAAATCCCTTTCTAACTCCCCTCTCATTTGTTCATTAATCCTCGAGTCAATAGAGGAAATACACTCATCAATCTCACAAGTAGAAGGGTGTGTTGTTGTAAATAGCTCAGAAAAATATCCCAAAAAAGCCTCCTCGATTTCTGCCTTCTCCTTCATCAATTGCCCCTGAGCATTTTCAATTTCCACTATGGTATTCTTTTTTCTCCTCTGAGTTGCACCAGCATGAAAATACTTTGTATTGCGGTCCCCTTTCTGCAGCCAGTGACTCTTTGCCCTCTGTTTCCACCAAACATGTTCTTGATCTAGAAGGGTACTCAGTCTCCCACTAACCAGCTTAATTTCAGTTATCATATCGGGTTCCTCAGTTTCTTTTAGGATCTTTAGCTTATCAGTCAGCTCCCTAATAGTGACACTCCTTTTTCCATCTACCTCCTTAGACCAACGACATAAAGCTTGTCTACATGAAATGAGTTTATTTTGAACCCCTCCTGATTGATGCTTCCAGGCCCTCTCTATTACTTTCCCACACTCCTCATTCTTATTCCAACACATTTCATATCTAAAAAACCTCTTAATTATTCTAGTGTCCTTCCAACCCCTTGAACAATTTAAGAGAATCGGTAGATGATCTGAACTCCAAGCCAAAACTGTCTCCACCTGAACCTTATCAAATCCTATCCTCTCTCTATTAGCTACAGCTCGATCCAGTCTTTCTTTGATGAAAGTCTCATCACTATGCCCATTGCTCCAAGTAAACTTTATACCTTTCCATCCGAGATCCATCAAACCCCCATCATCCAATGTACTTCTAAAATTTTCCATCTGCCCCTCCCTTCTTTCCCACCCTCCCCACTTCTCATCTTGAGACACTATCTCATTAAAATCCCCAATCACACACCAACCAATCTCAGAATAAGGTTTTAACTCTAACAATAGATCCCAAGACCTATCCCTTTTAGAAACATCGGGATCTCCATAAAACCCCGTTAGTAACCACCTTATGTTATTCTTTGCGTTTTTCACCCAAACACTAATGTGTCGTTGAGAATAATTGCATAATTCCACTTCATCCACATCCTTCCACATCATCAACAGACCCCCACCCAAACCTATTGGTTCCACCACAATGCAACCCTTATAACCCCCTCTCCTTTGAATAGCTTCCACTTTATTAGATCGAAGTTTAGTCTCCATTAGAAAGACTAGATCTGGCTTCTTTTCCTTGACAAGTTTGTCAAGGACTTGAACTGTCCGAGGGTTGCCAAGCCCTCAGCAGTTCCAACTCAAAACCTTCATTGATCCATGCGGGGCTGGCCCGCAGCTCCCGCCTTCATATTTGTCTCACTTGGCTCCTCTCCCTCTTGCTCCATCTTAGATTTTTTATTACCCCTACCCGTTGTCTTACTAATCTCTTCCTCCCCTTCCAACCATCTTTTATGCCCAATAGAACTACCTCCCAGACCCTCGGACCTACCAATCCCCCTTGCTCTTCTTTTCCATTTCCCCATTAAAACCAATGCATTATTAGCCTTTTCCTTCTCTGCAACTTTCCCCGCCCCTTCCATTTTAGCACTCAAAACTTCCCCTGGTTCTTCTTCCCCAATTTTTTCATTTCCATTTAACTCCACCCTCCCAACCTCATTATTTTGTACTTTTTTCAATTTGTTATTTCCACCAATATCCATCTCCTCCTGACCCCTCTCCCTTCCCAAAACCCTATCATCCACATAACCCACATTCTGACCCTCTACCACCTCATACCCCCTTCTATCCCTTTCCCAAAATAATGTTCTCCCTCTCCACTATCCTTCCTCCCACCAGCATTGTTATTACTTTCAACACCAACTCCCTTTCTGTTCCACCTATCACCCCCTTCAGTCCCCCTGCCCCTTATTATATATTTTCCTAACCCAGTGATCAGCTCTCAGCCAAACTCCAAATTGTTCACTCAACCCTTTGCTGTTACTAGTCCCCTCAAATCCCACTTCACACCCCTTATCCCCATGAACAATTCTACCACACTTAAAACACACTCTAGGCAGTTTTTCATAATGTAAATTCACCCATACCTCCTTACCCTTTACTTTCATCAATTGTCCCCTTGTTATCGGCTTCATTAGAGGGATTTCAACTCTAACACGCAGGAATTTTCCCCATCCAATCTCATCCTCAGGAACATCCACTTCTACTAGTTTCCCCAGAGATTCACCAAGCAATCTCCCCTTCTCCTTTGTCATACAAACCATTGGTAGGTTGTGAATTTGAACCCAGAATAGTTCTCGATCAAACCTCCACTGATTTGGCTGAACATATCCATCAAACATATGCAGCGCAAAAAGATGATTGTCAAAAAGCCAAGGTCGTCCATCCATAACCCGCATCTTGTCCACTTGGTTCCTAAAGGTAATCACAAAAAGGTTCGCCCCAACCTCTTTGAACACAACTGGCTTACTCACCCTCCATATTTTCCCCATTGTGCCAGAAATAACATCCATTCCAATGCTTCTATCCAGACAAATTTTCCCAATTATGCTCCTATCCCCGAGTTCCCAAACCTCCTCTGATTCATCAGTTATTTCTAAAACTTCCGATTCTTCCTCCATAGGTCGCAAATTCTCCCACTGAGCTTCCAGACTCTTCATCCCGCCCCCTGAGCTCCCTTCCATCTCCTTCTCGCCACCGTCCATTCCCCACCCCGTTTCTTTCATACCACCAGAGTTGCCTTGAAACTGCCTAATCCGTCCCTCACAAACGACGAAAAAAGTTCCTCACCACCACTGATTCAGTTAGAATCTTGGTAGACCCCACTTTACCCCACCTTTCTTCTAGAGAGAAAAGCGAGAGAATACTCTCAGCTCACTAGTGTGTTACGTACACACCTCTCCCCATGACATTAGATAATCGTTCAACTTCTCCAGCATCTTTTAGTTGGGTGGCACCACCGAGTAGATTGAGACTAGTCTGTATAGGTCTATTTCCTTTATTGTAATTTTATGTATCAAAAATTCTACGAAAGACTACTATTAGAGAACTAGTCGTCAACCTCCTCCTCCAGTACAGTACACGACAATAATTATATAATTCTTAACTTCAAATGAATTTTAAGAGAAGGAAAACAAAAACCAAACCAAATTGCAACAACCAACATTTGGAAAATACGACACGATTGGAAATAAATTTGAAACTTTTTTCCATCCTCGATCGATCGAAAGACCATGCATGAAGTTTGTTTCTTACATTAATATTGTGTGTGTAACGCCCGGTTCCACCGTGAAACCCAAGCCCAGACCAAATGGAAGCCTAAACTTCATGAAAAACTGACGCCGTTTTGGGTATGCTTTCTCCCTTTCAAATTTATTTTATTTTTCTTAACCCGACGGTTACTCCTCTTTATCTCTTTTTGTTCAGTTTTTGTTTTCACACCTCCGAATCCCTTTCCACCTCGTGTACCACCTCCCCACTCCTCTCTAATTATTTTTCTCCTTTTTAAGTTCTCTCCCAACAAACTCAATCTATTCGTGTCTCACATACTCTCAGTTCTCTCTCTTAGAGCCTCTCTCGTTCACTGCAAACCTCCATCACTCACTGTTGCGGCATCGCCAACCATTCCGCACGGCCACCATCACGCCAACCTGTGGCTCCCATAGATGAACCAGCGAGCTACTGCTTCGTACACACCACCACCACCACCATGCAAGCCTCCCACGTTCACCACCATAGTCACGCCCAACCATTGCATGCACGCACCAACAGCCGCTGTCATTCCACCCAACCAACAGCAACCCGATCACACCTCCTCCTAGATTTCACACCGTCCGAAGCCTAGCCCTCTGTCGTGCTTACTACTGCTATACCAGTGCACCTCCTCGTAAACTTCTGCTCAACCAACCCACAAACCAGAGAGATTTAACGAGTTAATGGTTACGCTAGAAGTAGGTTGTTAATACTCAAGATTCTCAAGACTCTTTGTTTAATTTCTCTTTCATGTTGTGTTACTCATAGAGAAAAGGAGGGGCTCTTTTTCGTCAGTCCAAGCGTAATGTTTTTCCCCTGTAACAATTAATGTTCACTGTAATTTTGATCTATTACCCCTTCTTTTGAAACTCCAAGCATTTCAATTTTTGTTTTTGTACTGTAATTCTCGAGTAATGCTACTCATTATCTCAATTCTCATTATTTTCTGATCATCTTATGATGTGACATTAGATGATTGAAGACTATTTATTATAGAGTAATTTTACATACAACCATAAAGTGCGTAAACGTCCGTAATCGCTTTGAAAAAGAGTGAGGTCTACTATTAAAAAATTAATTTTTTCATGTGGGTCCCATGTTTTATTCACTTTTTTTAAAACGATTACATGACAGTTGCACAATTCACGATTACAAATATTTTTTCTCTTTATTATATTTTATTTGTGAAACTATCATCTAATACCACATCATAGAATGATGAAAGGATGATGAGAAAATGACGATAAATAGATTTACTCTATTTGCAAATGTTGGGATAAGGTACCTCAAGTTTGGACACCAACTTAAAGCTTTAAGTGAGAGATAGATATATCAAGTGGGCCTTATAATATTTATTGTTATCGGTAGAAATATTTTGGACAACATCAAATAAGCAATAAAAGGTGTAGAAGCCCGTTTGATATGTTATCACTCTTCCATTTTAAACTCTCAAATTCAGACAAGAAGTTGAGGGAATATTTTGTTTTTACTATGCAAAAGTAGCTGTATATATGTATACTAGCAGTGAAGTTACGTGCGATGCACGTTTGCCCTGTATTAGATTATTCTAAAATATAAACATGTAGTGTAGAAGAAGAGAATTTAATGATAAGGTCTATGAAGATAATATAACTAATTGTTTAAGCAAACTATAATTGTTTAAGGTCTCTGATAATAGATTTAAACAAACTATACATTTAAGCAAGTCTGGAAAGTAAATATTACATAATTGTTTCTTTCATTACTGAAAGTAGAGTCTAAAACAACTAAATATTACATAATTGTTTCTTTTGTTACTGAAAGTAAAGTCTGAAACGACTAAATATTACATAATTGTTTCTTTCGTTACTGAAAGTAAAGTTTGCGGGTTATGGATTCAAAGTGGTGTGTTCTCCTCATTCACATCATTTATGGAGAGAACATTGAAGTTTTTGTGACTTTGTTTTTGGAGTTTATCTAAATCTGCACCCAATTGTATGATCAATTTTTTGGTTGAACATAATTTTGCAATATTTTGGATATACTGTAAATGTTCCTGTATGGTGAATAAATATAATGTAAAATATATTTTTAACAACTCCCTATTTGAATATCTAAGATTAAATGTTTTTAAAATACAAATTGGAATATGAATAAGTTGGTTACCTCTCCTGTATGTTCCATTAGTTCGATTGTTGTGCAACCTAGAGCTTTTTCTGCAATTTTACCGAACATGACAGTCCCTAGTCGTCCATTACCATCGTCAACGTCGATGTAAGCTCGACAGCTATATAAACAAACTATATTTTTTAGTCTGAATGATTAAGCAATAATTTGAATATAATATAAAATTGATTAAAGAAACATTTACGACATAAAATATGAATATAACATATATACTGTGGTTGTGCATTACTCATGTATTTGTAATGATAACATTGAAATTTTTCATTTTGTTCATATCCAGTCCCCTTCTTACACCCAATGCAGGACATGTAGAAGAATATTTGATGGAGATCAACCACACAAATAGTTGCTTTAATCCAAAATTTTGCTTTCTGCATTAATTTTAGAACAGATATATGTTTTTAATGGTTGTAAATAGTATGTAGCCTTAAGATAAGGTTGTATTTATTTTGAAAATGCATGTGTAATATTTTTAAAAGGCAATATATATAAAGAAAAAAAAGTTTAAGAAGATCGTAGAAATGTACCGTCATTGGTTGTAATGATTTAAGAAAACCAGCAAGATCATCAAGCTTAATTATGTCTTTCATATCAACATTTGATGCCGATGCTGATGCCGTTGTGTAATGTAGATTTTTTTCGACGATTTCTTCAAGCAGTGCATGATTAAGCATCGTCCTAAATATTTTTAGAAGAATTTAAAATGAATGAGAGAAATCATGGAGGAAAAGATATAAAAGAAAAAACAATTTTAGAGCTGTTGATGAATATACATTTTGTGTATATATTTCAAAAATTTGTAATATAATATAGAATGTCTAAGTTTTTATTGTAGGTACAGATTATATATATATATATATATATATATATAATAAAGTAAGAAAGAATTACCATTGACATAATGGAGTTGCAGCAGGGATGACAGGATTTAAGGTAAATACACTTGTTGGTTGAGATGAAAGAGAAAGACCTATATTATAAATAAAAGAAAATTGTTAGTAGATAATAACATTCTATTTTTAATAAATGTTGATATTATAAGTTGTGTAATATACCATTGTATGAACCGACTTTTAAACGTGTTGCGAGTAGAGTTGGCTTAGCTTCAATAATATAAGAGATTGTTCGGCATTTACCATCCACAAATCGACTCCACATAGTTAACCATATGGGCATTAGGCTCAAAAATTTAGGAGAAAGTATTTAAAAGTGTAGTATGATGAAATAATATTGAAAACAAGATAATTAAAGAATTTATTAATATCACATATATAGTTGAGAAATCTTATTTACCTCTGGTCGATAACATATATTTCTTGGATTTTTGTTGGCCCATGTATTGAGGTAATTTCTCTAGGAGGTTTCATGTATATTGCGATCGCCAGAATAACTGTCCAATTATGTTTTAAATTTTTTTTTTGTGAAAACTGAATAAGAGTATCAAGAAGTACGTTAAATATATTGATGTGATATTTACCTATTTCAGTTCCAGTGTCTTTGTAGTCATGCAGATTGGTGAATGAGATAATATCATATTCTGGTGGTTGTAATTCCACTTCGTCATCTGGAATGTTTTCGATGATTGTTCTTAAATTTAAGATCCACTGGTATTCATGTGCTTCAATTCTATGCCTGGGATCTAAAGCTTAACATAAGCATTACTGATGTAGTAAGACCGGAAGATGTGTAACATGTCATTACGTAGGTCTATATATTTGCCGAAAATTGTTGCTTGTAGTCGGTTGCCCTGCATAATATTGTATAAATGAATAGTTATTTGCATTCAATTGATTATAAAATAGTATTTATTAAATATATATAAGATTTAATTTGAGAATATAGTTAGAATGAATCCATGTTGTAAGGGGAAAACATATTTATTTTGGATATATCATGTGAAAGAATACAATATAAATATTAAGTATGTTTTTGCAAGTATGATAATGATGTCAATGTGTTACCTCAGGGTCAATCAATGTCAGATTTTGATATTTTGTCGGTGAATGTTGTGCAGTACGTTTGGGAGATTTGTCTGACACAATCATCTTGATGCTCCAATTTCTTGTACTTGGAGTAATGTCTTTGATTGATGTATAGACAGTCCGCATGTTGAAGCCTACTTATGAATGAAGAGAAAAAATATTAGTCTAAACAATTGAATTTAAATAAAACAATTTTAATAAAAGAAAAATAGGAAGTTGTGAAAATTACATAGTGGAAAAACAAATTGTATTCAATTGAGAGGTATATATTGAAATTCGATTACTCACAGAAGTTTATGATGGATATGCTAGTGTTAGTAATTCTCTATAAACAATATTATTTGTTTCAGCTTCTTCACAATCATGAGTTGATACTGGTCTTATAAGAACTTTTACTGAAGCAGAAGTCTTGACTCTTAACAATGACTTGGGAAAGCCAACTTTTTCCCTCCCTCTTATAAATAAATTTTATTTTTAAAATTATAAAAACAAAATCCTTATTT
Source organism: Juglans mandshurica (assembly GCA_022457165.1). Classification (NCBI taxonomy): domain Eukaryota; kingdom Viridiplantae; phylum Streptophyta; class Magnoliopsida; order Fagales; family Juglandaceae; genus Juglans; species Juglans mandshurica. Next base: position 24,699,637 of record CM039620.1, read on the forward strand.
TGTCCTTAACATGACCCAAAAGCTAAAAAATAAAAAATAATAATATTTTATGATTATAAAAAGCAAAATAGTTAATTCAGTGTGGTGTTTATGTTTTGAGTACATGGATAGTCAAAAGCTAAAAAGTGGCATATATATTATTCAAAACTTTGCCTAATTAAACCAAATCCAATGCTCTATAAGATCATGATGTAATTTAAAAAGAGAAAGGCATATATATTATGTGAGTTTTAGAGTAGCGTGGACCTCGATCACCAAAGTACGTAAACGACTAATTAGAAAATTTGATTCTTTAAACACTATGAAACAAATATTTTTCCAACCTTTCTGAATGAGCTAGCCCTTGAAGATTACTAATTTAGTTAACTTAATAGTGTAATGTCGATCGAAGAGGAGAGAGATATAATTAAATTAAGTAATGGTCGGGATCTGTAATCTGTACAGTGAGTTCTAAGTGCAAGACATCAGTACCACTACCATACCCATGCATGCAAGTGGGGGCACCATTACAAGAGGAATGGTTCCCTATCTTGTTTTTTTTTTTTTTTTTTTTTTAAAAAGGCCAGCCTTTTCATTGACTTTTTTTTTTTTTTTTTAAAGAGTCGAAGGTCACATGTCCAATAGTGACCCTGTCCCAATTTTATTAATACCTCACTTATGGCGGAGGAATACTGTGGTTACATCCAGAGGTCTGGGGTTACAAATGTAGAACTAAGCCCAAAACCAAACCTAAAAAAATCAACTTAATTTAATAACAGGACAATACAAAACCAAAGGATACAAAACCCAGACCCAAATACATACTTGGATCGATGTCCCCCCTAGCCAACTCTACGAACTTTACGAATATAGGGAAAACCCCATCTTCAAGTCTAATATTACCTCTAATGGGAGCAGGCAACTCAGATAACGTAGCCCAAGAACTAGTTAAACCTTTTGCCCCCATTTTAGCCAAACCATCAGCAACCGAATTACTTTCTCTGTAACAATGAACTAAAGAAACTTGAAGCCCAACTAGCCTTTGTTGTACTTCTTCCCAATAATCCCCCATATACCATAGCCCACATCTCTGAACCCTCAACTAGTTAAGTACTAACAAGGAATCCAATTCAATTTCCACACATAAAAAACCCAACTGATCAATGTGCCGAAGCCCATGGAGTAAACCCACCAATTCAGCAAAGTTATTAGAATTATACCCAGTCGTAGCGGCAAACCCACAAATCAAATTCCCTTTATAATCTCTAATAATTCCACCCGCACCCGAAGCACCGGGATTTCCCAGAGAACAACTATCCACATTCAACTTAACCCAACCTGGCTTAGGATGTTTCCACATAACCGAAATGACAATCTCCTTTCTCATGAAAGTTAAGGGCAAATTGAAACATTGTAAAATACCTTCATCTCGTTGAGTGAGCACATTTACCTCCCTAAGCTTTAAAGCAATCCAAGACACCCAATATTTTATGGAACACCAAACCTGTTGGACCGAATCCCTCACACCTTCCATCCTAGCCTTACAACGACGCCCCCATAACCTCCAAGTAATGATAGCCGGGAGAATACCAAATAATTGTCCAGGACAATTAGAATTCCTCGCCCTCCTATGCCAGCAATCCACCCTATGTCTTCATGAACTACCTACCAACAAAGGTACTCCCAGAACAACTGAGCAAATTCTCCAAATTTTTTCTGCAAACTCCCCTCTCGCAAGAATATGATTAAGGTCCTCATAACCATATGACAAACAACAATCACAACGGGAAACTATAGGAATACCAATTTTCCGTATGCAATCATCCACCGGCAAACAATCATGAATGACCTTCCACATTGTAATCAAAATTTTTTTTGGAAGAGCTGGGTTCCAGACCCATTTTGCCCAAGGAAATTCTAGACCCCTTGAATGAATACAATTCCATGCGCTTTTACAAGAAAATTTCCCATCAGCATTCGGGAGCCATATCAGAACATCTCGCCCATCTTTAATCCTCCCCAGCTGCAAGATAATATCTTCAGCTTTTTGATGACCAATCAACTGAGTAAATAACTCCAAGTCCAACCCAATTCAGTTTTACAATCTTCCAATTTAAGATTCGGCAAATCTGAAATCTGGGTACTCTCACTTAAAGGAGAAGTATCATGCCAATTATCATGCCAAAAAAGTAGATTTCCCTCCCTCACTTTCCATTTAGAATGAGTTTGCACAAGAGAAATATTCTGTAACAACAACTTCCAAAAAAGGGACCCTTTCTTTGGATCCACCATAGAAAAATGTCTATCCCCAACATATTTAGCATGAAAAAAATTTGACCAAAGAGAATTACCTTGCAATAAATTCCAAGCTATTTAGAGGTAGTACTAAAGGGAATACCAATATCCCCTCTCCACGAAGGTTTTTATGAGGATTCTTTGTTAATGGATATATAGCCATGCACTCATTGCTACAGATCAGAAACCCTAATCTCTCTCTCTCAAGTTATGTGAAGCATGTGTACGTCCTTTCAAAAGGAGGTGTGAAAAGAAAAGGAGTCGGTGTCTTTAATTAGTTCCTTATTGATGTTTTTTGTGGGGGAGAGGAATAACTTTTGCCTTCTAAAAGAAGGAGCATTTTTTCTTTTTAAAAGTTGTCTTTTGGGAGTAAAGTGGTCATCACTTCGAAATTCAATTAATATCTATATATGATCTATAATTAATGCTAATAAAAACAAGAAAAATTATAAATATACAATACTTTACATAACAATGTTTTAAAATGAAAAATATTAAAATATTTTTCTAAAATATTTTATAAAAATAACGTCATTTTATAAAAATATAATTTTTTTTTACATGTATTGTGAAATATGGTTTAAAACCATGTTCTATGTGGGTATCATTACTTGAAAAAAGAAAAACAATAAACAAAGGGAATTCAATGCATGGGTCATGTACATTAATATTAATTATGCATAAATCTTTACGTACAAATTAATAGAAAAGAGTGTTGCTGCACTTACCGCTCCCAGCCATTACTGGAAGTTACATTTAGTTATAGGAATTATTTTTTTTTCCTTTTCATACATGTGTTTTTTAATACTTTTTAATAATTGATTACGTATAATAATTTTTATAATAATTTTGTAGTAAAATTACATACATATAGAACTAGTATGATATGACATCTAACTATGTCAGAACGCTAGTTTATAAGTCCACAACTTCAAGAAATTGATATTGCTTGATGATAAAAATAAACTCAAAGAGCAAAAGAATGTCAAATTTTATAAAATTAAATTTATTTTTAATTAAATTATATGATTATATTGATTGATTGAATTAATTTTATTCTATATTCTGCAATAAGAATAAATTCTAAGGTTTTTAATTCAAATATAAATAGCAAAAGGAAAAAAATTGCTTAGTAGTAAAACAATAGTAGAAGAGGTACAATTACAAAATTATAATTTAAAAATATTATAATTTTATAATATTTTTTATTTAACTGTTATGTTTCATTTCTTAAAATCTAATAATTACTTAATCCAAAACTACATCTCTATTATTTACAAACTTTATTATTAATATTCATAAAATTTTTATTTCATTTTATTCTTGAAGCATCTTTTAAAGTACAAGTTTATGCACAATATTATTTTTATTGAATATGTACTCTATTTTATCAAATTCTTTAATTCAATTTTCAATTTTTAAAATTTTCAACATTTTAATAATTGATTACGTATAATTATATGGGTAAAACTGTAAGTATTGATGTAAGTATTTACATATAGAACTAAATTTGTTGGTAAAATTTTATGAGCAATTTTATAGCAATTTTGTAAAAAATTTTATATAGAAGCTGCTACATTTGCAAAAGACTCTAGATAGTCTACAGTGGAAGATTTCAGGAAAGTCTTCTTAAAATGTAGTATTATTTTTAAATTAATTCGAAATTATAATTTAAAACAGCTCAAAGTCCATGCAAAATAATTATTGAATAAATTACAATAATTGACTTAAAAGATCTTAAAATCAGAGAAGCAAAATAGATTATTTGAGTTATTAATTCACAGAATGAAACTAAAAAGTTAAAGGATCCATACTTTCGACACTTTTATAAGTAGCTAGTCGTTGGGATATCTTGTTTCCACTTTCAACTTCACGGAGCTCAACCTATGTAAAAAATTCTACAATGTAATATTCTAGTAAGGACAAAAGCAAAGTTGTAAAGAAAAAAAAAAAAGAATTTACTATTATTTAATATTTTTCAGACGAGAAATTGTAAAATATAGGAACATATATATATATTTTTTTTCAGTAATTTTGTAGGAAAAAAACTTTTTTTCCTAATTTTTCTCTCTCTTCTAGGCGATTCTTCCGCACGGCCGGTTCTCCTCCAGCACAGCCCGACGCCGCCGAGCCCCGGCCATCATCACCGCCACCACCGGCGTATTCCCCTCACGCCGACGAGCATCCCTGCCACCACTAATGTTCCCCACGCGCAGCCATCGCTCTCCCCTGCGGAAAGAGAACCGAAATGGGTTTCTCCCATTTATGTCATCTTGCTCCGCTGTACGTGGCCACCGAAACTCACGACCACCACTGAGGAGTCCCCCTCAAGGCGGTGACCAACCCAGCCACCGTCGAAATCCCCCACGCGCAACCCTCCCTCTCCCCTACGGAAACCGAACCGAAATGGGTTTCACCCATTTGTGTCATCTTACGCCGCCGTACGCGGCTACCAAACTTCAAGACCACCACCGAGGAGTCCCCCTCAAGGCGGTGACCAACCCAGCCACCGTCGAAGTCCCCCATGCGCAACCCTCCCTCTCCCCCACGGAAACCAAACCGAAATGGATTTCACCCATTTGTCCATTCTGCGGCCGTAGGCAGCCACCCAGGCCACCGCACCTCCACCAGTTGACACTGACGACAACCTCTACCAGACCCAGCCACCACGAGGTTCCGTTTCCCTCTCCGTCGCACACTGCGATTTGCACCCAGAAACCCATTTGAGGTGTAGAAAGAAAAAAAAATATGCGAGAAACAGAAAAAAAAAAAAAAAAAAAAACAAGATGCAGAAGCTAGTGGCAAAATCAGATGAGTACCAAAGGCGAGAAGAAATCTCAACAGCACGGGAATTTTTTTTTCTTCCTCCAGTTGAGTTTGAAAATTGTTCTACAAATCTGGAAAAGCAAGAGACGTTGCATTTCATCTCTTGTATGAAAAGGCCAGATATTTTAAGTGTCGCACCACGAAAATAGATCATGCTAACTGAACGAAGAAGAGTAAAATTGTAACTGAGAAGAAAGAAATTTCATAGAAGGCAACGAGAAAAAAAGAGGGTGCTGGACGGAAGAACTATTCACTACTGTTGATTTTATACATGCTTTTAAGTATTAGGAAGATATATATAAACTTTCGTAGATTTGATTGGTCACATTTTTAGGGGTTGATATGTCTATGTATCTCTCTCCCAATATTTCTATCTGATCTTTAGTTTGGGACACACAAGTAAAGCCATTGTTGTTTGGACCAATATTATAAAATATGAAATGGAGGTTGGTTGTCAGAGGCAAGCCACATGTGATGACCTTGACCGGCCTGCATGCTCTAAATTAAACTTGCTTTTAAGTTTGCAAGTTTGTAATTTGTTTGATATGATATGCTAAACAGATTTTGATGATATTGATGATGTCGAAATCTGTCCATTAAATATTTACCATTCATTTAAAGTAAAATGAAAGTAACGGGCTATCACGTGTAGTGGTAATCAGATAGAAAATGACTACTGCTAAGAGACCATGGTCCCCAACCAATTGAAAGTAGTCTGTATAGGTCTCTTTCCTTTATTGTAATTTTATGTATAAAAAATTCTAAAAATACAACTTTTGTATTTTGTTATTACAATAAGTACTAAAGGGTTGTTTCTTGTACATGTACAAGATTAATAGAAATGATAGATAAAATTTTAAAATTATTTTTAATTTAAAATTAAAAAAAATGAGGAATACTTTATTCATAAATAAATTTAATAAAAATAAATCAACAAATTGATATGATTTAGTGTAATATTAGATTGTAAAATTATTTTTTATTATAAAATAAAACTAACGTAAATCATATGAATCAATAAAAATAATATATTATATATAACAGGAATCGGACATCCAAAAATTGTCCAATTATTGCTTGCTGCTTGGTTGGAAAGAAAGAACGTTGTAAGGCAGAAGCTTTTGAGAGTATTCACATTCCCTTCCCAATAAATTTTCTTATAATTTAATTAAAAAATATAATTTTAAATTTTTTTCCTAAATTTTATTTATCTTTTAAAAACATTTTCCATCGGATTTCTTTTTCTTTTTCTATTCTATTAAAATAATTTTTTTGGCCATTTTCATATTTTTTCAATATAATTTAACTAAGTACCGCATGTGAGGAAGCGGATGAGAATTCTATCAACCAGATGATAAGCAACTTCAGTATGTTCAAAATCACAATGAGAATTCCAGTTTCAACTCCGAGCTACTTTCTTCGTAAAAATGTTAAACGATTACTGTCTTTCTTACATCTTCTTCTTTTTGTACATGTACTTCTTGTGTTCCCCTGTTGTGACTGATATATACAGGGAAAAATCTAGATTACAAGCTAACTATTCACGGTTGGAGCTCCACCAGTACACAAATTCCTTTGTGACTGGTATGGTCTTAACTTCTATAACTCTTTACAGACAAATCATCTGAGAGACCACACTCTGCCTAAAACTGAAATTTCAAACCCCACCCTCCAGAGGAGGACAGAACTTTCACTCTATGGACAAAATGTCCAAGAAACTATTTCTTTTTTATTATTAACCTAAAACAGAGGAAATAGTAGAAAATATAAATGATACATGAGAAAATAGCGAAATACAGTTTGAAAAGCTGTGGATCCACATTTTCAATTTTAGAGGAAATAAAAAGAGCAAACACAAGGTGTGTGATGGACATGCGCCACCCTGAAGTACATCGGATAGTCGAGTCTGAAGAAACCGATGGCCCTGGTCCCAAAAATGGTGCGCGTGGTGGTAGAGTTCTCCTTGCGGTGGCGTGTGTTTTGGATCGCGCGTGTGGCTCACGCACCGTTTCGTTCGACAAGATTTTTCACTCGTTTAAAGGATTGGTTCCTTGGGAATCTTGTGGTGGGGCGCGTGATGGTTGCGGGGCTCCGGAGTATAACAGATCGGCATTTCGCCCTCCTTTATAAGAAAAACACACAAAACTAGAAAAATAAAAGAAAGAATTAGAGAGAAGAGGGAGGAGGGAGGAGGGATGAGGGAGGGAGGAGCCGAAGCTCCAACTCCTCTCCTATGGTCTGGGTATATTGAGGGGGGCTGCTCAAAGGGAGAGAGCGAGAGGTGTCTTCCCTTGTAACAATGTTGACTGTAATTTTGATCTATTACCCTTTCTTTTGAAACTCCAAGCATTTTAATTTTTGTTTTTGTAGTACTGTAGTTTCCATATCAGATTTATGTAGGTGACTCGTGGCCATTAAGTAATCATTCATGTATATCTATTATGGGTGTTATTTGCAAATGTTGGGATAAGGCACCTCAAGTTCGAACACCAACTTAAAAGCTTTAAGTGAGAGATAGATATGTTAAGTGTGTCTTATAATATTTATTGCTATAGGTAGAAATATTTTGGACAATATTAAATGAGCAATAAAAAGTATGAAAGCCAATTTGATATGTTTTTTTCTCTCTCATTTTAAATTCTTAAATTCGGACAAGAAGTTGAGGGAATTTTTTGCTTTTACCATGCAAAAGTAGCTATATATATATATATATATATATATATATATTTATATAACATAAGTAAAGCCATTGTTCTCATAAAAAAAAAAAAAAAGCCATTGTTGTGTGGACCATTATTATAAAAGATGAAGAAAAATACTACTTTGTTTATTTAACTTGCTCACTCATTTTGATATCTCATGTATTTTAATTTTTTTTATTTAATAGTTAAATAAGTCATTATTAGTATATTGATATTTTTTTATATTTCTTAAAAATGTTTTAAAATAATAAAAAAATCTAAATAAAAAATTGAAAAAAAATAAAAAAATATTTGTAACCTAGCAATTAGCTTGAGGGGTGCACTAGAGTAGCACCACCCACTACAAGGAAAATGGGCTTTTGTGGCCATTTAATTGCGGCGAAAAGATCATTTGTGACCAAAACAGACTAATTTTAGCTGTAAATAGTCATTTTGCTGGAATTAACTGGCTGCAAATAAGCAGTTTTCTTGTAGTGACCCAAAGATGAAAGGGAGACCGACCTGCATGCTCTAAATTAAACTTCCTTTTAAATTTGCAAGTTTGTAATTTGTTTGCTGATATGATATGCTAAACAGATTGATGATATATATTGATGATGTCGAAATCTGTTCATTAAATATATACCATTCATTTAAAGTAAGAAAGTAACGGTCTATCATGTGTAGTGGTAATCAGATAGAAATGACCAGTGCTGAGAGAAAATGATACCCAACCAATATCGGTGGGTTTGGATGTTGAAGTGAGATGAATTGAATTGAGTTAATAAAATATTATTAAAATATTATTGTTTATTATTATTATTATTATTTTGAGATTTAAAAAATTTGAATTATTTATTATATTTTATATTAAAATTTGAAAAAATTATAATGATAAATTGAGATGAGTTGAAATGAGTTGAGATGAGCTCAACTTCCAAACGAAGGTCTCTTTCATTTATTGTAATTTTATGTATAAAAAATTCTAAAAAAGACGACTATTAGAGAACTAGTCGTCAACAACCTCCTCCTCCTCATGTACAGTACACGACAATAATTCTAGTTAACTTTAAAAGAATTTTGAGAGAAAGAAAACGTACAGAAACCAACAAACCAAATTGCAACAACCAACATTTGGAAAAGAAGACACGATTTAAATAAATTTAATAAAAATAAATCAACAAATTGATATGATTTAGTATGATAAATTAAATTATAAAATTATTTTTTATTATAAAATAAAACTAACGTAAATCATATAAATCAATAAAAATAAAATATTATACAGTACCGGACATCCAAAAATTGTCCAATTATTGCTTGCTGCTTGGTTGGAAAGAGAGATCGAACGTTGTTAGGCAGAAGCTTTGTCAACTAGATGAGAAGCAACTTCAGTATGTTCAAAATCACAACGAGAATTCCAGTTTCAAATCCCAGCTACTTTCTTCGTAAAAATGTAAAACAATTGCTGTCTTACATCTTCTTCTTTTCGTACGTGTACTTCTTGTGTTCCCCTGCTGCATATTCCGAGGCTAGAGACATTTTGAAGCTCGGCGAGAAGATTACAGACAATGGAACAACTCTTATCTCCGCTGGAGGGAAGTTTGAACTGGGATTCTTTACACCTATGGGAAACTCTAGCGGCATCAGGTTCGTCGGGATATGGTATCACAGTTGGCCAAATCAAAGTACTGTTGTGTGGGTTGCCAACCGTGACGACCCGATACCGAAGGGTTCCACTGGGGTTTTTGGAACTGAAGAAGATGGAAACCTCAGGGTATCGGACACCACTGGCACTGGGAATATTTACTGGTCTCCTTTTATCCGAAGAACCCCCTCTAAAAGGGAAGTGAAACTCATGGATTGTGGAAACCTGGTCTTAACCGATGTTGTTAATGGCAGGGTGGTTTATCTGTGGGAGAGCTTCAAATATCCAACTGATACGTTTCTTCCAGGTATGGAAATGGTGGAAGACGGCCTAGAGTTGGTTTCGTGGATAGGAAGGGATAACCCGGGAACTGGGATTTTCAAATTTAAGCTACAAGAAAGGGATCGGTATGTCGTTTCAAAAAATTTGGATGAATACTGGGTAAGTAAAAGTGAGTTCCTCAGTTCGGATGAGATGCCTGATGCCATAGCTAAGTTACTATCATATTCCAACTATTCTGGCCGCTCGATCCAAGAATCAAGGTTGGTGATGAATTACTCAGGGCAGTTACAGTACTGGTATTCTCAATCTTTGATGTTGTGGGTACCGGAAAACCAGTGTAGCATTTACGATGCATGCGGAAAATTTGGCAGCTGCAATATTAACAATAGGTTAGTATGCAAATGTTTGCCGGGGTTCAAGCCTAGTAGTCCGGAGAATTGGAAAGCTAGAGATTTTTCTGGCGGGTGTACCAGAATTTCGACAGCACTCGGCCCCAGAGACAAGTTCTTGAGATTAAAGATGATGAAAGTGACCGACCCAGATAAAAAGGAGTTGGTAGAAGATGAAGACGAATGCAGAGAGTTGTGCCTTAACAGCTCCCGGTGCCAGGCTTACTCATATACAGATAATGGAGACAGGAAAGGCCGAATCGGTACTACTACTAACTGCTCAATTTGGACGGAGGAAGTGCGTAATCTTCAAGAGGAGTACACAGATGGTCGTGACCTCTTCGTCCGCGTAGCTGAATCTGATAGAGGTACTTCTTTCACATATTTGAATATGCTAGAATAACCTGATTTGGCTACTGTGGCAAAGGATATTTTGGAAGAATAATGATAGTTACTGCCTAATACTACCCATCTATTACTATTTTTATATTTGATTTTTTTAAAATTTTTTATTTTACTTAATGATTAAGGAAGTAAGTATTAATAAAGTTATATATTTTTTTAATTCATCCTTAGGAAAGATTATTTTTATTTTTTTATTTTTTAAATGTATGGCAGTAGTCTCTATATTATGCTTGATTATGACATTAAGTTTCCCTCGAAATCCATAGTTCGATGTAAATTTTTGGGAGAAAATTGAAACTTAACCTCGTTTGCTCATAATCACCTGTTCCCCTTGGGCTGCCAGTGTGTTTACACAAGTAGTTATATTTCAAGCAGCTTGCTACCTATAATAATCTAGACATGTTTATAACACTAGGTGGGCTTAAAGTTCATTTTTCAGTGTATAATTACTATTTCATGCTCCATACATCTGCAGAAACGACTGCAAGGAATTGTGAGCCTTGTGGCACAAACATGATCCCCTATCCACTGAGCACCAGTCTAAATTGTGGTGACACAACGTACTTCAGTTTTTACTGCAACATGTCCTCTGGCCAGGTCAGCTTCAACACTCCCAGCGGCAGCTATCGTGTAACTAGTATCAATTCAAGTATGCCAACCTTTTTCATCCGTCCTAATGCTAAAAATACAAGACTAGATCTGCGGCTCAATCCGTCATTGCCATTTTATATAAGCGATGATGGTTCCGGCAAGTCTAGTTCGGAAGTTGAAGATGAAGTGGAGATTGGTTGGGAGCCACCAGGGGAACCATCCTGTTCTTCATTGGCAGACTGCAAGGATTGGCCACAATCAACTTGCAATCCAACAAGACATGGAAAGAGGTGCCTTTGCAACCGAAACTTCCAATGGGATCCTTTAAATCTAAATTGTACCAAAGGTTAGTTAGGACACTATTTTATATGCATCTTACAGAGTATTGTTGCTCTGCTAGTGAAAATAGAATAAGATCATTGTGACGGTATAGCAAATTTGCAACGGGGGAACTGTCCTACTCGAATCATTTCATTGTTTTAATCAATTATGATAATTAGACCCAAAACCTGCTCCATTGCGCTGGCTACAACTGATGTTATATCCTGCTTTCCAAAAGCTTTTCTTTTTCTTTATGTACTATCACATCTAGTTTTACCTTAGAAATTGGGATGTTTCCTATAATTTTTAAAATACTTTTCAGCAATATCATGAATACCTTGCACTAACAATGAATTATACAATAAAAATACTGTTGAACCTCTGATTTTTCCATTTGAACTTGTTCACTCTCATGGCAAGTTATTTTCTGCTACACATATCGAAGTGATACTAATTTCTTCTTTCTTCCATGTAGAAAGTGAATCTCCTCTTGTACAAGGTGCTTCTCCTAAGCCTTCGGGAGAGCCTTCAGAAAGCAAGGTGAAATTGCTTCTGATTATTGTGTCAACTTTAGCATGTGTGATTGCTCTCACATGTATCATTATAGGCATATATATATGGAGAAAAAAGATTTCCAAGACACAAGGTAACTGATTTGTGCTATAGGAAATCTCTAGTTCTGTCCATTTAAATCAAAATAAAACCAGTTAGTTCTTTTATGTAGTTTAACTAATAATCATGATTGTCTTCGGAACACAGCAAACAGAGAAAGTAATAGAAGAAACCGAGCACTTCACACATTACACAGTGAGAGACATGTCAAAGATTTGATTGACTCGGGTGAGATCAAAGAAGACGATGAAGGCATAGATGTCCCCTTTTTTGACATGGAAAGCATACTAACTGCTACAGATAGCTTCTCAGATGAAAACAAACTTGGACAGGGGGGCTATGGGCCTGTTTATAAGGTAATTTCAGAAACATTGATTTATATTTCATGTTCCTGAATACTAGTTAAGTGGTAACATTCTGGGTATGGTAACTTGGTCCCAGGGCACATTTCCAGGAGGTCAAGAAATTGCTGTAAAGAGGCTCTCAAGTGTCTCTGGACAGGGCTTACAGGAATTCAAAAATGAGGTCGTGTTGATTGCCAAACTCCAACATAGAAATCTTGTTAGACTTCGAGGGTATTGCATAAAAGGAGATGAAAAGATTTTGCTCTATGAGTACATGCCAAACAAAAGCTTAGACTCATTTATATTTGGTTAGTTTCTAAACCGAATTGCTGATTTTCTCCAGTGCTTGTCTGCTTGATAAATTGAATCTTGCCTTGATTAAAGCTGACTTGTTACTGTTGCTGAAATTGTTATCTTCAATGCATAATGGAAAACATGAAGATCAAAAGCTAAGCGTGCTTTTGGATTGGAAGATTCGATTCAACATCATCTTGGGAATAGCTCGAGGACTTCTTTATCTTCACCAAGATTCCAGATTAAGGATTATCCATAGAGATCTGAAAACCAGCAACATTCTTCTAGATGAGGAGATGAACCCCAAAATATCTGACTTTGGCTTGGCGAGGATTGTTGGAGGCAAAGAAACTGGGGACAACACGACCCAAGTAGTTGGAACTTAGTAAGTTTCTCCCAGACAGTTTACTTATGGAAGCTGATCTTTCTCTACTGTATCACAATTTTCAATCTCGTAACTCCTGTTAGACAAAAGGCATACAAGTGCCAACTTTATCCATGCACTGATAATCATTGTTATGCAGCGGCTATATGTCTCCAGAGTATGCGTTAGATGGACAATTCTCATTCAAATCTGATGTTTATAGTTTTGGCGTTGTTCTCCTTGAGATTATAAGTGGAAAGAAGAACACACGATTTTATCAGTCACAACAAGCCATGAGCCTTATAGGATATGTAAGCATGTTGGATTTTCATATATTATGATTATTATTATTGACTTTATACTTGGTACCAACTTATTTAACAAATGTCTCAGGCATGGAGATTGTGGGTAGGAAACATGGTGTTGGATTTAATGGACCAGACACTGCATGAAGTTTGCAATGCTGACCAGTTCGTGAAGTGTGCTAACATTGCACTCCTATGCGTACAAGAAGACCCAAATGACCGTCCCACCATGTCCAATATTGTTACCATGCTTGACAGTGAAACTGCGACAGTTCCAACTCCGAAAAAACCAGCTTATCTTCCAACTCCAAGGAGAGACCTTTCTAGCACAGCTAGTTCTTCTAGTAGACTAGACACACATACAGAAGTAACTGGTAGTCTAGGAGAAACAAAATAATGTATGATTCTCAGATTGTGTTGGATGTGAAGCACCCTGAAGCTTGCTCTGTGATTAGTTAGCTTTGTAGTGCACTTGTTGTTGCTTGATTTGTTTAAAATTGTAGTCTGAAGCATTGTGTATTCCTCTGCTGTTCTGCTGCTTATATACCGCTCAACTTTGGTTTTACCTAAAATTGTGCTGGAAATGTAGTACTGTACAGATTGGAGCAGCTCTGTTTAGGTCGCACTATAGTTGCAGGAAAAAATGAAGTCTTCAAGGCTCATCATCCGTTCAAGTTGTACTCGGATGTGCATTGAATTTGATTGATCCAAACCTTTATTTGACAAGTTCTGGACTGGAGCTTTTGAAACAAAGGGAATTTTGCAGTGTGGTGTGCAAACGAGTTTCTCCTTGACTTATATAATTTATCATTTCGCTCAATCGTTTGGTTGAATCTTTTTTTTTTTTTTTAATTGACTTTATAATTGATCCAAACCTTCACCAATGCTCTGTATAAAACCTTCTTACATTCCTTCCTCGTTTGTGGTCACAATCACATTAACCTCTTGAGGAATAGGTCATAGGTACTCCAACTGTGGACTAGATTGAGGATATCTGTGTCCCTAGCTGGGTGAATGTCCTTTGCTGTTTTTATACCCGTTTCTACACTTCTCGTGTGTTAATTTAGGTGGTTGATGTCTGTCTCCCTCCTGACTAATCAAGAATCTACGATGCATAAGTATTACTACTAGAAGATGGATTTGATAGACTGCTAGTGCAGACTGAAGCTGAAGATTGTTGTACTGTTTTGAGTCATAAGAAGGGAGATGCAGATCGACTATGGTCTTAATATGTCATTATCGTCATATTATTAAATTAGCTCCAAACATTAAGTGGTAGGTTATGTTTTATGAATGGAAACCCGCGTAATCGCATCTTGAATTCTTTCCCACGTGACAGAGAGGTGGAAAAAAAGAGAGGAAAAGATCAAAACCAGTGGTGGGCCACAACAAAAGCTAACAAAATCCGACAACAATCTTGACCTCGCTGGCCGATTTGCTTTCCAATAATTCAGCTTAGTCTAGTAAATTACCCTTCTGAGTGCTGATTATTATTATTATTATTATGGTGCTTTATTATACATTATTACTCTTTGAAAGCTACAACCTTTATTTATGTTTGTTTGGAGCCATTGAATAATGAGAAATACTCTAGTCACAAAGTAATTACATAAAAGTAATCTCACAAACTGATGTGTCTTGATGCGATCTGTCATATTGTAAAGTTACTTTTATTATAATACAGGTCTGACGGCTCATATGGAGTCACGTCAATTTGTGAGTTTATTTTTGTGTAATCCCTTTATAGGTGTAGCACTCCTCTTGAACGATTAAACTCCTCTGTTAATTCAAACATTCAAGGAGGATATGGTTGTATTAAAGTTCATCTAGATATGGATTTATTGCACTAATAAAACATGTCTTTTATCCCAGTGAATTGGTGATTAGTAAAGAGATAAGCTGAGAATTGGGGGCACTGTATAGATATTCTAGATAGCGTTGCGTTTTTCATTTTTTTGTTCTGGTAATAAGCATATAGGCCAATATGTTAACCTGACCCCTGAATAGATATTCTTTTCATTTCTATTTATTTCCGAGCCGGGGCTGTTTAACCCTTTCAAATACGCAGAACGATGGTAATAACTACGGCTGGCCAGGACAATATCGTCACTGTCCTTGTGAAAGTAGCCATGCATCCAGTTTTTCAAACATATTTCAACCCCGTCCACCCAATCATAATTACTTTGCTTTTTGCGCTTATAAATTAATGCGTGGGGGCAGCCTTGTGGAGAACAACTTTGAGCAGTTTCTCAGAAAGGCAACAAAATGTGAATTTTGGGAACCGAACTGTGGAAATTGCATGATTAGCTACCACTGTACGCTTCCTAGTTAAGTAGAAAATTCTAACTAATTTGATTTGATCTCAATCGTAAGCAAAAGGAGAATGAGATCAAAGACCATCATCATTACTCGGTCTGTAAAACACATGCCGCCTACGGCCATCTCCTTGTTGTATTCATTTTTACTTTGCTCATCTTTTTTATTTTGCGCCGCAAGAGACACCATAATATTTAGCAGATTGGTAAGCGATGATCAAGAAGATAATCTTATTTCAGCAGGAAAAAGATTTGAGCTCGGGTTTTTTACTCCTAGTGAAACCTCTGACACTAGAAGATATGTTGGAATATGGTACTACGGTTCGAATCCTCGAACTGTTGTGTGGGTTGCCAATCGAGACAACCCGCTTTCAGGCGATGATGGTGTTTTCGCCATTGCAGAAGATGGAAATCTCATGGTGTTGGATGGAAGTGGGAAGCCTTACTGGTCGACAAACCTCGAAACTTCATCGTCTATGTACCGAACAGCAAAGCTAATGGATACCGGGAACCTGGTTGTGAGCCATGAAGAACAAGAAAATCACTTGGAGATTCTCTGGCAGAGTTTTGACTACCCAGGCGATACATTTCTCCCAGGGATGAAAATGGATGAGGATTTAATATTGACTTCATGGAAAAGTTCTGATGATCCAGCACCTGGGAACTTCACTTTCCGGCAAGATCAAGAAGGAGAGAACCAGTTCATCATCTGGAAAAGATCGTTAAGGTACTGGAAAAGTGGAGTTTCAGGGAAGATCATTAGTTCTGATGAGATGCCCACTGCTATATTTTTCTTGTTATCGAACTTTACCTCGGTCCACAATGATTCTGTGCCACATCTCACATCTTCATTATACAGTGATACGAGGCTGGTAATGACATTCTCGGGCCAAATTCAGTATTTGAAATGGGATACAGAGAAGATTTGGTCATCGGTTTGGTCAGAACCAAGGGACAGATGCAGTCTTTATAATCCCTGTGGAAATTTTGGTAGCTGTAACAGTAAGAACGACATTATGTGCAAGTGTTTGCCTGGTTTCAAACCCAGCTTGCCGGAGAAATGGAGCAGGGGAGACTTTTCAGGAGGCTGCACAAGAAAGTCGATATTATGCGGCAAAAATACTCAGAGTGATACATTCTTGAGTTTGAAGACGATGAAAGTTGGAAACCCAGACTCTCAATTTAATGCCAAGAATGAATTGGCATGCAAACTAGAGTGTCTTAATACCTGCCAGTGCCAGGCTTATTTGTATGAAGTAGCTGAGATTACACGACGGGGTGGGACTGGCAGTTCTGCATGCTGGATTTGGTCGGAGGATCTCAACAATCTTCAGGAGGAGCATGACGGTGGCCGTAACATTTATGTACGCATAGCAATTTCTGATATAGGTACCACTCTTTCAATATCTTCAAGTTATTCTTGACTTATGAACACCAATAAATACTTAAATGACTTGTAAACAATAACGTTTTTAAGGTGGAAAACTCCCCTATTAAGGCCCCTTGGGCTTTAATTTTGCTTAATTCTCTCAACTCTGTGAGTTATAAGATGTCTGAGTGCCAGTCAGGACCTTCCAATGCTGGATTTATGGGGATATATTCCGAATGCTCTTATTTTATGTTTCCAAGGGCTGGACAAGTGAATCGCGTCATGAATTAGACTATCTTTACATAGCAGTTGAGCCCAAGCTTGTTGGATGATGATTTCTGACTTCGAAGTTCTAACTTTGCAGAATCAACAACAAGAAATTGTGAGACTTGTGGCACATATATGATTCCCTATCCCCTTAGCACTGGACCAAAATGTGGTGATCCAATGTACTTGAATTTTCACTGTAACATCTCCACAGGCCAGGTCAACTTTGAGGCACCTGGCAGAAACTACCGAGTAACGGCCATCTATCCAGAAACCCGAAAGTTTATCATCCAAATAAACGGTGCAGACAGCTGTGGCAATAAGAACGCACAAGAGAAAGCACTACAGCTCAACGAGTCATTACCGTTCAATGTGATCAGCTGGTGCAATACTAAGCCAGCCAACTATAGTTCTGACTTGTCATTTGAAGCTGAAGATGAAGTTGAGATTGGTTGGGATCCACCACCGGAGCCAACTTGTTCTTCACCTGCAGACTGCAAGGACTGGCCAAATTCAACTTGCAATGCAACAAGAGATGGGAAGAGAAGTTGCCTTTGCAATGCAAACTTTATATGGGATAGCTTGAGCTTGAATTGCACTCAAGGTGAGCATATATTGAGCAAAAGTATGAAATCTTGTTCATCATGTAAGTGATTTAGTTTTTGGATGTGAAAGGATTAGGCCAATGCTGCTAGGGTCAGTGGCATTGCCAGAAAGAATAATGTCAAGTCAAGAATGAACAAAAGATTGCAACTCATTACTATTTCCTGCCTAATCGTGAGATGTCTTTCTTTCGTTCTTCCAGGTGGTGATAGAAAGCAAACAGATGGACGTTCAAGAGGAAAGATGTCCTTGTCTGTGATTGTTGTAATTGTTTTTACAACTGTATTTGTCCTAATTATTCTCTCCAGTACTATTTTTTATATCTATTTTTGGAGAAGAAGGATGGCTAATACACAAGGTAAACTAGTAACTATAAGACATTGCTTATATTGCCAAAACGAAGAACTTCCAAGTTTTAAGAGTTCTTCAACAAAAAAGGCCCGTAACAGAGTAATACAGTTTTCTACTTGACATCAGAAAACAGGGAAGCTCCTCAGAAAAGTCCAGTGTTTCACTTGTATGACAACGAGAGACGTGTCAAGGACTTGATTGAATCAGGCAGGTTCAAAGAAAATGATGCAAAGGCCATAGATGTACCGTTTTTCGATTTGGAAAGCATACTAGCTGCTACAGATAACTTCTCAAATGCAAACAAGCTTGGCCAAGGGGGCTTTGGTCCTGTTTACAGGGTAATCTTCCTTTTTTCTTGATAATTAAAATTGGATTTCAATTTGCTCCTCGTTAAAAACATGGTCTCGTATTTTGGAATCCTGAATCAGGGAAAATTTCCAGGAGGACAAGAAATTGCTGTAAAGAGGCTCTCGAGTGGTTCTGGGCAAGGTCTAGAAGAATTTAAGAACGAGGTCGTGTTGATTGCCAAACTCCAACATCGGAATCTGGTTAGACTTTTGGGCTATTGTGTCAAAGGAGATGAAAAGATGTTACTCTATGAATATATGCCCAACAAAAGCTTAGACTCCTTCATATTTGGTCAGTCTCTACATTTTATTTCTATTGCATTTCATTGCATGGTAGGGTACATTGATGAATAAAGCTAACTTATAATGTTATGTAACTGGGTTGGAAAATCTTGATATTTAAAGATCGAAAGCTATGTGTGTTGTTGAACTGGGAAATGCGGTTCAATATCATTCTGGGAATTGCTCGAGGGCTTCTTTATCTTCATCAAGATTCTAGGTTGAGGATCATTCATAGGGATTTGAAAACCAGCAACATTCTACTAGATGAGGAAATGAACCCCAAAATCTCTGACTTTGGCCTCGCAAGGATTTTCGGAGCCAAAGAAACTGCAGCAAACACGAACAGGGTGGTCGGAACATAGTAAGTAAAGTATACATAGAGCTTAGTTCTGTATGCATTGTATAACCAAAACTTCTTGCTAGAATTCTATCACAATTACTTGCAATCCCTATCTTTCTTTGAGAAAAAAGCACCATATATTCACTTACCATGTTACTGATTATTTATATATTTTGTTATGCAGTGGCTATATGTCCCCAGAGTATGCATTAGATGGGCTTTTCTCTGTCAAGTCTGATGTTTTTAGCTTCGGTGTAGTTGTGCTTGAGATTATTGGTGGAAAAAGAAACACAGGATTTTTCCAACCTGAACAAGCTTTGAGCCTTCTAGGTTATGTAAGTTTTAGTGAATGTTTCCCCACCCATTAACCTTATGCATAATCATACTCTTAGTGACAGTAGTTCCATTTTTTAAATTGATTACAGGCATGGCATTTGTGGAAAGTAGACAAGGCTCTGGATTTAATTGACCAGACACTCCTTGAAAGCTGCAATGCAAATGAATATTTGAAGTGCCTAAATGTTGGGCTCTTATGCGTGCAAGAAGATCCAGATGATCGTCCAACCATGTCTAATGTAGTTTTCATGCTTGGCAGTGAGACTGCAACTCTTCCAAACCCTAAACAGCCAGCTTTTGTTGTTAGGCGATGTCCTTCTAGCAGAGCTTCTTCTTCTAGTAAACCTGAAACGTGCTCTTATAATGGGTTAACAGTCACTATAGAGGATGGGCGATAGCGCTGCATGGAGATTTGAATGAGTAGTCTTGTACCCTCCCTGATCACCAACGTTGTTAAGTTTTAAAGGCATTAACCTCAAATTTTAGAAGCTAGCTGTCCCCACACTTCTTCTGGGTTACTGATAATGTTATGCTGGATGTAGCTCTCTTTCTGGGTGAATATTGCCGGGAATTCACTCTTTTATTTTATTTGGAATTTACGCATCTTAATTCAATGACAGTTAGGCAGATTTGACAAGAAAAATTTCAGATTTTCTTGCAGACAACATTCTCCTTTTGCTTCTAAAGTGATTTATGCCCCTTTCCCAACAAAACAAAAAAAATGCATTAATATAATTATTTATGTCACTGCCGTTGAGCCTGTTTCCATGCTAAAGCTTTTATCGAGCACTGAGTCAAGTCGTCTGTCTGGATTTGCTTTTAAATCAAGGTCCTTAGTTCAAGAATGCTTGACTTTTAGAAGAAGAGCACTTCTCCTAGAAAGCAAATGTAAGACAATATTCTGGAATGCAGCCGAAGGAAAAAAAAACAAAAAATTGACTAAAGCAGGAAAGCTTGACTGAATCGAAGGAACAAAAGTGAAATTTTTTAGTAATGTACACGTACCACTAGAAATACGACTTGAATCAATGCAAATCACGAGTTTATAAAAGAAGATAAATGATAGTTGCAGTCGTGAATACGTAAATGCTGCACAATTATTTTGAAAAAAGTAAATATATATAGGCCTCACATAATTTTTTTTTTTAATAATAGACTTCCACTCTTTTTTAAAATAACTGTACGACATTTGCATACTCCATAATTATATGTAGTATTACTGTACTAAAAAAGAGAGCGGATTTTGAGCATGTCACCTCCATGTTGCATGGGAATAGACGTGGATGTTAGCTTTTTGATATTGAGCAACAAAGTTCCCTCAATTGTTTCCGTTCTAGTACAAAAACAACCTTGCTTTAATTTAGTGATAATACACAAATATTGCTTTAATTTAGTGAGGAAATACACAAAAATTTATTTATATATTGTGCCAAAATATATAATCATCATAAGTTGTAATGGACAACCTTTTTAATCTTTGTTTTAAAATTCAATAAGATTTACGAATTCATTGTTTATATGTAAAACTAAAACTCATAAATTAAGAAGAAAAAAAGGCACTCAATAAAAAAGCAAAAAGACCATACCAGTTCTATCCTTTTATGAAGGATGATGTTGAGTTGTCTCTTAGACGTTTGTTTGTAGAGAGCATCAGCAGCAGTGAAGACTAGACTAGTCACAAAAAGAAATAGTATATTGGTAGAATTCCAAATGTATTATTTTTGTTTATGATGTTATGTTTGATATGTGAACATCTCAAAATGTATTTGCTTATGGATTTAAGTTTCTTCACAAATGAATAATAATAATTTCCTTTAAAAAAAGAAGAAGCAAAAAGACTATATCTAATTGGGTTACTGAAATTATATGACTACTTTTCATTTAAAAGTAGTCATTGTTTTTATTCAAAAATAATTCAACGAGGTAGCTATTGACATGGCTTTGTAGGAGCAATTAGTGCTTTAAAAAGTCACAAAGCTTTATTTTCCTATTTACTAGGAGTAATTTCTCTCCTGGCTTTCGTTGAAAAGTCCCATGTTCATTCGTTAGGTGTGGAATTTGGTGTTGGCCTCTCTATCTTCCAGTCTTGACTCTTGACTCTTGACTCTTTTTTATGTGATCATACTAGCCTAAGCTTTTGTCTTATTAGTTATACAATTATATATCACTATATATTATAATTTACTATAATATTTTACTATATTATATACTATAATATATCACTATATTAAGTCTATAATACAATAATAATATATATTATAATATACTACAATATATTATTATTATATTATTATATACTATAATATATAACATATTATATATATAATATACCGAAAAATCGGATCGAACCAATAAAACCGGAAGTACTAGTTTAGGGTGTAACCGGTACGGTATCGGTTCTTCAAATCTCAAAACCTGTATATATCGGTTCAGTTCTAAAATATGTCCAAAAGCAAAACGAACCGAACCGATTACACCCTTAGTCAAAACTCAGTTTGTTTGGTGATTGCACATCACATGTAGGCCCATTGGTGTATTTGGGGTTTCGAAAATGAGAGATTGTATATAAGGGTGAAAGAAATCGGTGAACCGGTAAACCGGACTGGACTGACCAGGTGGGTTTGGTCTCGTCCGGTACTGATTCCACTTTTTTCAAAATCGATCTGATTTCGATTTTCCTTTTTCTAATACCGGACCGAACCAGACCGGACTTGCTCATATATATATATATTAATTTTTTATAGTATAAAATATTTTTTATATGATTTTTATATTATATATAATTTTTATATATACTATATATAATTATATATAAAATAATTTTGTATTATATAATAAATTACTAATTAATATAATATTAAATTTTAAAATTATATATTATCACTATAGTCTATAATACAATTATAATATACTATAATATATTATCACTATATTGTTATATATTATAATATATATACTATATAATATATCGGAAAAACTGAACTAAACCGGACCGAAACCGGTAAAATCAGAAGTAACCGGTGCGGTATTGGTTTTTTAAATCTTAAAATCAGTATATACCGGTTCGATTATAAAATATGTTAAAACTTGGATTAGTTACACTCCTAATTGTATAGGAACACCCCCCAACCCAAATGAGATACAAACCTTGGTGGATTCATCTACTAGGTCGTATCTCCACTAGCTAGGGGTGTAAAAAAAATTGGTTCATCCGCTACCTAAGGGTGTAAAAAAAACCGGTGAACCGGTAAACTAGATTGGACCGAATCGGTGGGTCCGGTTCTGTATCGAGTTTGGTTCGGTCAGATACCGGTTTTATTTTTCTTAAAATCGATCAAAATCGGTCTGGTTCCGATTGTTCTTGTTCGAAAACCGAATTGGACCGAACCAACCGGTTCGTATATATACTATAATTTTTTATATTATATATAATTCTTATATATAATATATAATTATATATAAAATAGTTTTGTATTATATGATAAATTTCTAATTAATATAATATTAAAATTTAAAGTTTTATATCACTATAGTCTATTGTATTAATAGTTAACTATATCATTATGTATTATAATATATCATTGTAGTCTATAATACAATTAAAATATATATTATAATATACTATAATATATTATCACTATAATACTATACACTATAATATACGATTATATATATATATATTATATATTATATAATATATAATATAGTATATTAAAATTGAAAAATCGGACCGGAACCGGTAAAACTAGAAATACTAGTTTAGGGAGATAACTGGTACGGAATCGGTTCTTGAAAATGTAAAACTAATGCATACCAGTTCGATCGTAAATTTTGTCCAATACTGAACTAAACTGGACTGATTATACCCCTACCGCTGGCTAACTTTGGGCTTTTAGATGGAAAATCTAATACCTTCCTCTACTCCATTATGCAATGAGGGTACCTGCGCCTATAATTATTGCAAGTTCCTCTTAATTTCCTGATATTGTCTCCCGATGAAGTTATTATAATTACCCAATTTGATGAAATCAAATGTGTGACAAATAGTAAGACTGTTCATCCGGGTTCCGGACCGGATTTCCGGGTATACCCGACCCGGAACCCGGCTTCAAACCCGGGCCGGGTTTCGGCCCGGATACACCCGGGTTATGAACCGGGCCGGAACCCGGATGAACCCGGGTTTCTACAACCCGGAAATCCGGGTTCCAGCTTCAACCCGGTTTTTTTTTTTTTTTTTTTTTTTTTTTTTTTTTTTTTTTTTAATAAAGGACATATTATTTTAAATACAATATATTCCTGAAAAGGAAATCCTGAGGTCTTGAGGGATCAAAAAATGCCATTTTACCCTGAGTTTTGTCATAGGCAGCAACCTGAAATTGAAACCAAGCAAGGTGACTAAGGATTCCAAGTGCAACATAAGTGGGTATTAATGGCAGCCAGCCAGAGGATTTGCATACCCTGAAAGGAAGAATGTTTAGCCGCTCCAGTCCAGGTGCCATGCTCAATACTTTTTTACCATGGTCAGCATCATATAGATCTCTCTTTTCGACAGGATGGCCCATGCCAGCTGGGTCCCGACCAACAATACAACCCGGAAATCCGGGTTCCAGCTTCAACCCGGTTTTTTTTTTTTTTTAATAAAGGACATATTATTTTAAATACAATATATTCCAGCGTCAACCGGTTTTTTTTTTTTTTACAGTATCTATTTTTTTCAAAAAAAAAAAAAAGCTCAAAAAGGACATAAAATGCATGCAATAATGTAATTCACTACATATTAAATTAAATTACATTACATTACATTACAAAACACAAAATTATAATATATGAAAATTACAAAATGCACTCTGATAACTGTTGATCATATGGTCTTTTGTATCCTATTTACAATTCCTTGCACTTTGCTAACATCAGGCTCTCCATTGTATAAGTGACTTTGCTGGGTTTTTCTGCATACTCCATCATATTAGAGCTTGTCTCAAAAATTATCAAACAATAAACAATTACCATTTTAATGAAATATCAGAAATGAAAGTTGTATCACTATTTCAAACTACTTTGAGTTTATGAAAGGAGAAAGTACTTACTCTAAATTTTTTTCAGCATCAATGGGAAGAGAGACTCACAGCATCCTCTGTTGAAAATGAAGCTAGATGATCATCTAAAAAAATATTAAAAAATAAGTTAGATAGATAATAAACCAAGATAGATAGATATTAAAAAAATATTTCAAGTTTCAAACTTACCTTCAAGGTCCATCGACTGTACGTATTCTTCCAATTCCCGAATGTCGACAGGTTTGGTCCTTAACCAATTTTGGGTGCAAATGAGGGCTTCGACAGTTTCCGGAGACAATGAACTCCTAAAAGGATCCAATATTCGTCCTCCAGTACTGAATGCAGACTCTGAGGCAACAGTGGAAATGGGGGTGGCTAACACATCACGTGCTACCTCAGCAAGGACAGGATAATTGGCGGCATTAACTCTCCACCAATCTAAGAGAACAAAACCGACCGAGTTATTTACACACGCCTCAGACAAATACTTATCTAGCTCCGATCTAAACGCCATAACACCCTGCTCCTCAAGGAATTTGGTAAACATGATCTGAAATTTAGTCGGAGGCAGTGTTGGCTCATTAGAACTCCCCCCACTCGTAGTGTTTGGCCTCCCTTGAGCCACATTAGAACTCCCTCCACTAGCCACACGAAATGTGTTATACTGCTCGATCAAGCGGCCTAAAAGAAGTTTAACCTTGTCCTCTATCTTATCCGCCAACTCATACCCTTTGCACTTTTGCAACCAAAACTTCATTGCCATCATTTTGAATCGTGGATCAAGCACAAAAGCAACATATATCATTAAGTTGAACCTATTTGTGTTACCCCAATACTTGTCATACTTACTTCTCATATTTATGCCCATAGTACAAGTGATAATATCACTACTCAAGCACATATCATTTAATACATCTTCAATTGTGCAAAGTTGCTCAAAATATACATTAGCAGTCACATACAAAGAACCAGAAATGTTCAATGTAACATCATAAAAAGTTTTTAGCAACTCTACAAAAATCCGTGCATTTTTCCAATCATCACTAGTGGGGTTCACAAAATGTTCATCCACAAAAACAAATTGATCAAATGCTTGTTTATGTTTTTCAGCGGTACTCAACATCAAATATGTGGAGTTCCATCTAGTAGGAACATCCAAGCAAATCATTCTCCCAATGATCTTTTCCTTTGCCGCACAAACCTTGAACTTCGCAAATCTTGACGGCGAAGATTTCACATACCTGACGGCATCCCTAATCTTTGTTACAAATTCATAAACATCTTTCAAGCCGTCCATAACAATCAGATTCAATATATGGGCAGCACACCGCATGTGAAGAAATTCACCACCCAATATAGTACAATCATTGTCTTTTATTCTCCTCCTCATGTAATCAACAGCAACATCATTTGAGGAGGCATTGTCAACTGTGATGGTCAAAATTTTATCAACACCCCATTCATGCAATCCCAAGTCTAACACCCTCCCAATAGTTTCGCCCCTATGGTCAGGAATTTGGCAAAACTTAAGTATTTTTTTATGCAATCTCCAATTGCAATCAATAAAATGTGCGGTAATGCACATGTAGTTCATATTTTGCACCGACGTCCAGGTATCGGTGGTAAGACAAATTCTTTGACCATCCAACAATTTCTTTAATTGTATCTTCTCTTCGTTATACAATTTAATACAATCCCTTTTTAAAGTAATTCGGGATGGCAAAGTAAATCGAGACTCTAAATCAGTCACAAACTCAACAAACCCTTCATGCTCCACTAGCCTAAAAGGCAATTCACACCTAATAAAAAACTTAGCGGTTGACACCCTAAGTTTTTCTGCATCATACTTCACTATACCTTGTGGGCTACACACTCTTCCCTCCGCATCCCTCTTAACACTAGATTGACTTTTTCCAACTCTTTTAAGTCTAAGAGGGGAAGTTTCACATGCATTCTGGAGGTGATGTAGCATAGATGAAGTGCCATTCTTGTAGTGGCAACTGTATAGCTTAGCGCAATAATTGCACTGAGCTTTTGGGTTATCGTGGTCAATAGGTTGCACTTTAGTAAAGTGTTCCCAAACCACTGATTGGTTACTAGGTGTTTTTTTTGATTTCTTGGGTAAAGGTGGGATGTAATGGGTAGTCTGTTGAGTATATGTGGATGAATGAGTTGGAAGACTCACATGCTCCTCCACATCTACTGGAATAGACGAGGAGTCACCACCAACCCCTTGGGTCGTACCAATATTACAACTCACAGAATCTTCTTCCATCTGTTATTGAGTAATAAAAAACACCAAACACAATATAATAAATAATCAAACACTAATCCCAACTTTAAAACAATGCTATATCAAAGTAAAACAAAAGAATTAAGAAAAAGAATAAAGAAAGAAGAAGAAAAAATCAAACAATGATGTGATTTCCTTTTATTAATTGCTGCTTATGCTTGATTTTTACTTTGAGGAGTTTATAAATCAAACAATAACAGAGATATAAATCAAAAATCAAACATATAAATAATCATTTCACTGATAAACAATGATTGGGATTTCCTTTTATTAATGATTGGGATTTCCTTTTATTCCAATTCTTGTATAGATTTTAAAGAAAATCAAACAACTGATGATAGATCAACTCAAACGTAAATAATCCATGTTTCTTGCATTTGTTTCACATGCATGCATCTGTTTTCACCCTTTATTTACTAAAACAGGGGAAAAAAGAAAAAAAAAGGTAATCCAATAGCACGTGTGTGGTCTAACTCACTTTGACTTCAAACAGTCAAATCTGGTGGGGTGGGGTTTTGTGCCTTTTTTGTTTGAAGAAAACCTCTTCGCAAACCATCATAATCATTTTTCTAAATTGTGTAAGATCTGTAAATCAAAATCAAGTCGAGAATGCTGTAAAGCAAATTCAGCAGTTTGAATTTTATTTTAAAACAATTACAATATTATATGTTACATGTTTTTAAGTGGAGAAAGAAACTAATAAGAGCCTATGGCTGGTGGCTGGTGGCATCATCAGATAATAACTTGTTTGACCATCACATAAATCTTACACAAATAGATTTACAAAATGACATGGTTTAAATTTCTTGTTTAACAGTTTTGTAACTGTATTAAGGTTTTGTTTAATTCTTGTACATATTAAGGTCTTGTAACTGTATAAAAGCCATGTTTGATTTCTAACCAAGCAATCAAATTTAGCGTCACTTATAATCTAAGATTGTATCAGAAAAGATTATAATCTAAGAATTTGGTTGGTTTTGATAAGTTGCCTAGTTCTAATTATCTAGTAAAGTTTAATTTTGTGTTTCTTATTTTTTCAGGTAAAGATTGGCGATTTGGGTTTGGCAGCAATCGTGGGCAAGAGCCATATGGCACATTCAGTACTAGGGACGCCGGAATTCATGGCACCGGAGCTGTACGAGGAGGATTATACAGAATTGGTGGACATATACTCGTTTGGAATGTGCTTTCTAGAGATGGTGACTTTGGAAATTCCCTATAGTGAGTGTGACAATGTTGCTAAAATATACAAGAAAGTGTCGTCTGGGGTGAGACCTCAGGCCATGAGCAAAGTTAAGGATCCTGAGGTGAGGGCATTCATTGAGAAGTGCCTTGCACAACCGAGGGCAAGACCCTCTGCAGCCGAGCTCCTCAAGGATCCATTCTTCGATGAACTTGATGATGATGAAAATGATGAAATTATAATCGTCGTTTAGTATTATTATTTATTATTATTTTGGAGGGAAATTATTTTGGAGGGAAAAAGAAATAATATTTTCTTGATTTCTTAGCAAACCACATGCTAAGAAATCAAGGAAATACAATCAACAAATAATTCAAAAAATATTCTGATCTAGAATATTCATAGAATGCATAGTAATATTCTTACAATATTGTGATAATATGAAAATCTAACTTCCCTATATATAGATATAGATATATATATATATATATATATATAATATGCTAATGGCCAACACTATAATCCTGATTCCTTAACAGAGAGACTAAAAACTTATTTTTTTTCTTCATTTCTTCCAAAGCACTCATCAAGGTGAGTCACCGCATGAAAACCTCAGAAAGATGAGGGCAAAACAAATCGAGCATCAAGTGTATTTTTGAGTGATTTGGTGACCATGTCTGAATACATTAAATGCAGTTTATCACTTTGTGTTTTCTCAATGTTCCCAGTCTCTAAGAACATAGCAAACAATAAAAGGTAAAATACAAAGTTACACCTGGAGACTTTGAAACTGCCACTTTTCAGTGTATCCCAATTGCTAATGCAACTTGAAAAAGGTTCTGAATGTGACAAGAGAGCCCTACACCTGCTACCCTTGCAATCAAAGCCTTTTTATGTTAATCTCCCTTTTTATGTTTTTTTTTTTATGATGATTTTGCTTTCAGTTCACCTGATTTCTTATTTGCTTCATATGGGTAGTTCTATTCATACATTAAATTGTAAAGAAAATCATGGTGTTATATTACTTCTCTTACTAATATTCTCACTAGTTGCCAGTTGGGACCAAAATCATCATGGGTCTATTCTCGAAACCCACGGCTGAGCCAATGATTCATTGATCTGGACTCCTTCAACCCACATATTTTAGAAATCTTATTCAATTATCTCCATGAAACAGCTAATTATGCAATTAAATATTTCAAATAAGAGATCATCATGATGCGGCGACGGAGATGCGGATTAGGGTTTCGATACAAAACAGTATTCCTACAATATAAGATAGAGAGAGAGTGAGAGAGAGAGAGACTCACGGGGTCACGGCGACGGAGATGCGGCGACGAAGATGATGCGGCGGCAGCAATGGCGCGGCGAGGAGGCACGGATTAGGGTTTTCGTAACGAGAGAGAGAGAGAGAGATAGCGAGACTGCGAGAGAGACGGACTCGGGCTCGGGGGGGGGGGGGTGTTTTCGTTTAGACCCGGGTACCGGGTTTAAAACCCGGTACCCGGATTTGTAACCGTATCCGGACCGGATAGATCCGGGTTTTTCAACCCGAATTTCGGCCCGGATTTAATCCGGGCCGAAATCCGGAACCGGATCCCGGTTTTCCGGGTTTCGGACCGGGCCGGGAAAAAACCCGGCCCAGTTGAACAGTCCTAACAAATAGGCATATAGAGTGAGTCTTACAATATTTATAGTTGTCTATATAAATTTTTCAAACAACATTAAATGCTTAATAAATAGGCCCACTATTTGTTTTTTATTTCTCTTTCACTTAGATCCTAATTTATCATTGGAAAATGATATGTCCCGTGATTTTGCCCTCTCATTTTACCACTCATGTATTTAATTTTTTTTTAAATTTTTTTACTTAATGGTTAAAGAAGTGTCTATATCTTTTTTTAGTTTTACAAATATTTAAAGATATTTAAAAAATATGAAAAAGAAAATAAAAAAGTGGCATTTGGCCTGGGGACACGCCCATCGGTAACTGCTGGGTGGCATAGTAGCAGTCCCCTTTATCATTATATATGTAACATTCTTAGGAGTGAATGTGGCTTAGCTTCATGAAACTACCAGAATGGTATGCCCTTTTTTTATTTGATCTGACCATTGACTATTGATGATCCATTTCCATCAGACTCATTAAGATTGTAATTGGAAAGGGGAAGGATCGGTTTCAACTTTTAACATATATAAGAATAATACATTGGGAGACGTCTCCTAGCATGTGCTGAGGAGGTTTTTTTGCTCTAGGCAAGACAGGTCTCCTACTTAACTCTGAGGAGGAGTGCAGCTTTCTTTTCTTACTCTTTTCTTATTGTTTTCTACATCAAAGATGTGCTGGTGCAAATGGCTGACGAGATTATAGAGAAGTGGGGTGACCTTCGCTTAACTGAGAAGGAACAGACTGCATTAGAGGTTGAGATCACAGAGGAGAGTCTGACAACAAGACGTGGGAAGCTTTGTCTCGTTGTGGCCAAGAAGGATGTCAACTTCAAAGCTTTTAAGACAACCATGCAGAGGGTATGGAAGCCAAGGGGGAGAATCTAGTTCAAGGAAGTTGGTGACAATTTATACATCATTGAATTTCAATATGAGCAAGGCATTCAGAAAGTGCAAAAAGCTAGACCTCGGACCTTTGATCGTAATTTACTCTGTTTGAATAACTTTGATGACTTTGCTGCACCAAAAGATTTATCCTTCACCAAGGAACCAATGTGGGTTCAACTCCACAACATCCCTCTTGGAGGAATGACAAAGGAGGTTGGGGAACAAATTGGGAGAAAGATTGGTGTGGTGGAAGGGGTGGATGCTGATGAGGATGGCATTGGATGGGGTCCTTACCTCATAGTTAAAGTTGTTATTGACATCACTAAGCCGCTAATTCGAGGAATTCTCCTTAACTTGAAAGGTAACAAGTGCTGGATTTCTTTTAAGTATGAAAGGCTACCTAATTTTTGTTTTAAATGTGGTATTATTAAACATAGTGCAAATGGGTGTTAACAATCCTCTAGTGAAAGATCCATGCATAGTAGTTTACAAAGCCAATATGGTGCTTGGCTTCGAGCTCCTACTCAAAAGGTAGTAACTAAAACTCATCATCATAGCAATAATGGGAGGGATCAGTCAACTTCTTGATCCTCAAATCCATAGGTTGAAGATGAAGCTGTAATGGAAACAAAGCCAAGGTTGGAAATGTCTCAAGTCAGTATGGAGAGGAGGCTGAATCACAGGGTGATGATAGAAGGAAAGAGGATTTTTTGGAAAGTTTCCTTCAAGAAAATATGGAGCAATCAAAGGGCCAAGGGTTGTCTTTGGATAAAAGATATCATTTAGAGGGGCCATCTTTGGAATATGCCGGCTCATTTTTGGGAAGGGCTGAGGGATCAGGGGAAACTATTATGGTAACTAATGCTATTGAAGATATTAGGTGCTATGGGGGATCACTGAAACAAGCTGAGAGTGAGCACGATATTGCTATTCCTACTAGCATAGATGATGTAATTAGTATTCAACAACACTCTCCTGCACAAAAGATGGACTATGCGGGGGGCCATCGAGAGTAATAATGAACAACAACACTTACAGACAGAAGATCAGATACTGTTGGCTAATAACGATAAGATTGAGATGCACCACAAGAAAGAGACAAAGTGGAAAAGAAGAGTTAGAGGCAAACAAATATCCCTCACTTTTGAGCCTATTTGTTGGAGTGGTGCTAAGAAGAGAAGCATGTCTCTCACAACATATGGTCTAACTGCTAAGATGGGAGAGGTCATTGGGGAGAGGCATAAATTAAAGAGACAAAAGAATGCTACTTATGTGGAAGTGCACAATCATGTTTTAATGGCAACTAGCCCTGCCAATATCAATGAGTATCCTAAGTTGGAATTGCCGAGGGCTTGGGAAACCTCGGACAGTTAGAGTCCTTAATCTGTTGATTAAGAAAAAGTGTCCCAGCCTGGTTTTTTTTATGGAAACAGAATGCAATAGGGAAAAAATGGAAGCCATTAAAGTTAGACTGAAGTTTGATGGGTGTATGACAGTGGAGAGTCGAGGTAGTAGTTGTGGGCTAGCTCTTTTGTGGAGGAAAAAGTTTGATGTTCAGATTTTTAGTTTCACAAGATGGCATATTAGTGCTGTTATTATTGATAAACATAATAATCAGTAGTGGATGTTTATTGGATTCTATGAACATCCTAAAACCTCTAAGAGGGAGAGCAGCTAGAATTTACTGAGATTGCTTAAAGATGGCATCTCTATCCCATGGGTCTGTGCCAGAGACTTCAGTGAAATCACTTGCCAGAGTGAAAACGTGGGAGCAACATCAAGACCTTATAAGCAAATGGAAAGTTTAGAAAGGCCATTGAATTCTGTTCTTTGACTGACTTACCTACAAAGGGTCAGAAGTTCACCTGGTCTAATAATAGGCTACAGAAAAATTTCACAAAAAAGAGACTTGATTGAGCTATGGCCAATCCAGAGTAGCAGTAGCTTTTCCCCAACAACATTTGTCACATTTTACTTGCAATCCAATCAGATCATTCTTCACTCCATTTAACCCTGACTAGTAATGAGATGACGAGGGCTTGTAGAAAATAGTACATTTTCAAATACGAAGCCTCTTGGGCTTTGAGGGAGGAATGCTCAACCATTATCCAAGACGCATGGAGGAAGGTGGCTAGTGATCAGAAACAGACTTTTTAATTGTCAAAGAGCCTTTCAGAAGTGGAACTTAACTAGCAACAGGCAGACCCCACTATATATCAAGAGGAAAATGAGGAGAATAGCAAAACTTCTGAATGTTGGTGATGGAGACCATATCAGCAGTATTCAGCAGCACCAAGAAGATGTAGAAGTTCACTTAGCTGAAGATGAACTCAAGTGGAAGCAACGTGCTAAACAACATTGGTTGCAACATGGGGATAGAAACACCACTTTCTACCACATGTATGCATCCCAAAGAAGAAAAACTAATTCCATCAGGCATCTGCATGATCATCATGGGCATGTGATTACTGATCAGAAAATGATTGTCTCCAATTTGTTTACATCTTCTAATCCAACTACTATTAATAGTTGTATCTCATGCATGAATTCTAAGGTTACAGATGTAATGAACTTAAGGCTTTTGATGCAATTCTCTGAAACATAATTGAAAGAAGCTTTTTTTCAAATGACTCCATTAAGTCCCCTTGGACCTGATGGCTTTCTAGCCCATTTCTATCAATCTAGCTGGGAGACTATTGGGAAGGAAGAATTCAGGGTGTGAATTCTTTAAAGGGTGTGAATAACACTTTTATCACACTTATTCCCAAGATTAAGGAGCTAAAGAAAGTTTTAGATTTCAGACCAATCAGCCTCTGTAATGTCATTTACAAAGTTGTTGCCAAGGTGCTAGCAAATAGGCTAAAGTCTATGTTGCCTGACATTATTTCAGTTAACCAAAATGCCTTTGTAGCAGGTTAATTGCAGATAATATTATGATAGCCTATGAAACTCTTCGTGTCTTGAACTCTCGTATGCAAGGTCAATAAGGCTTTATGGCTCTTAAATTAGACATGAGCAAGGCTTATAATTGAGTGGAGTGGAACTTTCTTGAAGCAGTCATGGGTAAGCTGGGGTTTGCCTTGAAATGGATTTCACTTGTAATGGACTGCATCACTTCTGTGTCTTATTCAATTTTGCTCAATGGTGATCCTCAAAACTCCTTTGCTCCTTCTAGAGGCTTAAGACATGGGGATCCTCTTTCCCCTTATTGGTTTATTATTTGTGCAGAAGCTTTGACATCCATGTTGAATCAAGAAGAAGCTATTGGTAGCCTCTCTAGTGTTCCAATTGGCAAGGGTCCTATCTATATCAATCACTTATTTTTTGCAGATGATAACCTTCTTTTTTGCAAGGCTAATTCTTTGGAGTGGAGTAGGGTTATCCATATTCTAGAAACTTATGAGAAAGACTCTGTTCAAAGTCTCAACAAAGAGAAGACTTCAATATTTTTCAGTAGGAACTCCAATTGCTACACAACAAACTATCTTGAAGATTGCTGGGGTAAAGTCACATGGCTCTTATGAAAAGTTATGGGGCTTCCTACTGTTGTGGGAAGAGCAAAGGTGGTTACTTTTCATTCACTCATTGATAGAACTTGGGCTAGAATTACAAATTAGAGGACTAAATTCTTATCTGCAGCAGGAAAATAGATACTTCTAAAATCTGTGCTTCAGGCCATTCCAATCTATATAATGAAAATTTTCCTTCTCCCACTTTCAATAATAAAGAGGCTTAATAAAACTTTGAAGATGTTTTGGTGGGGATACAATGAAGATCATTCCAAGATTTAGCAGGTTAAGTGGAGTCAGTTAGGGCAATCAAAGAATCAAGGTGGTTTGGGCTTTAGAGACTTTAAATGTTTCAACATTGCTATGTTATCAAAGCAATGTTGGCGCATCTTAAAAAATCTAGATTCACTTTTAGCTCAGGTTTTCAAGCAAAAGTATTTTCCTCAATCAGACTTTCTTGATGCTAAACTAAGATATAAGCCTTCTTTTGCATGGAGGAGCCTTCTGTCTGGTCACAAATTATTGAAGGCAGGTTTGGTTTGGAGAATTGGCAATGGTCAAAATGTCAGAATTTGGGAAGATAAATGGATTCCATGCTCCTATTCCCACATGATCCACTCTCGAGGTCAAGATGTTGGAAACTATGAATGGGTGTTTGATATTATCAACTCTGACCTGAAGAAATGGAAAGAAGACATCCTTCCAAACATTTTCTCCCAGTCAGATATTGAGCTCATAAGGACTA
Organism: Juglans mandshurica; assembly: GCA_022457165.1. Classification (NCBI taxonomy): domain Eukaryota; kingdom Viridiplantae; phylum Streptophyta; class Magnoliopsida; order Fagales; family Juglandaceae; genus Juglans; species Juglans mandshurica. The sequence continues at coordinate 24,734,523 of CM039620.1, forward strand.
TACCAATTAGCCTTGGTGGAAGAGAAGATCAGTTGGTCTGGTCCTGTATGCATAATGGAGTTTTTTCAGTTAAGAGTGCATACCATGTACAAAAAAAGATGGAGACCCACAAGGAAAGGGAAACTTCCCAAGGAAGAATGCAAAATGCTATTTGGAAGTCTATATGGAAGCTACAAGTGCCTAATGTTGATATTATTCATCCCAATTGGTCAGTAGTGGACTTTTGAAATTGCTCTGTAGAATCTGGGATTTCCTTTTTTGGCTTTTGTTGGTTTTCTCGCTTAGGGTTAGCCCATGGCGGTTCCCTCCGCCCCTCATTCCTTGGCGGGGGCTCTTGCAGGGGATGTGAGTCCTTTATCGTATGTTTAGGTCATGTCCAAGGAAGCGGCACAATCTCCCAGCTTTAGATGCGCTATCCTATTGATGTTGATGGAGAACATGGTTTTGTCTTCACGGAGCCGGAGATGTCAAAGGCTACAAAAGACTCTAGTTTTGCTCTTGTTCTGAAGTTTGTGAGATCTAGGCCACCTATTGATGATACCGTCTAGTGATCATGAAGTCCTAGGGATTGCTTGATATTCCCACTGTTAGTGTGATGGACGAGCATCATGCTTTAGTTCAGATGCAGAGTGAGAGGGACTTTGTGCATGGCTGGGCATGTGAAGGCAGACTGATTGCTAGGTGTGTTTTTCGGCTATTTTGATGGACAAAGGATTTTGATCTACGTAAGGAATCTACGTTAGTCCCGTAGTGGATTTTTCTTGCAGGATTGCCAATGCACATGTATCGCACTAATTGTTTGCATATTCTGGCAACGAGATTTGGATGTTTTCTAGGCACTAACAATGCTACGCTATGCAGAACTTGGGCATCGGGGGCTTGCATGTGTGTGGACATTGATCTTATAGATGAACCGGTGCAGGGGTTTCCTATTGTGGTTGCTAACAAGAAATTTTAGCAGGTGGTTTGGTATGAGAAACAAGGTTTTTACTGCTTGAAATGTTGTTGGCTGGGCCATACTTCGATGGTTTTTAGGGTTGGAGAGGGTGCACAATACCGTGTGAAGGATGATGCTAGGGGGGGTGTGAAAAAGGTTTGGCGAGAAAAATAGAAAACAAACAAAGCCGAGGGTGATAATGTCATGGTTGATGGGATGACTTCGATACCTGATAGTGGGGTCTTGAAGGATACTGTGGTGGAGGAGAAAGGCAAGAGAACGGTGGGGGATGAAAGAACGAGGGTTTTAGTCGTTTCTCAGGAAGGTGATGAAGTATAGGGGTTGGAAGGGGGTGCATGTAAGGTAAGTGTTGATGAGCTGTCTTTGATCCAAAAGGTGGTCCCAATAGATCCTAGAGTAAAAGACCAGTTGAGCGAGAGAGTGGATAAGGTTCCAAATTAGGTTGTGAAGAATCTCATCTTTGTTGAAGGCTCTCATATGACGCAGGGTGGGGAATGTAGTTAGTCTGCTGTGGTGACCGAAGCTCTAGAAATGGAAAGTAGAATTGTGCTGAAATCGCATCTGGAGGATGAGCCTGTCCGTGCATCGCATGGTTTTGATGGGGGGGAGGAGGAAAACCTTGCAGGGTTAGCAAAGCAGAAAGGGTATGACTCAGAGAATTATCATGGTTCGACGTTAAGTTATAAGGAGAAGAATTAGGCTGTATGTCACTCATAGCGGGTGTCTACCCACACTACGAAATTAAATTTATGATGGAATTCTTTCTTGCCTGGAACATAAGGGGTTTGGGTAGTTCTAGACGTAGGTTGTGTAGTTTGGTTACTAAGTATAATGGGGCTATTGTAGCTCTTTTCGAGCCTTTTGCAAGAGAGAATCAATTGCTGCAGTTAGCTAATTTTCTGAGTTTTAATAGCTACTGCTGTAATGAAGGGATAGGAGGGGTAAAATATAGTTGTTATGGAGGGATCCTTATGTTTTTGAAGTCTTGAGTTTGTCTAATTAGATGTTGACTGGTTGGTTTTTGTTGGCATCTACGAAGACGTTGGTGACTTTCATATACACTAAGTGCACTCAGGCGGAACGAAGGGATATATGGGAGAGTTTGGTGGCTATCAATATGAATGATCACCCTTGGCTTATTGTGGGGGACTTCAACATAATTAGGGAGGAGAGTGAAAGAATTGGTGGTTCTCCTAGATCTGCTCAAGTGATGGATGATTTTAATGACTACATATATGCTTGTGGCCTTGTAGAGTTGAGTTGCCAAGGTAATATCATGTCTTGGTGCAATGGCCAAGAAGGTAATGCTAGGAGATGGGCACGCCTAGATAGGGCGCTGGTCAATATGGCATTCTCTTATCGATCTGAGACGATGAAATTGGAGTATCTTAAGAGGAAATCTTCGGACCATAGTCCTATGGTGGTTCAATTAGCACGGGTGGTGACAAGGTATGGTCCTTCTCCATTTCAGTTTCAAAACATGTGGTGTTCTCATATATCATTTCTCAGTCTTGTGAAGGAAGTTTGGGAGAAGCCTACTCATAGTTTGGATCTTGTGAAGTTGGCGGCTAAACTGAAAAGAACTAAGACTGAACTTCATACTTGGAATAAAGTTGTGTTTGGTCATGTGGGTCTAATAGAAAGGGGCTTGAAGAAAGGTTAGAGTCACTCGAGCAACAACTCCAATTTGGTTACTCAGAGGAGACTGAGGTTGATGATCTTGTCACTAAGCTAGAACTTGATGTTTGAGAGAAAAGAGAAGAGATAAGACTAGCCCAATTAGCCAAGAAGAAATGGCTTCAAGAGGGGGGACCAGAATTCCAAATTTTTTCATGCTGTGGTTAATCAATGACAGAAAGCTTCCATTATTACACATATGCAAATTGCAAATGGGACTTTGTTGGAATCTCCAGAACAGGTGCACACGGGGGCAGTGGATTACTTTAAACAGTTTCTCTTGACTATGCAGGATGTAGAGCAAGTTGATCTTTCGTCTTTGTTAAATACTATGATTTTGATGGATGCTTACTCAGGTTTATGTTAAGTGCTAATGAAGAAAAATGTTAAGGCAGCTGTGTTTTCCAATCTGAGGTAGAGCAGCCTAGGGCCGGATGGTTTCGGTTCTTCTTTTTATATCTCTTGTTGGGATGTTGTGAAGGAGGATGTAGTGGAGGCGGCAAGGGATCGTTTCAATGGATCTAAGTTGCCAAGGTTTTATGCTTCTTCGTATATTTTCCTTATTCCGAAGGTACCTGATCCTAAGAGCTTTGATAAATTTAGGCCAATTAGTCTTTACTCGGCTGCATACAATATTTTCTCAAAGATCATAGTGAACAGGTTGACAGGATTATTGCCACATTTGATCTCTCCTGAGCAACGTGCTTTTATACCTGGGCGTAGTATTTTTGAAAATATTTATCTTGCACAAGAGATGACTCATGCCATTAATAAAAAGGTTCAAGGAGGGAATGTTATGGTAAAGATAGATATGGCAAAGACATATGATAGGGTGCATTGGGATTTTCTTTTCACAATCCTTGTAGATTTTGGTTTATCTCACAGATTTTGTAAATTGGTGGCGGAGTGTGTGAAGTCTCCATGGTATTCCGTGATGATGAACGGTACTTATAAAGGTTTTTTCCAGCCTAGAAGAGGGCTTCATCAAGGGGATCCTCTTTCTCTCTTTTTGTTTATTTTGATGGAAGAGGTTTTATCATGTCTACTAAGGAAGCAGTTTGAAGAGGCGCACATTGGGAAATTCTATCACCCCACGGGAGCACCTCTAATATCGCATCTGCTCTATGCGGATGATATATTGGTTTTTCTAGATGGAGAAAAAAGATCATTGAGAAGGCTTGTGAGCACTTTTTCTATTTATGAGAACTGGTTTGGTAACTGATTAGTAAAGAGAAGTCTGCCATATACACTGCCAAGAACATTAGTGCAGCTAGGAGACGTGGCCTGGTGCGGATTACTGGTTTTGTGGAGGGTCACTTTATTGTGATATACTTGGGAGTTCCATTGGTGAATGGTTGGCTTAAGCCTTGTCATTTGGAGCAGTTGGTTGTAAAAGTTTGATCAAAAGTGGCGGGGCGGAAGGCGAAATTATTTTTGCAAGGTGGGAGGCTCGTTTTGCTCAAGCATGTGCTGTTCGGTATGGCTTCTCATTTGCTTGTTGTCATGCCAAAGATTGTTATTAAAAAGATTAATGTAGTACTTTCTACATTTTTTTGGGGAGAACAAAGTGGGAAGGCTAAAACTAAATGGTGAGCTTGGTCTCGTATTTGTCAGCCAACAAGTGAGGGAGGCCTGAGGTTGAGGGATTTCTTGGAAATTAAACGTGCTATGCATATGAAATCAGCTTGGCATCTTATGTCTACGGATTCTTTGTGGTCACGATTTTTCTTGGCTAAATATGTGAAAAAATGTCATATCTCCTTGGCGGCTTATCCACAAACTAGGTCAAGATTATGGAGGTTAGTGGTCTCGATCATTTCGGAGGTATGTGAGCATGTAAAATCAATGTGAGGGAAGGACGAGCTTCGTTCTGGTTCGATAGATGGATATCAGATGGCCCTTTATGTGACAGAGTTAATATGGTGGGGAATCCTAACCTGCAAATAAAAGATGTCTGGATTAGAGATGATTGGAACTCGGGGTTTTTAGAGCAATTAGTCGGGGAGGAGACTGCAGAGGAAGTGCAAAGGAGAATTTGTGCAGGTAGGCCAGGGAATGATGTGTTAATATGGAAACCAACAAAGGATGTTCTATTTACATCGGCTAGTGCATGGGAATTAATCCAAGTCAAGGGTGAGATTTCTCCATGGATTGACTGGATTTGGAATCGTTTATTGCCTAAAAATATCTCGGTTTGCATGTGGAGATCCCACTTCAAATGTCTGTTTGTAGATGACAGAGTGTAGTCTTGTCGTATTGTTCTAGCTTCTAGGTGCGATTGTTGTGTCTCTCCTCAAATGGAAATGCTGGACCATGTCCTTGCTTTAGGAGATATTGCACAGAAGGTTTGGCAGATGGCATCTGTGACATTGGAAGTACCATGCATGCACTCTGTTATGTGTTGAAATCGTGTAGTAGTATGGATGGCTTGTGCGAAAAAATCTACTAAAAGGGGTTTGTTGATTGGGTTGTTGCCAAGCATTCTAACTTGGTGTCTATGGTAGAGACGCTGTAATGCCAGGATGGAAGGGGTCCATGACAATGCTGAGGGGGTATGGTTGTCGGTTCGTCTATGGCTAGGGAAAGTGGTGAATGGGATTGGAGATAAAAGAGCCTTATCGCCATTTGATGATCAGATCCTATGAGCTTTGGATATTTAGAATAATTATTGGCCAATTGAGAAAGCAGTTTTGGTGGCATGGACTAAGCCTTAGTACGACTGGTGGAAGATAAATGTTGATGGTAGCTACAGAGGGAATCCGGGAAGCTGTGGTGGTGGAGGAGTGTTGTGGGACCATAGAGGTGAGGTAAAGGGAGCTTTCTCTGCTCACTTTGGTACCAACACAATAATAGAATTAGAAATATCAAATAAGAACCAGAAACAAAATCAGAATGTCATGCCAAACATTTTCCAATGCCACCTGATATAATAACAGAGTATTGAATAGATTCAGATCATTTTCACATAATTAAAATAGATTCAGAGTATCTTCACAAAACCATGTACAAATTTTCAAAATTTCAAATTCTCTCTTTTTATACCACTAAAAATATAATGTCAAAAATGTGCTCATATCTACACCAGTCATGACAATAAATACTTTTATCTTTTTATTCATATTTCATGAGTAATGCAGATCAAGTAACTAAGGTTGTTTCAAGTTTCTTGTCATAAAAAAATCTGCACATTTTTCATAAATCCACCTTAATCCATTTCTTTTATGCAAAGTCTAACATAAGAGTTCCGCTTATCTAAACTTTTTAACATTTATGAATTTTCTCACAACAATACCAAACAAAAATCGATCGTCACCTATAAAATAAGCACATAACTTGCATCAATTTCCAAATCGTGCGCAAGTCTCTAATTAAGCATGTACTTTGTAATTAAAGTTTGAAATACTTAAATTATCTATACTTCTTAAAGCCTAAAAATATCATAACCCAAGAATAGCATCCCTCCCCTAACCATTTTATCCACATAATCTCTCCATTTGATTAAACCCTAAAATACTTCCTCATCCAAATGATTTTCTCACAGTTTTATCATAAAGTATCATCAAACCCTAAATGATTTATGCAACTTTGTATGACCCATATGGCTAAAGCCGTTACATGTAATATTCAATTCCACCCGTAACTTTTAATCCACCTTTGACCCATGACCTACATTCACCATATATAAGCTTATAATCTAGGTCTATGCCGAGCAAGAGAGAGGTAGAAAGAGAGAGCTTGACCAAGAGATGCGGAGAGAGACTTTACCCACCATGCAACCTGGGGGCTGTGGAAAGTGGTGATGGATGTCAACTAGGCTGCGTCTAATGATGGATTCTTGCTTCCCGGCGGGTAACAGTGGTGGCCAAGCAGCTACGGTTAAACAGTGGCTATTGTGGGGGAGGATGGAGGTGGTTGTCGTGCCTGGGGCTGCCCTGTTTTCTGTTGGCTAGAATAGGGCTTGCCGTGTGTGTTGATGCATGGACCGGAACTGGGCTGTGGTGGTTTGAGCAGAGGTTGTTGTGGTTTTGTGGCTCATTGTAGGGGACATTGATCTATTTTTCTTACTTAGAATAGGGGCCTCGATGATGGTGGTTTTCACTTTGCATGGAGGAGCCATGGTTGCTGTGTTTGTGTGGAGGCTTGTAGACCAAGTGTTGGACATTGGGTGGCTTACGGCTGAGCAGCAGTGCAACCATGGTAGTTGGTGCAAAGGAGGAGATGGGCGGAGGAGCAAGAAAACAACTTGCTCTGTTTTCACTTCCTCATTCAGAGGATGCGGTGGAGCATGTCTTACATCATTATGGTGTTCTTCCGTGGGTCTGGGTTGCTATATTAATGGGGTAGATGTGGTTGGCAATGTGGAGGGGAGAGTTCGTTGTGTAACTTGCGGGAACCTAAGGGGCTTTCGGCTAGAGGTGTTACAATTTGGAACAACGTAGAGGTGGGGGGAGGACGGTGATGCATGGGCATGGTCTCTTGCTAGGCAATATGGGCTATTATGCGTAGAGCTAGTGCTAGGTGGGGGCTGCTTTCATGATTTTATGAGCTTGGGATATTGCTTTCCATGAGATGTTTGGGATGTTGGTTGCTACGTGTGGAGGGGCTACTCTAAGTGGGGATGTTATGTTCGGTTTTTTTATCATGAAGAGGTGGCTGGGCGGTGGGGCACGGAAATAAAGAGAGAATTTGTGAGGGAATGGGGCTCAAAAAGGCAGAGGGCAATTGTGGAGAGGAAGAACTGTAATGGAGTAGCGTGAATGGGGATTGTAAGGGGATTTTCCCTCCTCTTAGGCCCATGTGACTAGCCCACAAGGGGCCCAACCTGGCCCAACGATCCTTCTATAAGAAGTCATTGCACCCCTTTTGAATACCTGGCCCACGAGCTAAACCAACCCGTAAAGCAACCCCCACGCAAGAAAGACGAATGACAGGGATAGATGGGACTCATTGCCCTAGCATCCCCACCGACACCTAACACTCGAGGACCCGTATCAACAGGTGGGCGAGAAACGCATATGGCTCTTGATTCCCTAACAGAGGGTATGGAGGAATGCAACATTGATCATCTACTGGTAAGATGCCACTTGGGGAGCCACGCCGCATTAATAGCTCCATCCTCCGACTCCCACGTCGCATTAATGGTGCCACCCAAGAGCCACGCTGCATTAGAGTGACATAAACCCCCATATGTAAGGTATGGAATGTCCCCCCAGAAATCTCATATAAAAGCTAACCCCCAGGTACAAAGAACTCTCTCTAAGCTCTCTAAACTCTCGCACTCTAGCACAAACTACTAAGGATTTACTGACTTTAGCATCGGAGGCTCCCCAGCCACCATCTAGTTCCTCTCCTTTGTTTTATTTAGTGTGCAGGTATAAAAGCCCAAACCCAAGTTTCTGGAACTCGGCCCAAAGGTGTACGAAACACAAAGTTAATAGTGGCATCGTCTGTGGGATCTTTATAGACTTCACGTGTCCTTCGTATGCCTGCAACAATCCGTTCTCAGACAACTTAGGGACAAGAAGAAGCAATATTGCCGAACATGGAAGCGAGGCTCGCAGCGATGGAATAACTAGTGGGAAAGTTAACTATCGAAGTAAAGACCCTCCGTAAAGAGAATGAGACACTCAGAGTAGGTACCAACATACCATAAAACAACGCGGAACCAAGCAACAACGAACATGTGGAATCCAGAAACGTAGGAGGAAGAGGTGGCGTGGAGGAGGAATATGCAAATTGAGTTGCGTAATCTAAAAGGGAAGTATGAAGAGATGGCAAAGAAGATGGGTACGTCATCATTAGTAGACTAGCTGCTCACCAATAGTGGCCTGCCCTTTAGCCAAGTTCAGAGTTCCCCTCATGGACATGTAGGACGGGACAAGGGACCTCCTTAAACACTTGGAGACCTTCACAACCCAGATGAGTCTACATGCTTTCCATGAGGAGGTAGCCTGCAGGGCCTTCTCGCTAACTTTGAGGGGACTAGCAATACTATGGTTCCGGTCTCTAACGCCTAGATCTATAGATAGCTTCGGGGAGCCGGCCCGCCTGTTCCTCACACAATTTATGGCAAGCCGAAGGAGGAGGTGCCCTGCGGCTTATATCCTGACCATCATGCAGGGGGAAGATGATGGCCTAAAGGTGGACCTGTCTAGGTTCAACAAGGAACACATGACAATAGATGACCAAGATGAGAAAATAACTTTGGTAGCATTGTTAGGGGGGGGGGAGTATGACCTCAATCCCAATTCATGGTAGAATTAGCCAGAAGAACTCCCGCCACGTTACGAGAGTTTATGGATCAGGCTGAAAACTTCATCAACATCGAGGACACACTTCGGGCCTTGACCGAGCCTAGGAAGAAAGAATTGGAGCAAGCAGATAGAAAGGGGAAGGAGTCAGGTAAGAGTAGGGCCCGCGAGAAGACAAAGAAGAAACTACGACAACAGGAGGGAAGAAGCCCCCACGAGAGGACTAGGGTTTTGATTCGACCAAATAGCACTCACTATCCAAAAAGAAGACTTGCCTATTGCCTGAGAAGTAGGCTACAGGAGCAATAATCGCCTTTATTGCACCTACCACCAGTCCACCACCCACAACACAAAAGATTGCATTTCCTTGAAGGAGGAGTGAGAGAAGATTGAGTGATAGAGACCCCAATACCCTAATGGCCGGAGACCGGAGCAGGAGCAGAGAAGAAGGTTGCGGGAGAGAAGTATAGAAAGGTCCAACAGGCCGAGGGAAGGAAGCCCGAGACAAAGAATAGCTGAACGGAGGCCACCACATGGTTGCCCCTGAACACTGCCCTAAGAAGGCCCCCACTGGGCGAGATCAGAACCATTGCGGAAGGGTTTGCCAGTGGGGGCGTGCCACCTCATTTGGCAAGAAGGCACACACCAGGCATGCATGATACCAAGAGCTGTACTCGGCTGAATACCATTCCACCATGCATATGAGAGGTGGGCCTACACCCATCATCTCTTTCGGAGAGGACGACGAAAAGGGGGTCCTATACCCTCATGAAAACGCTTTGGTAATAACTATGCTGGTTTCCAACTTCACCACCCAAAGGATCCTTGTTGACAATGGCAACTCTGCCGACATCCTTTTCTAGGAAGCTTTCACCCCGAATTGTGATTGACCCTTCCCGCTTCCAACCAATGCCCATGCCATTAAAAGGCTTCTCGGGAGATATGGTCAGGCCAGTAACTTTGTTTGTCTTAGCAGGCAAGGCCCCTTATACAACCTCAAACATGACCCACTTTATAGTAGTAAAAGCCCCCTCGTCGTACAACGCCATACTTGGCAGGCCTACTCTCAACAACTTGAAGGTGGTAACATCAACTTACCATATGAAGATGAAGTTCCCGACGCCCCTAGGTGAGTGTTACGTCCAGGAGTTAAGGCCTAAGAGGAAAGGGGTTAATTTAATTGACCATCCGAGTGATGACCACGTTCCCCCGCCCTTGCCTAAATACGCTGCAATGGAGAGAGAGAAGAGAGACTCGAGATGAGCAAGAGCTCAAAAAGGTAGAGCCAAATGAGCCATTGGAGTTAATCCTCCTGGAGCCAAGTTGCCCCGAAGCTACGACCAGGATTGGCAGCTGGCTAACGCCTGATCATCGGGATGTCTTCGACTAGAATCATGAGGTCATGCATGGGATCAACCCAAGTGTTGTGCAACACTACCTGAGCATGAACCCAGAAGCCAAGGGGGTCTGACAAAAATGCCGAAACTTTAGTGCTGAGAAGAACACAACCATCGCTGCAGAAGTTGACCGTTTACTAACGGTAGGTTTCAAACGGGAAGCACATTACTCGGACCCAATGTGGTGTTGGTGAAAAAGCCAAGCGGCAAGTGGAGAATGTGCATCGATTTCACCGATTTGAACTGTAACACCCCCTCCCATAGGCTGGAGATGTCATGTGTTTTCATAAAAATATCCCGACAATAGATCTCATATTTAATAAAATAAAATTTACATTTATTTCATAAAAAGAATTATTTAATTAAAACATGTCTTTTAAAAAATAACATATAAAATAAACTGAATAAAATTTATGTCATAAAAGTAATTTATTCTATGGAGTCTGGAATTTAATCAACTGCTTCATCTAATCATGGTCCGTGTGCTCGTACTCCTTACCATGCTCACCTAGGGTGGTTTAAAAACATAAAAAAACTAAAATGAGTCGATGACTTAGTAAGAAACTCATCATAACGTAAACATATTTAACATAAGGTTTTTCATAAATCATTTAATGTTGATAACTTAAAATCATGATAATTCATGTTGATGCTTATGGTGTGCATATGACTGATTTATCTAAATTAACTGACTGATCTAATATATATGACTGATCTGACTTATTTGGTTGGTCAGCACACTTAACCATGTGTGCAAGGTTGTGCACTAACTCTCCTTGCTGTAGCAAACGAGATCCGACTGTGCAGTACTCTGGCGTACTACGGTGGACCACGCTTGAGTCCGTGATTTGCACTTTTACCCTGAAATCGCATTGGTACCATGCATCTGAATGACCATCTGATTATACTGATCTGATATTATCTTGCACTTGAATTTAAGATAGCTTACGTGTCTTATGCAACGTGAGATGTATGAGATGCATAATACATACATAACTATAATATGCGGAATGAAACATCATAAATGTCATGCTTGCAAATAAATAACCTGCGTGGTACATAAACACTGGCTTCAAAAGAAACTAGATTTAATAATAATATATATACCTAGCTAACATATACTAATCCTAATTTATGATCAAACTACTTACCTTGGAGTGCTAATTTTCGGAATCTCTCCTCGTAGTTCGTCCTTATACGAAAAACTGAATGTCACTAAATTTCTAGAAGGACGTGTCATAATATTCTATTAAATTCGTACTACGGAAGGCAATTTAGTCATTATTCCACCATGTTCTAAATCTAAGAATTACTAATTCTATTTAAAGCTTGTAATATACTTTATCCTGAAAATGCTCTATCATGGGAAGTACTCGATTCTTTAATAATACTTCGACTCTCGTAAACTATTACTATAATCACATGCTTCCATGATTTAGTGGGAAGGGTAATAACTTAATAACATAACAATTTTGAAAGTGACCCATACCTACATCACGCAGAGTTCAAAAGTTTTACTTTATTGGAAACAAGAAAAGCTATCCTCTTGCTTGTACAACTCTGATAAGGTAACAAGGTAATAAATTATTTATTGAGAGGGTAGCTGAGAGAGAAAAATTAGAGGGACTGAGAGAATGGAAAAGTGACGATTCACGGCTAACTTTTAGTGGCAATTTCTGTAAATACTAAAACGCTACCGATGAGTATAACTGATATGGGCTAAAAGACTTAAAGCAACTTTATATTTTGTAGGAAAAAAGCTAAAGGCAATCACTTTGTGTAAGCGTGATGCAAAAACCGACTGATGTGGCAAAAAATCGAAACGCCCCGTTTAGTGATCCCTCCTTCCATTTCCCTCCCTCTCTTTCATTGCCCTTGAGCTCTTAGCTCTCTAAAGACGAAACGAAAGGAGAAAATACAGAACCAATGGAGTTCTTACCTCTCTGAAGACGATCATGGAAGATTTCGAGAAGAAGGTCTCTACTACAGAACCAATGGAGGCTGAAAATACCGTAGGTTGCTTCGATTCTTCCAAAATCCTCCATCTGCTTCGTAGGTTCCTTGCAGTACAGCAGCGCCGGGCTGAAGCCTACGCGAACGCTCAAAAAGTACGTCTCTTTTTCCCTGCTGATTTATTTATGAGTTACCATAAATAAGGTTCCAATTATCTACTCTTTTTTTCCTTCATTTCAATGTTTGTTTGATTTTTGGTGGTGGGTTTTCTGAGTAAATGGATTTTTGGTAGTGGGTTTTCTGGGTTTTCCTTCATTTCCATTTTGGTGCCCCCTCTACCTGCTGCAAAAAACATGAAGACTCAAAACTTGGGACCGAGTCAACTGGAAGCCAGATCCCAAAAAAATGTAACCAAATACAACCTCCAATTGACATAAGTCCTAGAATATTGTCTGTTGATGAAGAAGGAAAGTCCATGTCACTGGCTCCTGAAAAGAGTATTCAGTTTGCGAGAAAAGCTCTTTCTCAAGATCTGCAAAAATTAGCTAAGCCACCAAGGGAAGATTTAAGAATGGAAGCAAAAAATACAAATCAAGTTCGCAATTGAAAACCCAGACGAGTAGGAAGACAAAGATCCAGAGGAACACGAGCTTTGTTTCAGTATTTTTGTTTGGATTTTTTCTTTCTCATTTTGGTTTCGCGTGGGCATGGTCTTTTGTCTTTTTTTTTTTATATATATATATATATTTTTTATTTGCATGAACCAACTGTACATAGAAGAATTTGTTTTGTAGAGAAACATAGTCTCCTGTGGAGGAAAGAAGAAAAGCAAAAACTGTAGAAACATTTGGGCGATAGAGACGAGGCTTACCGAGAGGGGCAGAGAGATCCCGCAACGAATGGAGATCCACTCGGAGACTACGGGAGGATGTGAGAATGGTTGTCCTTTGAAATCGTAGACGGAGAGCCGATATATATATATATATATATATATATATTTATATAGACGAAAGGGAATTGTTCAACGTGTTTGATTTGGTTTGGGAGTTTGATGTTTAATCTATAGAAGGGAGCAACTAACTTGATAAGGTTGTAATTGAGGAGGATTGTGTATAATGGGTTCTGAATGGAGATTCTAGTGGCAGGATTGGTAATGAGAATTTGAGATTTAGATAAATAAGTAAAATTTATCTGGTCACTAAGAGTTTAACATAAAAATTAGAAGTACATTTTAACGGAAACTCGTTTAGTGGTTTAATATTAACAAACTTAGCAAAATCTAAATTGATAAATTACCTACATTTGTCCCATAAATAATACTAATCCTATTTGATATATAATAAAAAAAATGTTTAATCAATGAATAATAATTAGACTAAAATTAAATAAACAGACTAAAACTATTTTAATGCCCTAATTTGGGGATCCGTACGTTACATGAACAAAGCATGCCCAAAAGATAGCTTCTCACTACCCCCCGCATCAATCTGATTGTCGAATCCATTTTAGGCCATCGCATATTGAGCTTTATGGATGCCTACTCTGGGTACAGCCAGATCTACATGAACACCGGCAATGAGGAGAAGACCTCGTTCATTACTGATAGGGGTTGTATTGTTACTCGGCCACCTATCAACGGCTGGTCAACCGTATGTTTAAAAGTCAGATAGAAAAAAATATGGATGTTTACTTGGATGATTTGTTGGTCAAGAGTGGAGCTCCTGATCAACACCTTGCATACCTCCGTGAGGCCTTCAGGTACAACGATAGTATCAAATAAAGCTCAACCTGGCAAAGTGTGCGTTTGGAGTAAGTTCTGAGAAGTTTTTAGGTTTCATGGTCTCACAACGGAGAATAGAAGCTAACTCAGAGAAAGTGGAGGCTATACTCAACATGGCTCCACCTCGAAACATCAACGAAGTGCAGAAACTTGGCGGTCGGGTGGCAGCCCTTAACAGACTCGTATCAGATCCACTCACAAGTGCCTGCCATTTTTCGAAGTATTACGAAAGACACAATCCTGGGACAATGAATGTCACCAAGTTTTCAAGGCTCTCAAAATGTACCTTACCAGCCCTCCACTACTCAGCCAACCTAAGTGTGGGGAGACCCTGACCTTATACTTGTCAGTCTCCCCACATGCGGTTTCCTCGACCATGGTGAGGGAAGAAAAAGGAATTTGAAGGCCTGTGTATTACGCCAGCCATGCCTACCGAGGAGCAGAAGCCAGATATTCATGCATGGACCAGCTCATCTTCACCTTAGTAGTGATCACCCAACGACTCCGCCCATATTTCCAAGCTCACCTGGTGAGGGTCCTGACTGAAACCCATCTGAAGAAGATCTTACAACAACCTAATGTCTTGGGACACCTGAAAAACTAGACAGTGGAGCTGAGCGAGTTTGACATTGAATACGTACCCATAAACACTATCAAAGGACATGTGTTGGCAGATTTTGTGGCAGAGTTTATCGGCCTCCCGAAAGAACTTGAACATGCACCTCGCATTAATCTCTGGCAGGACGAGACATTGCCGAAAGAACTTGAACATGCACCTCGCATTAATCTCTGGCAGGTCTACGTTAACGTCTCGTCCTGCCGGGTTGGAGGGCGAATGGGGGTGCATATTGTTATGGACAAAGGCGAGGAGCATGATTACGCTATTATGTTGGCATTTAAAACCATCAACAACAAGGGTGAGTACGAGGCACTATTCTCTGGGTTGGTAATCACCAGATCATTGGGTGCTGAGGAGATAGAGGTGCGGGCCGACTCTCAAATGGTTGTCAACCAGGTGCGGGGGGAGTTTGCTACAAAGAGTGAAAAACTAAAGAAGTACTTAACACTAATAAAGGCCGAGCACGCCTACTTCAAATATTTTTAGATCCAACAAGTACCAAGGGTCGAGAAACAAAAGGCAGACAGGTTGGCAAGAGCGGCGTCCGGACAAGAAGATTCTCCTCTGCCAAAACAAACGGTGATCAGGACTGTTAAAGTGCCTGCCATAGGAATTGAAGTCATGGAGGTAAAACTAGGAGCCCCGGAGTGGGCATTGGACATAATGAAGTACATAAACGCTAACGAGTTACCCGATAACAAGTGGGAAGCTAGGAAAATCAAGTATAGAGCAGCACGCTACACCTTACTTGAAGGAGTTTTGTATAGGCGAGGTTACATCATGCCTCTCTTAAGGTGGATATCATTTGAAGATGCCAAGTACGTGTTGGCAGAGATGCATAAGGGAATCTATGGTGACCACTCCAGAGGAAAGATGCTAGCGGGCAAAGTGATGAAGGTGGGGTACTACTGGTCTTGTGCCCTCCAAGATGCAAAGGAATATGTTCGAAAGTGTAGAAAATGTCAAGAATAATCCCTGGTATCCCATTGCCTGCACGAGGAATTGACGTCAATCACCTCACCATGGTCGTTCACACAATGGGGGTTTGATTTGGTGGGTCCCCTCCCCCCGGGCAAAGGGGGAGTAAAGTTCATGGGGGTGGCAATGGACTATTTCACCAAATGGGTAAAGCCTGAAGTGTTAGCAATGATCACGACGAGCAATATCACCTGCTTCTTGTGGAAAACTGCCATCTGCAGTTCGACACCCCCCTTTTCATCATATCGGATAACGGGAGACACTCCAACCACTACCAAAACTGGTGCCAAAACCTGAGAATCAAATCTCGATATTCGTTTCTGGGGCACCCGTAGTCCAATGGGCAAATAGAGGCAACCAATAAGACATTGATGGAGATTTCAAGAAGAAACTTAGCGATAGGAAAGGCACCTAGGCAGAGGAACTCGGTGTATTATGGGCATACTAAATCACGGTAAGGACCCCCACGGGAGAAACTCCCTTCACCCTCACCTACAGACATGAAGCGATGTCGCCAGTTGAGGTTGAGATTCCTACCTACAGGGTGCAACCTTTTTAGCAAAGCTCAAACAACGAGCAACTAGAAGAAGATCTCGACTTGTTGGAAGAGGTCATGTTTGTAGCAGAAGTGAGGACGGCGATCAATAAGAGAAGGGTTGAACGATGTTTTAACAAATGGGTATGACTGAAGGCATTCAAGATAGGCGACATGGTGTTAAAGCAAACGGGGACGACCACTAGAGATGAAGGTAAACTGGGCCCTCGATGGGAGGGCCCCTATGTGTTTACCGCCAACAACCGCCCAGGCTTCCACCGGCTCCAAGACTCCAAAGGAAAAGAGCTACCCCACCCATGGAATGCCGAGCATTTGCGGAAGTTTTATTGTTGAAAGAAGATTTTAAAATGTGTAAGTTGTATTGCAATAGTTAAAAAGTTATTAATGAAAATATGGTTTTTTTCAGGAATGAATTGTGACCCGCCCTCTCCCCAGCTTTATCTCGACTCTCTTCTCCAGGAACATAATCTCCATCATCGAAAACTGCCCGAAAACTACCCCCCCTGTGAGGGTCAACAGGCGTGTCCAGCCCTCCTGGCGACCCAACCTCCCTCACGGAGGAGAGCGGGTCTAGCCTTTTGGCTGCCAATAACTTACCCTAACCCCATCACGACAAATAGCAGACCTAGCTCCTTAGATGTCGGGCAACTTACCGCCCTACGGGGCCTAAAGGGACAGATTACACCCTAAGGTTGCTTTATCCCTCTCGCAATGGAGAGCGGGTTTAGCCTTTGGTTGCCCAACACTTACCTTCCCAGTGGACTTCAACATGTAAGAGCGGGTTCAGTCTCAAACTGCCCAGCAACTTAGCTCCCCATGGGACACAAATGCATGAGTTACGCCTTAAGGCTGCTTTATCCCTGTCACTATGGAGAGCGAGTTCTGGCTCTCGACTGCCTGGCAACTTATCCTGACCTCTGCCACGGTGAAGAGCAGGATCAACGCCCAGCCTACCCGACACTTACCTTCCCTATTATGTCAATAGGCAGGAGTGGCCGCAGTCTCAAACTGCCCGGCTTACAGGGAGAATCCAACCTAGAGCTACTTCTCCCCTTCACGGAGGAGAACAATTTACCCCGATCCCCGACGCCCGTCACGGCGAAGAGTGGACCAGCTCCTCAGTTGTCCGGCAACTTACCTCTCCGAGGTAACCAAAGAGGTGAGTTAGCCTAAGGCATCCAAGCCTCTCCCCGGAAGAGTGTGGGTGCAGTATCTAGACTGCCCGACTTTAACTCCCAGGGTGTGACTCCTCCAACGAAGAGGCGGCAACAAAGCAAGTGCCTAAAACTTTCATCACGCGTCATCAAAATGACCAAGGTTTGTAAACCCCGCAGTTACAATTACAATTAAGGTTATTTGGGTTGATCCTTTCATATAGCTCCCATTCCCCCCCCCCCCCCCCCCCCCCCCCCCGGCAACAAAGCAAGTGCCTAAAACTTTCATCACGCGTCATCAAAATGACCAAGGTTTGTAAACCCCCGCAGTTACAATTACAATTAAGGTTATTTGGGTTGATCCTTTCATATAGCTCCCCATTCCCCCCCCCCCCCCCCCCCCCCCCCCCCGCCCACGAAATTTGCAGAATATGGGCAAGCCCGTGGCCAAATGCTGACCCTCGGTCATTTGAACCGCCCATCTAGGCCCTGTCTTGCCTGCCTAGTGAAGGCAACTAGCATGGCCTATGCTAACCAAGTTCACTCAACTCCTCTCGCCTGTAACACTCCCTGAAAAAGAGAGAGAGAGAGAGAAGGCAAAGAAAGAAAAAGGAGCACAAGAAGGTAAAATAATACTCATGAATTCATCAACATTGTTGCAAAGTTTACGTACAAATGAAGAAAATAAAAACACAAAGATTCAAGAGGAAAAGATGCAAGACAATTAGGGTTCAACTGGCGGGGTTGTCTAAGAGTGTGCTTGGGATCAGTTCATTTCCTATTGAGGCGCCTCAATTCAGCATTGCCGGGTTTGGAGGAAGGTCTTTCACCAAGGACCTCAAGCCACTATGAGGGTTAACGAGCACATGGTCCTGCATTCTCTCCAAGCCTTCTAGATAGCCGTAAGACCAGTGTCATCACGAACCAAACTGACATGTGAAAGCTCATCTCGCAGCTGAGGGAAGACGACCTTAACATGATCTAGGTGGGAGCGCGGGTCCTTGATAGTTGCTTTATGAGCAGCTATTGTACGATCGGCCTCAGCCGACCTAGTCTCCAACTGATCAGCCCGACTCTTCTCGTTGGATTTCCCGGCTCGAGCTAAGGCATTCTCAGCCTCCAACTCCTTCACGCTCTGGGACTTGGCCTTAAGAGAATCTGACTTATTCTTTGAGGGCTTGGAAAGCTCCTTGTATCTCCCTTCCAGCCATTTGTATGACCAAGCATAGAGTTATGATGTTTCCCTAGCCTTGAATTTTTAGCTTGGAGCATGTCCAACTCCTCTAGCTGGCAATCAAAGGAGTCCTGAAGGTTGTCCCTAGCTTCCTCGTTGAGCGCCGCTTCAAGGTGATGGGAACCGACTTCCTCTCGTGACCTCGCTAGGTCAGATTTTCGGTTGGCCTTTCAATGATAGAGCTGGAGTATCCTTTTCTGCCTCTGCTTGCAGCTGAGCTGTGCCTTTCGATGACGAAGTTGAAGCTGCTTCAAGGTCAATTACACCAAGGATCAGAATGCCTGGTTCTCTCCTTCCAGGGCCTCCCAATCACCCGTAATGAAGGCCACACGTTGCTCCACTCCCCTGCAACAAAGTTTTCAAGTCAGTATAAAAGAAAATATGCCAAGAATACTAAAAGAGGAAGATGACAAGTTAAGAGTTAGCCCCGAAAAATAACTCCTTGAACTTCCTGGCCATCTCTTGGACATATTCAGAATTGGCCCTGCCAACCGCCAACCTCGAAGCAATGTGATTGCTTCCCTCAAAGGGGGTTCGACCAAAGTGTCGTTTCCACCCAGTGCATCAGCACCCCTCATGAACTCCATCGAGGATGGACCTCCGGAGCTTCACCTTCATCTTCTGAGGCGCACTCAAGATCTTCTCCAACCTCCCAAGTGCCAGCATTGAGGTCGAAAAGGATGGCGAAAACCCCTAGGTCAGTTGGAACACCCGGAGTCTCACTAGCCCCCACCTCCAACGCGCCAATATCAAGTCCTGGGAGAGCTCCCTTGGTCTCCCTCGCCACTTCCATCACCACCTCGGCATTAGCACCTGTCGATGCTAAGGCCAGGAGGGTGTCAGTGAAGGACAATGAGGCCCCAGCATCGGCAAAAATAGCCAGAATTTCGCTGGCCCCCACTGATGCCACCATGACCTCGGCCTTGGTTTCAGTCGATACAAAAGTCGGGATGGTGCCAGTGAAGGGCAATGAAGCCCTAACATCAGCGACAACAGTCGAAGTTTTATTAACCTCAATTGGCACCACTGCGGCCTCAGCTTCGGACGCATCAACCAGAATCCTGGTAGCCCATGACACTACTCTCGTCATTTCCATCCCAAACACAAATTCGTCAACTCAACCCCCCTCAAAACAACTTCAGTTGAGACAACCTCTACTTCGGGGGAATAGGCAATGGGAGACTTCGGGAGACAAGACCACTATTTGGGACACCCGGGTAAAAAGGTCCAAAAGGACTCTGTAAAACTGTAGAGAGCAACTCTTCCCCCCGGGAAAGGGTCTCGACCTCCCCCCCCCCCCCCCCCACCATGGGCGTTGCCCGGCAGGGTTGGAGAAGGGACCTCTAAAAGAACTTGAAGGGACCCCTCGAGTTAAGGAACATCGACCATCAAAGGGTTGGCCCGGACCTGCTAAAGAGCCTTAGCCCCACTCGCCTTGCATGGCAAAGAAGAGGAAGACACAGCTTTGGGAGACAATGAAGGTTTCCTGGTTTCCTACCCCTCTCCGAGGAAGGCTTTGGCCGTTGGACAACCTCAGGAATAGAAGACTACTCCGGGGGAGGCATCCATGCTGAGTCAGTGCTGCTGCGAGCGAGAACGTCACTCCTAGGCTTCTTCCCTTTCCCTACCGTCGACGGGCTAAGGGAATGCTTGCGAACTTAGGGAACAACCAATTGCATGGGAATGCGACAATCAACAAATGCATGTTGGCTGCAGGAGCCAGATACCAACGGATTTTGCTCTCATCCAGCAAGGCCTCGAAGTAAACATCGTCTGGGTGCGCCTTCACCCAGGCCCTAACAATCTCGATTTGACTCACCTCTTCAAGAGTTGAGGACAGCCGAATGCTCTTGTCCTCACCGACAACCACCCAGATGGTGCGAAAAGGGTAGTCGCGCCGATTGACCTGACTGACCGGAATTCCCATCCTCTTGACAAGAAAAAATAGCCCGTTCCACTCGTTCACCCAATTATACTTTGACTTCATGCTGGCCAACGCATGAATCAACCGAAAGCAACACGAGTTGCCACTTTGCTCCAAGAGGTTGTGGGTGAGAAAGAACTCATGAGCAGTGAGGTTAGGGATTTCTGAACCCACCTCCTACAGTTCCCGCCGCCAGATAATACAACAGGACACCAAAATCCACCACGCGTTAGGATGGAGTTGTGCCATTGCCAAACGTAGGTAGTCTAGCATGTTGCAAATTGGATGGCAGAAGGGTAGCCAAAGGCCGCTAGAGAACATGCTTGGGTACAAGGCTACCTTCGAGGTGTAGCCTTTAGAGTCCAATACTCCTTCTTGGGGCTCCTGCACCATGAACTCCACGATGCTGGGTGCTTTGAAGGTAGCTTTTAGAGACTCTAACTCACTTGGAGTCCCGACCGACTGCAACAAAAACCCGTCGAACCGTTGGGACTCGGTACAAACCTAGGAGGGTCTAAACCCCTGGGAGCCCATGAGGAACCAGAGGGATTGATGTAGTTGGAGCGCTTGGAAGTAGCATAGGAAGAGTTCTTGGGAGCCATGAGAATATGAAGATAGAGGAAGAAAAGGCAAGAAACACGTGGAAGAAAGGAAAGGACAAAATTACAAGGGATTCAGATAAGGGAAATGATGGCAAACAATACAAGTAGGCTCCAAATGACGAAGGTGTTGAGGTTTAAATAGGCCCCAGTGACAGTTGGGATCCCAGATCATGGGAAAACACATGCCCCATGAGGCCAGCAAGACGAGCACGAGTCCTGCAGCGCGTACTGTATGATGTGATGTGGGAGAGAAAGAGACTCCTAACACCATCAATGCTAGGGGAACCAAATGGACGCAATCAAGTGCCAAATTCGACTTTCGGAGAACGTGCCACTAAAACTGGGAGAGGAACAATCGCCTAATACCATTAATGATGGAAAAGCTGAACGACAATCGAGTACAAACAGTCTAAGACATGCAAGTTCAACGGACACAACCACATAAAAGAAAGCAAAATAAGATAAGGGTAAAAATAAATTTCCACCGGACTAGTCCAATAGGAATTGGAGGGCTAATTGTAAGGAAATTTTCCCTCCTCTTTGGCCCATGTGTCAGGCCCACGAGGGGCCCAACCCAGCCCAACAATCCTTTTCTAAAGGAGTGATTGCACCCCTTTTGAATACCCAGCCCGCAAGCTAAACCAACTCGTGAGGCAACCCCCACGCAGGACTCGTCACCCTAGCATCCCCACTGACATCTAACACTCGAGACTTATACCTACAAGTGGTTGAGAAACATGGATGGCTCTTGATTCCCTGAATGGAGGGTATGGGGGAGCACGACACTGATCATATATTGGTAAGATGCCACTCAGGGAGCCACGTCGCATTAATAGCACCATCCCTCGACCCCCACGCCTCATTAATGATGCTACCCCAAGAGCCAACAATAGTCGAAGTGACATAAATCGCCTAATGTAAGGTATGGGATGTCCACCCCCTCCCCCCCAAAAAAAAAAAACCTCATAAAAAAGCCGACTCCGAGGTATGAAGAACTCTTTCTAAGTTCTTTCACTCTAGCACAAACTACTAAGGAGATTTACTGACTTAAGCATCAGAGGCTCCTCGACCACCACCGAGCTCCTCTCCTTTATTTTATTGAGTGTGCAGGTATAAAGGCCTAAACTTGAGTTGCTGGAACCCGACTCAAAGGCTTACGCAACATAACGTTAACAGGGATGAAATGGGAAGAGGGAAAATAGGAAAAAGAAAGTGATAGGGAGGAGAATGATTAGGGTGGGAGAAGTCGTCAGGGAGAGGGGAGAAAAAAAAGAGATGGAAAAGAAAGCTTCAGACCCCAAAATCGATGGAATCCCTAATTCGGTGGTTCTTGAGGTTCCTTCCCAAGGGGCTGTCCACACCAAGTGCACGACATTCTTGACTACTTGAAGTTGGCGCTGGCTCAACTTCACTCTAACGCCTAGAGGATCCTTATGTGTTGTTGTGTCACATGGAGAATGGTTTTGGAACCTGCAGGAGAGCGGTAACTTGACTTGACTACCCGTGAGTTCCTTGCTACCCATGCGAGTTCCTTGGAAGGTAACATTTGCAGCTTCTGCTCCCACCCTCGATATTGCCCCGCTCAATTCGAGGGCCGTCATTCGAATGCCAAACAATAATAGAAAATATTTTTTCTTGTTTCTGGCCTGGGATGGGAATTCCTTGGTAGGGAAGTCGATAAGGCTAACTTCCCAGTTTGTGCCATTTGTTCTTGATGACAAAGTGATAACTGTACCCTCTCTCAAAAAGAGCAAGCTCGTGTTGGGAGAGTTTACTCCTAGGTTGAGCATAACCAGGAATCTGTTTGGACAGAGGCCTTGTTGACGAGGGCCCATATTGATAGATTTTTTGTGATGCCCCCACGGTCTCACGCGAGTGCTCGTCACCTTCCAAAGGAATCGACCACTTCTCATGATAAGAAGAGGTATGCCATGACCCAGATAGAGAAGATAGGGAAGCAGTCTTGTCGCAAGGCCGAGGTGGTGCTCGAGCCTCGTGTGACCTCAAGGTCTCCAGAAGCAGATTTTGAACCTCTTCACTTGCCTAGCGGCCGCACTAGGTTGACTCAAGTTACTATAAGTGGCAATCTGCCGTCCGAGAAGGTTCCCATGACTCGAATGGTTTAGGTAATATTGGGAATTCGAATCTACCCAATCACCAAATTTTGTTCTCCTGTCGAGGGGCAAGGCTTGGGGCAGTCGCCAATGGTCGACCCTGCAACAGTGGGTTCATCTCTGCCCACCTTTCAGGTAGGGGCAGGCATCCCTGAGAGTGCTCTTGTCCCCTGAGGTCCTTCCGTGGCCCGGGGCCCTTCCTTGTGATGGGGGCATGCTGGTCTATCTCGACCCTCGAGTGTGGTGGGGTTCCTGGAAAGAGACGATTCATTAGTGATATGTCGGACCCATTGAGAAACTTCTTTTCTTCTATAGGTTGTTTTTTTTTTTTTTTTGGCCTCCACTTTCCTTTCTTTGGACTTGGATCCTTATATGTGTGTGATTTTGGCAGGGCATGGAACAGCTGGCTGCCTGGATCATCAACGAACAGGCCAATTTGGAGGATGAAGTTAGAGCCACGTGTATGTTTGCCTTCTAGGTGGGGAAGGAGGTTGCGACGTTATAGGCCAAGAAGGCTAATTTGGAGGTGATCCTCGAACAAGCTTACGGATACATACGGTTGCTGGAAATTGACTTGGCTGGTCTATGTGAAGAAGTGGCCGACCTCAGTGAGGAGCTCTCTAGCGTGAGGGAGAAGCTACTCATGCCCACTTTGAATTACGAGTGCTTTAGGAAGAAATAACGTCGAGAGAGGGACAGTTGTCCTGTCCAGAGACAGAGTTGGATGAGGCTAGGCGACGCTGCCATGAGCTATTTGAGATAGCGGCAAAGGGCGAGGAGGCCCATCGTCGCCTGGACTTGACTTGAATGAAACCAAGGGGCATTGGAGGAGCTATCCAATTGCCCTTCGGCAATTAAGAAGGACCGTCATGGGATATACGAGATACATAGCTAATTGATGAATTCCATGTTGCTCGGAGAGTCAAGGCTTGCGATATTCGCATCAAGGAGTTTGAATTTGAGCTAGCTGCTTCAGATGAGTAAGTCGTTCGAATTTCCTCTCAACTCGTAGCAACCAAGCCTATCCTCAACAGGGCTTTCGGATATGGGTATAGGGCTGGCTTGGAAAGGCTGAGGACCTTCTTGTTTGCAAACCCTCAAACTGACCTGAGGACCTTCGACCTTGAGCTCTTCAAGCCCAACTGCGCTTCCTGCCAGTACATTGATTCTCTAGGAAGGGATACCATGCCCGATGCATTCCCAGCTCCCACTCCTCTAGCTTGAGCAATGCGCCTTTCTTTCTTGGTTGTAATAGTCATCATTTTTTGTTTTAGACTGATATTTTGTATAAATGGAGATTTCCTCTTGTACGGATTGATTGAATTAATTTCCTTTGAGTGTTTTGCGTTATACATTTTGTATTCCAAGTGTTTGACATTCTTAATGCTTTTCTGACCGCGAGTCTAAGCACTTGACATTAGCGGGAGAGGGTCGCGTAGTCTGAAGACTTGCGTGCCTTATTTCTTTTTCCTCACCACAAGTCTAAAGGATAGTAGTGGGCAAGGGTCATGCAGTCTGAGGACTTGCGCTACCTAATCCTCACCGCGAGTCTAAGGACTCAATATTAGTGGGTGAGGGTCGCACTATCTGAGGACTTACGCACCTTATTCCTCACTGCGAGTATAAGGACTCAACATTAGTTGGTGAGGGTCACGCAATCCAAGGACATCCGTGCCTTATTCCTCACTATGAGACTAAGGACTCAACATTAGTGGGTGAGAGTCATGCAGTCTGAGGACTTGCACGCCCTATTCCTCACCCCAAGTCTAAGGACTCGACATTAGTGGGCGAGGGTCACATAGTCTAAGGACTTGCACGCCCTATTCCTTACTGCGAGTCTAAGGACTCGACATTGGTGAGCGAGGGTCGTGTAGTCTAAGAACTTGCGTGCCCTCTTACTCATCGCGAGTCTAAGGACTCCAGTTGGCGAGGGTTGCGCAGTCTAATAATTTGCATGCTCTATTCCTCACCGCGAGTTGGGAGACGCATGAGAGGGAAACGATAAAATTTATTCATTATTCTTCATTGCTTACAAAATCAAGGATAGTATTTTCTCAGTTGCTCTACGTTCCATGGGTGTGACAGTTCCTTTCCTTGAGCATCTTTTAAGTGGTAAGAGCAAGGTCGATTGTTCGTCCAGTGGGCGAGAGTCGAATTGCCATCCATTGTCCGAGATGATGCTCTGGGAGATCCTAACCTGCATACAATGGCCTTCCAAAGGAACTTGACATTAGTGGGTGAGGGTCACACTGTCTGAGGAGTTGCGCACCTTATTCCTCACTGCGAGTCTAAGGACTCGACACTAGTTGGAGAGGGTCACACAATCCGAGGACATCCGTGCCTTATTCCTCACTGTGAGCCTAAGGACTCAACATTAGTGGGCGAGAGTCATGTAGTCTGAGGACTTGCGTGCCCTATTCCTCACCCCAAGTCTAAGGACATGACATTAGTGGGCGAGGGTCACATAGTCTAAGGACTTGCACGCCCTATTCCTTACTGCGAGTCTAAGGACTCAACATTAGTGAGCGAGGGTCGTGTAGTCTGAGAACTTGCATGCCCTATTACTCATCGCGAGTCTAAGGACTCCGGTTGGCGAGGGTTCAACAGTCTAATAATTTGCATGCTCTATTCCTCACCGCGACTTGGGAGATGCATGAGAGGGAAACGATAAAATTTATTCATTATTCTTCACTGCTTACAAAATCAAGGATAGTATTTTCTTAGTTGCTCTACGTTCCATGGGTGTGACAGTTCCTGACAGTTCCTTTCCTTGAGCGTCTTGTAAGTGGTAAGAGCTAGGTCGATTGTTCGTCCAGTGGGTGAGAGTCGAATTGTCGTCCATTGTCCGAGACGATGCTCTGGGGGGATCCTAACCTGCATACAATGGCCTTCCAAAGGAACTTGGTGATGTTTCTCACCGTGATTATTGCCAGGGTTCTTCTTCCGCCCATTTGGTGAAATAGTCCACGACAACGACCACAAACTTTACTCCACTTTTCTCTAGTGGGAGGGATCCTACAAAGTCAACCCCCCTTACGCAAATGGCCAAGGGGACATTATGGATGTTAGCTCCTATGGCGGGCAGTGTGATATTGGAGCAAATACTTCGTACTTCGCTCATTTCTTGACAAACTCTTTAGCGTCCCTAAGGGCTTGAGGCTAATAGTAACCCACTCTCACAACCTTTCTCCCCAAAGCCTTTCCTCCAAAGTGATTCATGCACACTCTTTCATATATCTTTGTTAGGACGTCTTGGGCTTCCTGTGGGGAGCAAACCTCAATAAAGGGGTTGAAAAGCCTCGCTTGTAAAGCATCTCGTCAATTCGGGTGAGCTGTGTAGCTCTTTTTTTTATCTTCTTCGCCTCTTCCTATTCTGCTTGGAGCTCTCTAGTGTCTAAGTGCTTCACCACTTCTTGAGCCCACTCTGCTCTCCTGGTCCTATCTCGATGACCTTAGTCCTGATAGCGGGGACTTTTATTAGTTTGCTTTCGACTTCCCATGGTAGAGCAGACTCCTCCATTCCTGAAGATATTCATACAAGTTTGTCCGCTATGTTGTTGCTCTCTTTTGGTATTTGTTCGATACTAAAGTGACAAAACTGGTCACGCTTCTCCCATGCCAACTGTAAGTACTTTTTCAAATTTTTTCTTTTTGTTGCATACACTCCCAACACCTAATTAACGACTACTGGGAGTTTGCCTTTACCTTGACCTCAATAACTCCCAGTGCCTCAGCTATCAAAAGTCCTGCTACCAATGCTTCATACTTGGCTTCATTGTTGGTAGTTTTGACAGTGAGTTTCACCATGTAATGGTGTTCATGCCTAGAGTCACCTATTATGTGGACCCCTACTCCCCCTCCAGTACGACAGGATGAGTCATCGACGAAGACTTGCCAAGGCTTTCCGATTGGTGCATTTACCACTTCTTCAGGAAAGTCGGTAAACACAGCGATAAAGTCTGATGGGGCTTGTCCCTTCGTTGCTTGTCTTGGAAGGTAATTGATGTCAAACTCACTCAGCTTAATTGACCAGCTCACTAGGTGCCCAGAGGCGTCTGGCTTCTATAATATCTTCCTTAAAGGAGTTTCTGTCAAGACTTTGATGGAATGAGCTTGGAAATATGGTCACTGTTGCCTAGTGGTTTTTACCAACACAAAGGCCATCATCTTCACACGGTGTCGTTGACACAGCCTGGGGTGAGATTGCCAAATATAAGTAAAGCGTGTCCCCTTGCTCAGGTCAGATAGACACTGCTTTAGTGCTTGAAACACCTGATCGCAGCCGTCGTTCCAAGGGTGTACCTTGTGCAAGAAGCAAGCACTTGTCTGTGGACTTGGACACAAACCTGTTCAGCGCTACTACTCTGCTAGTCAATCTTTAGGTCTCATCGATGTTTCGAGGTGGCTTTATATCCACGATCACTTTGATTTTATCTATGGTGGCCTTTATTCCTCTTTCAAACACTACAGAACCCATAAATTTGCCTGATTCGACACCAAAGGCACACTTGCAGGGTTTAGCTTCATTTTGTATTGGCATAACATGGCAAAGGCTTCCCTCAAGTCCTCCAAGGACTGGGATAGCTCTCTGCCTTTAACTAGCAGGTTGTCAACGTAGACCTCCATACTTCGCCCAATCTGCTTCTTGAACATTCTATTTACAAGCCTCTGATATGTTGTCTCGGCATTCCTCAAACCAAAGGGCATGTCTCGATAGAAGTACAATCCTCGGTCTGTTATAAAAGAGGTATTCTCCTCGTCTGTTGTACCTCGAATAGGCGTCCATAAAACTCAGCATCCGATGTTCCGCTGTTGAGTCTACAATCAAGTAGATCCACAGTGATTGTCGAATCCATGGCAGAGGAAAACTATCCTTTGGGCATGCCTTTTTTATATCAGTGAAGTCCACATAGATCCTCCATTGGACTTTTTTACCAACACTACATTGGACAACCATTTGGGGGTAGTGAGCCTCTCTGATAAATCCTGCGGTGAGTAGTCGATCTACTTTTTCAGGTATGGCTGCATACTTCTCAATGCTGAATGACCCCCTATTATGTCAGGCTTTCTTACTAGGGGTAGACACAAAGGTGATGCTCAATGATTGCGTTGTCTATCCCGGGCATGTTTTCGTGGCTCCATGCAAACAAATCCTTATGTTCTACCAAGAGTCGCTTTAGTGCCTTTTGAATCTCGGGTTGGATCCTAGTGCCGATCTGTGTTGTAGTCTTTGGTCATTCTAGGTGCAGCATTACCAGCTCATGTGGCTCATTTGCTTCTGCTTGCTACAAAGTTTCTGCATCCCGTGTTTCCACGTCACAGTCGAGGAGGACAGGTGGCGGGGCTAGGACTTTAATGGTGTGGGTGATGGCCGTAGTCTGCTAGGATCAATGCCCATCTTGGCGAATGCATCCCAAAGGAGGATATCTGTTGAGCTTCCATTGTCTATTAAAATCCTCTTGGTGGTGTAGTTGGTGACTAACAACGTTACCACCAATGCATCGTCATGTGGATATAGGACCCTTTCATAGTCCACCTCACTAAAAGAGAATCTCTACGGGCCCTTTTGCCTTGGTTGCTTAGGTGGTCTGTATGTCATGTATACTTCCACGTATCTCACCCTACGAGCATGCACTTTTCTACTGGATGTATAGAATCCTCCTCTGAAAAACCCTCGATTCCTCCTCCAAGAAACCCTCTTGCTATTCTGCATATTTCACCCAGGGGAGCCTCAACGTGACTTGGATTATGGCGGGGAGCATCTCAATAGTCTTCCCTTGTCGGTCGTTGCCTTTTCGGTCTCCTGCTTCGTCATTCATTTCGGTCTCACTCCGTTTTCTGAGCATATGCTTGCTTCGTAGGCTTCGAATGTTCCTAGACCAGCCATTCCAACTTGCCACTTCCTCATAACTCCTTGACTCTCCTTTTTATCGTATAGTAGTGTTCCATCCAATGGGTGTCATTATGATGGTAAGTACAGAAGCGATGTCCTCTCCTCGCTCGGTTGCCTTCTGTTTGGTCTGGCAACCATTCCTCTGACTGTACATTTAGGTTGTTGTGAATGAATCTTGGCCCACGGCCTTGAGGTGGTGCTCGCCTTTCTTGCCTTTTATTATGCTGGCTTCGACCAATTTTCTCCGAGGCCCTTCATTCGCTCGATCGCTGAGGGTCATTCTCCTCTCTTTCATCTCTGCCTTCCTTGGTGCAATTAGGGCTTGCAGTGTGTCTTTGGCATTGACAAAATCGTCGGCTCTATCCATAAACTCTCTCAGCGTTGATGGAGTTCTCTGCACTAGCTCTGCTATGAATGGGCTTCGAGGCCATATGCCTCCAAAAGGGCTACCAGTGTAATTTTCTCATATTGTTCATCAATGGTTAATCGCTTTTTGTTGAACCAGGTGAGGTATGTCTCTAGGCTTTCTTCTTCTTTCTAGCCATTAATTGTGTCAGGAATTGCTTGGCCAATTCTTTGAAGCTTTCAATCGACCCCGGTCGCAACGCTCCGAACAAGCCTCTAGCTCCCCTTTCAACATCAATGGAAAAGCTTGACATGCCACCTCTTCTGAAAATCCATGGAGGGTCATGTATGCTTTAAAATTCTCTAGGTAGTCTACTGGATCTTGGGACCCGTTATAGAATTCTATCTACATAACCTTGAGTTTTGTCAGGAGCAGCACAACCATCACCTCTACACTATGGGGTAAATCTATGCGGTTGAGGTGTTGATCGACCAAGGATGACCCTCCCATCTTCCTGGCCATCTCCTTGTATTTATCGACAAGACTGCGTAGTTCTTCATGCTGCTTTTTCTTTTTCGCTTCTTCAGTGTTCGTTCTACTTGCACTATGTGGCTCTCCCTCTGGTTGTTCACCATGGTTCAACACAACACCCTCGTTGTAGTTGTGGTCTTTCTGTTTAAGGCTTTCGTTTTCTCGTTGGAGAGCCTCCATTGCTACACCCATCTTCCTCGTATGTTCTTTGAACTCCAAAAGCCGCACTTCCATATTTGTGGAAGTGGTTTCCTGGTCACGGGTTGTGTGGGAACGTTTCATAGCAGGCATGTGAAAACCACACTGAAATGTCTTTAGGAATTCTAACAGATTCCAAAAACGGCGCCACTGTTTTGGACATGTTTCACCGCCAACTAGTTTCGACTACTCGCTTGTGAGAAGAAAAGTTGGTGGCCCAGTTTGCCTGAAACACCTCTAACGCCTAGGTTAGAAATATATATGTGTATGTTTTGCCTTACAATGAGAGATTAGAAAATTACTTTGGATTGCTGACATTGGTACTTTATATACGGGTAGATTATTACCGATAAGGATAGTTCAATCCATTCCTTGAATCTCGGGGTCTTGACTATCAAATTCCTGGGATATATCTTAATAAAGAGAGGATTAACATATCGAAGATAAGCATCTCAAATATCTTGCCATTTCCTTAGGGATAGATATCTTTGACTGGCGATAGTTACCATATTTATCCCATTGGAAAATATGATCTCCTGGGGGGGCGAGGGTACGGTGTACGTGCCCCTGGCTATCTAACTCGTTTGGGCCTCTTATATGAGCTTCTTACTTGGTACATTTGGGCCCATCAACTAGGGGGAAAAGAGCCGCTCCAATAAGTAACTCACACCAACACAATACCAATCCAGCTTTAGAGTTAACCTGGGGAACGGTCCAGCTATTAAAGTTAGAAGAGCAGCCCTCCAATAGCCTTGCGCCATGTAAGAGGTTTATTATGTTTATTCTACATCTACATACACCCAATCAGAGACTCCCTACATCCCCTCCCTCACACGTTCATTTTCCATGCCTCTCTCACTTCTTCCACTCCATCCTCGACGAACGAAGATCTCGACACACTCATCCTGCCTGGCACTTGACCCAGATAGTGACAATGCTCGACCCAGATGGTGTATTTCTCATCTTTCTCTCTCAGTAATCTCTCTCTGTCTTTGAAATTTCTCTTTCAACGGTCAGTTTCGTTGTTTTTTTTATCTTCTTTTGTATAGGATTTCTCTTCTTAATCTCATTTCAAGGAGTTCGATTTATCAATTTTCATTATTGATGGGAAGCCCTAATTAATTGTAAATTATTGGTACCTAATGGCACCTGAAAGTTTTTTGGGGTCTTTTTGAAACGGACTGGTTTTTATACAATCAATGTGAAACTCCTAATATCTAAGGCAGTTGTAGTAGAAGTTTGAGGAGCTTTAAGGAGGAGAATCTCCTACTTCTCTTTGAAGTAACAATTAATATATTTGGTAGAACTGACAGTGGAGGGACAACTAGGCCTTTTGTGTTGGTGATGCTATAGCTCAGTAGAAGAAAATATATTACTGAATCGTTTCTACTAGATTTTGCTTCATAATATTGGTGCAACATAATGCTCAATTTGTTTTGTTAGTTATGGTAGAGTTTCTGATGGACTTGTTCCATATTGAGTGATCAAGAGTCCAAGTCAATGTATCAAAGAATTCAGAAACTTTAGAAGTTTCACTTTGTGAAGTCACAGTCTTTATTGTATACTCCTAGTTATTGGTTGCAGCTGCTTAATTTCTTACCTAAATTGCTTATGATTTAATTAAGACTATACTGAAGGATATAGAAAGAAGAAATAGCAAATTGTCTTCAATATTTCCAAATTCAGATTTTTTGTTTTTGTCCCATATAGGCTTACTTTATTCCATATTTTTCAGCAAATGACAAGTTTGAGTTCTCATTCCGGTTCAAGTGTGTGGACTTCAAGAGGGAAAGAGAAAATAAGTTTGGACATGCCACTTTGTTACCGTGGCATTCCATTGAAATGCCGAATCTCTGGCCGAGATAATAGTTTCGGCAGAAGATTTTACAACTGCCCAAACTATAAGATCAATAAACAATGTGGTTTTTTTAAATAGATTGATTTTAAAAGTGAACAAAACTCATGCTACAATATGACGTTGGAGTTAGCTCAACAAAAGAATGAGAGGTTACTTCATGAACATCAATGGATCAAACAAGCCAAATATAAAACGGTGGAAAAGAAGTATAAGAACCTTGAAATGTTGTTGACATTGTGGTTATTGTTTATCGCGATTTTTGCTATAATTTTTATATATTCCAAAAATATTGTGTATGTCGGGAGTGCTTAAATGATACCTTTACCATTAAAATCGTATTTATCTGCCCAGGGACTAGTGCTTATGTTAACTTTACAATATTTCTGCATAAAAACAAACATGTTTACAATAAAAAGACTCTTGTCCAACAAAATACCTCAACGAACCAAGCAATTATCTGCACCACGTCTAGCAATCAACACAACAGATATATCATATGCTACTTAACCACTCTTAGCTGTAATGAGTTACAAAAATTTTACATATAATTCCTAATTATTAAGCAAATGGCACAAATCGATGGGAAAAACCAGGTTCCCAATTCCTCAATTTATACATATAATTCTCAATTCCTCAATTTATAAGCAATAAGTACATAACATTGGTGCCAAAGACATAAGCACACTGACTTACACACTGAATTATATAAGTACATAACATTGGTGCCAAAGACATAAGTTCAAACTCAAAGATTCACAAGCGTCAATCCACAAAACTCCAAAAAATATGAAGCTTCAATCCACAAAAGCTCATCAACTTCAAAACAAGAAAGCTTCACAACCCTCCTGTCACATTAATCACAAAACCATTAGTTATATAAAAACAAAACAAACAAACAAACAAAAAAAAAAAAAAAAAAAACTGATTACATTTAAGGATGTATATCAAATATATAAAAACGAACAAAAAAATAGAACATTGACTTGAGCAAACCTCCATTAGTCGTCCAAGTTAGTGCACTCGACCTCATGTGTATGCTCAATATCCCTACATAAACAACAACAAATACAATTAAAAAAAAAAGTAAAACTTTGATTAAAACAAATAAATAAAAAGTATTCAAATCTACAATACCTTACTGAAGGACAGTTGTTCCTAGCAAGTTCGATACAACTTGACTTCTTAATATTTGATCATCATTGGTTGCCTCCCCTCTTTGTGAACATTCTACATAATCTTCCATTGCAAGCAACTCTTTGTGAACTTTCTCCATTGCAAGTGTGAAGTGATTGTGATGCAAGTTCGACAATGTCATAAAGTTGTATCATTGACTTGCTTTTTCTCATCGTAGGCTCATCTTGTCCTTGCCGAACTTGCCCTTCAGAACATGGTATGTTGGGAATGGGTCGACTCTTAACATTAATAGTCCATCTATCTAGAACATAATGCTGTGGCAATCTATCTAACTTTGCTTTCTTGCCAAAAACACACAAGATATGCCTACAAAGAATCCCCATAAACTCTCACATATGGCATGTACATGTTGCATGTCCTTCATCACCCTCTAATGTCACATGGTAAAGAGGTGTTTCTTTACCATAAGCTGTCACTCCATATGTCTTGGTCTCACCCTCTTTGGACAATTTTCTTTCTTGGTACCGTAAACTATCGAACAACTCATATTGGAAGATCATGAAAAATTTTCTTGTATAAACCGTTGCTGCCTTGTCTTCAATTTTAAGAGGTGTCTTCAATATTGCCCGCGTAGATTTAGTCCTGACATCTTTCTCTTTCTCTTTAAAGTAACATGCATCTATAGCTTTTTCATACTGATGCACGAAGTCACTAACCATGGTGCTTGAACGAACATAATCTTTGAAAAATTTATTCATGCTTTCACT
This sequence comes from Juglans mandshurica, assembly GCA_022457165.1. Taxonomy (NCBI): domain Eukaryota; kingdom Viridiplantae; phylum Streptophyta; class Magnoliopsida; order Fagales; family Juglandaceae; genus Juglans; species Juglans mandshurica. The sequence continues at coordinate 24,768,447 of CM039620.1, forward strand.
CATTTGAGTTGTTGACATACCGGCACAGAATGTCGAACGCAAGTAAGCCAGTACTCACTTATCCCGTCGGCTGTAAAGATTTTACAGCCAAGTATTTTCTCCTAACTCATACTTCGCTACTATCGAAGCCCATTCTTGCTCGAACTCATTAGTTGTAATTATCTCATGGATGCAATGACGAAATTCTTTTTGAAAGTCCGAAAATTTGTTATATACATAAGCCAAGTGTTCGGGAAACTTTTGTAAAATGTGCCACAAGCACAACCTATGAGTTGTATTCGGGAATACCTCTACAATGGCCTTAGCCATGTTCTCAATAACCATGTATAGGATTCGGTCATTTTATTAACTAACAAAACACAACCAAGCATTATGGTCTGATGATGATGGTTAACTCCAGAAAATTACACAAATAGCATCTTATAAATATTCGTCACGTAAGTAGCATCAAATGTAACAACATCTCCAAAATATTGATATGTAGCTCTTGATCGCGCATCAGCCCAAAAACAACTTCCCATACACTCATCCTTATCAACTTGCATGGAATACACAAACTCAAGTTCTTTGAGTTGTCGATCAATAAAGTAGGAATATAACATTTGTGCATCTCCCTTTCAAATACTTTTCTCTTTTTGGTTCTCAAGTAATTTTCAATAACACTGCCAATACAACCAACATTAAAGTCACTACCTGATTCTTTACTCCACACTGACATAATTTTCCTTGTCGGTACACCGGACTCATTCAACGTCATAATCAATTTTTTTTTAACTTTAGTAACTCTCCTATGTCCACGAAGCAAACTAGTACTTCTCTGTATAAGTAAAATATGGTTATGTTCAATCACAAACTTGTTCACTATCCACTTTTCACCATCTTTTTTTATTCCCATTATTGTTTTACATCCAATCTTTGTCTAAGCAGGTTCAGGGAGTGTTCGATCTTTTTCTTTCCGACTAACCCGCCGGAATCCTGCCCTTGTGCAAACATAGTCTACTGCACAAAGAGTTTTATCATCTTTTGACAATCCAGTATGATTCGTCCGAATTGCAAAACCTTTTCGTCTTGCATATGCCTTGTAAAATGTTTGGGCGTCTTCCACATCCTCAAATACCATACCAATGAATGGCTCCAAAGTACCACTACTCAAAGAGACTCCTCCATCCACATTCACTCCATCTTCGACATTCACCCCATCTTCAACATTCGCCCCATCTTCGACATTCACATCATCTGGAATGTATACACTTTCAGTCTCAAGTTTATCACTATTAACCCAAGAAATTTGTTTCTTCAATACAAAACCACCACATTATAAATTCATTAGTTAGTCAAAACAACCACATTAACTAAGCCATTCCATTTCTACCTATGAAATGAATCCATAAAAAATGGCAAGAAAATGCATTAGAATATGCCTCTTCCACTTCTGATGCTAACTAATGTGAATTTTACTTGTCTCAAAGTCATGAGTGCCTATAATCATCTCTTTATGACATCTCATCTACCACAATTAGTGGCTGGACATCACCTCCTGTAGTGAAAGTGAAGCACCCATTCCAGCATGACATGGCACCATCACTACGTCCTTGACAAAACATGAGATTTTCATTCTATCTGAGTGCTGACATGATAGCATGAGTTGATTGCCAGAAAAAAAATAAAACAATTCAAGAATCCAACATGAAACTTTTTAAGGTTGAACTTGTCTGGTAATTTTCTTTCACGTAAAAGAGCAAACACATAACATTCGAAGAAAAGAAAACAAAAGAGAAGGGAAGTGTTGAAGAAAAGCCAATGTGTGATGGAAAAGGTCTTCTTGGCACGATAATAGGCGAGTTTCATCTTCTCATCAAAATTTAATCAAACACATATAGGATAATATATTTGCATGCCAATTGAGTATTGGGAATGGTGAAAATTACCTGAGCAGCACCAAACAACTTCATACCATTATTATTGATACATCCAGAAATGGCATGGATGGAAACCTCTAACTCCTCAGATTCTTTCTCACTTTTTTCCTCCAATTCTGGTACCAACTGTGCTTCAGAACTGTCAACTAAGTCCTGCTCAACATTACATGCCCCGTGTAAGTAATACACTCTCTGGTTTTTGCAAACATGGTTGGGATTCCACTTTTCCTCACAGTGATAACACAATCCCTTCCTCATTTTATCATCGAACTGAGAAGAATTTACCTTCTTCAAAGGAAACAAATTCTTTGGACCTTTATTAGCTAGATCAGCAAGTGCCACCTGCTCTACTGGCCATTTATCAGCATAGTGATTACGTGGCCTCCAAGATTTTCTTGAAGACAATACATGCTCATCTTGCAACTTAGCCAGACTGAAAGCTGCCCCTAGGTTTAATGGATTAAACATTTTTACTGGTATGCGAATTTCATCATTTAATCCACTAATAAAGCAACTCATTCTATGCTTCTCAGACAATCCTTTCAACCTATTAGATAAGGTCTCAAATTGTGATGTGTACAAACTAACTGAAGTAGTTTGTTTCAACCTAGTTATAGCCTCCATTGGATCATCAAATGCTGATGGTCCAAACCTCCCTTGTAAAGCCACTACTAAAGATTCCCATGAATTAAACTGTCCAGCATCTAAGGCATTTTGATACCACATCAATGCCTCACCTTCCATATGGTGCGAAGCCACCATTAACTTCTGATGGAAAGGTATTTGAAAACAATCAAAATACTGATTAGCCTTAAAAGTCCAACCAGCAGGATCATTCCCACTGAAACGTGGAAAATCCAATTTAACAGTTCTCGGACAACTACCTCTCTCATCATAATTTCTAAGTTCATGAGAGACTTCTCTATCTCTACTAGTATTAACATTCATAAAATCAGCTAAAAATTTCAACATTTCTGAAACTTGATCTAACCTTTCTGTTATACCAGAAATTGCCTGTTGATGATGCTCCAATTGTTTCTGCATGACTTCTTGCTGCCGTTGAGAACCTTCAATCTGACCTTTTAATGCTGAACGCGTGCCATCCGCCATCAGAATCACAGTTACAAGGATCGACTACTACTGATACCACTTGTAAGGTTCTCTCAAGGATCCGTTGTAATTCTAGTAATTCACTAGTATTGTAACCAAAACACAAGGAATGATTATTCAGATCAAGAAAGGAATAAGCAAGATTCCATTATGAAACTTGCAGAGAATCTTCGAGGGATTTCTCAACCTCCAAACACAATTCTTCAAATGATCAATCCATGAATCAAAAGCTCCCCCCAACACTGCTTATATACACGCAGGCTGAGATGAAGGAACCCCAAAACGCCAACAACAAAAGATAAAACGCAACTATCAAAAACTACAATTATTCAAAACGCCCCGTTTCATTAAACTTCAGCCATGAAACGCAGCTGCTTGCATGTTGAATGACACCCCCATAAAGCCTCTAAACTCCCCGTTTCATTAAAGGCCCCATTCCACTAATACCGTTATTACTTTCCTCAAATTCCTTCTGCACCCAACTCCTTTAGCCTTCATAAGGACCTGCAGTTCTTCAAGGCCAGCCACAAGGCACCCGTGACAGGTGCGAAATATGTGTGGGTGAGATGGTGCTCAATCCGTGTGGGTCAAGTGGTCTGAAAAACCAAGCTAGGCAACGGATGGTCAACGTCGGACTGAGATGGTGGAGGTGGAATTGAGCTTCACCTTGGGCGGCGGGCTTTGTGGCGGTGCAAAGAGACGGGCTTGAGAGCTTGGAGATGAAGACAAAAAGAGCCCGAGAGCTTGGAGTACACGATTTCTGTGACTTGCTTGCGGTGATTCTGTGTGATAAGATCTAACTAGTTTATTGTGTTTTTGCATACGTGTTGCTGTGTGAATGGAGGGCTGCTCTTCTACCTTTAATAGCCGGACCGCTCCGCAGCTGCTTTGATCTAACTAATAAACTTCTAAAGCTCAACTATAGCTCAAAATGAGCATAAACAGCACATCAATCAAACTAGTCGATCATGGTGCCTCGGGTTTATAATGACCCGAGCCAAATGCCCAAAACTCGCTACTCCCGAAACATCAGAACACTAACCCACATTTTCCCCATCATGCGCTCACGACTTCACAAACAGGGGCACATCCAAACACCAACCAACCATGAAATCTCTAAATCTACAGTTTCCAGCATACAAATAGAGACAACCCAACTTCTTGTAGGCACCAATCGTACAATTCACGGAAATTACAGTTTGATTACAAGGTTAACGCTCGAGGGTGCCTTACCCGAAACTTGATGCGATGGACCCATTGAATTCGAGAGTGAGGTGGTGCTGTCTAGGGACACTCGAGGTACCCTGTGACATTGACAACAAGATGAAGACCGTGTTCGAGATGGTGAGGGACCACACAGAGAGGGAGAGATCAAGGATGGGGTGAGCGAGAATCGGACATAGAGAAAGAGAGAGTAAAGCTGAGACATACCTTGGTGGCGGGGCGGTGTGTTGGCTTCGGCGGCCTTCGTTGGTCACCCAGGGAACTAATATCGGAATGGAGAGATCAACAGAGTTAGAGAGAGAGAGAGAGAGTGAGGCATGGACGAAGGGAAAATGAGAGCATGAGAGAGATACGGGTGGACCGCTTGGCGTGGTGAAGTACAATGACGCCTAGTCTGGCAGCAATGGCTTGGCAACATAAAGAGGAATGGAGAGTTGGGAATCGGGATGGGGGAGGGGGCCTCCGCAGAAGGCCTGGGAAGAAGGGGAAGAGGAGAAAGAAAAAAGAATAGGGCTGTTTTCTTGTGAGGTAATTGGGCCTGGGCCGCTGGGCTGTCTCGTTAAATATAATTGATAATAAAAATAATTTTATAATTTAATATTACGTTATTTTATAAATTTATTTTTATAAAATTCATTAAAGATTTTTCTTTACGAAAACATAAATGAATATGAAAGAACTATGTCAATAATTCTAATTAAGGAAATTACGACTAGATTTTCTACATTTGATTTGTCATAGCTTTCCTATTAACTGGTAAAAATTTCAAAGAAACGGGTCAGTTTGGTCATCTTTCAAATTAATTCCGCAGCAGTTTGCTAAACATTTCCATAAATGTCAACAATACAATATCTAGGGAATTAGATGATGGACGCGGCGGCTACCCTGTGAGTTCATACACAACTATTATTAGATGAGGTCTAAAAAAAAAAAAAAAGACCCTATCAGATGAGGTATGAGAGTCTTAGAACAGAAACTTCTCAAAAGCTGGGAAAGAGTAGCAAAAGAGAAAGTGCTGGAGGCTTGACTGCAAGTTTGCAACTAAAGGAAGAAAAGCTTCCTCACATAATTTGCTCATTTCGTAAATGCTTATGAATGGCTAAGAACTTATTGTATAGCCCAACCAAGAGCCCATTGTGCAGCATCTAAACCCCCAAAATAAGGAAAGAATGCAGCTGAAAAATGGGAAGTAACTTAGGCCTCGTTTTGTTACGCAGTTCAGATGAGATAAGATGAAATGAGATATTTTGTTAAAAATTATAATAATATTTTGTCTGAAAATTTAAAAAAATTATAATGATTATATGAGATAGTTTAATTTTGTATAACCAAACCAGCTCGGCGAAGCATAAAAAGGCCGCAGGCCGACAAAGTCAAGGCAACAAAATAGAAAATAGTTGACTTCTAGGCCAGCAACCAGGGACCAAGACACCTCAAATTCTTCTTTCCAATCTCTTCATAGTTATTCTCATTTCATAGTTATTCTCATTGTAAAAAATAGCTAAGAGAGATCACTAGAGTTTGTAAAAAAAAAATCGCTATACATAATGAATTTTACTTTAAAAGGATATGTGGTATACGTCTTATTATCGGAAAAATATACCGATAATCATAATTAAAGATGATAAAATTTAGAATAATAATTAGAAATAAAAGAAATATTTGGGTGATCTTCGCTAGCTGGATCCAACAGTCAACGTGCTCACAAGTAGCTAGCCGATAAGTTGAAAGTCCCAATCAGGGAATTCATCCGTTATAGGCTTTTCTGGAATTTTGTATTAAACTAATTTAGAAATGGCCATATCGTGTACGTGGGTGGTGCGAGGAAATACGCGTTCAAGACGGGTATAGACTATAGACCATAATTAGTCTTCATTCACGTAACCTTTTTTTTTTTTTTTTGTGGAGATAAAAATAACATGACTTTTGTTTATTAGTTTATTATTTCTTCATTCGCATTGCAAAAACCCAAAACAAAGGTTGTGAGATATCTACAGCTGTCAAAAAAATCATACCTAAAAAAATCATACCTAACATTAGAAGATTTACTCTAAAATTGTCATGAGAAATTAAGATTTATAAAATATTTTAATTTTTCGGGCAAAAGGAATACCCTTATATTTAATACATTTAAGATGAACATTATTATTAGCAAATTTGCATTTAATGAGGCTAGCTTGAGAACACGGGAAAGAACCTTCAACAAAAGGGGAAAAAAAAAAAATACATCGCATTCATTGGTCTTGAAAGTGCATCACAACAAGCTTTTCTTAGGGATGAAGTAACTTCATGTGAATAGTGGTGAGGACAAATCGCATGCCTTTATTTGCATCTTCTTCCAAATTTTTCTCTAACTTTTTCTCGCTATCTTTTCCGAGAAAGTGAACAGAAAGCTACCGTTCCAACCAAAACAAAATTAAGTTTTTGGACTCCTTCAGCGACGCAACTTGGACGTAGTCTCTTGGTGAAACTCAAATGGCACAGAAAATAAACCCTCCCCAGATGACAATAGTGCCCTCCCTCAGCAAAAGTCAAAATGGGCAAAGGTTCACACATGTGACATACCCTTCCAAGTTCAAACTTCAAAGAGCCAAAGTTGTGGGTATGAGTCAAAACTAGGAGAAAGTGACGGTAATACCCTTGTTATAGACAATGCACAAGACAAGTCAAACATTAAGCTCTGCCAAATGACAAGAAATGCCCCTGTCAAACTTCTACGAAACTGAGAGGCAATTGCAGCCTTGCAGAATCAAAGCCGACCAGTAATTTGCTTGTTCTTGCGCTGTCATCCATTGGGAAACCATACCATGCTCCTTCCAAGAACCCCTTCTCTCCCTCTCTTATATATTATTCCCTTTCTCCTTTTCCCCATCCATCGCAAACCATATCCAAATCTCTTTTGTCAATAATCTCACCTGTCTCTAATATCTCAAAGAAACAAATTCTAGCTAGGTCTATCTCTGAAAATGGCAGGAACTGGAAAGGGGGCTGTTTTCGAGGATCTGCTGCCTTTAATGGCTGACAAACTGGGTGGTGAGGGGCTGATGAAGGAGCTTTGTAATGGGTTTCAATTGCTGGTGGACAAGGACAAGGGGGTGATCACTTTAGATAGCCTCAGGAGGAACTCCAAGCTTCTCGGTTTGCAAGACTTGAAGGAGGACGAGCTTGTGAGCATGATGAAGGAGGGCGATTTTGACGGTGATGGCGCGTTGAATCAGATGGAGTTCTGTGTCTTAATGTTCAGACTGAGCCCTGAGTTGATGGAGGAGTCTTGGTTCTTGCTTGAGGAGGCCATGGAAGGGGAGCTCAAGAACAATAACGCTAGATATTGATCAACAATTGATATGGCAAAGGCAGCATTTTGCCGATAGAGACCTGATCAAATAACAACGATTTCATCTATTTCTTTTGGAAGAAATAGATTATCTTTTTTTCTTCCTAATTGGTTTGTTTCTTGTAAAACAATGGCTTGGCATGTTGTTCCCTTAATTCCTGACTTTCCCATGTTTTTCATTTTCTTCAATGTTATTCCTGTTCAAATTAGAAAAAAAAAAAACACAAATTGACACGGCAGTTCAGTTATATGATTTTTATGGCCATTTGCGAATAAATAGGATCATTTTTTTTTTCAGTTTTTTATATGTATTGCAATTATTTCTATCATTATATACAGGCAATGAAATGGTCTATACAACACTGTGCAACACTCCTGGAGATCAGTTCTGGTGTCTCCAGCCAGCTCCCGTACGTATAACATTTATTTTAATTCGTTGAGTTCTATATTATCTTTGTTAAAATATTGCCATATTTATGATAAAATATATTTATAATATTCTTTCATATATATGATAATATAGTTTATTCTCTACTATATTTAGTTTATTGTAAAATCAGTTTGTATGTTCATTTATTATATTTTGATTCTTTCTCTAACTTTATTCACTTATAAATAGGGACAAATTATGTTATGCATTCAATAACAATTGAGAATAGTAAAAATGTAATTCTAAATTTCTCTCTCCCTTTTTGTTTTCTTAACATTCCACCACGGTTGCTATATTGTTTCTATTACACTTGGCGATTCCGATTCTCACACTTCCCACTCTATGTATGCTTATATTTCTAACACAATTAGAGCAACCGATTTTCTAGCATCTATCTCATCGTTTTTTTTATTTGTATTAAGTCTCATATTCAATATATTATTTGGTAGTCATTTTCATTCAGCATATGTCCTCCAAAGGCTTCTTACGTACTTAACAGATCGCTGCTCTTTTTTTCATCATCAATCATATACAACGGTTACTTCCATGCCCTGTACAACTTCTATTGTAGTTTTATTTACAAAAATCATCACCATATGGAGTTTCCTTGTAATCTACTAGATTTTTTTGCGAAAAATATTGAACTTTGGCAAGTCACATGCCCCACGCACTTGCCCCCACGCATTGCCTGAAGTTTTCTACCCGCCATCCAATTGCGCCATAGGCCACATAGACTCCTTCTGTTGACTGTCCCGCACTGCCCATGCGGGGGCGAGAGCCCCTCCCCACCCCCCACTCCGTAACCTTCCATTATTCAATATAAAAAATAATATTTTTAATATTTATATAAATATATTATATATAGATATATACAATTTATTAAAAACTTGAAGTTAAATTCTAAGTTAATAAATTGTCTTGGTTTTTAGGAGGCCAAGGCAATTCAAAATAAAATTCTAATGAGTTTATATTCTTTTTGAATGTATAATTTACATTATATTATAAATTAATATAATATATAGACCCAATAAGTCATTGGATTGAGTGGGGTGTGGTTTCAATCCCACCCCCGGTAGCGGGTCGGGGGGCCTCGCCCTCGCCTCCCGGGGTCGGGGTTGAAAACCCTCCCCCATATAGTGCTGGGGCGGGGGGGGGGGGGGGGGGGGGTGCGGGGAGTGAGTGCCCCTGCACCGTAGGGTAGCACCCCTAGTCTGCATCATCAACTTGAGTTTGAGGAGATGTTAGAATATTAAACTTTGCTACTTATCATCACTAAGGGTGTAAAGGGTCCGATTCAGTACAATTTTGAATATATTTTATAACCAAATCGGTATATACTGATTTTTAGATTTGAAGAACCGATACCATATTGGTTACACCCCTAAACTGGTATTTTTTGTTTTACTGGTTCTGGTCTAATTTTTCCGGTATATTATATAGTATACTATATATATTATAGTATATAATAATATATTGTAGTATATTATAATATATATTATAATTGTATTATAAATTATAATGATATATTATAATATATAATATATTGATATATTATAGTATATTATAACATATAGTGATAGTATTAGTATAACTACTAATACAATAAACTATAGTGATAAACTATAGTTATTTATATAGGGTTTTAAAATTGAATATTATATTAATAAGTAATTTATCATATAATACAAAATTATTTTATATATAATTATATATTATATATATAAATTATATATAATATAAAAATTTAAGATACATATATATATGAACCGGTTCGGTCCGGTGTTAGAAAAAGGAAAATCAGAACCGGATGGATTTCGATCGGTTATGAGAAAAATAGAACCGGTACCAGACCGAATCTAGTACCAGACTAAAACCATCAGTTTGGTTCGGTCTGGTCCGGTTTACCCGTTCGCTTGTTGTTTCTCACCCCTAATCATCACTACACGTCACACACCGCACTTATTTTAATTTTTTTTTATTGTTCCTAAACTAATTAAGTTCTTCTGATCATCATCCATACACCACACATTTGGTAAAAGAAAAAAAAAATGAAAGATTTTGTTTTTTTGTGATGTTAATGAGTAAAATTTTTCTGAAATATTAGCATACTTATGATATATATATATATTATATATACAGCTGTCTTATTTTGTTTAATAATGTAATATAAATTAAGTGTTGATTTACATCTTATATTATATGATGCAATGTATCTCATAAACAGTACTCCACCGACCCGCATGTACGTACACCTCCCGACAAATTAGCTAGTATGATATATAATTGCTTGCAAGTCCTGAACATGTCTAATTTTTTTAAAAGAGAAACTTCAATCTTGTTGAGCCACCTAACTCAATGATCTTGCATTAAATAATCATAAGTTCAAAATTATCTATGATCTATATTATATAATTCTTAGAGTAGAGTTTTGTTCATTTTTAAGAACATCATTGTCCAGTACTCACCCATTATATATTTCATCAAACGAGAATTAAATAATTTGTAACTATAGTTGAAGTTATTAAATTGAAATAAAATTATTAACCTTATAAGTTAGTAATTTTCATTAAAATTTAGTATGGTTTTTTTACTTATAGTTTTTACATCTCATGCCTTGTCAGATCGATTTCTATACCAATTTTGTCATGTTCTTTTTGTACGTACGTACAAGTAGAGTTTTCATTATCAGCATATAAATCAGGAAAATTAAGTAGAACCCTTACCTAGAGATTAGATTATATTCATATTAGCTTTTAAAATTTACACCAAGGTTAACCTGTCGTAATTAAGAATATTTCTCATTTAATTAAATTTTCTAACTTAATTTATAAGATGCTAATTACAATGCCACTTCTAAATATTTTATTGATCATTAATTATACAACGTCTAAAAGATATGTTGTCATAGTGCTTTCATCAATTTGTAAATCGATTTTTTATTTTGTACCCGAGCTCCCTTTTTCAAAAGGGTAGTGATAGGGTTACTACTCAAATACATTTCAAATTTTTTTATTTTTTTATTATTTTCTTTTAAGTATTTTTTTATCATCCTTAATCATTAAGAAAAAATTAAAAATATATATAATTTTATTAATATTCACTTCCTTAATCATTAAGTATAATAAAAAATTAAAAAAAAAATCAAATACAATTTAGATAGTAAATAGTATCATTATTCTTTTCAAAATAGGGTTCTTTGTTTTAGGGCAAAAAAAAACCGTGTTTTCATTAAAATTGGTGTGGACGATCAACCGACAAGATCCAGCACCAAGGAAACTACAGGGAAAGAGGGAAATTATTTAAATACTATACTATTAGCAGCTCAGACCAATCCTTAATTTGTTATACACACATATATATATATATATTTATATATTTATGTTGGAGTTTGTAGTTTGAGAATAATTGAGCCAGCTCTATATGGAGCTTAGCTAACCTCATTGCCTTAGATCCTCACCATCTATAATATCCATTGGATGGACAGATAGATTGTTCAGTTCATTCGCAACAGTCATTACAGGCTGATTTGATTACACAAAATTAAACTATCTCATCTCATATAATCATTATAACATTTCAAAACTCACACATAAAATATAATAAATAATTCAATTTTTTTAAATTTTAAAATAAAAATAATATTAAAAAATTATAATATAAAAATATTTTATTCAACTTTTAATAAAATATTTCATTTCATCCATATTCAAATGAATCCTATGTCTTAAAGACTTTTTATGGAGTTGGAAAACACATACAACTCTTTTATAACTATATTACAACTCTATTAGAGTGGTAAAGCTCGAAGATGTGCTTAGGCCCAATTTTCAATCCTGGTCGAAGGCCCAATTTATTACAAAACTTTCGATCTCTTTTTTTTTTTCACAATTTAGCAAATTTTGGGGCCTTAAGAAAATAATTTAAAAAACATTAGAAATACAAATTACAAGTTGTGACTGACCCTCACAATAGCAAGTTACCAAACAAAAGAAAAAAAATATATATAACCACAATAATTTACATCCGCAAATTAGCGCTAACATATTAACAAGAAGAAGCAACGCTACACAAATATCAAACCAAAGAAAATTCACTGGTTGTCAGTCAACACTGTATAAATAGACTTCCATTCCAAAATCCAAACAAACTGCCATTCCAATTCATCCAAATGCAGACAGCACTAGCACCCAAAAAAAAAAATTTAATTGAAGAAACAATGTACACATAAAAATAAAAATTCAATAATAGTGATAAGAAACTTTGTTGAGAGGTGGCTTGATTCTTATTGAAAAAGCTCCTCTACAGATTGTTCACTCGAGCGGTGTCTCTGCCGCTCGAGCAAAGCTTCGGACAGATTCTTAGATCGACTGTTGCTAGACACTCGAGCGGGTTCTTTTGACGCTTGCTCGACAGTCAACTCAAACGAAACTCCAACTCGAGAGCTCACTCGTCACACCAACTCTAATGTTCGCTCGACATGTCGCTTGAGCGAATGTTTGTATTCAAGGGCTCTGCACCGTTTCAATATAAATACATGTTGTACTTCATTTTAAACAGATTTTGAGCAGTTGAATACATAGAGAGAGAGAGAGAGAGAGAGAGAGAGAGAGAGAGAGAGAGAGAGAGAGTGAGTGAGTGAGTGAGTGAGGTCCTTTGTGAGAATCCCAAAAATCTATTGGGTCATGGTCTTAGTTTGTACTTTTCATATATATCCCAAGAGGGACTGGCTCACTTCCTATGAGCCAATCAATAGTAGTTCTGTTCTGATGGAACATTATATGGCTTGCAAAATTGTTATGATTGGTTCAGTTAGGATTAAGATATTTGATGAGATTGTTAGAACATTGTCTAATGTCTGACATATCTCAGATTTGAAGAAAAATATTATTTCATTAGGGACTCTTGATTCTCTAAGTTTTCAATACACAAGTGAATGTGGAGCTATTAAGGTCAGTAAGGGCTCCATGATTGTAATGAAAGGAGATAAAACATATATTCTTTATTTCCTTTAGGGCAATATAGTGGCGGGTGCAGCTGTAGTGTCTATTAAGATGATCCACACTCAAACATTACCCGTTTGTGGCACATACGTTTGGGTCATATGAGTAAAAAGGAGATGTCCATTCTGAGTAAGCAGAGTTTGTTGTCTGATCAGAAGGTAGGAAAACTTTAATTCTGTGAACATTGTGTTTTTGGAAAACAATGCAGGGTTTAGTTTACTACAGGGGTTTACAGAACCAAAAGTACTATGGACTATATTTATTCTGATCTTTGGGGTTTATCCTTTGTTCTATTGAAAGGTGGAGTTCAGTATTTACTCACTTTTATTGATGATTACTCAAGAGATGTTTGGGTTTATATTCTGAAACAAAAGAGCGATGTATTTGCTAACTTTAAATAGTGGAAGTCTTTGATTGAAAATTAGACAAGCAAGAAGGTATGACGACTTCGAACTAACAATAATATGGAATTTTGCGGAGGTGAGTTTAATGAATTTTGTAAAGTAGAAGGTATTGACAAGCACCGCACAGTTAGACACACTCCATAGCAAAATAGAGTAGTTGAACGGATGAATATGGCTCTCTTGTAGAGAGCCCGCAGTATGCTTTTGAATGTCGGCTTGTCTAAAAATTTCTCATCTGAAGCAATCAACACAACTTACTATTTGGTTAACTGCTCTCCAGCCACAACTATTGAATTGAAAACTCCAAATGAGGTATGGTCTGGAACTCCTGCTGGTTATTCAAATTTGAAAATTTTTGGTTGACCTACATATTTTCATGTTAATGAAAGAAAACTTGAGCCAAGGGCAAATAAGGGCATATTCATTGGATATGCCAGTGGGGTGAAAGGATTTAGGTTGAGTTGTACTTATCCTAAATTACCTAATTTTGTAATTAGCAGGGATGTTGCATTTGATGAACAATCCATGCTTAATCCGAGAAAGGACTTTATTGTGTCTACAGGTGAAGAGCAGGGTAATGACAAAAAGGTGGAGTTGCAGGTTGAAGTTTCACAAGGGATTCTAGGCGATACCCAAGATTATGTTATTACTAATGAGCATGATTATAATAGTGGCGCATAGGGTGAGCAAGACTATAGTATAACTACTGGTAGACAGATGAGGCAGATTAGACCACCTCAAAGAGATGCTCATGCAAACATGTTGATGTATGCACTTACTACGGCAAAGAACATTGATGGTCAAGAGCCTTCCAGATACTCAGAAGCTATCAAGAGTAAAGAGTCTGCACAATGGTGCGCAGCGATAACTAAAGAGATTGAGTCTCATCACAAGAATGAAACTCGGGATTTGGTTAAGTTACCAAAGAAGATGAAGACTGTTGGCTGCAAATGGGTCTTTGAGAAAAGTAAAGGAATCCAGGGTGTTGCAGATGCAAGTTATAAGGCACGCTAAGTTGCAAAAGGCTACAATCAGAGAGAAGGTGTTGACTTCAATGAAGTTTTCTCTCTAGTTGTGAAACACAGTTCATTCCGAGTGTTACTTGCTATGGTGGCATTGTATGATCTAGAGCTACAACAACTTGATGTTAAAATAGCGTTCCTACATGGTGAGCTTGAAGAGATCATTTATATGCATCAGCCAGAGGGGCTCATTGTTGAAAATAAAGAAAATCATGTGTACAAATTGAAAAAATCATTATATGGTTTGAAATTGTCTCCAAGGCAATGGTATAAGCATTTTGATTCTTTTATGATTAATCATGGTTATTTGAGGAGTGGCTATGATAGTTGTGTTTATCACGGGCAATTGTCTGATGGGTCTTTCATTTATTTGTTACTTTATGTTGATGATATACTTATTGCCACCAAAGGCATGTCTGATGTTAGGTTGTTGAAAACCCAACTCAGTAATGAGTTTAAAATGAAAGACTTAGGTGCTACAAAGAAGATTTTGGGGTTAGAGATCCATAGAGATAGGAAAACTGGAAAGTTGTACTTGTAACAGGGAAAGTACATTGAGAGATTTGGAATGTCTAATTCCAAACCAATAAGTACACCACTTGCTACACATTTTAAATTTTCAGCATCACTATCTCTACAGACAGACGAGGCGGAACAGTTCATGGCTAGTGTTCTATGTTCTAGTGTAGTGGACAATATTATGTTTGCAATGGTTTGTACTCATCCAGACATTTCATAGGTAGTGAGCGTTGTTAGCAGGTATATGGCTAATCCGAGGATATTTTATGGGCATGTCGTGTGTGTTTAGAGATTTGGATGCAATAAAATGAATCCATCCAAATTTTTGACATTTTATGTTTTTATGTAATTTACGAGGATATTTTATATTAGCTTAGTTTTTATTTCTTCTTTTAACCCTTAATCAATATATATCCTTTTGTCTTCTATTCTAAGCATGAACATCCCATGTAATTCTTATTTAATTTCTTAATTAATTGGGAGATATAAATATATAAAATAAGCCTTATAATATTTACCGAGTATTTAATGAATATGCATGTGCTGATGTGCATCAATAAATGTTTTAGAATCACTTCATGTTTCTATCTGCTCTTCTACTTGAAACATTCAAATTATTCAAACAGGCACTCCAGAAATATTTTCGACAACAAGTCCATTCTTTGATCTCTGCTGTGAAGAACCATTGGATTTTAATAGAAAATAGCATAGGTCATACTGAGCAGTCTACCCTTTCCTCCAGCTCACAAGTGACTCAGCAAGCCTCCAACACAGCAGCTAATCTTCCAGAAGATTCTGGGGTAACGTAGACTAGGTTGTGTGTGTACCCTCTGGGTGCATTGTGTTGTGAAATACTATGCAAAACACACACACCAACGATTACAAATAAAGTAAAAGCAACACAATCAAGAACATGACGCACAATATACGTGGTTCGGCAAATTGCCTACGTCCACAGGAACTGCAGAAATCTTATTAACCAGAGGAGATTACAATCACTCAATTTCAACTCACACTCTCCAGGGCTTTTTTCTCTCTCACACAATATGCACTCACAAGACAATTGTTCTTTCTCAAAAATATGCTTGAGGTCGTCCAACACAAGTCTAATATGACATATATATAGTGAGTAGCGTTGGAAAGCCTAATCTGGCAAAAACTGCGTACTTCGCTTGAGCGGAGTGTCGAGCGCGACTCGAGCGAACAACCAAATGAACATTGGGTAGAGCGGAGTGTTAAGCGAACACTAGGGTTTGTGTCTCGCTCGAGCGGAGTGACGAGCGAGACTCGAGCAAACTCTCTCTGACTTGCCTTTGCTCGAGCGGTC
This sequence comes from Juglans mandshurica, assembly GCA_022457165.1. NCBI lineage: Eukaryota > Viridiplantae > Streptophyta > Magnoliopsida > Fagales > Juglandaceae > Juglans > Juglans mandshurica. Next base: position 24,784,736 of record CM039620.1, read on the forward strand.
TGTCGAGCGAACCTTGGCTCGAGCTAACAGTCGAGCCAACTTCAGCAAACACCTTTTTCAGCTCCAAAACCAGTCTCCACATATACCCCAACAATCTCCCACTTGGAGACTGGGTCTCCACATGCCAGCCACTGTTTCCAGCCAAGCCCTATAATCTCTGTAGCTCACAGCTCCCGTCTTCAAGCTAGAAGACGCACTGAAGTCAAGCCCGACTTCAGTCTTCCACATACATCACCCTTAGTCAGCACATCCATAGGGCGATTCACAACTCCCACTGCACCAGGAGTATCCGGTCTCGAACCGATCTTGGCAACCTTAGCCAACTTTCCCAGGCTTTCATAAGGAACGACAACGCTGACTCCCTTTGGCTTCCTCACATGTTTTGCGCGATCAAACTTGCCTTTTTGCACTCTTGTATTTCCCTGCACATCACTGGATGTAGATGTCAAATACAAAGAATTATATCTCTTACCATGCACTAAGACCAGTGCACCCTTAGTGATCTTCCAAGCTCCTCCAGAGAACGCTACTGCAAAACTGCTGTCATCAAGCTGTCCCACAGCGATCAGGTTTTTCTTCACATTTGGAACATGTCTGACTTGCTGTAAAGTCCCCACGCTCCTGTTTGGAAGTGTGATATGCACATCACCCACTCCAACTACATCCAATGCCTCTCCATCAGCCACATACATCTTCCCAAAATCATCAGCAACATAATTCTGCATGATTTCTCGATGTGAAGTGCTATAAAACGAAGACCCTGAATCCAACACCCAATCATCAATCGGACTGTGCACTGCAAGAAGTAAGGCATCATGAATTTCTTCTGCCACTACATTCACAGCATCATCATCAAAACTTTCTTGATTCCTGCAGTTTCTCTTGATGTTGTCCGGCTTGCCACAACTCCAGCACCTGATCTGCTGCCCAGATCTCATCTTGCTCTTTCCTCTGTTCTTGGAGTTTGACCTGTCATATCCTCTGTCCCTATTGTCAACAATCAGGGCCGATCCAGAACTCGAGGACTCACCCATGTCTCTTCTATGTACCTCTTCAGTAAGCACCATGTCACGTATGTCATCGTAGTTCAGTTTTGCCTTGCCAGCTGAACTACTCACAACCATCCTATGGTCTCCCAACTGTTTGGCAACGATGCCAACAGAATCAATGCTCTGATCTCATCATCAAACTCAATCTCTACAGAGGATAGTTGATTTGTGATCGTATTGAATTCATTCAAGTGTTGGGCTACAAACATACCTTCAGACATCTTCAGATTGAACAATTTCTTCATCAAGTGCACCTTATTGTTTGCAGACGGCTTTTTATATATTCCTGACAAAGTCGCCATGAGTTCCACCATGGTTCTCTCTTTACTGACATTTTGTGCCACTGTTCTAGACAAAGTCAGCCGAACAAGACCTAGAACCTGCCGATCTAATAGGCTCCATTAAAAATCACCCATGCTTTCTGGCTTTTCCAACAGTGGAATGTGGAGTCTCTTTCCATAGAGATAATCCTCAATCTGCATCTTCCAGTACCCAAAATCAGTACCATCGAACTTCTCGATCCCTGGTGCGTTCACTTTATTTCCAATCATCATTCTTCTTCAGATCCGACCTTGGCTCTTGATACCAGTTGTTATGAAATACTATACAAAACACACACACAAACGATGGCAAATAAAGTAAAAGCAACACAATCAAGAATACGACACACAATATACGTGGTTCGGCAAATTGCCTACGTCCACAGGAGCTACAGAATTCTTATTAACTAGAGGAGATTACAATCACTCAATCTCAACAGACACTCTCTAGGGCTTTTTGCTCTCTCACACAATATGCACTCACAAGACAATTGTTCTCTCTCAAAAATATGCTTGAGGCCGTCCAACACAAGTCTAATATGACATATATATAGTGAGTGGCGCTGGAAACTCTAATCTGGCAAAAACTGCATACTTCGCTCGAGCGGAGTGTCGAGCGCGACTCGAGCGAACAACCAAATGAACATTGGCTCGAGCGGAGTGTCAAGCGAACACTAGGGTTTGTGTCGAGTGAGACTCGAGCGAACTCTCTCTGACTTGCCTTTGCTCGAGCGATCTGTCGAGCGAACCTTGGCTCGAGCCAACAATCGAGCCAACAGTGGAGCCAACTTCAGCAAACACATTTTTCAGCTCCAAAACCAGTCTCCACATATACCCCAACACATTGTAGTGCTCTGGCAAGATTCATTTTAACAAACTTTGTGTATTATCCTCTGTGATGCAGCTAGGGCTGTAAAAATAAACTAGATAATCGAAAAATCGGCCTAAACTGGTTGGTTCAGTATGATTTTGTATCGGTTTGGTCAGGGACCCTTTCCTCCATTTTAAAAACTAGTCATAACCAGTCCGGTCCTTGTTATATGTCTTCTAGGACCGGACCGGACCGGTTCACATATTTATATATTTTTTAATTAGTTTTTAATATTATATATAATTTTTATAAATTATAATTATATAAAAAATAATGTTATATTATATTTTATAATATAAAATTTTAATCTTAAAATTTAAAAATGAACATTTATTTAATCATTTATTTTAAATATAAAATATCTATTAATTACATTTTATGGCTTAATAAATTCACAACATATTTCTATTGATAAATATATTAGTAATACTAATGTACATTAGTATATTAATTATTATATTATCACTGACATATAGTAATAGTACTATACCAATAGTATTACTATATACTAATTGTATTAGTGTATTACTATTATTTATATATATATATAAGTATAAGAGATTAAAGATTTAATATATATTAAAAATCAGAAAACTGAACCGGAACCAATAAAACCGGAAGTACTGATTTAGAAAGGTAATCGGTGCGGTATTAGATCTTGAAAATATAAAACCGGACCGATTACATCCTTAACTGCAACGCACACGAGCTGTACGAGAATATGCCCATAGGAATTCTGTTAGAACTTGCCTGGTATATATATATACCTCACTTGTATACCTTGATGAATCAATGAGAATCAGAATACTTTTCTCTCAAAGTCTATCAGGTTGTGGCGGCAATGAAGAGATGGCTAAGTTCAAAATCGAGAAGTAGGGAAGAATAATATCAACAACAACAAAAAGAAACGAAAGAAAAACCATAAAACAAAAGAGGAACATATCTTGGAATTAAAAGATGCTCTCTGTAAAGACAAACAAGAGGTGTTAATACGCTCATGAAGGGTAGCTTAGGTTCGCCTGGTAAATAGTTTTACGAAATATTAAGGATAAACAAGAGTAAAGATTTTTAAAGTCTATAAATTTCGCGTACTTTTTTTTAAAAAAAAATAGACTACATTATGAAAAGAGTAAAAAGCTATTTGTTTTAGTAGAATCTATAATTTTATAAAGGGTTAAATAAAGTTTATACATTTTAAACTTGTAACTATCATTACTCATAAAATAATAATTATAATATAAATAATAATATTACCTGGCTATCCGAAACTTATCACTCAGATGACCCTCTTGACGTGGCATCACATGTGATGCCATGTGATTTGTTAAAAAAATTAAAAATACAAACACAAAAAGGATAAAAAGAATTTAGAATTTTAGTTTTTCTCTTTTTATATTTTTGAACACCATTTTTATTTAAATATATTTTTTGTTTTTTTATTTATTTATGATAAATCATGTGGTATTAGATGAATCATAAGTTTGGGATGACTCAATAACAATACTCTAATATAAAATTTTATTATATTGTGGAGGGAGGATATATCTATTGCCGCAAGGGCCAAAACCCGTCCTCCGTTTTATTTACAAAAAGAAAGAAATCAATTTAGGTCAGGTTTAGATAATGAGATGAGATGTGATGATATTAGATAAAAGTTGAATAAAATATTATTTTTTAATATTATTATTATTTTGATATTTGAAAAAATTAAATTATTTATTATATTTTATGTAAAAATTTTGAGAAAGTTATAATGATAAAATCATCTCAACTCATTCCATCTCATCATTACAATTTTTTTAAATTCTCACACAAAATATAATAAAAAATTTAATTTTTTTAAATATCAAAATAATAATAATATTAAAAATTAATATTCTAATAATATTTTATTCAACTCATTTAAAACCATCTCAATTCATCTAAACTTATTTTTAAATTCGACCTTAATGAATAGATTCCCACCTATTAGATTAAAAAAAAAAAGGGGTAAATATAGCGTCAGCAGTGATGTGAGCATAACATGTAACAAGAAGATACGCCTGGATTCTTTAATTTGTGCAAAAAGATATTATTTAAGATTTGTACACGTGAAGGGAGACCCCCTGGTCGTGCTGACATCACTGCTGAGGCCATATTTAGATTTTTGTTTCTTTTACGGCCAATGCACAATTCACAGACAAATAGCCATAGCCGACCTTTGTGCTCACGTCACTGCTGGGGCAGTATTTTATGTTTCTTTCGACACGCCCAATACACATTCACATAGAGAGGGAGAGAGAGAGTGGGCGTCAATCCACAGTCCATTGCTCTGCTTTTGACATTGATCCCACTTTTGTCTTTTACTTTTCTTGGGCCAGAAATAAAAAGGAATATACTTAGTACTCGCGACTTTTCAGTGGGCCCTCCTCATTTGAGTATACAAGAGTCCTTTCTTAAGTCAATAGCCCAACAACTTCAGCTAAGCCCATAGAAAAATACGACCATCTACTATATATCGCGCAAGACTAAAGACGGGAATGAGATAGAGATGATAATTGTGTGAATAGTAATACTTAAAAGAATGTCGGCCCGGTGAAAAGTCCATCACAAGAGAGACTTTTAATTTGTGATAAACATGAAAGGATAATACTACTATACTTCTAATTTATATAATTCACCTTGCCCCTTGACGTGTGGTGCTACTTGACTTGTTGGGTGATGCCCGTAACCGGCCCGGGTAGGGACGGGTTGGGTGATGCGTTTTCAGGCCGAAAACTGCATCCGAAACCCAAGACCGGACGGGGAAAAGACCCAGCCCCGTTGAACAGTGCTAGCTAGGCATAGTAGCATTTTCCAACACGAAATCAGCTCTAAACGTTTTTTGTGCCACTTTTCCAGCTGGAGACGACCTTAGAATAAAAGTTTTCCATGCACCCAGAAAAGCTTTTTGTGATGGAAAATGGAAATCGATCGAGTTTTGAGACAGAATCTTACGTCACCGGCCAAAAACCGACTGTGTTTTAGTGGAGACAGATAAATATCAGGAAGACAGCAAGCCATGGATGCAGCTCTTTACAGATCGATCATAATATAAAAAGGGAACTACTCGTGCCCTTTAAAACCCTAGCCTGCAGTTTTCAATACCATGGATCCTAGATAGACCACTTTTGCATCTGCTTGAATATGCTCCACCTCTTTTTAATTTCCGATATTATTTTTTCTCTTAGTTTTAAATATTAATTTGAATGGGTAGTGACACCCATATTTCAACATTCCATTGCACTACTACATAGACAAGTTCGCGTTTCTCCATACAGAAACACTGTATCAATTGGAAGATTAGGTCATCCCGCGTATCCCCTGTCATGATGGAAACACATTTATCTCTCTCTATATATATTATGTTTACTTCTGATCAACTCGTACATTATTACAAATGCTTTCCACCTTTGCTAGGCCCTTGGTCACCACATTTATTTATGTATATATATATATATATATATATATATATATTCTCCCTACATGAAAGCAAAGCATAAGACACAAAATTAACTCCATAAATTAATAAAGTTAGAACTACGTACGTACTCATGACACTTTGTGCGTACTTAATTTGTTGTCAACCTAATATTCATGTTGCCAAACATTAATGGACCTATATGTTAGCCAAATTGACTACATGAATAGATGGGCAGAAAATCAATCTCATCACCACATTGGCCGGATTGGATTGGGAAAAACCTTGATGAAAGGTGCTTTTGGGATTTCAAGTTGGCAGATTACGCTTGAGCTCCAAAATGTGCTGAGACCTCGTCATGATGTACTGGCTAGCTTTTTAATCACAAAACATGTCGATCCTTTTTCATCGATTTCCTTTTGTTGATCCATCTTGTCATGCTTTTCAGCTCTTGGATAAGTGCTATCCTGCCCAACATCATACAACATATCGTTAATATTCAAACGTATTATCGCTCTCATTTCTTATAAATGTCAATCACCCATAATTATATTCTCTTTTATAAAACTCGATTGATAATTGTGCCGACCGTACGTCTCATTTTGTTTCCGAGGGGGCGCTGCTAATTAGGCATGCAGCTCGCATGTGTGTACACGTATAAAGTCCAAACCTAGCTATTAATGTTATGTTCCTAAAAGTAATTAATCGAGATCATATCGTTCGATCGTACGTACAACTTCTTTCCCAATGTCAACGATGATGATCTAGCTGCTAGTACTCGACAAATGGTATTTAATCTTGAGCTCTTCTCCTGCTCTCTTTAATTAAGGGTTGTAGATCAGTTCCTATAAATCTGTTCATAATGAGAAAGTTACCTATATATATATATAGTGGACTCTAATATATAAATCCTAACCAAAGTCTTGGCTATATAGGCCGGCGTTTGATGCTAGCTAATATTACGTACGTACTCATGACGGTCGAATTATAAGTTCCCAACAGTCCGTACAATATGTTTGAAAACAAATACAGGCCAAATGATTTGATAGATCTCTTATATATTGAACAATGAAACTCACCATTGACGAATTTTATACGTCAAGTTCATTTCCAAAATATCCTTTGCGATAGAAAGTAAGCTAAAATATTCACAATGCTGTCACTTGAGAAGCTATATATATATCGAATCACACAGAGTTTTGTTCAAGTAAAAACTCGGTCGGAATATCTTTAATCAATGGATCACATTCAGAATTCACAATTAATTCTTTATGCTAATATAATATACTACGTAGAAACACAATTGAAAGTTTTCAATCCAACTCAAACTGATTACTTGGTGGTTTCTAATTAATGTATATAATAGGATGTAGAAAATGTATGTAGAATAGGATCATGAACATATATATATTATATATACATGGAGATTAATTTGCATTGCTGCTTAAAGAGTAGCTCACTATAAGAGATTGGGTTTTTTGAGACAAAAAATTTTGTCTCAAAAAACCAAATTTTGTCCCAAATTATATTTGGAGTTGAAAAAATTTCGTCTCTATTTAGTCTCAGAAAGACCGTCTCAAAAAGTTTTTGGAGACGAAAGTCAAATTTCATCTCAAAAAATCATTTTTAGAGACGAAATTGGGTGGATCCAGTCGAAACTATTCGAACGAAAATTTCTTTTTGAGATGAACCGATTTCATCTCAATACATTGTTTGAATGGAATATTTCTCGGTTCGAACTGACACGTCCATTCGAACAATATGAAATATTCATTTGAACTAATGATCATATTTGATCCTATTCAAACGAACGGAATGTTCAAATAGATTTTATGCGTTCGAACTAAGAAAATTTTCAAATGACTTGTGTTCTAACAAAAATTATGTATGTTTGAACATAAATTTTATTTTCGAAAATTATGTCCGTTCGAACGAGATTTTGCATATTAATATTGTTCGAACAAATATTTTATTGTTCGAACGTCCGTATTTCTCGGTTGTCGTTTGAATGGGTCAGTTTTTGTTCGAATGGGTCGGTTTTGGTTCGAATAGAGTTATAAATAGTAATTTACCGTTCGAACTGGTTATTTACCGTTCGAATGGTATTTAATCATATAGATTAGAATTTAATTAAAAATACCATACTAATATTACACAAATTGTAATTCAAACATCAATTGTTCAAATGTTTTGAAACATCATAATATAAATGCAATTAAAGAAAAGATAAATTTTAAGACTATGGTGGTGGCACAGAGTTTTGGGACATCATTGACTGGAACTGTTCAAACATTTTTTAGTTATTGATCAACTGCATCCTCTCTTATAGTTTCGCCTCAAGATCCGCTGCTTGATCTAATCGAGCCAGCAACTCTTTTTCCTTTGACCTCAATCGTTCTATCTCAAGTGTTGCTTCCTCTAATTCCTTAGTCTTGTCGTCATTCGATCTGACTCGAGAATAGGATGATGATGTTGAGGATGGTTTTACGCAACGTCCGAAGCCCCTCAAATATTCAGAACGTGATCCAAGAACTTGTGAAAGGATCTGAGCATCGTTGGTAGATGATGCATCAAATGGATCCGCAGTAGTTTCCTTAAGAGATATCATCTTGTCCTATAAAAATAAAAACATTAAAGTTAGTATAAGTAACAAAAATATTATGTGACAATGGAATTAAAGAAACTTAAACTTACATAATTTGTCTCTACTTCGGGACTAGCCCAAACACCATCACGATTTTTATGTACTTTAGCATACAATTGGGTCATATTATAGTCAACATGACTTTCTTTCTTTCTGCAAAAGGAAAATCTATATTAGAACTTAAATCAGAAAAATGTATTATTATATGTTAATATTTAACGGGCACTAAAATAACTTACCATTTTGTTAAACAAACGATGAAAAGATTGAGAACCCGCATGATTATTTATCTTTAAATTTGATCTATTTTCTTTGTTCACAGTACTCTGTTGCTAAAAAAATATTATTTTATATGTTTAATACATCCATCAAATACTATTAAAAAAATATAGCAACGATATTACCTGATAAGCAGGATCTTCAAACATATCACAAACCTTCTGCCATTCGTTTGGTGGAATTGCTTAGAATGGATTTTGACGCGCCTCTATTGTAGTACTGAACTTCTTATAGTGTGCATGGCATCGACCTTTGTACCTCAAAAATGCATTCGACATCAGTTCCTCAACCATCAATCGATCCTCTTGTCGGCCAAAATTAAGCTCAAACTCATCCTTTAAAAAATTATAAAGAATTAGTATAAATACAAAGTAACTTAAAAGTAACAAGTTATATATTTAGTTGTTTGAGATGTAGCTTATTACCAAGCAACGCTTTTTGATGTGGTCTTTCACATCTTGGGAAACTTTAGACCAATAGGATGTATCAATCGGTGCATACGTGCGAGTAAGGGTACCACCATAAGAAGCATGCCATGCTGCCGAATCTCCGGAGCCACCGGTGTGATCATCAGGAATATCAACCTTGATTTTACCCACTTTCCTTACTTTCTTTATTCAGACACCTCTCGTAGTGCCTCTACCTCAGCGCTTGCTTACAAGAACTATATACAGTAATTAAAGCATAACTTTTTAAGTAGATTATTTTATTTTATAGATATATTACTTAAATTGAGCATAAAATGTGATATTTAATTTGATAAAGTACCTTGTTCTGGGCCTGGTGATGTTGACTCACTATTCATGGTAGGTGAACCACACATGGAGTCAATAATGGATGGGGATGACACACGTGTTGCTTTGCGTTTAGAAAGCATATCTATTTGAAATTGTAACAAATTATTATTCAAACAAACGTTACAGATATTTATAAGAATAATACTTACAAAAATTCATGTTTGTAATTCATTCACTATCCGTTTTGCTGGACCAGTCGTCATCATCCTCACTAGACACTTCAGTTGATTCATCTTCTTCTAATATTTCACCCTCAATTTCTTCAGGTTGAACATCTTCTCTACGCAATGGGACCATATCATATTGGGTTAGATCAACAAATAGATTGATGCCTACTTCGTTTTCTTGATATGCATCTTCATTTACTAGACTATCAACTTCTTCATGTGGTTCGCCTGCCTCTAGAATGTAATCATATACATTTCTTGGTGCAAACTTCTTCACTACTTGCCATGGGTTTCCGTACTCCGAATCATCTAAATAAAAAACTTGTTTCGCTTGGCAAGCGAGAACGAAGCGATCGTTCTTATACCATTGCGAAATGTATTGACACTCACAAAATAATCATTGTTACGCACTCCCAACCTAGGATTTGAGACATCCCACCAATTATATTTAAACAACCAGACCATATATCCCCCATGTACTTATACAATTCCATAAAAGTCAATGTTATCATTCACATGGCTTCCTTCGAACACGACCCCATAATTTTGACTTTTCCTATATCGTTTTTTATCAGTTGTGTGAAATCTATATCCACGTACCAAACATCCTGAGTACTGGATGGCCCGCCTGGATGGACTACATGCTGGAGCATACAGTTCTGGTGAGATTTCTTCTAAATTTTCACCAAATTTCGATACAACCTATATAAATAAATATTATTATATAGAAAAAAATTGGAGTTTAGTGGTATGAAGTTCGTATTATAAAATAGGGCTTAACAGTACTACCGTATGTTCAAACCACGAGGTAAATTTCTCTTCTTGCGTCTTTTCTACGTCAGTTACACCATTCGAGCGAAGTAGTTGTATATGTTCGTTGTGCATGTTCATGTGAATGGTTAATTTGTATGAAGTTATATTATATTATTATACATAAACTTAAAGATAATATTGATTTAGAGGATCATCACTAACCTCAAGTAGTGATCAAACTCTAGGCAGTTATTCAAGACATACCATCGAGCACTTTTAAACTCTCGCCCACATAGGTCGTAGCCCCCTTGTGCTCCTATGGGAGGCACGGTCTGGGAAAACACAGTAAATGTCGATGAGACTCCCATCTCTCATCCACCTTCATAATTTCAATCTAGTCTTGTAAATCTAGTATCAACCCCACGAAAATACATTGAACAAAAGGTATACCACTCATTATCAATATATGACTCTGCAATCGAACCTTCTAGACGAGCTTTATTCCCCACAGATCGCTTAAGTTTTCCCAAAAATCGTTCAATAGGATACATCTATCTATACTGAACCGAGCCAACGACTAAAGCCTCACGAGGTAGGTGCACAGCCAAATAAACCATTACATCAAAGATTGAATGCGGGTACAAACTCTCAAATTTGCATAATATTACTGCAATGTCAGCTTCCATTTTTAACAATGCATCAACTTTCAATATTCTACTACAAATGTCTCTGAAAAATCCCCCTAATTCAGTGAGAGTTGTACGAACATCTCGAGTAAACTTTCCAAGCACACCAATCGGTAACAAATGCAGTAGAAATACGTGACAGTCGTAATTTTTAAGGCCAGTTATCTCCGAATCATGTGTTCGAACACATCTTGTCATATTTGAAGCATAGCCATCGGGTAGTTTGATTGTCATAAATCAATCACAAAATTTCTTTCTCTCATTATTTGAAAGTGTATACCATCTGATGGCATATAAGCTGACGACCTATTATCTTGCAAATGCAACTCCGATCTTATCCCTAGCTCCTTTAAGTCTTTACGAAAGTTAGCTGTATCTTTTGTCTCCCTTCTATTGACGTCAGAGGGCCCAATATATTCTCACATATATTTTTCTCGATATACATAACATTAAGATTGTGGCGCAATGTCAATGTAGACTAGTATAACAATTCAAAAAAAATACTTTTTTTGTCCAATTCAACTCCACTGCTTGTCGTTTTCTCTTTGAAACTCTTATATCTTTCCCAAATTTGTTTTCTAAAACATCCCCCAACTGCACGATAATATCATTTCCAGACAACTCTAACGGTGATGCCTTGCGCTCAACCCTTCCATCAAATATCGTTATATTTGAACGCCATCTATGATCATGTGATAAATAACAACGATGTCCCATAAAATATAATTTCCTACCATGACTCAACCACTGAGACTGTATATCTTTATTACAAACAGGACAAGCCATTTTACCTTTTGTGCTCCACCCAGACAAATTTCCATATGCTAAAAAATCATTTATTGTCCACATCACTACAGCATGCATATTGAACTCCCCCGGCGAGGCCGCATCATATGTATTGACATCCTGATCCCACAACTCTTTCAACTCTGCAATCAGTGGTTACAGATATACATGTAATTCATTCCCTGGTGACCTTGACCCTGGTATTAGTAGAGTCATCATAAAATATGGATCCTTCATACACTTCTAAGGTGGCAAGTTATAGGGCATTAATATGATAGACCAAGTACTATGAGAAGTGCTCATGTTGCCAAATGGATTAAAACTATCCGTTGCTAAACCAAGACTTACATTGCGAGGTTCTTCAACAAACCATGGATACTCGACGTCAAATTTCTTCCATTGTAAGGAATCTGCAAGATGTGAGAGGAAATTTTCATTTTGAACTCTTTCTGTGTGATGCCAAGACATATATTTGGCAGTCAATAGGGACGTAAACAATCTTTGAAGTCGATGAATCAACAAAAAATGTATTAACACTTTTTGGGGTACATTATGTTTATCGGATATCCATCTTGACTCATGACACACTGGGCATGAGTCAAATTCTTCATATTGCTGCCAGTAGATAACACAATCATTTTTACAAGCGTGGTTGATATTATAATCAAATCCTAGCTCTCGCTTCATAAAAATTACAGGGTACTACATTATCCTGAAGAAGAGCCTCTATAAATAATTCTAACATGTCGATGGCCTTGGCAGAAATACAACAAATAGATTTAATATAGAGAAACCTCACCGTTAAAGACAACTTACTATGCCGAGTGCACCCCTCGTACAATTCTCTTTGTGCATCCTCCCACAATCTTGCAAAGTTACCATTTCCCTCAAATGATTGTGCAGATATTCATTCTCCATCCCTCATCCCAAATATTCTTGCCCCCAGATCGCCTAATATCTCAGTTATATCTTCTCCATTATCACACTATCATCAAGATCATCCATATTAATGTCGTCTATGTCGATGTCGTTACCCTTCTCCATTTGATTAGTCTGACTGCTAAATCTAACTCTTTTGGGAAATGGTCCACCATGTAAGACCCAAGGTGAGTATTTAGGATCAATTTCATTTACAAATAAATGATCCTCTCCTACCACCAAATTATAAGAACTAAGATTTTTGCACTTTTTGCACGGAAATCTTATAAATCCTCGACTGTCAACACTCATGCGAGCAAACTCTATAAAAAACTTCACCCCTGTGCATACTCCTTATAGTCTCACTCAAGTCTATCTTCCAGTAGCATCCAACTTGTATCCATTGTATTTCTGTTACTTGTCGGATGTCTATCAAAAAACACTCAATTCATGGGACAAACACTATCAACAGTATATTCATACTTGTTTACCATTTATTTTATAAGATAATTGATCATATCCCATTCGAGAGACTATCATCTATATCGCATATATACTCCGTCCAAAACTCTAATGTTAGTAAAAATTTTGACAGCATTTCCCTACAATTCTTCAAGTATGCTAGTCATGATAAGTTGTCGACCCTATTTATGGGCCGAGAAACTTACAGACCACATACCCGAAGAATGTAAAGAATCACTGAATCAAAATTTTAATTGACTAACACAAGATTTTAAACTGAATATATCTGCCATATAGATGATAGAATCCCAAACTGCCCACTTTGGACAATTCAAGAGTTGTATCTAAACATTCTTTAAGAGAATATTTGGTCACAACTCTCGAACGGGTCTAAGGTTCAAGTACATATAAAAATAACCCTAAAATCCAAAATTGTCCAACTCCTACAATTATACAATAAATTTGAAAGCAATCACATTCTAAATCACAAATGCATTGCAAAATTACAAGTCACAATAATTTAAGTATTAACAATTACTATGTTATATTATATTTTAAGTTTCCATTTTAATTTTAGTTTATCAATATTTTGTAATTATACTATACTATATTATTAGTCTGTTCAAATAGGATTCTATTCGAACAAGATTCTGTTAAGACAGAATCTCGTTCGAACGGGACAAGCCCAGATTCCAGACACAAAACAGAGACAAAACATTTGCCACAAAACATAATTTTCACAAATACAATCTCATAAGATGTATACTGGTTGACGTCCTATTTTAAATGGGATTGTACAAACACAAATATACCAAAAATATTAACATAATTAATTAAAACTATAAATTATCAAAAATCTAAAAATTATAAATACTACCTCAAATTGAAGCAATCCAAACAAAATATGAATCCACAATACCTACATAAACATAAAACACATTATGAGAAAACTTTAAATCATGTGCAATAAACTAACATTAATGAAACTCGAAATACAAAAAAAGAAAAAAAAGCAATACCTCTTATAAACTTGTCCTCTCTCTCAAGAATCCCTTCTCTCTCACTAAGTCTGTTCCTCTCTCTCTCTCTCTCCACAACACTCTCACACACACACAAAATCGCATGTCGTGCTCTGCCTCCAAAGAAATCCAAGTTAATTGTCAAAATGAACTGGAGGTTGAGGTATTTGAATTTGTGAAGTCCCGTTCGAACTGGACATTAACGCATTTAAACACAAAAACTTTGATTAGGCGCCAAATTTGTCACGATTTAATTCACGCTCGAACGTTTAATATTGTCGTTCAAACTAACAAATCAGAATATTTATTGGCATATTCTTCAAATGTAGAGAGGCTCAAAGGGTATTTTCGTAACACTATTCGACCAGTGCGTTCGAATGAGGAATTTTCACGTTCGAATAAACTAACATTCAGAGTATTTGTCGTGAAGTTTCCCTCCAAACACATTCCACGAGATTAATCTGTTCGAACGGAACGTTATTGGGTTCGAACTAATAATAGTATTATTATACTTATAAGTAATTTCTTATAATTGTATATTATAATTGATAATATATAATATACTTTTGGTCTAATAGTTAATATAATACTTATACTATATATAGTAATTATTAATATATAGTACTTATTAATATATAGTACTTCTAACATAGTATGATATTATTATTTAACTTATATGAGTATAATTATCATAACTTATTAATATATATAGTAACTATATATAATACATATAGTTATTATATATATTAATTATATTAACTTGTATAGTTATCATAACTAATAATAGCTATAGCTATATAGTAACTATATATAATATTTACACTATAGCAGGTATATAACTAATAAGTACTATATATATATATATATTAATTATATTAACTTGTATAGTTATAGTAGTAGTTATATAACTTATAATATTAACTTATAATAGCTATAGTAGTTATATAACTAGTAACTATAGTTAGTGTTATAATATTATATAAACTATACGAGTATAGTTATCATAACTTATATATAGTAACTATATAATTAAGCCATTGTAATTATACTAAGTACTTAGTATGTACTTAGTATAATAGAATAAATATATTTACAAATAATATACTAAATATATTAATTAAAAGTATTATATAATACCATTATTAGTTTTATTTTATACTTTTGTACTTTGCAATATTAGTATTATTATATTAGTAATATAATTAGAAATATATTAGTATAATAACCGTTCAAACGGATATTTATCTAGTTCAAACGAGACACCACGATCATTATAGATCCAGTTCAAATACAATGAAACAAAAATCTCCAGTTCAAACCAGCAGCCGTCGAGAGAAATTGATTCGCCCCTTATCTCCACCGTGAAAACCGCCACTCAACCGCCGTAGCAACCCTACATTTGAACTTCTAAGAGGTATGAGTCAAGTCTCCACATCTATTATTTTGTTTTATGTTCAAATGGGTTGTGTTTGGGAGGTATGGATTTCGAATTCGAAATCCCCCATTTTGGTGTATTCCATAGAAATAACATCAAAATAATCGGTAGAAATAATTAGGCTTCACTCCTTAATCATTTCTACCGATTAAAACAAAATATAACATCTAGATTGTGTTTTTAAAGCCATGGCTGAGTCAGCCATGGCTATTTGGCTTATTCCCGTTCGAACTAACTCTAGTCCGTTCAAACACTCAGTTGCCAAACAATATTATTTCGGTTGGAACAAAAGAAATTCGTTCGAATGAACAAAGATTGCCAGTTTGAATGAATAGAACAGTCCATTAGAATAGCTTCTACTAGTTCGAACAGAATATGTTCCGTTTGAACTAATTATTTCAATTCAGTTGAATACAGTATAATTCTTCAATAATATAATTTAAATATTATGGTTAATTATATTCTTACTTTCCTTATTGTTAAACAATATACTAATGGTATCAAGCGGAAGAAAACGTGCTAGAGATCAGCCCAACCAAAGTAGTGGAGCAACTCATGCTCAGGAGACGAAGCTTATACTTGTCGAGCGTGAGATCATTTTGTTTGACTTCTCCGATCTTTCATGGGAGGGACGGAGCATACAGTCTATCTTCACTGAGCTGAAATGGATACAGATCTGTCAGTAGTGGGAGACTGCATATCCAGAGATGGTCGGTGAGTTTTACCGTGCCATAGGAGAGGATAGCACAGATGCTCTGTTCTACACCTTATCAGTCCGGGGAGTGAGTATTAATTTATCTCCCCACATTATTGTTGAGTTCATTGACATCCCACGCGTGGCCGACACATATCCTGCAGCAGCTAAACGGGGACCAGCAGCTGCACCATCTGATTCTAACACACCGGCCACATCATCCACGCTAGCCCCGAATGTAGAGTCGGATGCTAGTTCAGATGGTAGTGAGGATGAGGATCTACCTGATTATGGTCTCACAGACGATCAAGCGCATCAGCTAGTGCGAGACCCTTCGGCTCTTACATATGATGGGAGCAAGGTGATCCGACAAGCCGATTGTATAGTATTATTCAAAATGCTTAATTTGATTGTTGGCTATAATATCAATCCGAAAAAATATAAGACTGATTTTTGGGATCAATCAAGCCAGATTTTTGCTGCGGATGGCACGGGAGGACTCCATTGATCTTGCATTGTATTTCTTCCTCCGCATTCGATCGGAGTCATGCTTTTCCAGTGGAGGTAGTCTACTATTTACACTGCTGATATCTAACTTCCTACTTCGATCGGGGGTTACAGTGTCTGTGACTGAGCAGATGTCACCATAGATGAGACCCCTTAACAAGATCACATTTAGCAAAAGCAAGGGGCACTTGCGAAAGACTGCACCAGAACAGTCTAGTGACCCTCCCACAAATCCAGCTTCTAGTAGTACTACCGCTGTTGAGAGACAACATCTTGGGGCTACTTTGGATTAGGTACGAGCTCTGTTTGTAGAGTTCGTTGAGCCCATCATGGAGAAGTTTAGGGATCTGGAAGGACATATTAAAATGTTACAAGAGGATGTTGATCTACTTAGGCAATAATGATCGTTTTAGTTATTATTTTACTTTTTTATGTTTTATTGAACATTATATGTTTGTGATGTAATTAATGTATGATTTTTATTTTTCATGTTTGCTACCTTGTTTATTTTTTTCATTTTATTTGCCGTTCATGATAATATAAAAAATGATACTATCTTTAAAGTTATATTTATATAAATTTAATATAAAAGAAATCACTATAAAGTTTTGAAATTATTTACATAAAATTAATTTATGAATTTATAAATATTTTAACTCACCGCAAATCATAATATATAATATACACACATTTTTATATTTTGAAAATGATAACAAATTAATAGAAAAAATATTTATTACTTTAATAGAAAAAATATATGCACAAATCCATACTAATAAACAAATTAATTGAAAGAATGAACGTTCGAACAAATAAATTTAAGTTTGAACGGTTATTAACTTTTCTCGGAAAAATAAACTTAGTTCTGCCAATTTTATTATTCGAACAGATTATATACTGTTCGAACAAATATTAATTCTATGTCCGAATCTATTTTATTCCGTTCAAATGGTTTTCTTTGTTTGAGACGATTTTGTTCGTCACAATATATCGATCTTGTTCAAATGGATATTTAACCTTTCGAACGAATTTAGTAGTTTAGGCATTTTTGGAGATGATTTTTAGGGATGAAATTTAATTTGACCCTAATAAATTTCGTCTCTAAAAGTCAAATCTCTTGTGGTGGCTATTGTGACATGTGTTAAAGGAGATACATCATGAGTACTTTTGACCCTCTAACTATAGAGACATTTTATAGTACTTTGCACCTGAAATTATTGCTAGTACTACTGATAACATGTTGCATCTTTAAATTACAAAAAAGGAAAAAAAAATTATTGGTAGTTTGAAGGTGTTTTTATAAATGGTTTATATTTATGTTCTACGTAGAATGCATAAAATCTGTTACTTTGTGGGTGAAATGTGGAAGAAAAGCTTGTAAGTACCTGAGTTGATTCTTGTATTCCTTACAAATAGGTTTGCAAAGTATCGAAGTAGAAGAACGATCTCTCTTTCTCTACGATATTTACAAATAGTAGTGATCAGTTACTGGAAATGATCAGAATGAATAAATTACAAGAGTTTGTGTAGACAAGATGCAGCTAGCTGTTGAGCATGAGTACACTAGGCCTCGTTTGGTTACGTAGTTCAGATGAGATGACATGAAATGTTTTGTTGAAAGTTAAATAAGATATTATTATAATATAATTTTTTAATATGATTTTTATTTTAGAATTTGAAAAAGTTAAATTTTTTATTATATTTTTTGTGAAAATTTAGAAAAATTATAATAATAAGATAAGATGAGATAAGATAGTTTTGTGTATCCAAACTGAGCCTTTAGACAACATATATAATATGTTCAACCCACTAATTGCCTGCTTATAATCTGGTAATGAAAGGGTCCCTCCCATTGCTCATTGATTATTTAAAGATAAGAGAGTGAACAGTATCTTGCATGCGCCACTGCCGACTCATTGTATACTGTTCATCCATTTTTATTTTTTCTGTTTCTTTCTTATTTCCACTTCAGTGTTTTGTAGTTGTTTTGTTTTTCTATTTTTGTCGTTGTTTTTTGTTGACCCGAGTAAGGTGTTGAGCCTTTGGATCGGACGTAATCCGGGACAAGAGCTGTTCGAGAGTGGTGGGCGATGCTACGATTGGTGGTCGTACAGCCAGGCTGTTGTGGTCAGTGTGTGAGCTGGGTGCTCGTTCCGTCAGGGGTCGAGATGCCGATGTTTGTGGTGGGCGTGATATCCGAAGTCTCACCAATGCTTGTGATCATGTAGTTATTAATATGTTTATTTGTAGTTTTTTGTTATTTTAGTTATTAATAAAATAGAAATAGGCTATTGGATTTGGTGTCCATAGTAGTGTCTCGTACTCATCCTCTTTACGAGGACAGAAGGGGTCTTTAAGTTATGTTTTACATAACACTTTCTCTATTATGAGGGAGTTTGTTTAGAAGTTAAGACAATGTTCGCCACAAATAAATTTGTGTTTGGGAAAACCCTAGAGCTGAAGAGTAGTTTGACTTATAGTTTAAATTTTTCATATATTAATAAGTCACAATTGTAACTTCCATTTATTAATTTAAAAAAAAAAAAAAAAAAAAAAAAAAAAAAAAAACGGCATGTTGATCTACTACCGGATCTAATTCATTAAACAAAACACATTAACACGTACGTACGATCTTGACGCTCACGTAGTTGGCAGGAGTACGTGTAGTAATTAATAGTGTACTGGAAAGGTACTGTAATTGCAGCTTTTTCCTTTATAATTAGCCAGACAGCGCAGAAATGTGCTACTGTACCGTTTGTTACTTATCGTAGTGATCGATAGTATAAAAATAGTGTTTTTTTTTTTCGGAGTAACGCTACACGACCTCCGGTTGCGTATGTTTTTTTTCTTTATTTAATTTTTTATTTATATCCATTTATATTTTTTAGTATTTTAAAAAAATATAAAAAATATATTAATATACTAAAAATTACTTCCTTAATTATTAAATAATAAAAAAAAAAAGTTACTAACAGTCAAATGAAACAATAATTATTAAGCGGCATAGTAGATTTTTTGGGAAATTATTGGAGTGATCAGAACGTTGTCTTATCTTTTTCAACGAGCGGTGAAATCAGTTCCCATGATAGTGAAAGGATATAAAAAATTGAAGACATCACGTTTAGACAAAAAAAGTCATCGAACAATCTATTATTTTGATCCTAACAAAAGAAAGAGAGAAGAAAGTTTGAATAAAAGAGAAAGTTACAGAAACTGTGAGAGAAGATCATAGTATTTCTCTCGACATCATGAAGAAAATGCGATGGACTTTCCTTAGAAATTATATCGGAGAAATCTTTAGAGATATGGAATTTTCACCCATCTTTCTTCATCATTGATTGGATCGGAGACGTACGTACTCGTGAGTTGTTGAGCAGTCATATCTTCACGCCTGCCATAAATGCATGCTTCCTGGTCTCTAAGCTTGTGCGAGACAGAGAGACAGGGATAGGTGAATACCGTACGATGTTTCTGGAACACATCACGTTTGTCTTGATATATTAGGGTAATACTATTTACAATCTTATTTTCTGTAGACGTGAGTTAAAAAAAATGAGAAATATTCTATCTATTACATCAATGATTTCAACGTAATTTGATGTAATTTATTTAATTATAAAATTATTTTTATTATAAAATAAATTTGACATATTCTATTATATTATATTATATTAATTTATAAAATTAATTTTGTGTAATTCGTAACTTACTTTCATTTAATAATATTTAAAAGTTTTGGTTTATTTTATTTTGATTTGAACATTTCATACATTGGAAGGCCGAGCCTCCATATATTTGTTCAGGTCAATCTTTGTGCTTTCATTGATTCATTTGAGGGAAATTCTATTTACAGTCCTCAAGTAGAGATTGCATGTACAGACACATTATTAAATGAGATAAAATAAAATTTTAGGAGGGATAATTTTGTAATTTTAAAAAATTTTAAAGTTAAAATAGCCTAGACTTACATTGCAGTCTCCAAATGAAGACTGTACTTAGCATTGCTCTTCCTTTAACTCCTTCATTTTCTCCTATCTTTACTTGATTCTGCTGTTTCTGGTATATATATAATATATCCAACATGTTTCATAACTCCCAAAACATTTCCTACTTCCCATTTCTATGTTCCACCATAAAAATGTCTTTACTACTGCGACTCGAGACAGGAGACAGTAAATAATTGACAAGCGGAATTAATTGCATTATTTGGAAGCTAGCTAGCTCATATGTTTAACATGGCATATAATGATGACGTCATTTGAAGTTCATTTTTTGTTAAAAGGACATCTATCACATTCACAAAATTTCACTACAATACAATTGTTTTTTAATGACGGTTGTAAAATTGTGACAGTCTCCAAACTGTTATTAAAAAGTATTTTTTGTGACAGTTTTTAGAAACCGTCACTAAAGACAGATGAGATTTTTTTTACATTCTAACGTATAAGAAATTTACGTTCCAACGTTACATATACGTTCGAACATTGTGGCAACTTACGTGCGAATGTGAAATGTTTTGGCACCAACGTTTGAACGTTAGTAAATAACGTTCGAACGTTAATTGTAAATTTAAATTAAATATGACTCTAATTTAAAATTATGTGATTTTTATAATGCTTAATTTATGAACAAGTCTAAAAAATTGACTTGTATATATTTATATATACACAATTTGTAAAATATAATTATATATTTATATATATAAATATATATTTATATATACATATATAAATATATATTTATGTTTATATATATTTGAAGTGCAGTGATTTAGTATTAAAGTTTGAAAATATAACATTAAAGAAGATTGAGAATTGAAATTAAAAAACCATAGAAATATTAAATAATATTGTTCCTTACATATATTAAAAATAAAATACAAAATATGATAGAATTTCGTAAACAACACTCAGATGATAGCGCTGTTTGCAAAATTCGTACTCTGTATCTCCTCAGTCAAGGTATCAACTTTGTCGTTGAGGATACCTACACGATGGGCTATCTCGGTGACAGACGCCTCTACAGCCCCGAGCGATCGATCGATCTTCCGAGCGATCGATCGATCTTACGATCAATATGCGCAGTCAGCTATGAGATCACCGCATCAACCCAAGCAGGCCACAAATCTCCTGCAGATGTACTCGTTGGCTGTTGACTACTACACCCCACACCTGGCTCAGGCTGCTTTGGAGGAACTAGATCCTCTACAGGGGTGGCTGACGTCCCCTCACCTGTCCAATGCTACGTCGATACGTGGTCATGTCGAGGGGACTCATCTGATTTTTAATCTGCTCCTCCGGCTGATCAGGACACCGTATGGGGGATTGTTCGTGGAAATGATGCTCGCCTCGTAACGGATCCTCCCAAAGATGTGCAGTGGCAAATCTATGGGATCTTCACGTGCCACTCGTATAAAAAATTGTGCCCGAAGCCGACTAAATGTGGTTTTATGTGTCACAGGATCCACATTTGTTGCAACAATAAGGTGCAACATGCGAAAGAAAGGTAGCAGATGGATTTTGTTGAATGCGTTCTTCCTCTCGATCTGCATGCGGTCTCTCCAGGTGAGGATGTAGAAATCCTCGTCTCGATCATTATCTCGAGCCTCGAGGCCAGTATCCTCGGCCTCTAACCAGTCTGCATCTCTGACTGATGCTGTCTCAAATGGGCCAGTAGATGATGCATAAGTGCCTACATCCTCACCTGATGTGCCGTGTGCAGATGTAGATGTGCGAACCATGCCTAGAGAGTCAGTTGTAGTCGATGTCTCAACTCCTCGACGAATCCCGAGGTGCTCGGCGATGACATCCGGTGAAATTTTAATGGAAACACCGCGTACAATCACGGTATGAGAGGATGCGTCCTGAGGTATGTCACACATCCCCATATATAACTCTTGAACCATTGAGGGGTATCACTTCCCCTTCAATATGCAGATGTTTCCCCAGCCTCTACTGACGAAGACATCTCTGAGGCTCATCTGCTCCCATTTGAGTTCGTCGAACTCATTGATCAGGACCTCTCGCTCCACCATAATAATACGAGCCCCTATACGGGCAGTGTCCTGAGTGGCTCCTTCCCTCCCTCGTTTCCTGGTATGCAAGGATGAGCCATATCCTAAAAATAAAAAAGGAAAAAAAATATTTACATTGATGCATTTTTCGTGTTAATTTTAAGCTGCTCTGCATTAACGTTCGAACATAGTAACAAATGGTCGAACGTTAAGATAAGACGTTTGGACGTGTATCATTTACCTTGGCACGTAAAACACATAAGTGCGAACATATAACATACACGTTCGAACGTAAGTAGCAAATAAATTTAAATGACGTACGTTCAGACGTTTATGCTTTACGTTCGAACGTAAGTGTTTTACGTGCGAACGTAAAGGATACACGTTCGAACGTTGAAGCATCAATAAATTTAAAAAGTAGTACATTCAGACGTTATAATTAAACGTTTGGACGTAAATATTATGAAAAGTAAAGTCCGAATGTAAAACAATATACGTTCGAACGTATAAGACATAACGGCTATACACTTCAAGAAACTTTTCTACGGTGACTATTTGGCCAATGGCAACCCGTGGTGGCTGAAAAATGGAGTTGAAAATCTGGTCATCACTTGGCCCGTTTTAAACAAAACCAAACCCAAATCTCAAATAAAATACATGTTATAGGTTAAAAGATGGATGCTTACCTTTTAGTGACGGTTGTGGCGAGATTTGATGGCGCCGGCGACGGAGGAGTGGCGGCGTGCAAACGGGAATGAGTACAAAACGTTGAAAATGATGTTTCGCTGTTCAGTTTTGGACTTATATACACAAAACGTTCGAACGTACTTCTTAATACGTTCGAACGTTTGTTGATTAATTTTCTAAAATATTGACTATAATATATTATATTATTAATATATGTTATATGTTATAATGTATACTATAACATATAACATATAACATACTATACCTAATATTATATTATAATATATGTAGTATATTATAGTGTATATATATATATATACTATATACTATATATATATATAGTATAGTATATATATATATACTGTACTATATATAGTATAGTATATATCTAATATTATATTATATATTATAATATAATATATAATATAAACTATATATAGTATCCATTATAAACTAATGAAAACAAATTAGAACCACAAGCTCTTATTACTAGCCCAAAAGGATATACTTAATTATTAGAATCTAGTACACAAAACTCTGGTGTACAAATTCCTAAACAGATTAATTGAAATCAAATTACTCTCCCTAATGAATAGCAATTAGAAAATATTACTCCATTACCTTTTTTTTTTATTTTTTTAAAGAAAATAATTCTAAGGACGATCTTGAATACATAGATAAAAAAGGACAGAACATTCCAAATTGCCTTTCAACCTATTAGAAGATCTTTATCAAATTATTCTTCTCCAGTGCCTTCTAGTTATTATACACCCAAATGATCTGTTATTACATCAATTTCTCGAAATAAATCTTAAAATTTTGACAACAAATCCCAGAATCTAAACACACAGATTCTGGAAATAATTTCCTGAAATATTATTGATACACTAGTATATACTGTTAATTATCCGGATAAGACATCTACATCTCATAATCCTGAAAATGAACATTCTTCTCTAACATATTCACAAGTGATATAGAGATGATTCCCAAATATACACCTTAAGTAAAGAATAATTTAAAATTAACAACGAATATTTTAAACAAGATTATATGAAAGAAGAAATCACAAAAGATTAATATTTTTCTCGACTTTTACAAAAATAGAAAGAGATTATATTCAAGAAAAATACTACGAGTACTTAGAAGGAATACATATGAATATACATTTCTATACATGGTTTGAAATTTATAAATCAAATCAATTAGCAACTATAAACAGGACTACTAATCAATGGATTAAAGAAGAAAATAATCAAATTAATTATGAAGAATATTCTCCTTTTGAAGCCATTAAATCCAATCAAATAAATACTCAATCCAGTACCTCTGATGGATTCCCAAGACCCGTTCGATCTGGAATTAACAAATTATGACCCTCAAATGATGTGATTCCAGAAAATTATTACTTTCTCAATTAGATAGCGTGATAGATGGAAGTTCTTAGAAATATTATCTCTTTAGACGAATAAGGACAAAGAACTTCGTCTATATATAGATATATTACCCTGGCATCCACCTCTCATAATCCTGAAAATGAACATTTTTCTCCAACATATTTACAAGTGATTGGAGATGATACCCAAATATACACGTTGAGTGTGGAAGAATTTAAAAGTAACAAAGTATATCTCAAACAAGATTATATGAAAGAAGAAAATAGTCACAAAATGTTAGTATTTTTCTCAACTTTTCAAAAATAAAAAGAGATTCTATTGAAGAGAAATATTATGAGTATCTAGAAAAAGTACAATATTAATATATTCTAACTATTGAACAAAGTGCTAAAGTAACGTTCGAACGTTAATAATATATTCCCGCTCGATTTTCTCATATATGTGATGATCTATCGACGTTTGAACGTTTCAATTTAACGTTCGAATGTGAATGGAGATATATGAGAAGAAATCGATTTACATTTGAACGTACAATTATAATACATTCGAGTACGAGAAGAAAAATGTGGAAAATCTCTCGCTCGATTTCGGCACCTCTGTGATGACCTGAAACGTTTGGACGTTAAAATTTTACGTTCAAACGTCAAATTTCCTAACGTTCGACCATTAAAATAAAAGTGCAAGAAACTCTCCACTAGATTTCAGGCTGTCATAACTCAATACGTTCGAACATGAATAACCAACGTCATCTAAAATTTGGGCGAGATATTCTAACGTTCGAACGTACAACTTAAACATTCGAATGTCACATCTAAATATTTAGTTTTTGAATGAATACACGCATGGAAGGCAGTAGACTGATTTCTGCTGCTTCTCCCATGCACGCACATATACCTAGAGAGAGAGAGAGACGGTTAGATTTGTACTCATTGTGGGTTAGAAAGAGAGAGGGTTAGAGTGAGAGAGAGTTGAGTGAGAGAGAGTCGTGGGTTAGAGAGAGAGACTTAGAGTGAGAGAGTGTTAGAGTGAGAGAGAGTTGAGTGAGGAGGGTTAATTAATATTTTGAAACTCTAGTTCCATTGATTTTAGTAAGGAAAAATTATTTTTCTTTTGTATTTTTTGCAATTTTATGATATTTGTCTTGTGTTTTTTTTTTTTTTTATATATATATGCTTCTGATAAGTTAGTGTTGTATTTTTTTGAAGGATTGGTTGTTTTGGCAAGTTGGAAGCTTTTGATTTGTAAGAGAATATTGTGAGTGCTAAGTATATTTCTAAACTTTACCAATATGTTTATACATTTTGTTGTGATTTAGAAATATGTTTATACATGTTATTGTGATTTTATGCTTACTCTTGAAATATTGTGATTATTATTTGTGAATTTTGTGAATAGTTTGTGAGTTAATATGTGTAGAAATATTGTTGTGGGAATATTGTGAATATGTTGTGATATGAGTTTGAAATATTATGATTATTGTTTGTCAATTTTTATTGAATATGTTTATATGGTTAGAAATATATTGTGTTTAGTTTGTGGATTTATGTGAATTCTTTGATATAATATTTTTTGGTATTTTTTGAATTTATGAGTACTAGGTATATTTCTAAAGTTTAACAATATGTTTATACATGTTGTTGTGATTTTATGCATGCTTACTCTTGAAATATTGTGATTATTGTTTGTGAATTTTGTGAATAGTTTGTAAGTTTATGGTGTTCATTGATGAATTAATATGTGTAGAAATATTGTTGTGGGAATATTGTGAATATGTTGTGAAATGGATTTGAAATATTGTAATTATTGTTTGTCAATTTTTATTGAATATGTTTATATGGTTAGAAATATATTGTGTTTAGTTTGTGGCCGAAGGACTAATTGTGAAAATTTTGTTTCAATGTGGGAAGATGCAAAGCGCAAGCTTTATCCAGGTTGTACAAAACATTCCAAAATATCGTTTATTGTGCAGTTGCTTCACATTAAGTCATTGTGTGGGATTTCGACTAAAGCAATAAACATGGTATTGAACTTATTTAATGAGGTGTTTACCGAAGGGTCTGTATTGCTGAAGAACTTTTATGAAGCGAAACAGTTGAGAAAATGTTTAGGATTTGAGTACAAGTCCATACATGCATGCAAGAATGATTGTGTTTTGCTTAGGAAGGAGAACGAGGAGACACAAGCATGTCCTGTATGTGGAGAGTCGGGGTGGAAGGGTAAGAAAAATGTGCCTGTTAAGGTGTTGCGGTATTTTCCCTTGAGACCTATGTTGCAAAGACTATATATGTGTAAGAAAACAGCTCACGATATGAGGTGGCACGAGGAGAAAAGAGTTAAGGATGACGCATATATGAGGCATCCAGCTGACTCACTTGCGTGGCAATCTTTTGATAATCAATACCCAGAGTTTGGGCTAGAAGCTCGAAACGTGTGCCTGAGACTCACAACCGATGATTTCAACCCTTTTGGGAATATGAGTACAAGTTATAGTACTTGGCCCGTAGTGTTGATTCCGTACAATCTTCCACCATGGAGGTGCATGAAGGCGCCCAACTTTTTGTTAACTTTACTTATCCCCGGCCCGAGATCACCTGGGAATGACATTGCCGTATTTATGCAGCCGTTGATTGAAGAGCTGAAAGAATTATGAAAAATAGGCGTCAGAACTTATGATGCATCCATGTCGACATCTTTTCAGATGCATGCTGCGGTAATGTGGACGATAAATGACTTTCCAGCATATGGAAATCTTTCTGGCTAGAGTACGAAAGGAAAGTTAGCGTGTCCGACATGTAATAAAAAAACTGTTAGTGAGTGGTTAAAATATTCTCAGAAGTTGTGTTTCATGGGTCATCGACATTATCTACCAGCAAATCATGCATGAAGAAGAGAATGTGCTAAGTTTGATGGGAGAGTAGAAGACATAATTACACCAAATGAGTTGTCAGGGGAAGAGATAGTAGAACAACTGGTACATATTAGAGCGAACAATTTTGGCAAAGGTCGGGGAAAGAACAAGAGAAAACGAGGGGCAGCATAATTGAATTGGACAAAGCATAGTATTTTTTTGACTTGCCGTATTGGTAGTCCAGCATGTTGTGACATAGTTTGGATGTAATGCACATAGAGAAGAATATCTATGATAATATACTGGGTACATTGATGAGCATTAACAAAAAGACGAAGGACACGATCAAGACGAGGAAAGATATTGAGAGAATGAGAATTAAACATAATCAACATTTGCGGGTGGAAGGCAATAGGGTAGTCATGTCGCATGCATATTTTACCATGACGAGGGAGGAGAGGATGGAATTCTGCAAATGGTTGCAAGGTGCGAAGTTGGCAGATGGTTATGCTTCAAATATTGGTAGATGCGTGAGCCCTGATGACTGGAAAATCAATAGATTGAAAAGTCATGACTATTACGTATTTTTGCAGAAGTTATTAATTGTGGGAATTCATGGGAAGCTGGCATCTAATGTACGACCCTTGGGTGCACAAACGAGTTATGATTTAATTGATGGAGAGTTGGGTAAAGTTCGGTGGTATGTGCTAAATAATTGTCGGGAGATTGATGACTATCTCAGGTATGTCGTTGCATGCTTCGAATAATTCTAGTTTTCTTCAAGTTTAACTATAACTATTGTGCTCAAAATATACTTCTTTTGCATTTATATATAACATTGAGCACATGGACAAACTTAGGACGGAAGACGTAGAAAATATAGAGGCAAGACACGAGGAAGAATTTCTCGGATGGTTTGAAAAATGTGTATGAACTAAAATTATATATATGCTACATTTTGAAACTTTTAACTCTGGGTAACTTTTAATAAATATATACTATTTCAATTGTTAGATTTTGGAACAACGTGCTCATGATTCCGGATCAATTTATCTTGAATTGTATGCATTGGCCCGAGGTCCTTTAAATAGAGCACTTCGATACACTGCATGCACGGTTTGATGTTATAGAGTCCATACTCTGGACCGTGAACGTAATAGAAAGACTCAAAACTCTGGTGTGTTAGTCAAGCGGAGTCCTAGAACATATGATATTGACTATTATGGTGTCATACGTGATATTATCGGATTGAAATATCTAGGTGGGTCTGTAATATGGTCTGTAATATATGTCTTTAAGTGTGATTGGTAGGATCTAGGCGGTGGTCGGGTTTCAATACATAGGGATAATCACTTTACGAGTGTCAATACTGCATCTAAATGGTACGAAGATGATCCATTCGTATTGGCTTGTCAAGCTACCCAAGTCTATTACTTGATTGATCCAATGAAAAGCGCTCATGAAGATAGTGGAGAGATAACTTGACAAGTTGTACAAAAATTTATCCTTCAAAATATATATAAAGAATGAACGAGTGCAGATTACGAGAATAGTGGAGATGAAGACGACACTCGGATTATAGAGGCATACTAGTAAGATGGAGAGGGTATTAACTTATTTGTTGACTTCGGTGCACTCAAGTTGCTCCTTTTGTGTAGAGATGATGTCCCACCCGTCTATCTCGACCTGTCCGTATTAAATTATCAATCAATTCAAGTAAGTGATGAGGAAGAAGAATAAGAATAAGAAGAGTCAGAAGATGAAGACGAATTAGAATCCCGACAGGAGGTGGATAAGGAGGACGAAGAAGAGGTTGATGATAATGATGGAGATGTTATTGAGGGAGATTCTGAAACAAGCATAGAAAATACATCCGAAGATGAAGAATAAAAGTACTAAATATTTTATTCATATAGGTGACTATAAAATATTATACTTTTCATAATTTCTTCTAATTAATTTTCTTTGATATAATTAATCATTTTCAAGGATGCCGCCAAAACAACAACGAAAAATGTGCCTCTGCCAAGTTCAAGTCCCGAACCCATTGAGGACTCCCTACTCGAGGAATTCCGCTCCTAAAGATCAAGTTAACGCGCAAGAGAATAACAGCCAGTCGACACCTATTAGTAAGGAAATATTGTCATTGATAATTATTTATATAGTTAATACTTTTGTCTCAATAACTATATAACTATAATTATATACTATTATCATATAGTTGATACATCTGCACGTCGTGATCATGGCTATACACGTGGCATCTCTCTTGAGTAAAATAGAAGGTGCGGAAAACTCAAGATCACCATTCCTGATAATTCTACTGGAGGAGTGGATGATAGTGCAGTAGCGCTTTCCTCCATTTCATGTGTGCTCATGGCGAGATGTTCCGAAAGAGATAAGGAGCACATTTGAAGTCGTGTGCTGGTGAGTTTACTTTGAGAGTACATTTTTTTCACCTAGATTAGTATATCATATTTTTTACCTGATTCACTTATTAAGATGAATTCAACCTCGACTTTGGCCGTAGCGAGGATTTGAGAACCGTAAATGAATTGATGACTACACTATTCCGACGTCACAATGGACGATGTCATGACCACTTCAAGAAGTTTGAGACGTTGGAAGAGGCTGCGCAGTCCCCTTTCCAGCAGATGAAGTTAGATGATTGGAGAAAGTGTTGTGATCTTTTCGCATCTCTAGATTATTAGGTATTTTACATTTATATCTTTAATTATTTATATTCATTTTCGTTCTATATATTATATGTATATATATTACAATTAACATTCTTAATTAATTTTGCAGCACTTGAGTTCTACAAATGCACATAATAGATCCACTCTGACTGTCCACCATCATGCCGGTTCAAGTTCATTCCACCGTTTTACTGAAAAAATGGTAATTAAAAAATTATAGAATTTATTTTTTTCTGATAATTTAAGTACTAACATTATTATTTTAAAATTGCTAATGTCGCTTTGTTAGAAACGTGATGAACCTGAAAACTTTTCTCTCATTCATGTTTATGCTGCTGCTCACATTAATGAGTATAGTGAGTGGATGGATCCTGTCACTATAGATAATTATGTAAGCAGTGCTAATTTTGTTAAATAAATTATGCAACATGTGAATAATTTATTTTTTATTCCTATTTCTTTTAATACGTTACTTATTAACGATCATTACCTTTCAAATTGCAGGAAAAAATGATGGAGATGCAGTTAGCTTCTGGGGAATCCACTCCTAGTGACATAGACATATTCACACAAGTGCTCGGACCGCAGTCTGTGCTCGGGCCGTAGTCTAGTATGGCAAGAGGTTTGAGACGATCTTTCAAGCATAGATGTTCATCCTCCTCAACCTCATCGACTTCACAAATTAATAATTTTACCAAAGATTTAGAAGCTGCACGGCGTGAGAATGAGTATATAAGGTCAAGACAGCAAGAGTTGGAGTCTCTATTAGAATGACAGTCTCATTTAGAGACGCGTTTGCAGGACCAACAGAGAGACCAGGAGGAAAGAATATGCAGTGAAGTCCAAGAGTAAGTGCAGCGGGAGATGATGGTGCAAAAGGAGCATGTTATGTCATTGCAAAGAATCATAGTAGGCGAGGGAAAAAGAAGAAATAAATTTTATCAGGGTATATCTAATTTTGAAGTTTTATAAGACATTGCTAGTTGTTAATTGATGGTATGTAATATGATACAATTGATATGTTTTTAAATTTTATAAAATTAATATTTCTGATCTGTACGTTCGAATGTAAATTAAAAATGTTCGAACATTGGTTCACATTCGAACCAATGTTCAAATGTGAAAACACAAAATTATATAGTAACATTCGAACGTAGCCTCAACGTTCGAACGTACTCACCCTCAAACGAACAAAAAGTTCGAATGATTAAAAGATTAACGTTTGAACAAACCTCCGAACGACCACTTGCATTCGAACGCTCCTTCGTTTATATTCGAAATAACGTTCGAACGTTAAACCCGTTACGTTTGAACGAAAATTTGAACGTTTATGTATGATACGTTCGAACTATAATCAACGAACGTCAACTTCTATGATTCGAACGCCAATCGGTCGGTTTGCCGTTCGAACACTCAATTGGACGTCCGAACGTTACTTTCTATGATATATCTCAACCGTCACAAAAAAGGGAATGTTCGAACGTTCAACCAAACGGAACACCTCCAACTGTCATTAAAAATATTTTTAGTGACGGTTCAACAGTAAACAGTCACCAATTGTTTTCTGTGACGCACATTAGGTGACGGTCGTGGTGACGATTTCAAATCGTTACCAAATATCTTTAGTGACATTTTGGTAATTTTTTGTGACGGTTTCCTCTATCACAAAAGATAAATTGTGTTGTAGTGTTTAGGCCTCGGGTAGAAAATTATTTGCAAAGGATTAGGCAAACTTTTCTTGTAAAATATATTTTAAAAGCTTACTAAATTTATGGTGTGTATTTTTTTTTAAAAAAAGAATGCCCGAAATTTACACGTCTAAAGCATATATATAATTTTGCTCTTAAAATTATTCATTATAAGAAAAACTTTTATTCCAAGTAAGATAGAGTAATGCTAGATATAGTTATGAGTTGTGCAAATTTTGCACGCTCTTCTAACAAAGAGTAGGGTCAATTATTAAAAAATTAATTTTTTTATGTGAGTCTTATATGTAGTTACTTTTTTTAATAGGAGTAACCGATCCTTACGCACAATATAACTGCAAATATCATTTATTCTTAGATAGCTTTCAAATTCAATGATAGAAGGGGTTTAGCCATACAAGCATTTTCCACTTCCAATTCAAACATTTACCGTCTTAACATTTACATGAATAATCATCATAGTAGATTTAAATTTTAAAAGTGATACACCACAGCATTGCTTTCAAACATGTGGATAGACTCCAATTGGTATTGATCAAATACTTTTATTTGCTACTCGCCAGACTCTCCTTCGAAAGGCTAACAACATATGAGGAATACATTTATTTTGCATAGAAATATAGAATAATGTGAAGATCAGGATGAAAAATAACATTTGTTGAACCAAGATTTCAAGTTTCATATAATTATATATCTACATATGAATCTTGATGATATCAAATTAATTCAAGCATAAAGAGTTTCAAGCTCAAGTTGTCTATACAATGGAGCAAAGCATATCAACGAATCAAGGATGGGCAAGAAAGGGAACATGCTTACAAATAAAGCTCTTAGAGTAATTTTGTACATCTCTTGATAAAATTTGAAATTGGATTAAAAGTTCAAAATTAATATTTTCTTATAAAGTATCAAATTGCATTTTCCACATGTGCAAGACATATTTGAAAATTAAGATTTTGAATTTTGAAAATTTGAAAGTTCACATATGCATGTTTTGTTTGAAAATTTTCAAAAGTGATTGATGCTCTTTTTGACATATGCAAAAGGTAGATGATTTTATTTGAAAATTTTGAAAAGTAAATAATACTCCTTTTGTCATATGCAAAAAGTAAAAGATTAGATTTGAAAATTTTCAAAAGTGATTGATGTTCGTTTTGATATATACAAAAAGTAGATGATTTTGTTTGAAAATTTTGAAAAGTAATTAAATAATGCTCATTTTGTCATATGCGAAAAGTAAAAGATTAGGTTTGAAAATTTTGAAAAGTGAATGATATTGTCTTTAACAATTGCAAAAAGAAGAAACTTTTATTTAAAAATTTTGCAAAGTGAGTAATGCTCCTTTTTTACATGTGGGTCTCATATGCCTATAAATAGCTCAATTGAGATCTTCAAATTCACAATAACAAATACAACAACAAGAGCATACACACATCAATCGCAAGTTTTACAACATCCATTCAAAGCTTTCAATCTCTCATCTCTAAGCATTGAGCCTAAACCTTTGTTCATTTTGAGAGAGATATAGTTTACCCTGTATTATTCTTATTCCACTCATTGAGGAGTGTTTTCTAATAACCTACCCACTATCAACTCATGTATCAGTAAAAGGGTGTGTATAACCCTTGCATGTGTAGAAGAGGTTCTACACAGGGAATAGTTGAATCATTACGTGTAAGGTGATTACAAGTGTAGATGGTGTTTTACATGGATTTTTTGTAGCGGTACTACTCAAAGGTGTAATAGGTTTCTATCTCTACCTAAAGGAGGTTGAATAGTGAATTTGGGAATCCTCAAGGGGTAGCTTGAGGCGAGGACGTAGGCAGTGTGGCTGAACCTCATTAAAATACTGATTTTGCTTCCTCTTACCCTTACACTTTATATTTACTATTGCTTTTCGTATTTTGTTCATATTTTATATTGTGTATTTAAGTTATAATTGCGGATTTTTAAATCCAACCCAATTCACCCCCTCTTGTGTTAGTCATCTGGGCAACAGTTAGTATAAGGGCAATGACTCTTTTATAAGAGTAATTATCTTTTGAGTTAAGATCTTATGCCTAACATTGCTGCTACATTTGGTGAAGGTCAATCTAGCAGTCGGCTTCCACTATTTTACGGAGATAATTACACATTCTGGAAAACTAAAATGAGAATTCTTCTTCAATCTCAAGGTCGAGAAATTTGGAGATGCATTGTAAATGGACCTTATATCCCAACAAAAGTTGTTGATGGAGTAAATATCAAAAAAAAAGAAGAAGAGTTTGATCGTGGAGACGATATAACTATAACATTGAATTCAACGGCTATAAATCTCCTATATAATGCTCTCAATGAGAATGAGTTCAATAAAATAATGACTTGTAAGACGACAATAGAAATTTGAGATAACTTAGAAGTTACTTATGAAGGAACTTTGCAAGTCAATGAATCGAAAATTTATATTCTTACTCATGAATATGAAATGTTTAAAATGAATGATGATGAATCTATTCCAAGTATGTACACTCGTTTCACTAACATCATAAACAGCTTGACAGCCCTCGGCAAAGTTTATTCCAACATGAAGATAGTAAGAAAAATTTTCAACTCTTTACCAAAACACTGGGAATCAAAAGTGACAGCGATTTTTAAAGCTAGAGACCTCAAGAAACTCGAAGTAAATGAACTCATCAGGTTACTTACTACCCTTGAGTACACATTGAAAAGAGCAGAAGATGAAGGAAAGCCAAAGAAGAGCTTGACACTTAAAGCTATTTCTCACGAAAGCGAAAGTAATAAAGATGAGGAAAGTGATGATAAAGATGAAGAAGTTGCGATGATAACAAGGAGAATTAAAAAATTCTTAAAGAAAAATAAAGCTCATTCAAAGAAATCTTTCAAAAAGTTTCCCAAAACTGATATAGGTAAAAATGACTCTTTAACTTATTATAAATGCAAAAAACTTGGACATATCAAGACGGATTGTCCTCTGCTAAAGAAAGATCGAAACAAGGGCAAGAAAGCATTGAAAGCCACATGGGATGATGATTCAAGCAGCTTAGACAGCGAAGCAAGCAATGGAGAATCTGCAAATCTTTGTCTTATGGCTAAAGATCATATTAAGCTAACAAATCTTGACAATATTGAAAATTCTTCATATGAGGAATTGCAAAATGTCTTGGAAGAAGTATACGAGAAACTTGAGAAATTGGGTATCAAATATACTACTTTGAAAAAGAAAAATTCTTTTTTAACAAACGGAATTGATGTTTTAAGAAAAGAAAATATCGTTTCGAAAGATAAAAATCATGAGTTAAAGAAGAAAATGACAGATTTAGAAAATATTGTTGAAAACTTTACAAACGGAAAAAGAAATTTTGAA
Source organism: Juglans mandshurica (assembly GCA_022457165.1). NCBI lineage: Eukaryota > Viridiplantae > Streptophyta > Magnoliopsida > Fagales > Juglandaceae > Juglans > Juglans mandshurica. Next base: position 24,820,276 of record CM039620.1, read on the forward strand.
AGACTTCTTGGTAGTCAAAGATTTGTTTTTGACAAGGCAGGCTTAGGATACATGTCAAAACAAAAATACAAACCTTATAAAAACTTCTTTGATAATCATTCTAAATCAAAGCCAAGTATTTAAAATTCTTTTCATAAAAATAATTTTTTTAAAGAAGGGTACTATTACAATCATTCAAGTTCTTCTTATATGTCACATGCTATCTGTAATTTTTGTAATAGAAATTGTCATAATTATCATGCTTGTCCTATTAAAAGAAAACATACAATGACTATTAGGGTCATATGGGTACCTAAAAATCTTGTTTCTTGTAATACTAATAAATGAAGGACCCAAAGAACTTGGGTATCAAGAAAATTCATTTTAATTGTTTTTGTAGGTATGCATGAAGTCCTTCATAAGTAAAAGCATATGGTTTTTAGATAGTGGATATTCAAGATACATGACAGGAGACAAGACTAAGTTAATTGATCTTACATCTAAAGAAGAAGGACATGTGACATTTAGAGACAACTCGAATGGGAAGATCATGAGAATAGGTAAAATTAGTAATGAGTCTTCTCTTATAATTGAAGATGTTCTACTTGTTGAAGGTTTAAAGAATAATCTTTTGAGCATAAGTCAATTATGTGATAAAGGATTCACAGTTACTTTCAAAAGGGATAAATGCATTATTTTGAATGATTATGATTGCAATGTTTGTTTTATTGCTTTAAGAAGCAACAATTTTTATATTATTCAATTTGAAGAAATAGCCTCACAGGATGTTATTTGTTTTTCAGCTTAAAATGAAACTAGTTGGCTATGGTATAGAAGAGTAGGTCATGCCAACATGAAACTTATTGCCAAACTTTCAAAAAATGATCTTGTGAGAGGTTTACCAAAGACAAATTTGCTTAAAGACAAAATCTGTAATGCATGCCTGTAAGGGGATTTTTCCCTGGCCCATAGAATGTGATAGGCCTTGCCATTAGAGGGAGACTCACTAGAAGACAAAGTATGGGAGAAGAAGAGGGGACAAGAAGGGACTAAGCATGGAAGTGTCAGGAGGAATGGGAAAGCAATGTCAAGGTAGGAAAATGGGGGATTTGACATAAAGCAGGGTGTCAGGAGAGAAAAAAGTAAGGAAGTGACTTAAAGCAAATGAGGGGTAGGAGATAAAAGACGAGAGGAAACCTACGGATTGGAGACCTTTTTTCCGGACCTTGACACACACAAGGCGCCTGTGGGATGAACAGTTAACTTCGAAGTCGTCCCAAAGAGAGTGTGTCAAGGTCCCGAAAAAAGGTCCCCAATTCGTAGGTTTCCTCTCGCCTTTGATCTCTTACCCTTCACTTGCTTTAAGTCACTTCCCTATTTTTTCTCTCCTGACACTTTACTTTATGTCAAATCCCCCATTTTCCTATCTTGACATTGTTTTCCCATGCCTCCTGACACTTCCATGCCTTAGTCCTTTCTTGTCACCTCTCCTTCTCCTATACTTTATCTTCTAGTGAGTCCCCCCAATGGCTGGGCCTATGACATTCTATGGGTTGGGGAAAAATCCCCTTACATTACCCCGCCAATTCCTATCACTTGTCTGATGGGAATTTATAGTCTGTTTTTCATTTTCTATTTCCTTTGGTCACATTTCCCATCTACTTATGCCTTTCCTTTCGCCGCCTTTTTTCTTTCGCTCCTATTTCCTTTAGTTGCATTCATTTCGCCCTTTTTTTGTAGTCGCATTTTCCTTAGTCTCTCCTATTTTGTACCCTGTCGAGCCTTTTTTCTATCTTTTTTGTTTCCTTTTAATTTGTCCCGCCACTTTTCCTTAGCTTTTCGCTCCGTTTGCTCCTTCCTTTTCTTTTCTTTCACCTTGTCCCGCCGCTTTTCCTTAGCTTTTCTTTTCATTTGCTCATTCCTGCATTATAAGAGTATTAGTTTCTATTTGTGAAGATTCATTTGGTGGAGATTTTGTTGTTGAAGATTATGTTGATGGATAGTCTGCTGAGGAAGATTTTGTTGGTGAAGATCCTGCTGATAAATATTTTGTAAATGAAGATTCTGCTAATAAATATTTTGTAGATAGAGATTCCACTAATAAATATTTTGTAGATGGAGATTTCGCATATAAATATTTTGAAAATGAAGATCCTGTTGATAAATATTTTGTAGATGAAGATTTCGCCAATATATATTTTGTAGATGGAGATTCCGACGATAAATATTTTGTAAATGATGATTCTGCCGATAAATATATTATAAATGAAGATCCTGCTGATAAATATGTCGGGTGGCCGAAGGCCAACCCGCCCTCTTTCGCTAGAGGAATATAGCAGCCTTCGAGGTGACTGGTTCCTTTTGCCTTGCGGGGGAGGTAGGTTCGACCGCATGGTGCACACACGGAGGTTGGCCTGGCAGTCAAGTGACCTGCCTGCATATTCAGATGGCTGGGAGGCTGGGCGGTCCTTGACCTTTCCCGCCTGTTGGCTTTTATAAAAATGGTAAAAAGGGGGGGTCAACAGTTTGTAAGACTAAACTCGCCTTAAGTCTCGTTAAAAGGTGTACTTTCTTCCAGCGTCTTCGTTTTTTATGACGTTAGTGAAATTTCCTTTTCTGATGCGGATTGCGGTTAATGTTAGAGTGTGCTAGTTGTAACCCGCATGTAGTGGTTAGGGAGCTCGGAGGCACGTTAACTCCGAAGGCACGTTAACTCCGAAGGCTCATTCCCGAAGGTAACCTGCTAGCTGCGGTTATTGCACGAGTGTGAACACCCAGCATTTTCCGGTGGAGATGTCCGGTCGTGCTATGCCGTCTCAAAAGTAATGTCGGGCAGTCGAAAGACTGAACCCGCACTTCGCCGTGAGGCAGGCCGGGCCGCCTTAAGGCTGGTCCCGTCTGTTGATCCTCACAGGAAGCTAAGTAAGAGATGTTGCACAAGTCAAACATGTTAGTGAATTCACAAACCTGAGTTGTTTTGCCAGAATGCGATGAAGGTCTGAGGCACTATCCATTTAGCGTTCTGTTGCTGGAGATGACGTTTCATTGATAAATATGTTCAGTGGCCAAAGGCCGACCCACACTCCTCCACGAGAGGGATAGAGCAATCTCTGGCGTGACTCAACCCTTTTGCCTCGCGGGAGGTAGGTTGGAGCTGGTGGAGTTTCCTTTGGTGGTGATTATGTTGTTGGAGATTCTTTTGTTGAAGTAAAGTCCATTGAAGTAAAGTCCGTTGGTGGAGATTTTGTCTTCGGGTGGCCAAGGGCCAACCCGCACTCCTCACGGGGAGGTAAGTTAATAATGGTGATTCCATTGATGTAGATTCCGTTGATGATGTTTGTGTCTTTGTCTTCATTATTCGGGTGATCTATAAACTCATCCCGCTCTCCGTTGGAGTGAGGTCGGAATGCCTCATGCCATTGTGGCTCTTTGTCCCCCGGAAGGTAATTCGAACAACGATGTGGTTGGTCTGCTCCTTCACTGTGGTGGGGGTCGGGGTAAGTATTCGGGTAGTCGTAGAACTGGTCCCGCTCTTCGCTGTGGGAGGGATAAGGTAAATTTTAGGCCTACCTTTCCCTATGGTACCCTGCAGGGAGGTAAGTCGTTCAAGCAGTCTGTTACTGGACCCACTCCCACCTGTTGACATTGCAAGAAAGGATAAGGTTGGGTCATGCTAGCGCTGATCCCACACTTCGTCATAGCGGGGGTCGGGGTAACTTATTCGAGTAGCTGTGAGGCCGATCCCGCTCTCTGCTGGGGGAGGGATAAGGCAACCTTAAAACATACCATTCCCTATGGTATCCTGCAAGGAGGTAAGTCGTTGGGACAATCTATTACTGAACCTTCTCTCGCCTGTTAACGCTGACGAGTAAGGTAAACATTTTTCTTTAGGTAGTTGAGGACTAAGCCGCACTCCTTTCCCTATAGTGTCCCAAAAGGAGGTAAGTTCAAACAACAGTTGGCTGACCACTCCTTCCTCGTGAGAGGGTTGGGGAAAGTTATTCCGGCCGCCTCGAGGCTGGTCCCGCTCTCCCGAACGAGGAGGTTGAGCCGTCTGCTCGCCTATCATCCTTCTTGAGGAGGTAAGTTGTTCGGGCAGTCTGTTACTAGACCTGCTCTCGCCTGTTGACATCACAGGAAATTGTTGGTTTGGGTCAAGCTGGTGCTGATCCCACATTTCGTTGCAGCAGAGGTCAGGGTAACTGAGTCGGGTAGCCGTAAGGTTGATCCCGCTCTCCCGGACGAGGAGGCTAAGCCACCTATCATCTTTTGTGGGGAGGTAAGTTGTTCGGGCAGTCTGTTACCGAACCCGCTCCCGCCTGTTACGCTTATAGGGAAGAAAAAGTTTTATCTTTGGGTGGCCAAAGACCGATCCACACTCATCTGCGAGAGGGATAAGGCAACCTTTAAGCCTTACCTTTCCCTTTTTGCCTCGCGGGGAGGTAAGTTACTTATAGAGTTCCCGTTTAGTGGAGATGACTTAATTGATTTTTCGTTGCAAGTTTTGCTAATTGAAGATGTTGTGTCAGGTCGTACGACTGGTATCTCACACCACAGGAAATAATTACATTAGTGAAACAGAATTTACACAAGTTTTTAAGAAGACAAACCGGAGCGTGTAGCTGCCACGACTGATTTTTGCCCACTGTTATTTGACCGAAATTGTAGTTGTGTTGTCGTTTCTTCTCTTCCTTGATCCTCCTTTTTATTTATGCTTCCATTTTTTTCTATTCGTCTGTCATTTGAATTGTTCGATTTCTCCTAATCATGTATTGTCGTGATGCTTCAAGGGCCGTTGAGGGGCTGTAGAGGAGTGGTGCTTCAAAGGCCATGGAGGGGCTACCGAGGAGTCCATGGCCTAATGCATGGCTGATGAGTCCCTGCCTATTAGTGGCCGTGTGATCCTTGGCCGCAGAACATTGTCAAGGTGTGGTGGTTCTCGGCTACGGACATGTAATGGCCGTGAAGGTTGGTCGTGGAGCTTTTTGCCGGAATGCATGGTGGCCATGAAGCCAAAATGCATGGAGGCCATAGTGTTTTCTTTGCTGCACTGCATGGAGGCTGTAGAGGTTTCTTTGGCCTCACTGCATGGAGGCCGTGTAGTTTGGCCGTGGAGTTTGAAGAGGAGTGGGGACTTGTGGTCGCGTAGAGTCCATTAAGGCTGTGGAGAGTCCGTGTACATGGAGGCTGTGGAGTATAGGCAAACAAGTGGAGGCTGTGGAGCTTCATCCGCCATGCATGACTATGGGTGAGGTGGCCGACGTGTAGCGGCCATGGATGGGATAGGAGAAAGTTGGCCGCGTACGGTCATAGGCATGGGAATCGCACGGTGAGGTCTCCGCCGCAAAGGGAGGTCATAGACCACCCCCACGGGGACAGACAACGCTGACGATTACGCAAGTGACCGCCGGTGCTGCTCCAGTGCCACGTCATGGTAGTCCCGTGGTGTCTCCATTTATCCGTTGCCATATGTGGTCGCAGGGCTTGTATGTTAGCCGCCGGCTTAGGGTTCCCTACCATTTGGGACAGAGGGCACCGGCAGACCTAACGGTGGCCACTGGCAGGTCCTGCGAGCTCGCAGCGGGTTGCTGTGAGCCACCCATTTTGCTGCCTTGCGTAACCCGCACTGTGCATGCCATGCACAGTCGAGGAGTTTGGGACCCCGATCCTACATGCTAGATATATAAAAAATATTCAAATGCAATTCGCTTTTCATAAAAATAAAAGTGGAAAATTCGAAGATACTTATCTGGAGAATTTTTATTTGCTCCTTCGATATGAGTTCCTTATTTGTTTTGCGAAGCGTTTGCAGTTCGTCGGTCAACTTCGTCACCCATTCCTCCAAGATTTCTAGCCTTGCTTCCATGGCTTCCTCTGTGTCTCTTTCGAGTCACCGGGAAAGGGTTGCCGCGGGCAGACAAAGTACACGCAAGATCTATTAAATTCCCACAGATGACGCCACTGTTAACGTCGTGTTTCGCACGCCCTTGGGCCAGGCCCCCGGCAACTCAGGTTTTGGAAGCTGGGCCTTAATCAATGTTGTATGGAGCTCCCGACAGTGGTCTGGTGTAGCTGTACTGTATCGGTTCATACGTTCATGGTGATGAACAATATTTAAATGTTGAGAAAATAAAGAGATGAACACACAGATTTCACTTGGTTCGACACTAGGCTTACGTCCACAGGGGTTTGGGGAGAGGAGATTCTACTATAATAAGCTTATTTATAGTCTCTCATGGCCTCTCATCTCTCACTGTAAAATAGAAGTTGTAGAGCTATTTACTGGAGAACAAGTTCTCTCTGGAGCTCTCTGGCTGACGAAGAATTCTCCAAGTTTGAAGAAGTCGAAGTCATCCCAAAGCGAGTGTGTCAAGGTTTGGAAAAAAGGTCCCTAATCCGTAGGTTTCCTCTCACCTTCTATCTCCTGCCCCCTCACTTGCTTTAATTCACTTCTCTACTTTTTCTCTCCTGATACCCAGCTTTATGTGAAATCCCCCATTTTTCTATCCTGACATTACTTTTCCATGCCTCTTGACACTTCCAAGCCTTAGTTCCTTCTTGTCCCCTTTCATTCTCCCATACTTTATCTTCTAGTGAGTCCCCCCCAATGGTTGGGCCTATGACATTCTATGGGCCAGGGAAAAATCCCCTTACAATGCCAGTTTGGTAAACAAACAAAAACATCTTCTAAAACCAAGAAACATATCTCCACAACTAGACCACTGCAATTGATATACATGGATCTTTTTGAACCAAACAAAGTTGCAAGTCTAAGAGGAAAATATTATGCATTTGTTATTGTTGACGATTTCTCTAAATATACTTGGGTCATCTTTCTTGCTCATAAAGATGAGGCACATAATGCCTTTACAAAGTTATACAAGAGAATTCAAAATGAAAAGAGTTATACTATTTCAAGTATCCGAAGTGATAGGGGAAAATAGTTTGTTGATAAAGATATTGAAACTTTTTGTAATGAAAATGGTTTTATGCATAATTTCTCCGCTCCTCGAACTCCTCAATAAAATGGGATAGTAGAGAGGAAGAACATATATCTTCAAGAGATGGCAAGAACAATGCTCAATGAGAACAACTTGCCTAGTTATTTTTGGGCCGAAGTGGTAAGTATTGCTTTTTTTTTTTTTTAAGAAAGAAGACGGTACCCCAATTTTATTAATAGCTCTCGCTTATGATAGAGGAAAACGTGGTAAAAAGCTGAACACTTGAGATTTACAAGTATACAATAAAACCATCCCAGGCATCTAGGATTGTAATTGAGCCGGTCTTTGGCTTGTCGAGCTCAACACGACTCAAAATACTCGAGCCTGAGCTCGAGATTTTTTTTTTATTTTTTGTTTGAACTCGACTTGATAAGCTAAACTCTGAACTCGAGCTCGAGCTCGATCTCGTCCCACAAACGAGTTTGAGTCGAGCCGAGCTTGCACTTGAGCTCGAATTGTTTATTTTTTTATTTTTTGAATAAGATTTAATAATTAATAAATAAAAAATAAAAGATGTAATATTGAATTTATACAACTAACAAGTAGAACCTCTATTGAATTATAAAATTTTAAAAAATTTATAAATAATTAATATCTAACTAGTTGATATTTATCCAAAATAACAATATATTATATGCCCTACATATATTATTAATACATACACTTAATATGATAGCATATATCTATTTCATATATGGTTACCACATACTAGTATATTAAATTATTAAATTTTATCGATTAATTATGATACAAATTATAAAACATACCTAAAAAGTATATTCACTATATAGATATAAGTAATTAGATTACATATTATATATTTAATTATAAAAGTGGTATGCTTATATTATTAGCTAATACATACATATATATATATACATAGGTGTATGTATATATTTATCAATATATGAATGAGTTTTAATCGGGTCGAGCTAATGAGTTGGCTCAAGCATTAACGAGCGGGCCTTAACGAGCCTTAGCCTAGTTGAGTCGAGTTTTGTCGGGTATATGTCATTTACAAATGGAGTGGATATCTGCTTTCATAAACGAGCTTTTTTTTCAACGATTCAAGTTTAGCCGAGTGAGTACCAAGTGGGCTATCGAGCATACTAGTTCATTTACAGCCCTACAGGCATAAAAAACCAAATCCAAAAACAAACTTATATAAAAAAAATAAAAAAACACTAAACAATTAAACCAAAACCAATCTACACATGCCTATTTTAAATAAAAAACCTACAAACAGAAGCCCATAAAACAAAACAAAACAAAAGATCACAGAAAATTAAGTTCTAAAATTAGGGAGACCAATCTTGTCCAGCCGAACAATACCTCTCAACTGTCGTGGAAGAACATCTCCTTCCGCATATCTACAAGTCAAGCCAAAAAATCCGCAACTTGGTTAGCTTCCCTATAAATGTGTCTAATAGAGAAATTGACCCATTGAAGCTCCTTAACCACCGCTTCCCAAAACTCCAAAAGATATTAAACTATGCAATTACCAGAAATGATCCAGTCAACTACTATTTTGGAATCACATTCAATTTCCACGTTAATGAAACCCAACTCTTTACATAAAATCACTCACTCAAGGACTCATTATTCATACCCTCTCCAAAGCAAGTAGAGAAAGCACATTTTACATTACCATAACCATCGCAGACTACACCTCCTCCCCCACAAGACCCCAGATTACCCCTACAACTCCCATCAACATTCAACTTCACATCACCAAAGTTGGGTTTGCTCCACGTAACTAGACGTGGTCTACATCTATTATTCTGCACCATAGGAATATTAAGAAATTCAAGTACTTGTGCATCATTGGACGAAACCGATTCAACTTTGGCATGTTCGGCCATCAATATTCTGTGCTAAACTTTAATAGACAGCCACACCCCTTCAACCAGTGGTAAGTACTGCTTGTTATGTTATAAAAAGATTTATGTTAAGGTCTAAGTTAGATAAAACCCCCTATGAGCTTTGGAACGGGAAAAAGCCCAACATTGGTTATTTTCATGTATTTGGATGCAAATGTTTCATTTTGAATGACAGAGATAATTTAGGTAAATTTGATGCAAAATCTGATGAACGCATCTTTCTCGAGTATTCTACTAATAGTAAAGCTTATAGAGTATTCAATAAAAAGACTTTAACTGTACAAGAATCTATGCATGTAGTATTTGATGAATCTAATCCTACTCTCTAAGAAATCTTTTGATGAAGAAACAGAAGATACAAATAAATCGAAGAGTCTCAATCTAACAAAAAGAACACAATAGAGGACGTCCAACATGGAGACATCAGGAAAGATCATCAAAACTTACTGCAAGATGCAACCAAATAGTAGAAACTTGTGAAAGATCATCCAGCTGAACATATTCTAGGAGAACCATCACGAGGTGTAAGTACTCGATCATCTCTTAGAAATATTTGCAATCATATTGCTTTTCTATCTCAGATTGAACCCAAAAATATTGATAAAACACATCTTGATGAATCTTGGATTCTAACTATGCAAGAAGAGCTAAATCAATTTAAAAGAAATGATGTTTAAACACTTGTTCCTAGACCCAAAAATCATACTATTATTGGAACAAAATGCGCTTTTAGAAACAAGAAATATGAGTCTGGAGTCATCACTAGAAATAAGGCTTGACTTGTAGCCCAAGGTTTCAATCAAGAAGAAGGAATCGATTATAATGAGACATATGCACCGGTCGCAAGATTAGAAGCTATTCTAATGCTACTTGTTTATACTTGTTATAAATATTTCAAAATTTTTCAAATGGATGTTAAAAGTGCTTTCTTAAATGGTTTTATAAATGAAGAGGTATATGTTGAGCAACCTCCAAATTTTGAAAATGATATTTCTCCAAATCATGTTTCCAAGCTCAAAAAGGCACTATATGGACTCAAACAAGCTCCTAGAGCTTGGTATGAGAGACCCAGTGGTTTCTTGATTGAAAAAAGTTTGTCAAGAGGAAAAACTGACACAATCCTTTTTATTAAACACGAAAATGATGATATTCTTTTGATTTAGATTTATGTGAATGATATAATATTTGGTGCTACTAATGAAAATATGTATCAACTTTTTGGTAAGAGTATGCATGAAGAATTTGAAATGAGCATGATGGGAGAACTTAACTTCTTTCTCGAATTGCAAATCAAGCAAGTAGAAAGTGAAACATTCATTAATCAATCAAAATATATCAAAGAATTATTCAAAAGTTTTGGGATGGAAGGTACGCAGAAAATTGGAACACCAATGAGCCCATCCACCAAACTTGACAAGGATGAAATTTGTAAGCCAGTTGACTCAAAGGTATATTGAGTTATGATTGGTAGTCTATTATATTTAACACCCAGTAGACCAGATATTATGTTTAGTGTATGTTTAAGTGCACATTTTCAATCATCTCCAAAAGAATCTCATTTCATTACAGTTAAACGCATTGTTAGATATCTTGTTGGTACAATTGACCTAGGGTTATGGTATTCTAAGCACACTTCTTTTAATCTAATCAGCTACTCAGATGCAGATTATACTGGTTACAAAGTTGATCGAAAAAGCACTAGTGTAACATGTCAATTATTAGGTCATGCACTTGTTTCATGGTTTAGTAAAAAGTAAAATTTGGTTGCATTATCTCCTGCTGAGGCAGAATATGTTGCTGCGGGTAGTTGTTGTGCTCAAGTTCTTTACATGAAGCAACAACTTGAGAATTTTAAACTCATGTACAATCACATTCCAATAAAATGTGATAATACATGTGCTATAAATCTTTCAAATAACTCAATACAACATTCTAGAACTATGCATATAGAGATTATATATAATTTTCTTCGAAATCATGTGCAGAAGGGCGATATTGTACTATAATTCATAAGCACACACAATTAGTTGACAGATATTTTCACAAAATCTCTGCTAGAAGGTAGACTATGCATATGATTAGAAGAGAAATAAGAATGATGCATGTCATGAATATCTGTTAAATATTTTTATTTTTATTATCTCAAATCATGACTTACAAAAACTTGAGACTTTTAACCTCATATTTCAAGCGGTCTTACTCTTCATATATCAACATGCTATCCTTATCTAATGGATTAGCCAGTCGAAATGAAGATTCAATCAAGGATTTTAAATCCTTATTCTCCTGCTTTATGTCTCTTATTTTTTTGTTAGACTCATGAACAAGTCGTTGAAGTACATAAATCTTCTTGTTAAGCTTTTCAGCCTCACGAGTTCTGTACTGCAACCGCCAAGAAAATGCAGCAATAGATGATGAGTATCGAGTATCAAGTTCATGTGCTTTATGTCTCCTATTGTTTGCGCTGTATTGTTCTTATTCCACTCATTGAGGTGTGTTTTATGATAACCTACCCACTATTAGCTCTTGTATCAGTAAAATGGTGTATATAACCCTTATGTTTGTTGAAGGGGTTCTACACAGGGAATAGTTGAATCACCACGTGTAAAGTGATTGCAACTTTGCAAGTGTAGAGAGTGTTCTACATGGATTCTTTGTAGTGGTACTGCTCGAATGTGTAATAGGTTTTTATCTCCACCTAAAGGAAGTTGAATAGTGAATTTGGGAATTCTCAAGGGATAGTTTGAGGCGAGGGCATAGGCACTGAGGCTGAACCTCGTTAAAATACTGAGTTTGCTTTCTCTTACCCTTACTCTTTATATTTACTATTGTTTCGTATTTTATTCATATTTTATATTGTGTATTTAGTTTATAATTGTAGATTTTTAAATCCAATCCAATTCACCCCCTCTTATTTTAGTCACTGGGAAAGAACATTTTTATTGTCTAATTAGTCATGAAAATACTAAATTATATTCTTAATTACTTGTGTTGTATGTTTAATATTCACCCTCATGTGTGCGCTAGACTCATGTTGAACGAGTGGGCCCAACACATAGAATATTTAACTAAATTGATAGAGTGTAGAGTCAAAGCTCGAAAACCTCTACTCTGATATCATGTGAAATTATTATTTGTCACAAAATTTTAAATTGATGCAAAGATGTAAATTTATTTATATGCTTTAACACTTTCTTTGGGCCCCCAAGTATGGGTCAGACTCTTCCTCAATAAGTGGGCCTAACACGTGAAATATTTAATCAATTGATTGAGTTGTATCAAGTGAAATGACAGCTTGTTCCAAAAGTTTAAGCTGATAGAAATAAGTAACTTTTAATCATTTATATTTATCTTCACCGTCGTTATATGCAACATATTAAAATTTTCAAGGTTAATATGTATGTACTAATGTATGCTAAATTTCGGGTGATTTGGCTAGTTGTAATGGTGTGTTGACAGGTTGTTTAACCAGAAAGAGACGCACACACATATTGTCCTATATGCAGAGATTTTATTTTTAAACTGGTGTATAGAGTACATAATCTACATCACTTAAATGAGAAGATTGATTTTTTAATATTCAAATTTTAATTTTTTTTTTACAAATCAAATTATACTATATAAATACTTTACTGTGTTTTAGTCACCTCTCCTTATAAATAAAATCTGATATATATATATATATATATATATATATAGCAGTGCTACACCTAAAATCTTAAATATATATATATATAGCAGTGCTATAAAGGGTGTAGCATGAGATGGGTCCAATAAGGGTAAAAAACATTTTTTTATTTTGATTTTTTTTCATTAATTTTTTTATACTCTTAAATATCTTTTTTAAAAAAATTACAACATTATTAAACAATACTTTTTTAATCACTAATAAAAAAAATTATAGGAATCTGATCGGAACGGGTAACAGTACATTTTTCATATATATATATATATATATATATATATATATATATATATATATATATATATTCTCGCTAGACCACAAACCAATGTTTTAAATATCATATCGGTCGAAGCATTAAAACAAGATATTTCGGTACTTGTACCATTTTTAAATTGTCTATATATGAATAAATTATATATATAATTATATATAATTATATTTTAAAATAATAGTCTATGACTCTATATATGAATAAATTATATATATAAATATATATATATATTATAAATAGCCTGGTCTGAATTGGGAGGTCAAAAAATGGATTTACAGTTTGAAGAAATAATAAAAAAAAAGAAGTAGAGGCCAAAATAGCGGCTAGTATGGGCCGAAACGATTGAAATTCTGTCCGGTATAAAACTATATCCTTTCCTATACCGACTATGCCACAAAAACGATATATTTCGATTGTACTGGCCGGTACATTACAAAATTAAAAACTTCGCCACAAACCAACCCCAAAGCTATTTTGTTTTATGTTTGGAATGAATTAACAGGCCGAAGGCACAAGAAGGACAAGTACATGCAGCGAGCAAAGATGGGGATTGTCATTGTTTTGTCGTTCATGTCACAGTAGCAGAGGCAAAGAGACTCGTATACCTACAGGCTACACCAGCGAGGGTGCTTCTACTCATGTCTCTTTCTAGTAACACCATTTTATAAAAAATACTTTCATTTTACGTTATTTTATAATGATATATTGTGAAAAATATTGTGTAGAGAATTGTGTGCGTATCATTATTTTTTTTTGTATAATCTATTTGTAAATATAATATTTTAACTTTTTATGAAAAATTAAAAAAGTAATAGGTCTCATGATTGATCTATTGTTATATTGATGGAATAAGAATAAAAGTCTCATCAGTTAACAATGTTGATTTAAAATGAAAAAAATAAAATTATTAAAGATTGAAATAATCGATGCTGTATATATGCCTCCGTATAAAACTATTTCAGATGATCTAATTAAGATGGCTTAGCACCCAAACGGGCCTAATACTGTCATGTTTCGACCAACGTACGTAAAAGACTCATGAGCTAACCAATCTTTCTGCCTCTTATAGTCGCATGCACCACATCCTTGACTTTTCCAATCACCCATGAACAGTGAACTAATATTGCCTAAACTCCAGCTCGCCGGATGCTCAACATTTGATTATCTTTCTATTTCTCTTAAAAACATCTACAGTTGACATGATTATCTACCCCTTATCGCACGTTCCCGCAGTGGCTCCAACTGCTCATTTTGAACCCGAATCCATTGTTGAGCCTCCATCATTGTCCACCACTCTCACTATTGCTGACATTGAGGCATTGATTCATCAGGTTTTATCCTGATCTTCTAGTGCTTTATTCATCACCTCAAGAAAATCTCCTTGGTTTATTGACTTTGCATGCTGTAAGCATATGACTTCTGATTCTATCTTTTTGTTTTCTTCTCAAAAATCTATTTTTTTATCCAATCCTATCATTTATACTACTGACGATGTCAGTCACATTGAGTGCATTTCATCCCCTCACCTATCTGTTAACAACACCTACATTGTTCCCCAATTATTCTTAAATCTAATTTCAGTTGGTCAGTTTTGTCAATTAGGTGTTAAGCTTACGTTTTCTAATGCTAGGGTTGGTGTGCAGGATTGACAGACGAGTCAACTCATTGGGACATGCCGTAAGATTGGATGTCTATTCAAACTCTCTTTTTTGCAGCTTCCATCCCATTCGTCTTGCTATGTTGTTGTCTCTACTGTCTCTTCCCAGTTATGGCATTCTCGGCTTGGTCATGCCTCTCTACCTCATGTTTTCCTTTTATTCTCCCAAGGTCATCTAGGTTCTATAGGGTTAAAGTCATTTGATTGTGTCTTCTGTCAACTTGAAAAACAAACGCATTTACCTTTTAATATTAGTGAATCTTCTTCATTTGCACCTTTTTATTTGATCCACTTTGATATTTGGGGTCCTAACTCCTGTACCCACTTCTACCGAGGGGGGATATAGTTATTTTGTTATCTTTGTTTATGAATATTCTCGTTATATATGGCTATACCTATTAGAGCATCAATCTGAACTTGTTCGTGTTTATCAAAATTTTCACAAAATAGTACAAACTCAATTTTCTCATACCATTAAAGTCTTTCGTTCAGATAATGCCATGGAATATAACGAAAAACCTCTCCTCGATTTTCGAATAAACAAGGTACACTTTCACATCGATCATGTCCCTAGACCTCTCAACCAAATGGTTGGGCAGAATGAAAACATCGTTATATACTGTAAGAACTCTTTTACTTTCTACTTTTGTACCTAAAAAATTTTGGGGTAAAGGTGCTCTTATAGGTGTGTACACCATCAATCGAGTACCCTTGCCCATACTTCACAACAAATCAACCTATGAGCTTCTCTATGGTATGGTTCTTAATTACTCCTTGATTCGAGTTTTTGGTTGTGCATGTTTTGTTACTCTTCCTTCTCATGAACGCACCAAACATGAACCTTGCTCTCGGTTATGTTGTCTTCTTAGTTCCACGTTCTCCCCTTCCTCTTCCACCCACTCACTCGTATTTACTGATCTCTCTATTGCTCTATTTCCTAACTTTTAGAGATTCCGAGCTCCTCAGATAGTTTTTCCAAGGCTACTCTCAATCTAGTTGATGCGTCTGATGGTCCGCCTGCAACACCATCCATTCTTGAACTTTCTCAGCTCCCTAAACCTTGTCGTTCTAGTCGAATAAGTGTTCCTCCTACTCATCTTCGTGATTATTATTGTTTCTTTGTTCTTGCTACCCTCCATGAACCTCACAATTATCGTGAGGCTCGTACTGATGCTCTTTGCCAGCAAGCTATGTCTATGATGAATTGGATGCTCTTATCAAAACACATACTTGGGATCCATTGGACTTGCCTGTTGGTAAAGCTGTAGTGGGATACATGTGGATTTATAAAATCAAGACTCGAGCATATGGATTAGTTGAATGCTACAAGGATCGCCTTGTTACAAAGAGTTTTACCCAGGAGTATGGTATTGACTATGAGGTGACTTTTGCTCCTATTGGAAGACTTACCTCTATCAAATCTTTACTTGCAGTTGCTGTTGTCCAACTATGGAAACTCTTTCAAATATATGTTAAAAACGCATTACTCAATGATGATCTTATTGAAAAATTTTACATGCAACCTCCACCAGGTTATGAGCATCCTCCTTATAAAGTTTGTTGTCTTCATCGACCTCTATATTGGCTCAAACAGGTTCCTCAGGCTTGGTTCAACAAATTGCGGTTAGTGATTTCTCAACATGGCTTTATTTCTACCTTATATGATTCCCTCCTCTTTCTTCATACTATTGGTGCAGTTACTATCTTTCTTCTCCAATATGTGGATGCTATGATTATTACTGGTGATAATATTGCTGGTCTTCAAGATCTTTAAAATTTTCTTAGTCAAAATTTTGAGATGAAGGATTTGGGGCACATTAACTACTTTCTCGGCCTAGAAGTTACTTCGAATTCGGAAGGTTATTATCTACTCAATCCAAATATGTTTCTGATTTACTTTCCAAGGCTAGTTTGACAGATAGCAATATAGCCACTAGTCCACTCGAGTATAATACCAAACTCTTGGCCACTGACGGTTCCCCATTTCTAGATGCAACACTTTATCGATAGTTAGTTGGCAGTCTCATTTATCTCACTGTTACCAGGCCTCACATTTCATATGTTGTTCATCTGGTTAATCAATTCATGAGCGCACCTCAATCTACCCATTTTGTTGTTGTTCTTCAAATTTTTTGCTATATTAAGGGAACTCTATTTCATAGTCTGCACTTCTCCTCATACGCCTCTCTTATGCTACTGGCCTATTCTGATGCAGATTGGGCTTGTGATCCCACTAATCGTTGCTCCACCTCTAGTTTCTGTTTTTTACTTGGTACTTCTCTGGTCTCATGGCATAGTAAGAAACATTAAGTTGTTGCCCGTTCTAGCACTGAGGCTGAGTATCGTGCCCTTGCTGATATGACATCTAGACTTTTGTGGTTACACTAGCTTCTAACAGATATGGGTGTTCCTCAAGCAACCTATTCTCCTATTCACTGTGACAATCATAGTGCTATGTAGATTGCACATAATGATGTGTTCCACGAGCATACCAAACATATTGAGACTGATTGACACTTCATCCACCATCATCTTCAACATGATGTCCTACAGTTACACTTAGTCCCCTCTGAAGACAATCTAGCTAACATTTTTTTGAAATCAAATCCACATGATCGGCTTGGTGATCTTGTTTTCAAACCCTTGGTGGCGAACTTCAGTTGGCTTCGCCACCAAGAGTTTGAGGGAGGATGTTAGTGTATATATATAACTTAGATTAGCATATTACCTAATATTGTTAGACCATAATAATATTATGGTAATATTCTTAGTTTCCTGTACCATAATATTCTTGGTTTCCAAGTACCTGATTATGTCCCCTGCTCAATCTGGGGTCCCAGGTCATATTTCCGTTACCTCTATTCCGACAGCAGATACTTCCACTGTTCTAACCACCGTATTTCTGGCTGGGGAGAGTTCTCTTGTCTGAACGCCACGTGTGCCAGCTTGTCTGCTTTCTGATTTTCCATCCTCGGCACTTGTTGAATTTGGAAGTAGTTGAAGTGAGGGCCCTCAGCTTCTACCGATGCCAGATATCTCCTTAATTTTTCATTCTTTACAGCAAATTGCCATCGTACTTGATTTACTACCACTTGAGAATCAACCCAAACTTCGGTTTCAGTAGCTCCTAGAGCCCTGACTACCTGTATTCCTGAAAGTAGGCTTCGTACTCTGCCTCATTATTTGTTGTTTTGAATGCCAACTTAATGGCGTGATTGTGCTCTTTTCCTTTGGGTGTCACGATGTGCACCCCCACTCCTCCTCCAGCCCAGCAAGACGAGCCGTCAATGAATACTTGCCAAGACTTCACAAGATGCTCACCCTCGCACTCTGCTAGGAACCCGGTGAACTTAGCAACGAAATCTGCTAACACCTGCCCCTTTATGGTGTTTCGTGGCGTGCATTCACTCTCGAACTCGCTCAACTCCACCGCCCAATTCATTAGGCATCCTGAGGGATCCAGTCATTGTAATGAGGACCTGTACTAGGTGAGCTTGAAAGTATGGGTCCAGCTTCTGCGTGGTTACTACTAATGCGAAAGCTAATTTCTCTATGCGGGGGTATCGAGTTTCAGCTCCCCGATATTCCCGTCTATTGTAGTAAACTCGCTTTTGGATCCCCTCCTCCTTACATTCCAATGCTGAAGAAGCCGTCTGGGGAGAGACGACCAAGTACAAGGTCAATGTTTTTCCACATCGGGGTTGACTGAGGAGCGGCGGGTTAGTGAGGTACTTCTTAAGGGCTTTGAATGCCTAGTCGCACTAGTCGTCCCATTTCTTCGCTTTCCGCAAGACTTTGAAAAATGATAGACATTTTTCGGTAGTTCTTGTGACGAATTTGTTGAGGGTGGCTTCTTGCCCAGCCAGTCTTTGCACTTCGTTTATATTTCGCAGTGGGGCCATGCTAAGGATGGCCTCCACCTTTTTGGGATTTACTTCGATACCTCGTTCGGACACAATGAATCTTAGAAATGTTCCCAACCCGACTTCAAAGGCACACTTTGCTGGGTTCAACTTCATTTGATACCGCCGCAGTATCGCAAAAGCTTCCCTTAAGTCGTTGAAATGTTGTCATAGGGTTCTACTCTTGACCAACAGGTCGTCTACGTAGACCTCCATATTTCTTCCTATATGATCTTTGAACATACGGTTGACCAACTGCTAGTAGGTGGCCCCCGCATTCTTGAGATCGAAGGGCATTGCTGTGTAGCAGTACAAGCCTCGGTCTGTGATGAACGAAGTTTTCTCCTCGTCTTTGGGCTTCATACGAATCTGGTTATACTCAGAGTACGCATCCATGAAACTTAGCATGTAATGACCCGCCGTCGAGTCGACAATGAGGTCAATGCAAGATAGTGGGAAGTTGTCCTTGGGACAAGCTTTGTTGAGGTTAGTGAAGTCGACACAAATTCTCCATTTACCGTTCGGCTTCTTAATGAGTACTACATTACGTCCGGGTAACGAGCTTCTCAAATGAATCCCACACTCAGCAGTCAGCCCACTTCCTCGGTTATGGCAACGTTCTTTTTTGCACTGACGCTTCGACGTTTCTGCCTTACTCCTTTAGCCTTCGGGGTCTACACTAAGGCTGTGTTGTATGACTTCGGGCGCTATTCAAGGCATATCCTCGTGGCTCCAAGCGAACACGTCTTGGTGCTTAGCGAGAAGTTGCCGCATGGTGCTTCGGGCTGCAGATGTAATTTCGCTGCGAATCTTTACTCTGGCTTCTGGCCGATCTGGGTCAAGAGTGACAAGCTCTAATGGTCCGATTGATTATGCTTTCCAGAGCTCCTGCTTGTCTCGGACGTTACCTACGACCTTCGTGCAGTCTAGAGCTAGTGGCAAGGTACAGGTACCCTCTGCAGGATACGCCTCATTTACCCTGTCGTTCGTTGTCATCTCTTTGTCAGCGTGTGTATAACTTTCTTCGCCCTTCTCACTCCCATGTACTTGGCTCTCTTGCTGATTGACCACCATGCCACTAGTAGCACTGGTAAGCTTCCGAGTTGCTTGGAACGGGTTGTCGCAAGCATACGAAGTATACGTAAGATCTATAATGATCCCACAGACGGTGTCACTGTTAACGTCATGTTTCGCACACTTTTGGGCCAAGCTTTGGCAACCTAGGTCTTCAATAATGAGCCTGCAAAAGATGGAGAGAAATACAACTTAAAGAGGGTGGCCTAGGGGCTGAGTAATCTCTTATGCCAAAGTGCACTTGGCCTAGGGTGGCCTAAGTGCAACGTGGTATGTTAGGCAAATCAGTCTTGTCGTCCATTCGGCAGTACTCCTTGGTAGACCCCCTATTCTCTACGCGTGTAGGGACACCTTTGGGCCGGGTTGAATTAGGGCCAAAGTCTAGTGCACCTTGCCTAGCAAGAAAATCCCCTTACAACCTTATTTACTTTGGCCATATTCAACCATATATAGGCCTCCTTTAGACAGTTATACACATACAAAAATTATACAATTTATTCTACAAAACTCTCTATATTTCAACATGCGTCTTGGTGGACTCCCAAAACTTATAGATTGGTCTATGAACTTTATAAAATTATTTACATAAAACTAAAAGCTAGTTTGTCAAAATTTGTAGATAATTTTATAAGATTCAAACAGCTTCATCTTCCATGTTACTGGTTCCAAATTGATTAGTTTACAACCATAAATCTATACTTTTAAATTTGAATCAAATAGTCGAATAAGAAACTCTTGGAACAAAAACAAAATTTTGTCCACTACTTTACGAGATCTTGATGATCGGTAAGTGTGTTTTATTTTCTTCTTGTTGGGAATATTCCTTGGGAAAATGATATAATTACCATTTACTGTTCTTTTATATTTAATTTTTTTACTTAATATTTAAGAAAGTGATTATAAATAAAATTATATATTTTCTTATTTTTTTAATAGTTAAGAATGTTAAAAAAATATTTTAAAAAATAATAAAAAAATATAAATTTTTAAATATAATATAAATAGTGATGGATTATGAACCGATTGTAAGGATGTTATTAGCCTTTTGCCCGACCATGGGCCCGTTGAAGCAAGTCATTCTAAGGAGCAAGTACCCTGCGGTCCCTGCCTCGTTTACTGTGCAACTCCTCCTGAAGATCCTGATACATGAGCACTTTACCCGTCGCAAATACCTCGCCAGGGAAAAGATCAATAAATTTGACAATAATTGACATGATAGGGAAACCTCGATGGCTGACTTGAAGCCTGCAAGCCAAGGATGACATTAACCGCAATAGACGTAAGAGAAGTGCTATGCTCACCGTTGGCTCGTTGGAGCTCCCGCTGGTGATTTTTTTTTTTAAAATTTTTTTTTTACTTCATAATTAAATAAATGTTTTTTTTAATTGATAGACGTAATAGGAAGTTGAAGTGACGTAAAGCATGCATCTCAAGACCGTTCGAGGACCGATCGATTATTCTCCGGACATGCTTCAGGAGTCACAAAAGCTGACATGAATCTGAGTGCAAAGAAGTTGCCAACAGATGTGAGGACTGAGGACCGATCAGGACCTTACGACACAAGTTTCAAACCTTATATAACAATCTAAAAAAACTTTGACAATCTCGTAACACTCTATATATTATTTTTAATTTACATATTTATTATATGAATAATAAATAAAAAATTTAAAAAAAATTTAAAAAAATAAAATAAAAATAATATTAAAAATTTAAAAAAATATAAAATATTGTGAAAGTTGTATAGCAAAATTCATAACAACATGACTTCGAAGATAGATCAGGCTAATTCAAACAAATCCCTGAGAGGCTTTCCTCTCCTAGACTAACATCCTTTCTACATGATATATATGGTATCTTTTATACGGATTATACATGACACTAACTTGATCGCCAGAGCTACTCCTTATCTTATTTTAGATCCTCAACACCCGGCACTAGAGCTCCTGTCGAGGGATCAGCAGCATGTCGATCGAAGAAAGTATTGGCACTTCCTATAGTAAGATCTGATTCCATATTGTTAAGCGCCTTACACCTGCACGGTAAGTGTCAAAGGTTTGGATATTAAAACTATCTTAAATAATTTACTAATAATAGTGAATAGTTTATAAATAATAGTAAAGTATGTAATCTAAGAATATCTATATAATTGTGTTTTCTAACAGACCTTAATAATGTGATTTCACAAATTCAAAAGTAGAGATTTTTTCGCATAGGATTCTTTGGAAACCAAACACATCATGCGAGGTCCCTCTCATATCATCCTTCGGACTAGACAAGAAACTTGCGCATAATAAATGAAAGAAAAAAAAAATATTTATAATTGTGAATTGTGTAACTATTGCATAATTATTTTGAAAAAAAAGAGAATAAAATATGAGATTCATATAAAAAATTAATTTTTTAATAATAAATTTTTTTTTTAAAGCGATTATGCGGCGTCTATGCACTTCACGATTGTATGTAAAACTACTCCAAATGAAAAGTTGGTTATTAATTCCAACAACTCGTGCTTGGTAGATGCAACAGCTTCACACTCACACTTGACAAATTGCCTACGAGGCTACGCCCACGGTTTGGCAAAGTGGACAGCCTTGGCTTGCAAGACACTACCACCTATTTCCTCAGTCAAAGGGTTAGGTCACAAGATAACAAAAGTATCAGTAAAATCAATATTTACGAGATATATGTCCCTTATTTTTTTCCCTCAAAAGTAAATTAATAGATATTATATATATATATATATATATATATATATACACACACACACATTATCGACGGCTTACGACTGATCAGATTACACAACCAAATTTTGAACCGCAACATTCTTAGTTTAGAAATGAGATATCTAGATTTCTCTTTCTTGACTCTAGAATGAAATTTGAAAAAAGACACAACATGCAGATGATCTTACCATATTTGTCATGTGAGTAATTATACACCTATAACATATTATATAACACATTGTACAACAATGTGTTAAATGAGGGGTATTATTGTAAATCATCTTATAAAAATAAGATGATTTACAATAATATCCCTCATTTAACATATTGTACAATAATATGCTGTATAATGTATTGTAGGTAAATCATTTTTCTATGATAAAGAGTTACCTATAAATCTTATCAAAAAAAATTATAAATGTGAAATATAAAAGTGAATTGTAACTTATGCGTAAAATTACTCGTTGCATTATTATTTTTTTAATAGATTTTGTTTTTCAGAAAAAACTGTAGCAGGTAGGGTACGTACATCATTTAAAAAGAGAGCTATTTATTTAAAAAAAAAATAGAAGAGAGCTATGTACTGTTTTGAAAAATGGGTTTTAAAATAAAAAAGAAAAAGAGGGACAAAAATCCCAGATAAACATTCCCCAAAATCTAAAAAAGAGATACGAAAATCTCACAAAGCACAAGGCAGCCCTGCCTTTGGTGCGGGCTCTAAGCCCCACATATCTGCTGCCCAAGTTGGCAACTCTCTTTGGGGGTTGACTGTTGGGGAACACGAGCCGAAGGGAAGTAGGGACCAGCCTCGGTATATCAACACGTGTCTTGCGAAAGTGACTGTCATCCCGCACAGGGAGACAGCCGGAGAGAAGGGCGGTGGTAGGACCCTCAGTCAACGGCTCATAGTAATCCCCCCATCACAGGTTTTGTGGTGATCTGGCCATTACGTCAACATCCCTATCTTCTTTTGTTTTATTTTGGTTTTTTTTTTTTTTTTTTTTCCTCTCTTCGTTCTGAGTACAAAAATAAGTCATATACAAACGGTTTGGTCTCATTTTATTTCTTTAATTTTTTTTTTAATTTTTACATAAAATATAATAAATAATTTAATTTTTTAAAATTTTAAAATAATAATAATATTAACAAATAATATTTAAATTTTTATTTAAAATCATCTCTTCTTATCTTACTATCTAAATGACAACTAAACCGTCTATATTAACGACAAAGACATATTCGACGTGTCTGTACCGTTTGTCTAGTTGAAAAAATGTGTATATGATTTGATTACACAATCTAATCTATAAATATTATTTGTTGTTTCGGGTTATTAATTAGCAATCAAAATCGCTTGGAAAATAATGGGTTACAACAATCTAAATAATTAAAGCAGCCCCATTAAAATCTCCATCTCCTCAAAAGTGAAGCTAATATATTCTCTATCGCATGGAAAGGACCTTCAAAAGAAGCTTCAAACGTGCAAGAAAGGTATATGATGCACTTTTTTCCCACACAAAAGTTTTAATGCAACCTCAAAAACAACCATAAAACTCCTCCACTTCTGTACTGATAAGCAGCACGCAAGCCTGTGAAAAAGAAAACACGATGGATAGATAGACAGATAGAAACATTGGCGTACATGTTTAAAACGATAGTAACGTACTGTTGAGTGGACATGCATTCTTTAAGGGCGGCTCCAAGACGTAACTTCGTGGTGCACCCTGCGTGTTATCACAATCTCTAAAAACTTTTCTTTCTTAATTGCTAACTAGCTTACCCCATTTTTTATTTGTGCACATATGTCATTCTTAGCTAAGATTATTTTTCCAATCTGATTATATCTAACCTTCCATTTTCTACTCGCCTATATATAGAAGTTCACTATTTCGTTTGTTTTTAAAGATAAGTTAAAAATTAAATAAAATATTGTTAAATTGTTATATTTTTTTAATATTATTTTTATTTTAAGATTTGAAAAAGTTGAAATGTTTATTTTATTTTATGTAAAAATTTAAAAAAATTGTAATGATTAGATAAGATAAGTTCATGTAAATTGAAAGGAGTTGTAAATACAAACCATACCTAAATAGAACAAGTTTGCCTGCTCAAGTTATTTTCGCGGGTACTTACCCCTAACCTGTAGTGTTACGTCCAATCCAAAAAAGATGTATAAATGTGTGACATTTTCCCTCACGATTACATCGTGTATATATATATACATACACACTTAAGGAACTATATTCTGCACATTAATATGCGAGTAGCTTAAGAAATGGGTGTCAACACTTCTCAAAAAAAAAAGAAATGGGTGTCAACGATGTGTGGGGGGAAGAATGAGAAGATATAGTACCGTGAAGCAGAAGCTACTCTTTTTCTAACCAAATTACGGAAGCCGCTGCCGGTTTTCTAAACGACACCCGTAGTACATGCTCGCATGTACCCGGTTCCCACCAGCTGTACTTACCGCGACTTTACCGGATATTGCCCGTCCACTCACCTCCTCTCTCGGACCTTTCCCCGTTTTCATGGCCCTCTCTGAAACTTTCCCCCGGGGAGACCGAGAGCCCCGGTTCCAACGTTACATGTAGAACGGAGGAACATATGACTTGGTTACATAGTTAACATATAAAAAACAAAAACAAATCAAAAGTTAATATTGTATTAGATGGGGTTATATACAATTCAAATTTCACCATCCTACCGTTTGGTTGATCTTCAAGTGGGTGACAGCCACCTTCAACGTTTGTACTATATATATGGAGATGTCCCTTGCCTACCAACGTCATAGCCTAAACGAGTTTTTCTTTTGGGGGCCGGGGACATTTTCCTAGTATTCATTCAGTTCGTAGAGCAGCTTGTAACTATGCCAGAAGCTCCTAAGAACATACCGGAGCATGATTGTTGCGGTGGTAGCGTTAAAATCTATGATAAGAATAGGAAGGCATTACAATTCATTGAAGAAGTTACGAGTAATGCCGATGAAGTTCAGAAGCAGGTTCTTTCTGAGATACTTTCTCGCAGCGCCAACGTTGAGTACTTGCAGCGTTATGGCCTAGACGGGCGTACAGACCGAGAGGCTTTCAAGAAAGTCGTGCCGGTTGTCACGTATGAAGATTTAAAGCCAGATATTGACCGTATAGCCAATGGCGATACTTCTCCAATTCTTTGTTCCAAACCCATATCTGAGTTCTTGACTAGGTAAATCTATTCTTGGTGTATTCCTTTTATAGCTTTGTAATTTTTGTTTGCAGTTTTCACTACTGCTTATTTACTAGTTGTACTGCTATCTATGCAGTTTCACTCTTCTTTGATCCAGTAAAAATTTGAGTCGTGATCACAAAAAGAAAAGCCTAAACTTTCTTAAAACCAACTTGTTTTTTACGTTTAATGATGTTGGTTTGTGCGTGTAGCTCGGGAACATCTGATGGGGAGAGGAAGTTGATGCCGACAATTGAAGAGGAGCTGCAGAGAAGGTCGTTGCTTTACAGCCTTCTGATGCCTGTGATGAATCAATTTGTTCCAGGTTTGGATAAAGGCAAAGGAATGTACTTTTTGTTCATAAAATCAGAAGCCAAGACCCCAGGAGGACTTGTTGCACGTCCAGTCTTAACCAGTTACTACAAAAGCTCACATTTTACGGATCGGCCACATGATCCTTACACTAACTATACTAGCCCAAACGAGACCATTCTTTGCCCAGAACCTTATGAAAGCATGTACTCTCAGTTGCTTTGTGGGCTCTACCAAAATACCAAAGTTATTCGTGTTGGGGCCGTATTTGCTTCCGGCTTCATTCGTGCCATCAAGTTCCTTGAAAAGCATTGGCATCTTTTGTGCAATGATATCAGAACTGGTACCATAGACCCCATAGTTACGGACCCAACAGTGAGAGAGGCAGTCATGAAATTTCTTGAACCAAACCCCAAGCTAGCTGATTTTGTAGAAGCCGAATGTGGGAAAGATTCATGGAGGGGAATCATAATTAGGTTGTGGCCTAACACCAAGTATATCGATGTTATTGTCACTGGAACGATGTCTCAGTACATTCCTACTTTGGATTATTATAGCAATGGTCTCCCTCTTGTTTGCACCATGTATGCTTCTTCCGAGTGTTACTTTGGCCTTAATTTGAATCCTCTGACTGAGCCTTGTGAAGTCTCGTACACCCTCATTCCCACCATGTGCTATTATGAGTTCTTGCCAGTTAACAGGAAAAATGGATTCACGGGCTCCTTTTCTAAACCTGTCTCCCTTGAAGAGAAGGAAAACCAAGACTTGGTTGATCTGGTTGATGTTCAGCTAGGGCAAGAATATGAGCTTGTTGTAACCACTTATGCAGGTAGCATTCAATACACTTCACAATTTGAAAAAAACTAAATGGTGCTTAGATTTGTTTTTTTATATCTTGTAACAACTGTCAAACTTAATTTTTCTTCTTGCAGGTCTTTACCGTTATCGTGTTGGAGACATACTTCGAGTGGCCGGATTCAAAAACAAGGCTCCTCAATTCAACTTCGTATGCAGAAAGAATGTTGTTCTCAGCATTGACTCGGACAAAACCGACGAAGTTGAACTCCAAAATGCAGTGAAGAATGCTGCTAACCATCTTATGTCATTTGATGCAACACTGAATGAATATACAAGCTACGCAGACACTTCAACCATCCCGGGGCACTATGTCTTGTACTGGGAGATTAGCCTCAGCGGGGAAACCTCAATTCCTCCTTCAATTTTTGAGGATTGTTGCCTCACTGTTGAAGAATCACTCAACAGTGTGTACCGCCAAGGAAGGGTTCAAGATAAGTCCATTGGCCCTTTAGAGATAAAGATAGTGGAGAGTGGCACATTTGACAAGCTTATGGACTATGCTCTCAGCCAGGGTGCTTCAATAAACCAGTACAAAGCACCCCGCTGCGTGAAATACGCTCCCATTATCAAGCTCTTGAACTCGAGGGTGGTTGCAAATTATTTCAGTCCAAAATGCCCGAAATGGGTTCCGGGTCATAAGCAGTGGTGCACTTAAGAAATTAAGAAACAAGTTTGGGGACCCATGTCATCATCATGCATCTAGCAATTCAGAATTGGTGGACCTAGATCAACTTCAATAAGAAATGCATGTCTTCATGTGACTATTAAGAGAGTAGCTTAATTTAACCATTTTAGTTTCTTGGTTACGTTGTCTTTATTCTCTGCAAAAAAAGAAGAAAAAAAAAAAAAGGTTCTAAGCTCTCTTGTCTTGTTCCTATCTGACTCGTCTCAACTTTGACTATCTACATATATAGTCCAGACATGAGACAGCTGATTATAAGTTTCATAGTGCTGTCAATGCTGGACTGTCTGAAATTGAAGCAATCTTGATCTGCAAATCCGATTAATCTCTTCAAATCTCATATTAGTCGTGATGGTTAACTAATCTCCTAATCATATGACTAGTTGGGTCAATGTGAAAACCAGTTCTCACAATTTTTGGCAATTCCGCCCCCGGCATGTTTACTATTGATCACTGGATGGCACCGAGCACGCGCACTGGTACATACGAAGAGGTGACCACACGATATACACTTGCAAAATTCGAGAAACCAGATCCAGCAGAGGGCACACTGTATTTCCCAACTATTTCATTATTGGGCACTGAAATTATGGATCTAACTCTACTCAATAATTTAGACTTTGACCATGTGATCTTGTTCGGCCAAACTTATGTGATTCACGTAATCATCCCTCTAAAAAGTTAAGAAATATCCCGTCAAAACAAAAGAGTTAAAAAGAATTTTCTACAAATTCTTTATGTCATGTGGAGCCATACAGCACTACAATTGGGTTTTTTGAGACAAATCATTTTGTCTCAAAAAACCCAATTTTTGTCTCAAAATATTTTTGGAGATGCAAAAATTTCGTCCCTATTTTGTCTTGAAAAACCTGTCTCAAAAGGTTTTTAGAGACGAACCCATTTTGTCTCAAAAAACCATTCGAATGAAATCCTTTCAGTTCGAACCGACACGAACCGTTCGAACTATAAGAAATTTCAATTCGAACTAATAATCATATTTGATCCTGTTTGAACGGACAGAGTGTTCGAACAGATTTTATGCGTTCTAACTAATAAATTTTTCAAATGACTTGTGTTCAAACATAAATTCTGTCCATTCGAACAGACATTTTATTTTAAAAAATTATGTCCATTCGAACGAGGTTTTGCATATTAATGTTGTTTGAACGGCCGTACAGATTGTATTTCTCGGTTGTAGTTCGAATGTGTTAGTTTTTATTCGAATGAGTCTTTTTTTGTTCGAATGGATTTATAAATGATAATTTACCATTCGAAGGGTATTAATCATACATAACAGAATTTAATTAAAAATACCATAGTATTATACAAATTGTAATTCAAACATCACAATTGTACAAATGTTTTGGAACATCATAATATAAAGACAATGAAAGACAAAATAAATTTTAAGATTGTGGTGGTAACATAGAGTTTTGGGACATCATTGACTGCCACTGTTCAAACATTTTTTGGTTATTCAACTCCAGCCTCTTCTGCATGTTCTCTTCTAATCTCGCCTCTAAATCCGTTACTTGATTTAATCGGGTCAGCAACTCTTTTTCCTTGGACCTCAATCGTTCTATCTCAAGTGTTGCTTCCTCCAATTTCTTAGTTTTGTCGTCATTCGATCTGCCTCGAGAAGAGGATGATGATGTTGAGGACGGCTTCACGCAACGTCCTAAGCCCATTAAATATCCAGAACATGATCCAAGAACTTGATAAAGGATTTGAACATCGTTGATAGATGACTCATCAGATGGATCCGCAACAGTTTCCTTAAGA
This sequence comes from Juglans mandshurica, assembly GCA_022457165.1. Classification (NCBI taxonomy): domain Eukaryota; kingdom Viridiplantae; phylum Streptophyta; class Magnoliopsida; order Fagales; family Juglandaceae; genus Juglans; species Juglans mandshurica. Next base: position 24,849,286 of record CM039620.1, read on the forward strand.
GATATCATCTTATCCTACAAAAAAAAAAAACATTAAAGTTAGTATAAGTAACAAAAATATTATTAGACAATGGAATTGAAGAAATTTAAACTTATATAATTTGCCTCTACTTCGGGATTAGTCCAAACACCATCATGATTTTTATGTGCTTTACCATACAATTGGTTCAGATTATAGTCAGCAGAACTTTCTTCTTTCTGCAAAAGGAAAATCTATATTAGAACTTAAATAAGAAAAGTGTATTATATGTTAATATTTAATGGAGACTAGAATAACTTACCATTTTGTTAGACAAACGATGAATAGATCGAGAACCCACATGGTGGTGTATCGTTAAATTTGATCTATTTGCTTTGTTTATAGTACTCCGTTGCTAAAAAAAAATATTATGTCTATATGTTTAATACATTTATCATATACTATTAAAAAAAGATAGTAGCGAAATTACCTGATAAGCAAGATCTTCAAACATATCACAAACTTTCTGCCATTCTTTTGGTGGCATTGCTTGTAATGGATTTTGGCGCGCCTCTGTTGTAGTAATGAACTTGTGATAGTGTGTAAGACACCGACCTTTGTACCTCTGGAATGCATACGACATCAGTTCCTCAATCGTTAGTCAATCATCTCGTCGACCAAAATTAAATTCAAACTCGTCCTTTATAAAATTATAAACAATTAGTATAAATATAAAGTAACTTTAAATTAACATGTTATACTTAGTTTCTTGGGATGTAGCTTATTACTAGGCAAAGATTTTTGATGTGGTTTTTCACATATTGGGAAGGAAACTTTAGCTCAGGAGGATGTAGTCATCGGTGCATACGTGCGAGTAAGCGTGCCAATATAAGAAGCAAGCCAAGCTGTCAAATCTCCAGAGCCACCAATGTGATCATCAGGAATATCAACTTCAATTTTACCCACTTTCCTTACTTTCTCTATGCAGACACCCCTTGTAGTGCCTCGATCTCAGCACTAGCTTACAACAGCTATATATATACAGTACTTAAATCATATATTTTAATTAAATTATTTTATTTTATAGATATATATATATATATATATATATTACTTAAATTGAGCATTAAATTTGGTATTTAATTTGATAAAATAGCTTGTTCTGGGTCTGGTGATGTTGGCCCACTATTGATGGATATTATTGAAATTGTAATAAATTATTATTGAAACAAACGTTATGGATATTTATAAGAATGATACTTATACAAATATCTATTTGAAATTCATTCACTATCAGTTTTACTGGAACAATTGCCCTATTCCTCACTAGGCATTTCAGTTGATTCATCTTCTTCTGACATTTCACCCTTAATTATTTCGGGTTTAACATATTCTCTACGCAATGAGACCATGTCATATTGGGTTAGATAACAAATAGACTGATGCCTAATTCGTTTTCTTGATATGCTTCTTCATTTGCTAGACTATCAACTTCTTCATGTGGTTCCTATTCCTCTAGAATGTAATCATATACATTTCTTGGTGCAAGATGTATTGACACTCACAAAATATTCATCGTTACGCACTCCCAACCTAGGATTTGAGACATCCCACCAATTACATTTAAATAACCAGACCATTTATCCCCCATGTACTTTAACACTATGATATCTTCCACAATTTCGTAGAAGTCAATGTTATCATCTCCATGGTTTCTTTCAACTATGACTCCACAATTTTATGTTTTCCTATATCGTTCTCTGTTAGTTATTTGAAATCTATATCCACACACTGAACATCTTGAGTATTGGATGGCCCGCCTGGATACAACCTACATCAATAAATATTATTATAATTATATCAATGTTGGATAGAAAAAAATGGAGTTTAGCAGTATGGAATTCGAATTATAAGATATTTTTACAGTAATACCGTATGTTCAAACTATGAGGCGGATTCCTCTTCGTGAGTCTTTTTTACGTCAGTTACACCATTCGTGTGATCTAATTGTATATGTTCGCTATGCATGTTTATGTGAACTATTAATTTATTTCAAGTTATACTATATTATTATATATGAACTTAAAAATACTATTGATTTAGAGGATCAACACTAACCTCAAGTAGTGGTCAATCTCTACGCAGTTATTCAAAACATACCATCGAGCTCTTTCAAACTCTTGCCCATAGCCCCCTTGTGCGCCTAAGGGACGTAGAGTTTGGAAAAACACAGAAAATGCCGATGAGATTCCCATTTGTCCACCTTCATAATTTTGATCCGGTCGTGTAAATCTAGTATCAACCCCACGTAAATACATTGAACAAAATGTATGCCACTCATTATCAATGTATGACTCTGTAATCGAACCTTCCGGACGAGCTTTATTCCCCACAGATCGCTTAAGTTTTCCCAAACTTAAATTTTACAAATAATAGTATAAGTATATTAAATATAAGTATAATAATAATAATATTAGTATTATTTTTTTTACTTTTGTATTTTGTAATATTAGTATTATTATATATTAGTACTAGTAATATAATTAGAAATATCTTAGTATAATAACTGTTCGAACCGATATCCAATCGGTTCAAACAACATTTATGCATATAATAACCGTTCAAACCGCTTTTTTAACGTTTGAATGGGACCTCACAGACATCATATACCCAGTTCGAATAGATTGCCATTTACGTTTAAAGTCGATAGTATTCGAAACCTCTCGCAGCCACCAACTCCGCCATGAACTCAGCCGTAGCAAGCCAATATTTGAACTTCTAAGAGGTATGGGTCCTAATTTCTTCCATTTTATTGTTTATTTTTTTGTTTGAATGGGTTGTGTTTGAGGGGGTCGGATTTTGAATCAATCGGACCCCATTTTGGTGTTTTCCGGCCAGCTAACACGAAAATAATCTGTAGAAATGATTGAGCTTCACTCCCTAATCATTTCTACTTATTAAAACGAAGGATTCTCCAGAATCTTAGGTTTTCCATTCGGGGTTGAGTCGACTCAGCCATGTCTGTTTGGCCTGTTCCTGTTCTAACGGACTCTATTCCGTTCGAATGCTTAGTTGCCAAATAGATATATTTACATTCGAACAAATTAAATGCGTTCGAATGAACACAAATTGCCAGTTCAAATGAACAAAAGATTCCATTCGAATAGAGATTTTCCTAGTTCGAACTATGAAGTTACATTACAGATGGTTAGTTTGAACAAAATATGTTTTATTCGAACGGGTTATTTCAATTCAGTTCAATATAGTGTAATTGTTCAATAATATAATTACACAATTATTTTAATTATATTCTTACTTTCCTTGTGGTTATAGGATTAATAGTATACTAATGACAACCAGCGAAACAAAACCTGGGAGAGATCAGACCGACCAAAGTAGTGGAGCAGCTCATGCTCAAGAGGCGAGGCCTATACTTGTTGAGCTGGAGATCATTCTGGATGACTTATGCGATGTTGCATGGGAGGGACGGAGCATACACTCCATCATCACCGACCGGGGATGGACACCAATCTGTCAGCAGAGGGAGACTTCATATCCGTAGATGGTCGGTGAGTTTTACCTCCCCATGGGAGAGTATGATGCTTATGCTTTGTGTGACACCTTAGCGGTCTGGGGAGTGAGTGTTACTTTCTCTCCTTGCATTATTGCTGAGTTCCTTGATATTCCGCACGTGGTCGGCGCATATCCTGCAGCGGTTGCAGTGGCTACATCGGTAGAAGCGGCTGCACCATCTGATGTAGACACACCGGCCGCATCCTCATTGCTAGCGTCGAATGTAGAGACCGATGAGCTGGATGCTAGTTTGGATGATAGTGAGGACGAGGATCTACCTGATGATGGTCTCACAGACGATTAGGTCCATCAGCTAGTGTGAGACCCTTTGGCTCCTCCATATGATGGCAGCAAGGTGATCTGACATGTCGACTCTATATCATTTTTCAGAATGTTTAATTTGATTTTTGGGTATAACATCGATCCGAAAAAACACAAGACTGATTTCGGGATCGAGTGGGCTAGATTTTTGTTGTGGATAGCATGGAGGGACCCGATTGATCTGGCATTGTATTTCTTCCTCCATATTCGATCGGGTCAGCTATTCGAGTGGAGGTAGTCTACCATTTGAACTGCTAATATCTAACGTCCTACTCGATTGGGAGTTATAGTGCAAGGGACTGAGCGGAGGTTGCCACAGATGGGGCCCCTTAAGAAGATCACATTCAGCAAGAGCAATGCGCACTTGTGGAAGACTGCGACAGTACAACATAGTGGCACGACGACCGATCCAGCTTCTACTAGTACTGTCGGTGTTGAGAGACAACCTGCTGGTGCTACGGATCAGGTATGAGCTCTGTTCGTAGAGTTCATTGAGCCCATCATGGAGAAGCTTAAGGATATAGATGAACGCATGAAAATGTTACAAGAGGATTTTGATCTATTTAGCAAATAGATCATTTTCGTTATTATTTTACTTTTTTATGTTGTATCGAACATTATATATTTGGGATGTAATCAATATACGATTTTTATTTTTAGTGTTTGTTGCCATGTTTATTTTTTATTTTTTCATTTTACTTATCATTCACGATAATATAAAAAATGACACTATATTTAAAGTTATATTTATATAAATTTAACATAAAAGAAATCACTATAACATTTTGAAATTAATTATATAAAATTAATTTATGAATTTATAAATATTTTAACTCATTGTAAATCATAATATATAATATATACACATTTTTTATATTTTGAAAATAATAACAAATTAATAGAAAAAAATATTTATTACGTTAATGGAAAAATTTTATAAACAAATTAATGATGATAAACAATTTTTATACAATTTCTGATCAAATTAGTTGTTCAAATGAATCAATGTGGAGTTCAAACTGGTTTGAACAATATTTTCTTGTTCAAACGGTTTAGCAACCTTCCCGCCACATTTTCCCACCAAATTGCTCCCGTACGAACAAATAAATGTAAGTTGGAACGGTTATAACTTTCCCTGAGAAAAATATTTTAATTTCCTGCCAAGATTATTATTCGAACAGATTATATACTGTTCGAACAGACATTAATTACCTGTTTGAATCTATTTTTTCTCATTCGAATAGTTTTGTATTTTTTAGGCGATTTTATTCGTTACAAAATATCTAGTTCGAACGGATATTTATCTGTTCGAATGAATTTAGAAACTCAACCAAGTTTTGAGACGAAATTTAAATTTCATCTCTAATAATTACTTTTAGGGACGAAATTTAATTCTTCCCTAATAAATTTCGTCCCTAAAAGTAAACTTTCTTGTAGTGCGGTGAGATACTCCTAGGCCCTAGATCTATCAACACTTCGAGTAAGTTCATATATACAATTTGATTTTTCTCACTTCAACCACTTGTTTTTTCATTTTTCTTCTTTTTTTTTTTTTTGTTTCTTTTAGCACTATGAACTCTTATCTTTTAGAACTTGTCTTTCCATGATTTAAGGACAAAATGACCAAATCTATGTGACTCCTATGTTTCATAAAAATTAGATGTGGTATGTTAACGTTGTGTTTTGTACGCCTTTGAGCCAAATTGCAGCAACTTAGGTCTTCAGAGCTAGGCCTGCGAAAATAAAGTAGAAAGCAGCTAGGAGAGGGCGGCCTTGGGGCTGGGGATTCTCCAATACCAAAGTATAATATCTTGGAATTTTGTAAATAATGAGAGATCTAGGGATCAAAGAGCCTTTCTCATACCTAGAAGTTGCTATTTATATCGTGAGTCTGGTGGGACAGATTGTGTCTGCTCCCGTGAAGTCCATGTCCTTTGTATTATTCCTTTTTTCAGAGTCCTTTAGTCCGGCGTGCCTTTGCGACGACGTCATTAATGTGGCATGTAGATCGGGTAATGGTGCTATTAATGCTGCGTGGTTCCCTGATTTGCTTTACTCTGCTGGTGTCTTCGGCGGTCCATTGATATTTTCATGTCAGAAGATCAAATATTCTCTGTCTTTCCCAGTTTGCCATGTACAAGTCCCCATGAGCAAAGTGTGGCCAAGCGACGTCAGGCCTGTCCATCCCATCAGCCATCATTGTTTACTTTTTATTGCAGGTGACTTACCTCTAGGGCAAGCTTGGGCACCGGGGGCCGGGTATCGGGTCGAAGCCCAGTGGGCTTGTGAAGTTGGGGGAAATCCTCTTATAGTTACCCCACCAATTCCTCTGAGACGGGTCAAAAATACAAAAATACAATTGTAGTTCCAATTTAAACGTTAATTCCATAGTGCCCAAGTTTTGATTCAGTGTCTAATGATTTTATTGCAAGAATGAACCTAAAAATGATTAAGCTAAAGTCTGGCTAATAAGGAAGAAAAGAACAATCAATGAAGAATTTCATAAGTCCAAACTCAAAGAGATTCGCGCCATAACAAGGAAGGAAAGAACAATTAATGAAAAATATTCGGAATCCGCAGCTTCTCTGAGTATCTATCAATATTATGGTCATATATTCCCCTTCAGATTTCTGATTGAGGCAATTCAAGATGATTTGGAAAGTGAACTCAATGGGTTACATTTGTTCCAGAAATTTTCTAATTCGGCTGTCTACTAAGCCAAAAAGAGCTCGCAATCTGTGCGTGGAAATCTAGAGTATTACCTACCTGAGTTTGCACGCGATTTTCTTTCCAGATTGGTATGGCTCGTGAAAAAGTGAGGAAAGAAAGAGTCATGCGTGCGAGAATAGAGCACTTCGTTTGCTCACACAATTGGCTTTACTTTGTGCAGAGGAGGAGTGGAAGAAGAAAGAAGAGGTTGAGGAGGCCCTCGTTGACTTGTGGAAGTCTCGGGATGAGGTTGGCCTTCATTGTCTCAGGGTGGCGCTTGCCTCCAAGGTGAGGGGGGGCTACAAAAGTCTCTCGATGACTGTCAGTGGGAGCTTGAGCAGCTGCGGGTTGAAAACTTGGAGCTGCGCAAGTGGCAAGACTCTGACGGTCGGTTGTAACAACTGGCTGATGGACCAGTTCGAGAAGGCTTATCAGCCTCTAACAGACAAAAGGAAAGCCCTGGAAGACGAAAGGAAACAAAGGAGGGATTTGGAGACCGACCAGGCCGAGGTAAGGCGCGCTTTGGAAACCCAAGATACTACCATCCAAGGTCTACGGGAGGAGTTGTCGGATGTCTGTGGTGTTCATGATGATGCCTAGCAATTCAGTTACATTGACGGCTTGGAAAGGATGAAGACCCATATCCCCTGAAATCCCAGATGCGATCTGAGGGCTCTGAGTGTGCGGGAGTTTCCTCCAGATGAAGTGTGCATGGAAAGGGTTGCTCTCATCGGGAGGGATCTAAACCCAAGCGCCCGTAAGGGTAGCTCTACCGGGCATAATCCCACCCGCTAATGTTTGATTCTCCTCGGCTATATCCCGACCGGCTCCTGCTATTCTCTACTATTCACTCAAGGTTCTGGTTTCAAACCTCCTCTTCCAAAGCTCAACCTCGCTTTCAGCCTTTATTTTAGCACACTGCAGCACGCAACGCCTCTTCTCATGCCCCAAGAGTACCCTACTATCGTCATCTCGCCCTCCTTTCTTCACCTCCTCCAACAGTTTCTCTTGCCCCTCCTCAAGAAGCAACCTGCTTTTGGTGGCGTCTTGGTGGTTGCTGTCACCGTACGACTCAATTAGTTGCCTTATTACATTCCTTGTTATTTTCTTAGAGGTAACTTCGGTCGTTATCGGCATGTTGTAATGATGGAGATCTCTGTCTGCCATTTCTACTGGAATATAATATGATCAGGCTTCGGTTTGTTTGCACCTTCACAACTTTCTATCGTATCTAGTTGACTTATATTGTATGTCGCTTTAATATGTGCTTCACGTTGTAACTTGTATTGTTCTGTGTAACTTGTGCTTTGTGAGCTTACAGTCTTCATGTTGTAACTTGTCACTTCACGTTGTAACTTGTCTTGTTCTTTGTAACTTGTCCCCAGTAAGCTTGCGGCCTCATGTTGTAACTTCTGATCATTAATCAAACTGGCTTACACTTTGTTGAGCCAGGCTCCTTGTCTTTGCGTATTCTTCTCTGATGTTTCCTTCTTCTTGACATCTGTCTCTTGGATGCACTTTATGTCCTTCAAATCTTCCATTTTTTGTTGTTGTGCTTTATTTTGATATGTAACTGAAAAGAAGAGAAGTGTCGTCAACGTTCGTTGGCTTTCGTTCGATGTCGTCAGCTTGGGGGGATGGAAATCCCCCCATCCCCCCTAAGAGCTAAGCCGTATTAGGGGACTCAAGTTGCCTCCTTGGGTGGAGGCTGGGAAGCGTTTTGCTAACCCGCCTCCATGCCCCTCCGAGTAGCACCATGGTTGCGAAGTTGAATCTAAATAGGCCAGGCTGCTCTTTGCTGTAATGGGGGCTGGGGTAGGTTATTCGGGTAGCCGTGGGGCTGGTCTCAGTCTTCGCCATAGGGAGACAAGGCAGCCTTTGGCTCAACCCGTTTCATTGGTCCGCGAGGAGGTAGGTCGTTCGGGCAGTTTGGAAATGGACCCGTTCCCTCCCTCGTTCCCTCCCTTTGGCATTGTGTATTTAATTCCTGATTGGAAGATAAGAATGTCATCATAACTTTATCCTTAGCTTTGCAGGAGTTAGACTTTGCAAACTTGGGCCCTTGGGCCTATGGTACAATGTGCTTGCTGCTTTTTATCATGTTGTTGATGTTTGCGTTCCTTGGTGTAGTATTCAGGCGGTCGGTGGACTCAGCTCACAGTCCTTCGGGGAGGAGTCAGAATGCCTCATGCCAAACCTCCCTTTTGCTCCCCGAGGAGGTAATTCAGACAACAATATGGCTGGTTCGCTCCTTCGCCGCGATAGGGGTCAGGGTAAGTATTTGGGCAGCCTCGAGGGTGGACCCGCAGTCCTTCGTGGGAGGGACATGGCGGCCTTTGGCTCAACTCGTCCCTTTGTTCCCTGTAGGAGGTAGGTTGTTCGTGCAGTCTGCTACTGCACCCATTCTCGCCCGTTGATACCATAGGGAAGGGTAAGTTTGGGTCAGGCTGGTGCGGATCCCACACTTCTTCGTAGTGGTGGTCGAGGTAAGATATTCTGGTAGCCGTGGGGCTGGTCTCACTCTCCGCTGCCAAAACATGGTGGCCTTTGGCTCAACCCGTCCCTTTATTCCCTGTAGGAGGTAAGTTGTTCGGGCAGTCTATTATTGGAACATTTCCCGCTTGTTAACGATTACGAGGATGGTAAGTCTTTCCTTTCGGGTAGCTAAGGACTGACCCACATTCTGTCACGGGAGGGATAAAGCAGCCTGAGGCATTACACCCATCCCTTTGGTACCCCGCGAGGGAGGTAATTTAGACAGTGATGTGGCTGGTTTGCTCGTTCATCTTGATTGGGGGTCGAGGTAAGTTTTACAGGTAGCCAGGGGGTTTGGTCCCACTCTCCCAAATTAGGAGGTTGAGCCTCCTGCTCACCTATCATCCTTCGTGGGGAGATAGGTTGTTTGGGCAGTTTGGGACTGGACCCGCACCCACCCGTTGACTTCGCAGGAAATGGTAAGTTTGGGTCAAGTTGGCGCTGATCCCACACTTCATCAAGGTGGTGGTCGGGCTAGGTTTTTCTGGCAGCCTCAGGGCTGAACCCGTTCTCCCTCGTGGTAGGGACAAAGTGGCCTTTGGCTCACCCCACCCGTTTGCCCCTGCGGGAGGTACATTGTTTCGGGCAGTTTGTAATTAGACTCGCTCCCACCTATTAACTCTCATGAGGAAGGTAAGTTTTTATCTTCGGGTGGCCAAGAATCGACTCGTACTCCTCTTCAGAGAGGTTAATAGTCGATGAAGATTTTGTTGATAGAGATTATGTTGATGGAGATTTTGTTGATGGAAACTACGTTGATGGAGATTTTGTTATATCCCTGAAACTTGACATTGAAATACAACACCTCTTTCATTAGTATTCGCAGTATATGCACAAAAACATAAATTTACAATTATTAATCTAGCTTTAGCAATAAAATTTTCGTAGGTGTTCATCGTTCCAAGGATGTGGCAGCTCATTTCCTTAGGAGTCTCGGAGCCCGCAGGAGCTCGGGCGATTGGTGTAGGTGACCACGTAGGGAACTTCCCATCGGGGACCCAAATTTTCCTCGTCTCGTTGTTGTTCCTGATTCTTTGAATATGAGGTCTCCTACCTCGAATGCTCTCGGGCGCACTCACTTGATGAAACATTGCTCGCCTCTCCTTTTGTCGCTGTGGTTCTTATCTCTACCTCCAGTCTGACTTCTTCCAACAAATCAAGCTGTTCTTCTAGCTGCTTGTCATTGGAGTCTTGCTCGTAGTGCTGAATTCTGTAGGTGGGGAACCCAATCTCTACTGGCGACATCGCCTCGTGGTCGAAAGTGAGGGTGAAAGGAGTTTCCCCTTCACTGTGACCCGGTAGGCTCACAAGACAGGAGGAAGTTATTCTAACCACATGCCCTTCCTGTCGTCGAGTTGCTTGAGCATTCCCATCAGTGCCTTGTTGCTCGCCTCCACCTGCCCGTTAGACTACGGGTGGCCCGGAGACGAGTATCGGAACTCAATCCCTAACTCTTGGTACCAGTTACGGTAGTGAATGGAATCAAACTATCTACCATTGTCCTATATGATGGTTCCTGGGATGCCAAACCTGCAAATCACTGCCTTCCATAGGAACCGCGTGATGTTGTTCGTTGTGATGGTTGCCAGGACCTCAACCTCAACCCACTTGGTGAAGTAATCCACAACTACTACCACCAATTTTACTCCTCCCTTGCTAGGGGGACTGGGCCGACCAGGTCAATTCCCCACTGGGCGAAGGGCCAAGGTTACGTGATTGACGTCAATTCTTCTACTAGATAGGGGACACTTTGGTGTAATCGTGGCACTTCTGGCATTTCCGTGCATACTCCGCCCTCATTACCTTTCCAGCTAGCGCCTTTCCTTCTAAGTGATTGTCGCATAGCTAGAAAGTCTGCCAACACTTGTCCCTTGATGGTATTCAGTGGTGCATAGTCGATGTCAAATTCGCTCAGCTCTATTGCCCAGTTCATGAGCCGGCCTGAAACATCCGGCCTTTGCAGGATCTTTTTCAGAGGGGTTTCTGTGAGGACCCTTACTGGATGTGCTTGGGAGTATGGGTGCAGCTTGCGTGTGGTTACCACCAACGCGAAGGCAAGTTGCTCTATTCGAGGGTATCTAGCTTTACCCCCACGATATGTTCAGTTGACGTAGTAGACCGGCCTCTGCTCTTCGCACATTAATGCCGAAGAGACTGCCTGGGGGGAGACTGCTAGGTACAGAGTTAGGGTTTCCCCACACCTGGGTGGCTGAGGAGCGATGGACTTGTGAGGTATTTCTTGAGAGCCTCGAACGCCAGGTCGCACTCGTCGTCCCATATATGTGCCTTTCGAAGAACCTTGAAGAAAGGCAGACACTTGTCGGTGGATCTTGACACGAACCTATTGAGAGCCACCACTCGGCTGGCTAGGCTTTGAACCTCGTTTATGCTTCGAGGTGGGGCCATGTTGAGGATGGCCTCCACCTTTTCGGGGTTGGCATCAATTCCGCATTCTGACACCATGAACCCTAGAAACTTCCTCGATCGGATGCCAAAGGCGCATTTTGTCTAATTCAACTTCATCTGGTACTGCCTCAGTATTGCCAAAGCTTCCCTCAGATCGTTCAAGTGTTGTTCCGGAGTCCCACTCTTAACCAACAGGTCTTCCACGTAGACCTCCATGTTTCCTCCAACTTGATTTTTGAACATATGGTTGACCAGCTGCTGGTAGGTGTCTCCCACGTTCTTTAGCCCAAAAGGCATTGCCATGTAACAATACAGGCCTCGGTCGGTGATGAAGGAGTTCTTCTCCTCGTCCTTCAGGTTCATGCGAATCTGGTTATACCTAGAGTAATCATCCATGAATCTGAGCAGACAAAGGTCCGTCGTGGAGTCAAAGATCAGATCAATGAGGGGAAGTGGGAAGCTCTCCTTCAGGTAGCCTTTGTTGAGGTCGGTGAAGTCGACGCACATTCTCCATTTGTCACTCGGCTATTTTATGAGCACCACGTTGGACAGCCATTCTGGATAGTGGGTTTCGTGGATGAATCCAGGGGCTAATAGGGGGTCCACTTTCTCAGCTATGGCGATGTTTTTTTCACATTGATACTTCGACATTTATGCCTCACTCATTTGGCCTTTGAGTCAACACTAAGGTTGTGTTGTATGACTTCAGGGGCTATTCTGGGCATGTCCTCATTGCTCCAAACAAATACATCCTAATGCTCAATGAGGAGTTGCTGCATGGCGCTCCATGCCTCAAGCATCAGTTCGCTGTCGATCCTTTCCATGGCTTCTGGTAGATCTAGGTTTAGGGAAAGAACTCCAACGGCTCGTTTGGTTCCACCTTTTTGAGTCTTTGCTCATCTCAGATTTCACCTTCAGCTGTGACACAGACGGACAGTGGTGGCATGGTGTAGTCATCCATAGTAGGGCACACTGCGCTCACTTCCTGGGTATGTTCCAGCCTCTCTTCTGCAGTGTCTCCTCCAATCCTGGGAGTTTGGATTTCTCGTTGGTCAGCTTTCATGTTTGTCAGCACTATTGGTGAGCTTCTAAGTTGTCTTGAACGGGTTGTCGCATGCATACGAAGTACAAGCAAGATCTACAAGAATCCCACAGACGGTGCCACTGTTGACGTCGTGTTTCGTATGCCTTTGGGCCAGGTTCCAGCAACTTAGGTCTTCAGAGCTGAGCTTGCGAAAACAAAGTAGAAAGTAGCTAGGAGAAGGTGGCCTTGGGGCCGAGGAGTCTCCGATGCCAAAGTAAATATAGTATTTTGGAAGTTTATAAATAATGAGAGAGTCTAGGGATCAGAGAGTCTTCCTCGTACCTTGAAGTTGCTATTTATAACATAAGTTTAGGGGACTGATCGTGCCTGCCCTTGTGGAGTTCATGTCCTTTGTACTATTTCTTTTGTCAGAGTTTTTTATTGCGACGTGCCTCTGTAACAACGCCCTTAATATGGCATGTAGCTTGGTTAGTGGTGCCATTAATACGGTATGGTTTCCTGATTTGCTTTACTCTGTTGGTGTCTTCGACAGTCCGTCGATGTTCCCATGTCAGAAGATCAAAGGTTCTTCATTTTTCCCGTTCTGCCGTAGACAAGTCCCAATGAGTGGAGTGTGGCCGAGCGACGTTAGGCCTATCCATTCAATCAGTCATCATTGTTTACTTTTCCTTGCAGGCGACTTACTTCTGGGGCAAGCTTGGGCCCCGAGCGCCGGGTATCGGGTCGAATCCTAGTGGGCTTGTGAAGTAGGGGGAAATCCCCTTACATAGTACTTATAAGACTCATGTGACTTGCTCAACACAAAAGGAAACTCTTATTAATTCAGACCAAATGGCTACAAACACATATGGAAAGAGAGACCTACACAAATCCTCAAATGGCTAAAAAATCACATATGGGAATTACTTCATTAAACAACTACGAAAACCTTGACTAATTGTTAGGAAAATCATCTTATTTCTTTTCAATCCGTAGCCTTGATTTCCTCCCTAGTAACGTTGTAATACAACAGTTATATCTTGTACACATAGTATAAAAAATAAGAGTTATGTTACTCGTCATACCACACTACACACCATACATTTTTTTATTCATAATAAACTAATTGAGTTGTTCTACTTAGTATCCATACACCACATATTAATTATGTTAAAAAGGAAAAAAATTAAAAGAGATATAATGGGTGAGTTGATAAATAGAATTATTGAAATAATAAAGGCTCTCATACTTGCTCTGACGGTTTCTGAGACATTTCTACAAACACTCTGACCAGATTTGTCTTTATGGTATCAGAGCGTTCCTCTCACGACGTCTATGTAATACCCGACCCAAGCTTGGAGGAAAACCCAAGCCAGTGTGAAGCACACCATTTGCTCCCTTAGGGTTCGGCTACACCATTTTTCTCCTTCTCCTCCCCTGTGCTGATGGCCCCTTCCCCTTCCCATTCCCGTTACTCTCATGCCCTATTTCACTATCTCCATGCACCTCATTCTCTCCACAATTGGCCTCTCTCTATTCAGTTCCGTTCCCATTGCCGTAGCACGTTTGTCGGTTTCTCTCCCTCTTCCTCGTTTGATTTTAGCCATCACGCACTGCCGCACGTTACCAAGTTGGTAAGTCTTCCCTCACCAATTAATTCCCCTCTGATTTATTTTCCCCATCTCTCTCATAGTTGTTTCCTCTGCCCTGAGATTTATCTTTCCACTGTACACCGCACGACAACGTCTCTGTCTGTGGGTTCCACTGCTAACGCCTCTGTATGAAAACGACGTGTCGTTTAGCATTACCGTATGAAATATTATCCTGCTTAAACGACGTGTCATTTTCATCAAATCGAAAACGACATGTCGTTTAGTAATACTGAAGGAGCGACTCCCTCCCTAAACGATGTGTCGTTTTCAGTAATGCTGAAAACGACATGTCGTTTTGGTCGTCTTCAACCTCCAGACAGCACGCAGACTTGCGATTTTCCATCCATTTTCACGTCCAAAAACACGTTTTTAATCACAAAAAGTTTAGAAAAACTATTTCTTTATGATTTCTAAACTTCTTTCAATAAAAAAACGTCCAAAAATCAAAACTCAAAAAGTTTTTCAAAATTCGGCCAAAAAAATAGAGAGCAACTGAGTTTTGATTTTAAACATCAAGGCAGAGGTTTTTATGGCTCTGATACCAACTGTTAGACAAAATACAATTCTCTAATGCGGAATAACACTTTAGAAATGAGAATTGAAAGGTTTTAATGCCAAGAAAAATTACCTCCAGCCATCGATGCTATTCACTGTTTAAGCTGCGTTCCTCATTGTGTTTGGCTCTTCCAGACTCTTCTCCACTCTATTTAGATGGTGTAATACTGAAGGGAATTGAGTGAGTGAGTTTGGGGACCAAACACATGTATTTATTAGCCGAAGCCTCCATCAAGCTTCGGTGTTTACGTGTCCCACGTGATCCTATTTTCATGGGATTAGTTATGAAGCAGATGGAAGAGTGATGGACCACTTAAAGGACTCTTAAGTGATAGACTCCTACTCACGAACGTCTCCGTGAGTGAGAAACGGTCAACAGGTAAGTCTCATTAATGTCTCTGTTTGTATCTTGTTTCCCTCTCTCTTTCATTTCTCTCTTTCTTTCATTTTTCTCCATCTCACGCGCTATCTGTCTCTCTCCATCGGTTGTTTCCTTCCACAGATGCTCTCTCTTAGCTTCAGGCCACGATTGACAAAGGCCAACGGAGTCAACATGCACCTCTAGCTGCCAAGGTATTTTCTCCTTTTCCGCTTCATCCGATTTTAGTGACTCTCTATTAACATTTTGACGTCGCTCCTTTATATCACAGTTTATCTCGAACGTCCATAGACAGCATCGCTTCGCTCTCTAGTTCGACGATTCACTGCATGAAATTAGTTATAGCATCCTGAGCGTTAGTCTCACAGTTTTGCATTGTTGCTTTCGTGGCATGTTTGATTTTTGTTCACTGAAATTAGATGGCCTCTGTTTGTATGGTAGAACCTGTATGTTGTGTGATTTCTTGGTGGGTTGCTGTCTGGAGGATCTCTTCATTGGGATGAGGTGGACAGAGGAATGTGTGGACTGGTATTTTTGGGTTGTTGTCTGACATGTTGGACCAAGTGTGTAAATAGTACAGTGCATGTGATGTATAGATGGTTACGCATATCCGAGGTTGGGCTAGTCTATTTGTGGAGTAGTGAGTTACTCGGGATTATTATAAAAACTGAGGCACTATGATTGGGTTATTGTGTGCTAAGTACATATTATGGAATTTTGGTAGTTAGGTGATTTTGCACTTGTATGGATTATTAACATGTTAGCGGCTGTTTTTCTGGTTTAGGTTGTAATACTGGTAGTGTTAGGGTTCAAGGCTTAGATAGTGTCAGGTAAGTGGCACTTCTATGCTAGACGTTACCTAAAACTGATTGATGTTGAATTTATGAAAACTTTCATGTTTTATTATGAAAACAACCTCGATCATTTTCTGCACAATTTCATTTTATATGAACAAAAATTGAAACATTTTCCGTCATGACTGATGTAGACATGAGCATTTTTAGTACCCTGTTTTGAGCTGTATAAAAAGAGTGAAATTTGTAAGTGATTATATGATATTTATCGATTTAGACTCTATTATGATATGATATTGCATCTAAAAACTCTCTAGTATGACATTCTGTTTCTGCTTCTGTCCCGACCTTCCTACGAGTGTGACATTGTTGCCTTTGTTATTGTTTTGGTACCAATATCTCTATTTCATAGTGCACCTATAACACCCCGTAGTCGGAGGGTCAGGGAGTTAGTTCCTATCACCTAAAAATCACATCCTAACAATATAGATTCAAATCAAACTAACACAAGAACCAGTTGTTTAACACGTAAAACTCCTTTAATCAAGGTATACGTTCCTCCACAAAGATATCCAGGAATTCCTGTAGCATAGATAATAAAGAATATCCCCAAAGTCTCAATAAAAATCATCAATATTCCAAAATACTACTCAATGAAAAATAACAAATTTTTTGAATAAGTCTCTTCACGAATCATTTGTAGCATTTGGCACTTTGTCCTCTACGCTAAACTAATCTCACCCTTGCTTCCTATTCTTGGTACCCAATTGAAATCTCAAAGTTATCTAAAAAATAATGAAGATAATTGGGTGATTTATCAACAACCCAGTAAGCAACGAATATATACTAGTGTGATAAGACCACTACTATTACCCGTGGCAGGGCAGAGGCCACTACTATCACCTGTGGCTGGGTTAGAGGCCACTACTATTACCCATGACAGGGTCGTAACCAAATCGTTATAGAATCTTATAACTTTGTGTGTTTCAGATGTAATATCATATCATAACAAAGTACCGAGCAGATAAATATCATATAATCGGATAAAATATTTCGGACTTCATATTCAAATTTTATGCAGTAGAGAAACATAGTACAAAAATTACTCATGTCTATCCCAATCATGATAAAATGTCAGATATCAAAGTTCAGAACAAATACTAGTGCCAAAAGTAACTGATTCTATTTTCATTACAAAATATGCAGATTTTTAAAAAATTAACATCAGTCAATTTTAGGCAAAGTCTAGCATGAGAACACCGCTTATCTGACTTTTGCAGTTTATTATGTAAGCTTTGAATTCAAAAGAACTAGTATCATTTCCTAATCAAGAAAACATCACTAACATTAAAAACCCATGCTAATACAAAATTAACCTAACAAAAATCTATAACCCGAATAATAGCTTAATAAGAGCCAAAATCCACTCCTTTAGGCAATTACAATTAATCTTGGCTCTCCAAACATCCATCTTAAATTTCCAACTACCAGAGACATGCATAAACAATTCTCGGTTTCAGCTTAGTACAACCATGGCAAATGACCCAAAATAATCCTTCTTCCTTGTTGGGATACCCTTGTGACTGACCTCCAATACCTCAACTTTCCACCAATCAGCTAGCGACAATAACAAAACCAACAACACATTCAACTCCAACACATCCTCTAAGAATAGTCTAATTAATCAACAACCTAAACTAGCCACTATTGAAATGACAAGTACACAAGTAAAGACGATACCTCACCAGGCTTGAAGTGGTGTTCTACTGGACTCAGTGATGGAACGATACGAATTGAATGGTATCGTGTGGCTGGGCTTGTGGCACGGAAGCCTCCGCTGGTTGAAGTGGCTGGCTTAGCAAGGAGAAATAGAGTTATTGAGAGCGAGAACAAGATAGTCGAGACTGTATACACATAGGGAGAGAGAACGAGACCAAGATGAAGAGACTTACTAGCAGTTTCATGCAACGTCATGAGTGGCGGTGTGGCAAGGCTTATGAGTGGCGGTGTGGCAAGGCTTAGGCGGCGACAGTGATGGGCTTGGTGGTGACGTGAGGTGGCACACTGGCTCCGGCTACCCTTATCAGTCGCCATGGTTGGTCAATGTGGCGTTGCAAATAGGCAACAAGAAAAACTGGGAGAGTCGAGATGTGTGGGGGTTGTGTATGAGGTATTCGAGGGAAAAATGAAAAAAGAGAAAAGAATAGGGTTTCAGAGGGCTTGGGCCTGTGCTTAAAATTCAGGCGTGAGTCTTAATATGGGCTGGGTTATTATAGTACCCACTTTGAAAAGAAAGTGGTTTTCTGCATAGTCTTTCTTGTGTGTATACTTGGCATGCCAAGAATATAAGGGGAAGATTTCACTTATGTTTCTGCCAAGTTTGCCCATAGGGTATAGCACAACCCTATCATGCGGGTTAAACATGGAATCTATTCTGTTAGGATGCTACTCAGTTATGCTTATGCCAAAAGAATTTTGTATAACTTATTATTGTAAATAAATGTTTCTGAATTGTCGCTCTGATAGTTTTATAATATATTTTGTTCTGCATTCTAGAACTGGCTCATACTTACACACTAGTATTGGTTCCCTGCTTACTGAGTTGTTGATAACTCACCCAACTATTTATATTATTTTAAGATGATTTTGATGGTTTAACTATGAATCGAGAATAGGAAGCTAGGGTGAGATTAGTGAGCGTAATGAAATAAGTGCCAAAGGGCACAAGAGATTATTGGAGAGCTTTATTAAGAAAATTTATCATTTTTCTTTGATTGGTATTTTGGAATATTGATGACTTTATTGAGACTTTGTGGAGTTCTTTCTTATCTATATTGGAAGAGTTCTTGGATTTTTTAGAAGGGAAATATACTTGGATTAAAAGTGTTTTACATGTTATAGAATTGTTTGTTGTGTTATTTGGAGTTTTAAATGTTATTTTGATGACCAGTAGATTGCACACGGGTCCGCCTAATAACAGCTTGGCTCTAACATGCACATCTACCCCTTTATCCAATACTCATGACACCAACCACTGTAAAAAGGGTCATGTGCTTTTAAAGTGCTTGCATCAATTCAAGCTCGATTTACAACTGAATGATATACCCAAACCTCTAGCTACTCTTACACTTGAGAATGCTCTCATGATGCTAAATAGACTGCAGACACCAGTGCCTAGAATGACATGACAAGTAACTTAGAGCATTAGCATTAGATTGACCATCCTGTTATTCAAATTTTGACTAATATGTAGCTTTTTCACTTTTATCTAATCATTCAAAACTTGAAGTCTACATTGGATTAGTCATCCACTCTCTATAATAATAAAATATTATTATTTTATATTTTTATATTTTTTTAATTAACTTTTAGTCTTTAATTAATTTTTTTTTATAATCTCTAACAATCATATTCATTTTCATTTTCACAATCCAATAAACAAAGGAATATTATTATATACACGAAATGCTTAAAGGAAAAATGAGAACAATATGAAGAACAATTTATACCATATCAATGTCCAAATATAAAAGTTTCATCACTGCCCATAGTACAACATTCATATATAGTTGCTGCCCACATTCTCAAACACCCATATTTGTGATCCAAGATAACAAAAAACCCCAAAATAGCATAGGCTACACCCCAAAACAAATACAACCACAAGATAAAAATTGTCCCAAAACATTACACCAACAAATGGCTACACATCTTCAAAAGATGAAGATAGAGATGTAAATGAAAATTGCTTCCTTGATTTCTCGAAAACCTCTTTTTGAAGATTCAAGAAATACTCTTGCTGCATTCCATTCATGCCAGCAAGATCCATCTTCATTATCTCCATATCTATCTTCCTATTCTCCATATCATTCTTCCTCTTTTTCTCCACTAGTAATTGAGTCCTATCAGCATCCAAATTGTCGATCGCTTGTCTTCTTTCAGATATGAAGACAGCTCTATCATTTCTCATGCAAGTTAAGGCCTCAATAAATTATGCATCAGAAGATTCTGTAGACTTCATTTTTCTCTCCCTTTCTTTCTCAACCTTCTTGCTTGAAGGTCTCTCAAAAATGACCTCTACGTTGTCATCTATCGTGTCGTCTCCTGGTGGAGTCGACATCGCCATTGCAGGGCATTTCCCATGTGGTTTCCTTCTCGTTGACAACATGATTACGTGTTGTTGCCATTTTAGTTGGTGTCTCAATAGACACTAGCAATGTTTCATGTTGTATGTGGCCTTCTCAGTCTCTCTATATATGATTTTAGCTCTTTCAATCTAAATATGCGAATGTAACAAGAATGTGAGAATAGAATTTCAGCAAGAAGATTTAGAATGAAATTTAGTTAGAAACTCATACCTTATCCTACTCTGTCGCACCACTTGGATGCAATGATTCCACTTGAGCCACAGCAGCACAAAATGTATTTGTGCATTTTTGGATCATCGACCATCAATTGGTCAATGACCCCCTATAACGATTTGCCATGCTAGGTTTTTTATGCTCATTGTAATAATTTCTAATTCTCTCCCACATTTGTAAATATTTTTGATCTGTCCCCCGTATAACATCTATGCTAATATTGAGCCAAGCCGATATGAGGAGATTGTCCTTCTCTACGGTGAAAGACATACCTCGTTGTGTTTTCTTACTAGGTGGCCTTTTTTCACCTTCCAATTGTGTTGCTTGGAATCCAATATTATCATGGCTACTAGTCATTAGGGTACTGGATGTACCTTGTTCACCACTTTGCAATAGAGTGGTAAAGAAGGAATCTTCATCAAATGAGGTGTTCATCCTTGATTCAAGTATAATTGTAGAAAATCAGGACTAGACTCATAAACAATGCTACTGAAACAGCAGCCACAATCTCAAGTATTCACACATATTCACACATAATCTCATGCAAGCAGGTCTAATATTGCATTGCTTAAAGACAATACTTCCTTTCAAAAATTTCATTTTGTTCTGAAAAAGTTACCAAACATTACAAGTGCTACCTATTTCACATCATGAGAATGGTTCATGTTTTCATTATGAATATTATAGGAGCATATTTGAATGTTTTATCCTTCAAGTAGTGGGATTAGCTTTTATCCTTCAATTGGTAACCTCTAATTACATGGCTGATGGCTTTTTGAACTTGTTCAAGTTATACAAATATGCAATATCTATCATCAAACCCTGAAAACTATATGAAATTCTGATAACTTTATTTTATCATCTGTAACACTTGTAAATGATAACAAAGCATTACAACATTACTGACATAGAAATTAAGAACCTACAATAGAAGCCTTAATATTTCTTGGGATCTCTTAAAGAACTCCTAAAGACCAGAAAGATCTCTTAAATATTTTTTGGCACCCAAAATCCCTGTTTGGGGTTGTACTGGCCTTTCATGTCTCATCCTCATGAACAACCCAACAAAGAAACAAGATTGGTCTTAAAAAGGAGGCCACTCGTCCACCACTTACAAAATGAAATGCTTAAAACTTAATCGAGAACCCAGGATATAAGCCTTTCTTTGTAAGAAAGATACAAAAATGCCCAAACTATTTTTTTTTCTTTTTTTGTCAAAGTTTCTTCTCCATCTCCCTAATCTTTTTTTTCCTACTTTTTTCTTTTCTTCTGGGTTGCATCACCCCCAGTCAATCAAACAACTTTACCATAGCAAAACCATTATGGTATGGGTAGCATATGACCCAAAATAAGACCAAAAGCAAAGAGCATAAGCACTTTTTCCCCCAACTATTTTCTTCTACTTTTAAGAGTATGAGGAATCATGCACCATCTCCAATTTACAGAGCATTCTGTGTTCAAACTAACACACGAAAATGAAATTTACAGCAGTTTACAAAGCAGACACCAACACTAACAACAGTTTACATAAGCCAATGAAATTTTAATTACTTGTATACAAGCAGCAAAACTAGGAAACAAAAATGAAATTGAGCCCTATCATGTTAAAATCAAAACTAGAAATTGAAAAACTCTTGCTAAAAACAAAATGAAACCCAAACAATGAAATCAAGAGTAAAATCAAGGCTAGGGTTTCGAATTTTACCGTGTTATTGCTTGTCGTGCTAAAGAGAAGCTGTCGCGGTGCCGTGCTGGAGAGAATAGTCGGGGGAGAGAAAGATGGAAGCTTTTTTAGGCGCGGGAGAGAAAGAGGGAAGAATGAGAGAAATAAGAGAAAAAAAAACTAGAAAAAGAGAAAGAAGGAAGAGACACAGGAGAGGGAAGAAGAAGAGAAAAAACTAGAAGAATCCAAAGAATGCAAAGACGCAAGAGAGAAAGAGGGAAGAGGAGAAGAAAGAAGAGACGCAGGAGAGAAAGAGGGAAGAAGAAGAGAGAAAGAAATCGCGGGAGAGGGAGCCGAAATTAATAAACAATCCATTTAGACTTGATACAGTTCTTTTCATCTTTGAAAAAAAAAAGATGAAATTACTGTAGATCAAATTTTAGATGAAATGGGTTTGGCTAATTCAATGTGGGCCAACATGTGGGCCAACTATTGAT
Source organism: Juglans mandshurica (assembly GCA_022457165.1). Classification (NCBI taxonomy): domain Eukaryota; kingdom Viridiplantae; phylum Streptophyta; class Magnoliopsida; order Fagales; family Juglandaceae; genus Juglans; species Juglans mandshurica. Next base: position 24,871,713 of record CM039620.1, read on the forward strand.
AAAATTTGTTAAATTTGAAGATGAAATGTACTTTGAAGAAGCCGATGCGGATGCTCTTAGGTATGCTTGAGAACCTTCATCGCTTTCTTGGTAACGATGTTGTCCTCATTAGTGATGGTAGTTTACATGAAATCACACACATTGGTGATACGTTTATTGGTTTTGGAGACTCTTGGATTAAATTAAAGGATGTATTACTTGTTCATGATCTTGCCAAGAATATCTTATCTATTAGCCAATTAAAGTATGATTATCCTTATCTTTGTGGATTTTATAGTGTTGATTTTTCTATTAAGGAAAAGGTGACCAATCGCACCTGTTGAATGGATGACGGAAGGGTAACTTGTGCGTTCTGTCCCCTCCAATTGAGTCTCGCTTCTCCACTCAATTTTGACCAGTTTCCAACGAAGTTGGCGTCAATTCTGTCCCCTACAACTTGAATATTACGCATGCTTAAGTTGATGCTTTTTCAAAGTACATGGTTTATTCCTCATTGCAAAAAATCTGATTTTTTAGTACTTTTTTCTTATTTGAAATATATGCTGATCATCAATAATTAAAAATTTGCAATCGGTGGTGGTGAATTTGCCTACCCTCAATTTAATTTGCAAATTCATCAATACTCGTTTTCCCATACTTTTGAGCAAAATGGTTCGGTGGAACGATGACACCGCACTATTTGGGAATTATGTATGACTATGCTCTATCATAGTGATGCACCAAAGTGTTTTTGGGTTTAAGCTTTTGCCCCTACTTTTTTTTTTTAATCAATCGTCTACTTTCTACTACTCAAGATTTCCAGTTTCCTTTAGGACTTTTGGGTCTAAATGTTATCCCTACACATGGATACATAGCAAAATAAATTTGACCCCAAGCTCTTACCATTCATTTTCATGGGGTATAGTGAAAAGTATCAAGGTTACAAATGTTACCATCCCACATCACGTCGGACCTTTATTTCCCAGCATGTAGTCTTTGATGAGTGCACATCTCCATTAAAGCAACCTGGTAATCTTTATCTACCCTATTCTAATCCTCAAGTTTTATCTATTTTTAATGAATGAAATTCTCCTATGCCTAACTTATCTAACACAACAGATGTTTCTAGTGATTCTTCATTGCAAGCTTCTCCTCTCTTCAGTGTCTCACCTATCAAAGGAACTATTCACATTCCTTCAGTGCTTCCCACTGATGTGTCAACTCTGTCTCTTGAGCCTGACTCCTCACCACTTGGGGACCTTCTTGAGCTTGATAACTCTATTCCTCTAAGCTTGGTGCCCTTCTCTTTCAATTCTTCTCCCTAGGAACCTCCTACCACACTATCATTACACGTTCTAGGGTTGGGATTCACTAACCCAATCCCAAATATGACAACATCCGCATGCTTTTCAAACATCCTAAGGAGCCAAAAATTGTTCGCCCTGCTCTCAATCATCCCGGTTGGTCCCGGGCCATGCTTCATTAACTCTAAGCTCTACAAGAAAAAAATAAATGTTGATGGAACTCTTGGTCGCTTAAAAGCTCATCTTGTTCCTAAGAGCTTGCATCAAATTGGAGCCAACTCTACTGAGACGTTTTCTTTTGTGATCAAGCTTGGAACCATATGAGTATTTCTCATACTAGCTCTATTTTATCATCGGGATATTTTCTATCTAGATGTCAAGAATGCCTTTCTCCATGGCGATCTTCAAGAAGCTGTGTTTATGCATCAACCTCCAAGTTTTATCCACCCTACTCTTTTCTCTGAAGTATGCAAACTAAACAAAGCTTATTATGGCTTAAAACAAACATTCTCGGCTGACCCATCTCTCTTTATCTATCACTCATCTTACTATATGTGTAAGACATTCTTTTGACTAGATGAAACTCCATGAACCTCAGTACATTCAATAGTGTTCTTAGTCAATAATTTTCTATGAAAGACCTTGGTCTTCTTCACTAATTCAAGTCACTCTCACTCTTAATGGTCTAATTTTGTCCCAATCTAAGTATCCACTTGACATCCTAGACCGTGCTCAGAGCCAAGAACAAAGGGTCTCACTAGTGATGCCCCTTTTCCTGATCCCCGCTCACTATTATAGCATTGTTAGGACCCTCCAATATCTCACACTTACTCTCCCTCACTTAGCCTATAGTGTCAACTTTGTATGGCAATTTATGTATTCACCAACTATGGCTCATTACAAAATGGTGAAATGTATTCTAGGTTATTTACATGGTACTGTGGATCTTGGTTTCCACTTTAACTCTCAATCTACACTTGATCTTTATACCTTACTTGATGTAGATTGGGCAGGCTATTCTCAAACTCGGCTATCTACCTCTGGATATTGTATTTTCCTAGGAAGTAACTGCATCTCATGGTCTTCCAAGAAACAAAACACTGATTTTCAATCTGGCTCCAAAGTTGAGTACCGTGCCATGGCACACACTACTATTGAACTCACTAAGATCTTTCTTCTTCGCGATCTTGGTGTTCATCTCCCGTCACCACTAACTCTCTTCAATGATAATTTGAGTGCAATCCATATGATTATCAACCATGTCGTTCATTCTCATAGCAAATACATTGAGATTGACTATCACTATGTGCATGAATGTGTTTCTCTTGGTCTTCTTCAAGCTCGGCATGTCCCTACCTCACTTCAACTCACTGACATCTTCACAATGCTGCTTGGGAAATCTACTCTTTCCTCTATGCGTACCAAACTTGGTGTTGTCTCTAGGTACAATTTGTAGAGTATTGAAGGCTCACATGATCTACTCAACATCAAAGAAAGCTCTTATTAATTTAGTCCCAACATCTATAACACATAAGGAAACAGAGACCTACATTAGTCATCCAAACAGTTACAAAATCACATATGGAACTTCATTAGACAACTTTGGAAACTTTGACTAATTATTACGAAAATCATCATATTTTTGTTCAACTCGTAGCCCCTGATTTTTTCCCCTGTGATGTTGTAATACAGTTATATCTTTGACATATAGTATAAATAATCAAAGGCTCTCATACTTGCTCTCATGGTCTGTTAGACATTTTTACAAATTCCTAGACTACATTTGTCTTTAGTACTCAGTACATGCTGACACAATACCTTCATAAACTATGAACCCGATCAAATGTATCACAATTTCTTCTTGCACTTCCTTGACCTTCCTATGCCTGGCCTACAATGAAATGTCATGAGTCACATGGCGTCACTATGCTGAGCTCTTGTGACGACACTCTTGCAACCCCTTTTATCAGCAAATACATTACATTGCATAGTTGGCTCACAAATCATTTATAACAATGTAAGAAAATCATTACATACTCATACCTGCACTATACTCCATAAAGATTAGGGGTGAGAATCGAACGGTCCGGACCAGAAAAACCTACCAGACTGGCCAATTCAGTCCGGACTGGACTGAACCGGGAATGGTCCCGGTTGGTCTCGGTCCGAATTTCATAGGACCCGATCCACGGTCCAGGGGTTTTTCACCCCGGACCGGACCAGACCGAACCAAATGAAAATTAAAAAAATCTTTTATATTTTATATATATTAATTATATAATTTTCATTTAACCTAATCCAATCACTAACTCACCATTAAGTAATTATTAACTAATACTAATATTTATAATTTTATACCAATACTAATATTTATACTAATACTAGTATTATATTAATAGTCTAGACTCTAGACCATAATTATACTTATACTAATATAGTTATAGCTTATACTAAATCACTACAACTAATATTACTAATATATAACTATACTATATTACTAATAGTCTAATACTAATACTATTATATGGTTATACTAATCATGATTCATAATAACTAATCACTATAAGTCTATATGTAGTAGTGACAATAACACTATAATAGTATAATATATAATATTAGTACATATTAATATATTATGAGAGTTATAGCATAATACAGTATATAGTATTAGTAATAATTTAGTATCAATGTATTATTATATAATATATATTCCACAATTAGTATATATTAATATATTATAAGAATTATAGCATAATATATGTATAATAGACCTATAGTATAGTTAACTTAATATGTTACTATAAGTCTATAACTATATATAATATTAATATCACTATTAGTATAGTATATAGTATTACTGTTACTATTAGTATTGGTATAGTCTATAGTTATTTAGTATAATATAAGTATTATATTATACTAACTATATAACTATTATAAGTTATAATAACTATACTCATATAAGAGTTATAGTATTAATAGCATATTATAAAAGTTATAGTATTATAGCATAATATATGTATAACAGTATAGTATTAATATCACTATAAGTTATAAGTTATAACTATATATACCTAATAGGCTTATAGGCTAATACAATGATTTATTAATCATATAATGATATACCTAATACAATGATTTATTAATCATATTACAAATTTATATATATAAAATGTAAAAACTTAAAAGTTTAATATATTGAAAAATTGAAAATTATCATAGATTCATAGAATCATAAATTATAAATTTATAATACATTGAGTTTGAGTCATCGACATACTCTAAGTTAGTAACAAATTTGCAATTAACATTTAACATCATAAGTATAATTATCATTAATTATTTTATTAATGAGTTAATTAAATAATCAACATTAAATAGTTTATTTAATTTTAATTTTACTAATTTAAATAATTTTTTTAATTAATTTATGTGCCAAAAAGATAAAAGAATCACAACAAAGTTACAAAACACACATGTGAGCTGCTAGCCTGCCTTTCCAAAAACGACGGCGTTTGGTACAAAATTGGACCCAAATGGTGCCATTTTAGTCACTACAGGCAAAAAAAATAACTGGGTAGCATGAAACGGCGTCGTTTCACGCAATCCAGTTATTTTTTTTTTCAATTTAACGTCCATAAAACGTCGCCGTTTTAGGGAATAACCTATCGATGCTATCGTCTCCCCCCTTGATTCATTTCCACTTCAGTTTTACTTTTCCCCAATTCCCCTCCCGCGAACCCTAAGTGCCGCGATCACCCCTCCGTCCCTTTCGTCGCAGTAGGCAACCGATTGGTACTCTCTTTCTCTCTCTCTCTCTCTCACTTTTTTATTTTGTAGGCAGATTGTCTTTGGTCCTTCTTTTGTTCTCTGAATCTCTACTTTAAGGTTGGTAGTGTATAGATGGTAATAGATGGTAGATGCATGCTCGTGATCATGATTCACGAGAGTGAGAGAGAGAGTGTGTGTTTTTTCCAAAGGGAAACAGCTTGCTCGCATGCATCTGCCATCTTAATAGTTTTAGAATAATAAATTAATAATATAGATGGCTAGGGTTTTAAATTGGGTGTTTATTTTTGTATTTATTTTAGAATAATAATATGCCCAATGGACAATATTGCACGCCAAACAATTGACCCCCACGACCACTTTGTCTTTTTTTTTTTTTTCTAAGAGCTTACATTACAGGGGCAGTTTTATTATATTGTTCATTCATAACTTGGGTCATTAGATCTACTTCTCAACATACCCTTTCAGTAATCATCACAAATAGTTTGATATACATGCATTAATGTTTACACTTTCCCTTTGATTATAATGAAACCACATATAGTTTGATATACTTTCATTATAAATTCTTTGAATCTTTACCATAGAAGTGGCGAGTACAATGAGTTTATATACCATAACAACTCTTGATGTTTACTTCTTTTTCAATTTATTTTGATATGGTGTGATAGTATAATTATGAAAAGACTTGGGTTTTTAAGAAAACAAATGAATGGATAAACATGGAGTTTTATTACGACTGATTCCTCTATACTCTCTCTCTCTTTCTATGCAAGAACATCTTCATATTGTTGGAAAATATGGTCTTCATGCCATGTACCCATTATATGTTAAGTTGTTAAGTTTTGGATTGTAATTTGTAATTTATAATTTGTAATAACTTTTGTATTATTATTATTATTTTTGGTGTTTTTAGTTTTTTATATAGATTAGTTTTCTTTTATCATTGTATTTTTCAAGATCAAGTTTTTTTTTAGTATTTTTAGCTAAAAAATGTACAAAATTTGAAGTGGGCCGAAAATAATTGAAATTGGGTCCAAGAAAAACCAGATTTAGATGGGCTGAATAGCCTATTTTGGGCATAGTCTAGACTGAATGGACCGGACCAGTCCAGGGTGAAAAATCCCTGGACCGAATAGGTCCGTTCCAGTCCACAAAACCGCCTAAGACCGGACCGAGATCACCCCTAATAAAGATTAGTTATGGCTACAAGTGGAGCACTTTGAAATCATTTTAAAACTTAATCACACCTAGTCAATATTCTATATATGGTTGAGCATATTACTAGTTTAGCTTCGATATCATTGTAATAATAACAAAAAGGTGTAGTCTTATATATGTTCATACTTCAAAAGGATGATTTAAAGATTATTGTTGGAGCACACTAAAATCACTGATAAGACCTAGTTTCTACCTACACTACAAGAAAATACGCCATTTCTAGCAATTTTAAAATCGCTGCAAAAAAAATCGCCGCGAAAGGTCCTTATTTGCGGCAATTTCTAAGTTGCTGTTGAATTCCATCGCAAAAGTGCGAAATGCTGAGAGAGATTTATTGTTCACTTTTTTGCGGCGACTTTTATACCTATTGCGGCAATTTTTTTCGTCACAATAAAATGTTGTAATTGTAGTGGCTTTTTTTATTTCTGTCGAATTTGAGAATCGCAGCAATAGATATTGTTGCAGCGAATATTGTCGCCGTAAAAGTCATATTTGGCCAATTAATACTTATTTAACGGCGAATAAAAAGCGCCGCAAAAGATCAATAAAATTTAAAACCCCGCGTTATACCTTCGTTCCTTTAATTCCCTCCATCGGTCTCCTCCCCCTCCCCCCTCCCGTCTCTCGACAATCCCTCTTCTCCCCCAATCCCCACTCTTGATGCCTCCACGCTGTAGCTACTACACGCCGCCGTCGACCCACCATCACCATCCACCTCCACCATCACCGGCCAACCCAGCCAAGCCCCTCCCTCTCGGCTTCTCTCTCTCCCGCATATCTCCCTCTCTCTTCTCCCTCGAATTTCTTTCTCCCTCAGATTCCCAGTGCCACCGCATCCGCAGCCGCCGCACCACCTCTAGCTACCGCGTAGCTACCCCCCAACAGTCCCCAGCCCCTCCACCGAAGCTCTCCCTCTCTCTCACCGTCGATCTACTCTCCCCCTCACGGATCTCACTCAAGCACCCGAAATTAGGCGATGTCAGTGACAAAGTCCAACACTGGTTTGCAGAGCAGCTCCAGGTGTTGTTTTCTTCTTCTTCTTCTTCTTCTGGTTTGAGTCAATTATTTAGAATATTGCTCAAAAAAACAACAATTAGATTTTCCAATTCAAATCTAGTAAAGTTTAGGATGTCTTTGATTCTGTGGTTGAAAGGTGACATATAAAGTTGTCCACATTTACATTTTTTTAATATTCTAATATGTATGTGCAGCCATGTATATTCCTGGACTCTACAAGAGTGACGATTTACTATGCTATTGGTTGTTTATGTTATTCTGGATATGTATATTTGTGGTGTTTAGGAAGTGGTGGCAAAGACAATTGCTTACCACTGTTCAAAGGCCAAGCTTACTAATTGTTGAGGAAAAGTAAATTTCGGGTAAATGCAGGTATGGACAAGAGTTTGCGTCAGAGCATGCTCGCAAATATTTTATGAAGGTGAAGAATGCTCAAAAGGCCCACGAAGCAATTAGACCCACTGATATTCGGAGGTTACCATGGAAATAATTTGATTTTTCATGACAATTTTAGTTTGTAATGCAAATTTAATGTTTCTGATTTTACCCTCTGATGGACTCTCAGAGTCGATTGGCCACAATTTGTTTTTCTCAAATTGGCTTTCAGCAATGCTTGTTGGAGTACTTGATGAAGATTCCATGAAGTTATACACTCTTATTTGGTCACGGACAGTTGCATGCTAAATGGAACCCGCCATCATAGAGCAGGTTCAATATAAATTTATTTTTAATATTTATGTAAATTATCCCTTATTCAAGTCAGTAGAGCCAGATTCTGAATAAAAGAATTGGACTCTCTATTTGGACTTATTTGTTTCCAATTGCAGCTTATTTCACCTTTCCCAAAGTACTTGTTGTTAATTTCAGTCATCTTTTAGCTAACATTTCTTTCTTTATCAAACCAGATGCTATTGGATGTTGGAAATGATGATGAGTCAATTATTTTACGATATGCCTGCTCACGAGTTGAATTTGTTGGGTATCAGGCAGTTGTTGAGGTATAACCTATAGTACTATCTTAGGACTATCTGTTTCGTAATATTTCTACAAATGTGTAAATGTGTCTTGAGAAAGAAGAGTGGAATGGAATTAATGAGCTGAATGCTTGGTCTATCCAAGGTTTAAAGTGGTTTGCCATTTTTGGTTTTTGACACCGTAAGTACCTTGTTAAAGCGCATGGATTTACTTAGTTTTAGGGTTCATAACCTCATATATCAGTATCTTATATGAACTAGGTTTGCATCTCCCTTTGTAGCATAACTCGTATGAGCTAGGATTAGAACATTTGAAATCACACTTATATATTTTGGAGATCAATATCATGATACAAGGATTAAACATCTTCTTCCTGTCACAAGGAATAAGAACCAGTTCATTATACAAGGATTAGATTTTTATCTTGTATTCTAGTTGTTCAAGTGAGGTTGACACATTTCCTTCAATTATTATAGAACACATCGAGAACATTAAACCTCCATTGATGGGATGTTTAGTAGCTGTAAGCAGTCTTCCTTTCTTCCTTTCTCAGTTGTTATAACCTTTCCATTCTTGCCTATTTATAACAGGTTGTCCCTCTGTTATCTGTTGTAGTTTGTTATTTTCTGAGCATTGATTGCTTTTGATTTTTATCTATAATTACTTATCCTTGTAAAATTAGGGTGGGTGGTATGCTGTATACACCCTGCATACTTGATCTAATTGGTTATTTATGCTTTGGTGGTATTACACTCTAGTTGTGTTTAATAAAGGTGCATTCGTGTTGATGGTTGCCAAATTTTGGTATATCCATGGTGTCAATGGTTTCGTTAGCTACATTGCAGATTATCTATTCATATAGTAGACAGATTTGACTCTTGATCTTTCTTGTAGGTTTATTCGGTTAGTTATGTCAAAGCTACATGAAAATCTGGAAGAAATCAAACAGCTGCATCCCAGATAAATTTTCTCCAGTGAAGTGTTTGGAGTGAGCTAAGATCACTCTGTTTTGCAAGAGTCTCATGATGGCATAATGTTAGTTCACTGTGTTTTATTTTATTCAACTTGTCAGAAATTTTAACACAGTGCTGTCTATCACCCACCACCTTTAAAACAGAATGAATGGATTAATTAACTCAGATGGTTTAGAAGTCCAGGCTCAGTTGTCACGCCTTATTTGAAGTAGGGTTATTTTTCATTGACAAGAGAAAAAATAATAAATTGGTAAGCTTTTGCTATTTTCCTAAAGATTAAGTAATCCTCCTCTTCTAATAGAAAAGCCAAGTTTTGCCTATCAAAATCTGGCAGACTTTAGTATTCAATAATCTGCAAACTTGTGGGTCAATCTTTTTAGAAGTTACCTAGTGCGTGGCAATAACATTAACTGCTATGGGTGGATTTGAAAAGTGAACACTTTGCTGAAGTAATTCATGATTGCTAGTAATTCATGATTGAAAAGTCCAGAATTTATGTTTTGAGTCTCACCTTCCTTTTCTCACATCTTTCTTCTATATCATTATGTATTTGAGTGGATAATCATAAGGAAGGGAAATAGGATATGTAAATAGGATTAAACCCACATGTTAGAGCTCAAAGTACATCAGGAAATTTTTTATGTTTTCTATTGTGCTGCAGTAGTTTCCCCTTCATTTTTAGCTTATATCTTCACCCTACAAGGCTGGAACTTTGGCTTAAATTTCATTTGTAAGAAGACTAAGTTCAGTTTAGTTTAAATTTCCTTGGTGACACTTGTTATTGATTTTTAGATCATTTGTAAGTTTGGTTTTGTGCTTTCCACTTGTTCAATTACATTTTTTAGCAAGAACATATAATTTGAATGTGTAATAAATTTTTTTTATGTATTTTGGTTTTGTGCTTCCCACTTTTTTATGTATTCTGGTAGTATAAACTTCTAATGTCATGTTTCTCTTGTACCTCTCACATTTCCATTTTTAATAGAAATTTATTGGTTTCTCATGTACCTCTCACAAACTAAATTTTTTTTGTATTTCAAGTGTTGATTTTGTGACTTTTGTTGGATGCAGATACTTTTTAAAGACCATTAACTGGTCTCTGCTGATGTCATTGTTTACTGTGAGTATGAAATATGCTTCCCTGCTATACAGTTTTAATGTTGTAACATTTTAGAGTATTTGGATTGGAATTCCTTGACCTTTTGTTAATACTAAATATCGTTGTTCTACTATTTCTGGAACTCTCTGATTATTATCCATTCCTTCAATGTTAAAGATAAACGATTTTAGTAATATAAGACTATTTGTATCTTGAGGATGAAATTACTATGATACCTTTTTTTTTTTTTTTTAAATAAGAGTTAGGGTCACATGTTCAATAGTGACCCCTCTCCAGTTTTATTAATAAATCCTCAATTTTGACGGAGGAATACCGTGGAATACAAATAAACTCACTACTTTTCCAATATCTTTACAAACTATGAAATAAAAAATTAAAACCTATGAGTACGACTATGCACCTCTATAATAGGAATCTGGCACCGGTAAAGGATATCAACATGTGCAATATTTAATCTTTTCTTTCTCCTCATTTTGATAGATATGTTCCTGAACCAAAACAAAATCTCCTCCTAACACGCTTGGATTGACATCTTTCTATCCTTCATGCATAACTTACACCGACGAATCCAAAGAATCTATACAATAAAAACTGGCGTGATGCCTCTTAGATGATCTAGCAACGAAAACCTTCTACCTTTAGAAACCAAACTCCACAACCTTTCTCTCCAGCTTTGCTGCTGTTCAAATTCAACCTCCAACATATTCGAAGCCTTTCTCCACATCTACAACGCAAAATCCCCCTCTCACAATAAGTGATCCATCATTTCAATCTTTGGCTACTCACAACATACACACGCCGCGCATAAAGAGATGCTCAGGCGTTGAATATTGGTATCTACACTCAACGCCCCTTGTAATCCTTTCCAGCATATAAAAGAAATTCTGAGAGGAATACCAGGATCCCAAACAGCATTTGCCCACCTAACTTCCTCATTTTTTGTTCTGCATAACTCCCATCCAGCTTTAACAGTGACATTCGAATTATTTGAAGGCTTCCAATATACCTTATCTTCCAAACCCAGCCAGCCCAACTTCACCTCCAAACAAATATACCGAGCCTTCTCTCTACCAATCATATTCGTGAGTCGTTCTTCATGCCACTCTGTTCCTAGAATCATCTCCCACAATATCAATTTTGGTTGATCTACAACTCCTACCTGCTTGCCCAGAATACTAAGACTAGACCAATTCTCTCACCAAAATGGAATTTGTGCCTCATTTATATGCCACCCTGATTGCTCCATGACAACCACAAAACAGGATGCAATCGACTTCCATAAAGGAGAGGACTTCCACTTAGCCACTTCTTGGACCGGGTGATTTTTTTACAATACTTTTCCCACGTGAATTTCGCCCATAAGGAGTTACCATATAGTACATTCCAAGCAAATTTCCATCAGATAGCCTTCTGCACCTCCTATAAATCCCGAATGCCTAATCCTCCCTCTTGTGTTGGTTTAGTGATTTTTTTCCAAGACACCCAATATTTTTTACGGTGCTCTTTCGTGCCCCCCCCCCCCCCCCCCCAAACAAATTCAGTAGAAACTGAATTAAGTTTTCTAATGACCATTTTTGGCACATCCATTACTGACATAAGGTGAATAAGTAAGCTAGAAAGTACATGTCATATCATCACAATACGTCCCCACGGTGATAAGAGAATCCCTTTCCACCCATCAATCTTTGCCCGCACTTTATTAACAATATTCTCAAAACAACGCCCGCCAATCACAGATGAGGCTATAGGAATACCCAGGTATATACAAGGAAACTTCCCAAGTCCATATCTGGTGATCCTTTGTATTCTTGTTTTCCTCGCATATGAAATGCAAGAGGAAAAATAAATAGCAGACTTATCCGTATTCACCTTTTGTCCCGACCACATAGAGTAAGTATCTATAACTTCCATTAGCCCTTTCATCAATTTTTTATCCCCATTTAAGAAAAATATAACATCATCAGCATAAAGTAAATGGGATACCTGTGTTTTCACTCTAGGAATTGAGAGAGGCTTGATTTTTCTAATGATCAACTGCTTGCTTAACCAACCTTGTGAACACTTCCTTTGCCAGAATAAACAAAAAAGGTGAAAGAGGATCTCCCTGCCGAATACCTCTGGATGATTGAAAATACCTCTATACATTCCATTAAGCATCACCGAGAAATTACAATTATATACACAATTTTTTAGAATAAACACAAACTGATCTGAAAAACCATAAGCATTTAAGGCCTCCCATAGAAAATTCCATTCCAGTGTATCATATGCCTTCATCATATCTAATTTCAGCATTATATTCCCTCCCCTCGTCTTCCTGTTTAGATTACGTAGCACTTCATGTGCCAACAATGCATTCTCAAAAATACTACTTCCCTTAACAAACGCACCTTGTTCTTCTAAAATAATGCTAGATAATAACGGCCTCATTCTTCCAACTATGATTTTTGAAAAGCACTTATAAATTACCGAACATAGGCTAATCGGCCCGAGTTTACCAAAACTATCCGGATCATTTGTTTTAGGAACAAGGACTAAAAAAGTTGAAGTATAATATGGACCAACCGAAACACCTGAAAAAAACTCCTTGGCCGCGTTAAGAACATCTTCGCCAACAATATCCCAACATGAGATAAAAGAACTAGCCCCAAACCCATTAGGCCTAGGGCTACTATCTTCCGGAATGTACTTCATAGCTGATAACGTTTCCTCCATGATCGAAGCCTTAACCAAAAAAGAATTCTCCTCCTCCGTAACAGTCAGTTGTACAAGCTGACATATTTCATCTTTAGCATTTTTATGACCTTCCGACTACAAAAGTTTTTGGAAAAACTCTACTGCTCCATCATGCACCTCAACTAGGGACTGAAGCACCTGCTCATCTTGCATTTCCATTTGTCCTATCCAAGCTTTCCTTCTATGATTCCTGGCCTTACCATGAAAAAATCGAGTATTCGCATCCCTTCCTTTATCCATTTTGACTTCGCCTTTTGAGCCATGAATATTTCTTCTCGATGCAACCAGTCATGCAAACCTTTTCGAGCTTCTTGCAACAATTTGTCATCCTCTGCATCACCCGACTGTATCACCTTGCCTTCCAATAGAATTATCCGATCTTCCTATCGTGTAATATTCTAGAAGATATTGCCGCATGAATTGTGATTCCATTCCTTTAGAGTATGCTTCAGATGCATCAACTTGGCAATTAAGTTCAAAAGCCCATCGAACTTTGTGGGTTCTCCCCAACTCTTTGCAACCACATTTCTGAACTGTGTATGTGTATTCCACATACGTTGAAAGAAAAAAGGCCTTGGTCCATAAAACTGTCTAGAATTTGAAATTTTAACGTGTAGTGGACAATGATCTGAGGTGTTTCTGGCCAAACTAAAAACTTTCGCCGCAGGGTACCTACGAATGAATTCTTGATTAACAATTACCCGATCTAGCTTAGCCCATATTCGACCTCTTCCTTCTTGCCCATTACATTATGAGAATCTTGAACCCTCTTCTTGAATCTCCATAAACCCACAATTCATTATGCTATTATTAAAATCATCTTTAACTCCTGAGGCTTTAAAAGACCCCGAACGTTTTCATGAACATATTGGATAACATTAAAATCACTACCAACCACCCACGAGATGTCCTGCCTCTGAACTGTTTCTATTTCTCTCCACAGTTGCATTCGCCTAGATTGGAAGCAGCTCGCATAGATAAACGTTTTTAACATTTCACTCTCACATTTTTTATACAACCCATAAACCTGTTGATTAGAGCTGGAAACAATTTGCATATAAACATCCTTATGCCAAAAGACTCAAATCTTGCCTTCTTGTTGATAATTAGTCATAAAGTTATCAAACTTCAATGTCCTCGCCCATTTCTTAATTTGACATTCAGCTGCGAACGATTTCAAAATGGCCAAGACATTTGGTTTTGTCTCAAAAATATGCTTCTGTAATTGTAAATATGAACTACCCACCCCCCTCACATTCCAAGTTAAGATATTATCTAACGTATCAAACCTGTTTGGAGGACCGAGTGAGCATACCTGATGTTGCAACTAAAACTTTTTTCTTCTTCCTTAACTTTATAATTGGCAAATCTGTTCCATATTCTGTCTCCACTACTACAGTCTCCGCATTTTCAACCCCGTCAACATCCTTTCCTTCCTTACATAACTTGGACCCCTGCCCTGTAATCGCATCCGTTTCTACTTCTAAGGAGTCACAGTTACCATTTGCCACATTTAGATTCATCTTATGCGCTTGCTCCTCTGTCTGCACCTGTGGTTCCATCCTGCACCCCATTCCAGGATCACCATTTACTACAAGGTCTGATATCCTTTCTAATTCTGCATCCACAATTTCTTCCAATAACAAATATGCTTCATCTGTAATACTTACATCCCCATGTGTAACCCTCAGTCCCTCAGGTACATTAACTAGTTCCTGATCCACTTCCACATTCATTTCCCTGGCACTCGGCACTGCCGTTTCTCCCTCAGAACATTGCGGACTGCTACCTTCCTGATGATGCACCGCTTGATCATCCGCTGCTAAGGATGACATCATTCTCGTCGTGCATTGCATAAAAGACCAATTGCTCTGGATTCTTTTCCTCCGTTTCTTACAAATTAATATGATCTTTCTTATTCATCGATTTCCACACCAGTTTTTTTTTCTCATATCTTTTCAGATCCTCACGAGCCTGAGGCACACTTCTTTTTTTTTCCTGCATGTAATCTTTCCCTTCTACATGTACTATTCGAATGCCCTTGTTGACGACACGTCGAGCAATATGCTTGAAGTGTTTCAAATATCACTTCTTGAAAATGGCTTCCCAATTTATTTTGAAGACCAATCCAAAAATAATGCCTATGCTCTTTAGAAATATCCATCTCCACACACATTCTTGCTCCCTCTAGCTGTGATACGAAAGCCGTTGCATTATCTCTTTTCAAATATCTACCATATGGGCCGACAAAGATCTTCAATGTAGACTCATGAAAGAAATGAGGCTGGAGCCCTGGTAAGAAAATCCACACCGGTGCTAACGGAGATTCCTCATACTCATTAAACGAGGGTGTCCAGTGAAATATTTTATATGGGGACATTTGCAATATCCATCACTTCCCTAGACATAGCAGTAACAAAATCCACTTCATTCGTCAATCGCACCAGAACATTTCGAACCCTCCTCACAGCACCAACAACTGGCATTGAGGACACTCCCCAACGATTCTTAATGTATCCCCGAATAGCATCAAGAGAAGGTCGACGTCTTTGGAATGTTAACACCACTGAGAAACGAAATTGAACCGTCGTTCGTGTGATCTCTTCCTTGTTGAAAACGAAGCACAAATCTCCCTTGATCAGCTTTGCTTCACGCATGGGAACCTCTACCTCTGTTATAGGTAAAGGCAGTGATGATACAATCTCCGCAAGTGACCTCGCTATGACGGCCAAGGATCCAGTCGGCGACCAAGGCACAATCTTGAAAGATCAACTAATCTTTGAAAAAAATTTTGGATTCTTGAAACATCTTTTGAATTCTTGGAGGAATTCTTTTGTTAAGTAAGGGGCAATATTTTTCTAAGAAATAGAACTTCTTTCTTGCATTTAATGCTAATGTTCTATTTAAAACATGTATCATAGGGCAGTTGTGATCACTTTGATATGCAACACTAACTGCATACACACAAGCTCATACTCATTGGAATCACACTGTATATAGTGATTACTTAAGGAAAAAAAGACACTTTGAAAATTGGTTGTGAGGACGAGTAAATAATAAATAGGTAGTGAGCTTTTATCATTTTCCAGCAAAATCTCCCATTTCATTGATATATATATATATACATATATCTGTGTGTGTGTGTAGTATTAAAATAACAGTGAATGTGAGGTATTGCTGCACTATTTAGGTGAATTAATTATATCTTACAGTTATATATACATATATTATATGTAAGTGTAGCTATATATAATGCAGCATTCCCTCACATATATTATATATATGTGGGAGGGGTTGCTGCACTATTTAGGTGAACTATACCCAAGCTATACTTCATCTATGTAACTATATGAAGTCCATTTTTTGTCGATTTAACTTATTTGCGGCGAATTTTAATTACCGGAAATAATCTATTTTAACGACAATAACCGTTGGGACTACATAATAGAGACGATAATTTTTAATCGTTGGGAAAAATAACGAGTCTATTGCAGCGATTTTACAACCTTTTGCGACGATATATATTGCCGCAATTGATTTTTCTCAACGATTTAATGGTAGGATAGTTGCGACGCACAAAAATCGCTGAAAATAGTAGTTTTTTACGTCAATTTTTTCCTATCCTTGAAATTGATAAAAAAAAAGACACTTTAATTTTGTCGAAGACGTAGCAAATTAAAAATCGTCGAAAATGCACAAATGCAGCGATTAATAGGGGTATTTGCGACGATTTTGAGCACTAGAAAAGACATGATTTGTTGTAGTGCTAGTAAATATTCCTCATAATATATGACACTTGGCATGCATGAAACTCCCATCACAACTTATCTACATGATAGGACTCAAGAATATGCATGGGGGATTACAGTTATCTCTAGTTTAAACCTTCCCCAAAATAGAATCGTTTTATCCTTACGACCACCTGACAATACTACTCTAAAATAATTGTCATAAGTATATTCCCTAAGACTAAATGTAGGATCACAATATGCATGGGTCTTAGCACAAAGCCAATGCCTTTAATCCATGAAAGCAAGATTTCACATAACTTGGAACTTTATTGCATTGAAATTTCAAATGTAAGCTATAGATGTTTGCTATAGAAAATTATTTATTTATTCCATTAAAGGACATTAAGCTATAGTTTCATTACAATATGTTGTTTTTCATTACATTAAATGGTGATAAAAATCATAAATGGCCCTCGACATGGTTACATGGCCTCGTGAATTTGAGTTTTTGTGTCGGTTTAGAATTTGTTACAGTCAATTAACCATCACCAAAGATAACCTCTAGTGACAGTTTCTTTAAATATTAAGGATCATCAACAATACGTTGTCGCTTTTTTGTTCAGTACATTTGAATGTTTATCATTAGACATGTGAACGTAGATATTACATTCAAACATATGTTTATACGTACGAACAATTTTGTAGTTTATTCGAACGTTATAAGATTTACATGCGAACGTACTGGTTTAAAATTAAATTTATATTGTCTAGACGAATTTCGTTCGAACATTGCTAGAGACATGTGAAAGTTACTGTTATATAGTTCGAATGTAATATCTTCTTGCTCGAACGACATGCTCTAATATTTGAACGTATGTGCTTAAGGTTGAAAAGTTTGTATATATGAATTTAGATTTGTAGATTTAAATATCCACACCAAATGAAAGAACATAATATTAAAAAAAATTATAAATTAAAAGATTTTTTAGAACTAAACTACTTAAACACGAACGAGGTTAATTGATATTATTCATTACATAAAAATAACAAAAAATAACATGAAATTATAAATACAAAAGTCTAAAATGGATCAGCATTAAGGATATCTAATGGAGCTCAGTATGCATTGTTTAAACATGTATGAAATTTATTTGATAACCTGTTGACCTTTTCGTTTAGGATATCTAAACGATCGCCAATTGAGGACATAGTGTCCTCTACTGTTGCCCGAAGAGACCCAACCTGTCGGTCGACGTGTGCAGTAATATCCGACACAACTGCATCGACCCAAGTAGGTCGTGCATTGCCTGTAGCTCCACCCATCGACTCCCCACTAGTACTCCCACTGTGAGGAGCATGCCCCTTTGCCTGTCCAAGGCTCTACCGTTGTGAGGACATGTCAAATGGGCTCACCTAGCTCACCACTCCTCGGCTCAGGGTGCCACTCCCTACTATATTAGCAATCGAGTAATGATCACGCCATATGGAAGGTTTTCGGTGGAGATGACACTGGCCATGTAGCAGATCCTCGCAAATATCCACAATGGCAAGTCAATAGGTTCTCCATGTGCCAAGCTTAGAAGGAACTGTGCACGAGTATGATTGAAGGTGGCCTTATGTGCCACAATATCTGTGATTATTACAACTATGAGTTGCACCGTCCTGAAAAATGGTAGTAACGTGTTCTGGTGGAAGATTTCTTCCTCTCGAACAGGGAGCTGTATCTCCCTGTGAGACTAAAAAAGTTCTGAGACTAAGTCCCATCACCATTCGACCGATCTACATCACTGCTTATTGGATCGGCCTTGGTAGGGCTAGCAGATGATCCTGATGTCCCAACATCCGGTGTGTCCTTGGCCTAATCCACTGTAGTCAACAACTCAGATACTTGAGGGATCCCAAGTAGGCTGGCAAAGATGTCCACCGACATCTCAAACCCAACACCCCGTACCTATATGGTGTGGGTATCTGCAACCCGTGGCATGTCCTGCATATGCATGTAGAACTCATGGACCATGGACGAATATATATTCCCCATCAATGTGCATATGCTAGTCTACCACCTGGCAACAAAGAGGGACCTCAAACCCCATCCCTCCCAGTTCATTATGTCGAACTCGTCGATCATGATCTTGCGCTCGGCCATAAAAGTACGAACGCCGACCTGTGAGACATCCAAGGTTCCTTCCCAACCCTATTTCCTAGTTGTAAGCTAATGAGACATATCCTGCAAGAAAAACATAAATAAGTTTGTTACTCATTTCATTAAATTTAAATGTATTCTACTAATGAAGACCTAATTGGGAAAATCCCGAACACGTTTGAACGTATGTTCAAACCATGTCATATTAAAGTTTTGAACGTAAAAGTGTACACACAAACATGAGTCACTAACGTTTGAATTACAAGGTTATATGCGAACGTGAAAACTTAGTGCGCACGTAATGCGAGACATTCGAACATCTGTATGTCATTGTTTGAACACTAATAGTGTTACAATTTGAACAATGATTCCTAACATGAATTACCTTCGCACATCATTGTTATGTTAGAGCAACCAATTATAATGTTCAGACTATACTCCAACGTATAGTTCGAACTATAAATTTGTTCGAACCTTACTTTAAACGTTCGTACACCAAAGATTCATGAAGTTCTTCCTCATATAAAAATGTGCGAACGTATACACTTCATATCCACGATGGCCATTTTGAGGAAATAAAATTATTTTCATAAAATAAAATCCACTAAAGTTCACTGGTCTGCTCCTTCTAAGCCTAGCCCTCTGCTCGTAATCATCATCCTCACTTGAGTGGTTAAAAATATGAAATAAAAATAAAATGAATCGAAAACTCAGTAAGAAACTCAAAGCAAACATAATAAACGTAAGATTTTCATAAAAGTTTTCATGCTAAGAATTAAAAATCATATCTGATCATACTGGTGTTAAAGTTATGCTGACTTGCCTTGAGTTATCTAAATTAATTGACTGATCTGACTATTCTAACTTATCTAGTTGGCAAACACACTTAACCATGTGTGCATGATTCTATATCGGCCCCATATCCAATGGTCTTAAGGGGAGCTGGTAAGGTAGTATTCTGGCATACTATGGCGGACCACGCTTGAGTCCATGGCTTGGACATACACTCTAAATCTGCAATGGTACCATGCATCTAAATGGTCATCTGATTAAACTGATATTATCTTATCTTGTACTTGAATTTAAGAAAGCTTACGTGTTTTATGCGATATAAGTTGCATGACATACAAATTAATATAAATAACTGTAAAATGTTGAATTTGAATATGGTGCAAAAAATTAACATTGATCGTATGCCATTATGAATGGCATCCTTGCATAAATCATGACATGCGTGGTACATAAAAAGTGGCTATCAAATAACTAGCTTTAATAATAATCTATCTAAACTAACCAACATATGCTAATCATAATTTCTGCTAATCTAGGATGTCACTTTGTGGCTTCACCTATACAAAATATTAAACGTTACTAAATCTATCTAGAAAAACATGTCCTAATATCCCACTTAATTAAATTCATGCTATGAGATCCCAAAAATTTAGTGTGTTTTATTTTATTTTATTTTATCTTATTTTATTGTGTTTTATTCTTTTCTTTAAGGGTTTATTTTTTTATGAGCCCAATTGGATAGTTGGGGATTTTTTAGTTGTGTAGGTATTGTGTGCCAATTTTTAGGCCTAAAAGAGAGGAGAACTGGGCCCAGCCCGTGGGCTAGCTGGGAGCCCAGCCCCCTCCTTCAAAATGGTTTCGTTTAGTGGCCTGAGGAAGTGAAACATTTTCCCCCTAGAATGATGCTGTTTTGGCTTGTTGGGTGAAAAACCCTAGATTTTTCTTCCTTCTTCCCTTGGCACCGCACCCCTCTCTTTCTCATTCCTTTCTTTTCTTTTTCTTTCTTCTTCTTCTTCCTTCCTCCTCCCACGCCCGTGACCTACATCATCGTCCCTCACCGCCAGTCTTGTTTTGCCAAGCGTTCGTCGCAGAGCACCACCTCCAATGTCGACTACCCCACCTCTCTTCTTCCTCAATCTGAGCGCCCTTTTTCTCTGGCTAGACCCCACTACCTCTGCTCCCGAGCCGTTTCGGCCATGGAAATGGCATGCCGTCGCTAGTGGCCACTCATCGCACACCATGCGTGCGACGCTCATGAAGCTCGTGCCACCCTGCAACCCCAATCGCAGCCATAGTTGCGATTGCCGAGAACCACCCCTCGGTCTATAAATAGGCCGAGCTTCTCCTCCCTCAAACGATCTCTCCTTCCCTCAAATCGAGTTCTAGCACCTCCCTCACGCTCAGATCTACCTCCTGAAACCTCTAGGATTAGTTTTGCCCTAGCGCCGCTGTGAACCACCACTCCCAGCTGTGTTTTAGTGGTTGTGCAACCACCTCTGAGTGCTCCCCGACCCTTTCCCACCATCCCCTTCCCTGAGTTCCACCCAACCAGTGAGCTAAAGCTTACTGTAGCCGCTGCCTCGCTGCACTCCACCTCTCCTCTCCGCGAAAATCCTCACCTTCACCCACTAACATGTCTTATCTGCCACCCCTTTGAGAGAAACCCCACCGGTAGCCCTTTGTTCTACCAAATTCGCCTCTGCCACCTTTCTCTATTGTTGCCCTACCGCCGCTCCGCCACTCTTGGCGCCACCTCAGTAAGCTATCTGCCCTGTGTTTGGTATTCAATCGTGGGACACCGTAAACCATAATGTGCAATCATCCAGAATATTTACCTTTCGCATCATAAGTAACTCTCCAGCGTAACCCTAGAATTTTTAACGTTGAATTATTGCTAACTTTGTTGCAGTCTGGTTGTGTTAAAGAAGGGACTTGGGCCCGAGGAACTGCTGGGATTATTTGACGTAGTTGTTGTCATAATTTGGTCCAAGGGCCGGATGGATGATGGGAAACGCGTGTAGTTGGGCTTGTGAATTTGTGACTGTTGTCTTATTGTGTGTGATTGTTACGTGCTATGTCATGCCATCCAATAAATTGCATGTCATGCATTTGCATATTACTGTTACTGATATATGCCTTGATTTATTGAATTATGCTCTGTTCTATGTTATGCTATGTAATCTAAAAACTGGGTTTTTGGTAAATATATTTTATGTGGGTGCTTGCGTGTCACGACCCCAAGTTGAGATGGGGTATTATCTCGGTGGAGCTCCTCTGGTCACTCGGGAGTGTGTAAAACTGAGTGACGTCCCCTAAGTTGTCGTTGGGTGACAGCAAGCTCAGCCAAGATGGTAACGCTCTTGGTACAACTTCGATGCCCCTCTGCTGGCGAGGGCTAGAGGATGCCAGGTCACGTTACGCACCGGGCGAAGAGCTATGCATCACTCGTAACGAAGTCACACGCTCGGTTACCCGTGGTGTGACGATGGGAGCTAGGGTGTGCGAGTGATCCTGAGGGGGAGACCATGGTGTACTTATGGTTGGGTACAAATGGGGTTTTGACGTGAGTGGTTATAAGTATTGATTTTTTGGGAAGGTGGTAAAAATGAATAATTTTGGGGTTATTGCTTTCATAATTGCTGAACATGTTTGCTTGTATAATTTCATGATTGAATCTCTTGGTTGTTGTTCTATTGATTTATTTACAGAGATTGCGAAATCTCATTGTGGTATTCCTACCTACAGTTTCGTTTCATGGAATCGTAGACTTTGATTGATACGACGGATATGAGCAAGAGGGACTAGCCCCACCTGAAGAGTGATGGCCCGGGGCTTTTTCGTGTTATTTTGTTATTGGACCTTCGTTTTCCATTCCTTTATTTCAGCCAGATGATTGTATTAACCTCTTGGAGGACTTTGTTTCGGATTATATCGATTTAAACTTTCTAGTAGTTAGTTTTCGAGTGTCCTATATTTTTTTTTTCACTGCGTTAATTATGGTATACATATGTTGCATGTTTGCACACACTTGCACATGACGATGGGGTGTATGACCCGTGTGGTCATGATTCTTGTGTCACGACTTCCACCCAATCACACGTGGGGTCGACGGTGCCACACATACTGTAGAAAATAATCAAATAAATATTCTGTTCAATACGAAAATTAATGAATGTTGATATCTTAAATTATTTAAACACTAATAACATATTTCGCTTTCAAATTATAATTTAGTAGAATACTTGGCTATATTCAATTTTGTTAAAATAATTCATGAAAACCTCAGTTCTTAAAATAGGTATACTTTCTTATAACTGACATAATTATTCAATTTTACACGAAATCTAATAAATACTAATATCATTTAAATATTCTTAATATATTTTTTTATTTTCTAATTATAACTGTAATAGAACAAATTTTATCAAATCTAACGAAATAAACAACAACATTGGTTTCATAAATTAGACTGCCCCGTTTGAAGTCGAAATTCACCTCAACTCATCTCATAATTATAACTTTATCAAATTCTCATATAAAATATAATGAACAATTCAACTTTCTCAATTCCTAAAACAATAATAATATTAAAAATAATATTCTAACATTATTATATTCAACTCATCTAAAATCATCACAACTCATCTCTGAATCCAAACGTGTGTAATCACATTTAAAGTATTCAAAGTAAAGATTAAACTCTTACTATTACTATTGAAAACTAGTTTTAAAAATTTAATACTTAATAACACAATTTAAATCCTTAAGTTTTTTCCGTTGGAAAAATAAAATTTCTGAAAAATAAAATTTCTTAGCTAATAATAGATTAAAACTGAGCCCAACTTAAACATCAAAGCCCATATGAAAATCGGTCTTCTTAAAATATTATAATAATTCTTAAAATACAATAAACCAAGCCCTTGGGAAAATTAAGCCCAGCCCACGTAAATGAGAAAAGCTTAAAACAAATACTTAAAATGTAAGAGCCCAAACGTAATTATACTTCAAACAGTTCTTAAAAGATTAATAGGGCATATTTTTGTAAAAATTTAAATTTAAATATGTACGTGTTTTACGGAAAGAATAAATCTTCACAACCTTCTCGTACTCCACACTTCATTTTTTTTTTAATTTTTATTATTTTTTTATCAAATTTTTATTATATAAATAATGAATAGAAAATTTGAAATAATTTAAAAATAATAAACTCAAAAAAACTTTTAAAAAAATATTAAAAAATTTAAAAATTTAAAAAATGTGGAGGGTGAAGTGTGGAGTGTGAAGTGTGGAGTGTGATGAAAATTATATAACAAAACTCTTACGGAAAAGGGACTACGTTCTGGACATGCTTTATGGAAAGGCTAACAAGTAAATTTGAAGTGAGAGGAATAGCCAAAGTCAAATCCACTTTTTAATTAATATGACATGATTTACGTTTACCTATTTCATTCAAATCTAATCTTCATATTGAATTATTTATATAATAATAAATAATATTAATTTAATATTTTTTTAAATTTTAAAATTATATATTTTTATTATATTTTACTATTCTATTGATTATATGTTAATTAGTAATCATATTCTATTTAAATTATTGGTTAAAAATTATATTTCCAATAGTGATTTAATGCTAATAACCACAAACGCAGTGATGTTCAATCGGACCAATCCATTTCATGATGGTAGAGCAAAAAATCACAAATGAAGAGGAAAAAAAAATAAGGAAAAAGCAACAGACTTCGGTAGAAAGAGGAAAACTCAAGAGGAGAGAGACGAAATAATAGTAAATAATTGCTTTGGTCAAGCTATAGTACACATCCAAATATGACCGAAGGCTTGGATTCACTTTAGCTTAAAGTTACTCTAAAATGAATTTGTCTAATCTAATGTAGCATATTTTCATGTCCTATTAGCCATTTGCGTGACTTTATTTGGATTTGACTATTCCAATGAGAATATTTTGAAAAGAGATAAGGGTAAAATTATAATGATACCTAAAATTCACCTTAGCAATACACGAGTAACATGCTTGTGGAATAATTGAAAGAATCATTTTTGACATAGAACCAACATTCCCTTGAGAGGAAAAGAGCAGTGCGACAGAGGCTTACCATGCAAGAGGAACAGAGTCCGACAGAACAGTGGATGGGTTGATAATCACAATGGTTACTGGTCAAATTCCTTTGTGGGTGATGGTGGGCGTTGAGAGAAGACAAACGCGACAGTGGTTGTTGCCATGTGTTGATGATGGCTCACAAAGCAACGCAAATGAACATGGGTAGTGTTCCAACGCTGTTTGCAGCAGCTCAAGTCCGTCGGCACATTTGGGTACACGACTTCGAAGCTCAACAATGCTTGCTTGGCATTAGGTGGTGTTTTACCGTGCGAATGTAGCGACGAGAAGGGCTAGTGGAGGAAGGTGGCTGTCTGTGACTACTTAGCGACTCCTGTTCGGCCGCTGGATGTGGGGCCAGTGCACAACTTTGCACATAGGATTAAATGTGTTTGTCAGTTAGATCAGTCAGATAAATAAGATCAGTACGTTAATTCAATTAAATTAAGAGAAGTCATGCAAAGCATAAACACAAATATGATTAGTCATGATTTTAAGCTCTCACAATGAAAATTTTTATGAAAACCTTACGTTTATTATGTTTACGCTGTGATGGGTTTCTTACTGAGTCTTTAACACATTTTAGTTTTATTTCATGTTTTTTAACCACCACCAAGAGGATGATCAGTACAAGCAAATGTGCCAAGTTTAGAAAGAGTAGACTAAGAACTTAGTGACTTTATTGTGTGATTGTCTTTTCAATTTCAGTTGGGTTGGAAATTTTTGTTATGTTGTTTAAGACATGGTTTATTTTATGATCGCTTTTATGTGATGAACAAAGTTTTATTTAATTATGCAAGTCTCTTGCCTAACTATTTTTATGTAAGTACATGACATCCCTAAACTATAAGAAGGGGGTGTTATATGATCCTCACAAAAAAAAAAAAAAAAAATTATGACAGTTGAATAGAAAATTGTCACAAAATATATTCCGTGATGCCTTTGTTGTGTGGGTACGTCGACGGTTTCTAACCGTAAAAACTTCTGTGACGATTTGTTTATGACAGTTTCGTCTGTCACAAAATATGCAATTTGTTGAGTGTCCCCTCTAAATTTACAGAAGAAAAGATATTTGCAACCGTGAATTGTGCAATCGCCGCGTAATCGCTTTGAAAAAAGTGAATAAAACATAGGACCCACATGAAAAAAATTAATTTTTTAATAGTGGATCCCACTCTTTTTCAAAGCGATTACGCGGCGTTTACGCACTTCACGGTTGTATGTAGAATTACTCAAATTTACAGTGTTTTTCATTGTTTTGTGAACTTTTTTTTTCAGCTAGGTCAAAAAAATGCACAATCTACTGCTTTCTGGCCATAAAATCCGTACGCGATGCATCACCGCAGTGCCCAAGTGCCAATCCTCAACTGGGCAAAGAAACACCGACGCCCGACTAGCACATGGGACTTTCACACCGATGAAGCCTCACGTGAGACCCAAGCGCCACCATTGCTACGACACTCTGATGACTATATGTGCGGCACTGACGGATTGCTTGGGTTCAAATCTTCAAACTACACTTGGCCCCACCTCATTCCCGTTGACTCATGGGCCCCACGTACCAATATTGTGCTAGTCTTCATGGGCCCCACACGCCAGTACATATTTATCTCTATTTTCTCACTTTGTTCCAATGAGAATATGGAGCCATTGGAAATGGCTCCGATAGAATGCGCCAGAATAGTCGATTGCAACGTCTTTTTACAGGTTGACCGGTTGTGTTTTAATGTCAGAACCAATTTGATCCAATTGCTACATCAAATCAAACCGCTTTTTGCAATCACCTCCTTGACTTAGTGAAGGAATATGGGCTCGAACCTGTGATTCATTGCCCATTGCTTTTTGTTTTACCCCTCTCCCTCCGAGCATTGTGGTTACTCATGTAATGTAGTTTTTGTATGGGGCACCCCATCCCCTGTTTTTGTATCTTTGTTTTAATTTAATTCATCTTTATTAAAGAAAACAAAGAAGGCATATTCCCATGTGGTTTGGTGGATTAGAGAGTATGAATCCGAGTCTATTAAGACACCATATTAATAGGAAGAGACTTGTATCACTTCTACCCACCAACTTGATACCATTTCTAAAACCCACTCAAGAGACTCAAAATTGAGCAGTTTTCAATATATTGGTGTATGGTAAGAGTTTAGGCAAAAGGTTGAAAACTAAGACTTAGTTTGGCTGAGAATAGGTGTCCTCCTTTCACCTTGTGTTAGTGGGGTTTTTTCTCTGGGTTTCCTCAGAAACTAAGAGTTTGGGCAAAACTTCTGTAGAGATTTAGGGGATGGAAAGTGAACTATCCAAACTCTATGAGGGGCTCAAACTAACGGAGGAGGAATAACAAGAAGTTGAGGTGAGTTAAGAAACTATCTTGTTGTTGGCTTCAAAGAGTAAGAGGTGTATCATGGCCTTTGTGTTTGCAGATAAGGAGATAAACAAAGGTGCTTTCAGAGCAACTTTGACTAAAGTTTGGCAAACTGAAGGCAAGATAGTTTTTAAGGATGTGGGATGGAATAAGTTTATGATTGAATTTAAAGAAGAGTCCGATAAGAAGAGGATCATTCAAGGCTGCCCTTGGTCTTTTGATAGGTTTCTGATATGTTTGTCTCTAAACCTTTCTGGATTCAACGCCATGACATGCTTTTTGTGTTGGGGTATATGTGGAGACAGGTTTTGGAGCTGAAAAAATGTTTGCTGAAGTTGGCTCGACTGTTGGCTCGAGCCAAGGTTCGCTCGACAGACCGCTCTAGCAAAGGCAAGTTGGAGAGAGTTCGCTAGAGCGAGACACAAACCCTAGTGTTCGTTTGACACTCCGCTCAAGCCAATGTTCATTTGCTTGTTCGCTTGAGTCGCACTCGAGCGAAGTACGAGCAAAAAGCCCTAGAGAGTGTGAGTTGAGATTGAGTGATTGTAATCTCCTCTAGTTAATAAGATTTATGCAGCTTCTGTGGACGTAGGCAATTTGCCAAACCACGTAAATACTGTGTCGTGTTCTTGATTATGTTGCTTTTACTTTATTTGTCATCGTTGGTGTGTGTGCTTTGCATAGTATTTCACAACAACTGGTATCAGAGCCAGGTTGGATCTGAAAGAGAATGATGGCTGGAGATAAAGTGAATGCACCCGGGATCGAGAAGTTCAACGGCACTGATTTTGGGTATTGGACGATGCAAATTGAGGATTATCTCTATGGGAAGAGGCTCCACCTTCCACTGTTGGGAAAGAAGTCGGAGAGCATGTCTGATGCTGAGTGGACCCTGTTAGATCGACAGGTTCTAGGTCTTGTTCGGCTGACTTTGTCCAGAACAGTGGCACACAATGTCAGTAAGGAGAGAACCACAGTGGATCTCATGACGACTTTGTCAGGTATGTATGAAAAGCCGTCTGCGAATAATAAGGTGCACTTGATGAAGAAATTGTTCAATCTGAAGATGTCAGAAGGTATGTCTGTAGCCCAACACTTGAATGAATTCAATACGATCACAAATTAACTGTCCTCTGTAGAGATTGAGTTTGATGATGAGATCAGAGCATTGATTCTGTTGGTATCGTTGCCAAATAGTTGGGAGGCCATGAGGATGGCTGTGAGTAGTTCAGCCAGTAAGGCAGAACTACGATGACATATGTCACATGGTGCTTGCTGAAGAGGTACGTAGGAGAGACATGGGTGAGTCTTCGGGTTCAGGATCTACCCTGATTGTTGACAATAGAGGCAGAGGACATGGCAGGTCAAGCTCCAAGAGCAGGGGAAATAGCAAGATGAGATCTGGACAGCAGATCACATGCTGGAGTTGTGGCAAGCTGGGCCACATCAAGAGAAATTGCAGGAATCAAGAAAGTTCTGATGATGATACTGTGAATGTAGTGGCAAAAGAAATTCATGATGCCTTACTTCTTGCAGTGCACAATCCGATTAATGATTGGGTGTTGGATTCAGGGTCTTCGTTCCATAGCACTTCACATCGAGAAATCATGCAGAATTATGTTGCTGGTGATTTTGGGAAAATGTATACGGCTGATGGAGAGACACTGGATGTAGTGGGAGTGGCTGATGCGCACATCACACTTCCAAACAGGAGCGTGTGGACTTTACAGCAAGTCAGACATGTTCCAAATTTTAAGAAAAACCTGATCTCTGTGGGACAGCTTGATGACAGCGGTTTTGCAGTAGCGTTCTCTGGAGGAGCTTGGAAGATCGCTAAGGGTGCGCTGGTCCTAGCGCATGATAAGAGATCTAATTCTTTGTATTTGACATCAGGGTCCAGTGATGTGAAGGGAAATACAAGAGTGCAAAAAGGCAGACTTGATCGCGCAAAACATGTGAGGAAGCCAAAAGGAGTCAGCTTTGTCGTTCGTCATGAAAGTTTGGGAAAGTTGGCTAAGGTTGCCAAGATCGGTTTGAGACCGAATACTCTTGGTGCAGTGGGAGTTGTTAATCGCCCTATGGATGTGCTAACTAAGGGTGATGTATGTGGAAGACTGAAGTCGGGCTTGACTTCAGTGCATCTTCTAGCTTGAGGACGGGAGCTCTGAGCTGCAGAGATGATAGAGTTTGGCTGGAAACAGTGGTTGGCATGTGGAGACCCAGTTTCCAAGTGTGAGATTGTTGGGGTATATGTGGAGACTGGTTTTGGAGCTGAAAAAGTGTTTGCTGAAGTTGGCTCAGTTGTTGGCTCGACTGTTGGCTCGAGCCAAGGTTCGCTAGACATCGCTCGACAGATCGCTCGAGCAAAGGCAAGTCAGAGAGAGTTTGCTCGATTCTCGCTCGACACTCCGCGCGAGCGAGACACAAACCCTAGTGTTCGCTTGACACTCCGCACGAGCTAATGTTCATTTGACTGTTCGCTCGAGTCGCGCTCGACACTACGCTTGAGCAAAGTACGCAGGTTTTGTCAGATTAGGAATTCCAGCGCCACTCATTATATATATGTCATATTAGACTTGTGTTGGACGGCCTTAAGCATATTTTGAGAGAGAACAATTGTATTGTGAGTGCATATTGTGTGAGAGAGCAAAAAGCCCTAGAGAGTGTGAGTTGAGATTGAGTGATTGTAATATCCTCTAGTTAATAAGATTTCTGCAGCTCCTGTGGACGTAGGCAATTTGCCAAACCACGTAAATACTGTGTCGTGTTCTTGATTGTGTTGCTTTTATTTTATTTGCCATCGTTGGTGTGTGTGCTTTGCATAATATTTCACAACATTTTGCAGGTATGACTAGGGGAAGTCAGTAAGGGAAGTTCTTATGGTTGACACAGATGGCAGTGGCACGAACTAGGGGAAATGTTTACGTGTAAAAGTGATGGTAGACATTACGAAACCTCTAGCTAGAGGTTAGGTCCTCAATATTGGTGACAAAAAATCTTGGATTCCTTTCAAATATGAGAGGTTACCAAACTTTTGTTATCATTGTGGCATGATCAAACATAGCACAAGAAGATGTGCTAAGCTGGATTCAGGCAAGAGTACAAATGACAACTTCATTAACCACTATGGAGGGTGTTTGAGGGCCAGCAATAAATCTCCTAAAGAAAGCTTTCATCATAAGAAGAATGCAAAGGCATCAAGAGAATCAACGGAAGTTGGCCAGCGGGAGCATCCCAACAAAATTTCCAAAGACCTTGCTAAACATGGAAAGAACTTACAGACAGAGCAAGTCTCAGGGGATCTTCAATAAAATCCCTTATTCTTGGGGGATGACCAACAATTAGATGTTGGCTTTGGAACAATTTTAATGGCTTCCATCAAAGGAAAGTTGACCAGGGTTCTGTTGGTGGGGTTTCGAAAGAGAAAGATTTTAATGTCATATCCTGTATGGAAACAACG
This sequence comes from Juglans mandshurica, assembly GCA_022457165.1. NCBI lineage: Eukaryota > Viridiplantae > Streptophyta > Magnoliopsida > Fagales > Juglandaceae > Juglans > Juglans mandshurica. The sequence goes on from CM039620.1 coordinate 24,902,435, forward strand.
GATATCAATCAAGCCATGATTGCAATGAAGACTGTGTTGGTGGATAAGGCAACAAAAGATCTACATGTGGCAAACACAAAGACATCCCTTGTCCAGGTCAGCAATTTTTTAACTTCTTCTAGTGATAAGAGTATTGCTAAAAAGGGATCTAAAAGCTTTTCCAGCTAGAAAATGAGAGCTAGAGCTAGGCCAATTATGATAGATGAGGAGAATGTAGATTCTATTATGCCTATGGTCTCAGATATTTCCAAACGTAAGAGGAGTAAGGTGACTGAAGAAGCAGAAGTGGTTCTGAAAGGACTTAAACCTCTTCAATGCTTGGAGAGTTTGGAGCATATTCATTTGGCAGAGCCTGTTAAGCAGCCTTGCCAATCATTATGAAACTCATAAGGTGGAATTGTCGAGGGCTTGGGAACCTTCGGACAGTTTGTGAGCTTCACCTTCAGGCGAAGGACAAGGTCCCAGGGATGGTGTTTTTATCTAAAACTAAGTGAAGGCGAGATAAGGTGGAGAAAATTTGTAATAGACTGTAATACCAGGGTCCAGCCAAGTCTATTAAATATTTTTTGAGCTTATGTATGAATTTTTTTTAGGCTCAATGTTTGAAAGATATTGTTGGATGAGAGGTTTATGTTTGAACATGAGGCCACCACAATACTCAGTGCATGCTAATTAGCATGCACGTCCCTACGTGTTCGGAAACAAGCAAGTTCCCACCGCCTGGCTTTTTTTTTTTTATTTCCCTTTAAACTGCAGCAGTCCACGTTCACTACTCCATGCACATCTCTATCCCTCACATTTACGGCAACTGTCACAATTCTTATACAACACGTATCCATTAGATGTTGGTGTTCTTTCCTATAGTGTTGCCACCACTAGATTTTATCGATGAAACAATTTCTTCATGTTGTTAACCAACTAGCACCCGAGGCCAAACAAAACAAATTGCACCGAACGCCATCCTCTGCACCGTAGCATCACCAACCTCATGCATGTTCATCTTTTCTTCGATAGCATTACCTCCATAAGCCAACCACCATAGCCCACTGTCCAACAGCTCCGAGCAACTGGACAAGTTTTCCCTCACACAGCAGAAGCCACCAATGCCACCACCCCTCCTTCATCTCTCGGAAAACCCAACCGTTTATCCACTGTTTTAGCTCCCGAAAACATAGTATCGTCCCTGTTGGAATACCACAGACCAACGCCCTCTTAGCCACCGTGACCCTCCGAGTGCCACCCATGTTGCCTAGCTGCTATCACTGCTCCTCCGTGTCGCTGCCGAAAGACTCCCCTTAACGCCTCTGTAAGTCATTGCCACCCCTCCGTCTCTCTCTCTCGGTATTAAGTTCTTCCTCATGCCGTGATTACTCTCTTTCCATTCTCTCATCTTTCTCTCAGTGCACTGCCGTCGGGACAGCCACCTTTCACTCGCCCAGCCCGTCGCGCCTTGCCCCTCCACGCATATCTCGGTTTTAGTTGTAAGTCCATGCCGCTGCACTTCAATTCATTTGTTTTTCATGTTTGTTGACTTAAAGAGTTATATATTTATATGAGTAATTCTGTAACCTAATAGCAATGGAGTTATTACCGTTATGCCCTTTGATCATGTTTTCAAATGATAAGTATTACAGAAGCTATTGCATAGTTTTTCTACTAAATAAATAAAATTACATTATTACCTTTGAGTTACAAGTTGCATTCTTGTGTTTTAAAGTTTTAGTATGTATTTGTAAATACTAAGTTTTCTGTGTTTACATAAATTATTTTGGTAAGTTAATTTTATTTGAAGTAAAGTTTTCTTTCAAAAGTAAGTGATAATGTTGTAATTTTATTATGTTCTAGTTTATTAACTAAGTTAGAGTTTAATACTTTAGTCAGAGAGTTAGTTGGAATTTGGAAAGTGTTAATATCTTGGAATTTCGTGTATTTAGGTTTTTGAAGAATTAAAATGAGTTATTTTAGCATCTTAGGCTGAAATATCGAAATACGTGGATTGGGAATTTATGGAAGTTACGTGACTATTTTATATGTGACGGTTAATATCCGTCAGCATTGTTGTGGAAAATTTCTGAAAAGCTAAGAAGTTCAAGTAAGCGGGGTTCCTATGCTATATTTTGCATAAAATAAAACGATCTGAGGTTGATTTTGGAAAATATGCATGTTTTGTTATGAAAAGAAATTTTGGAAACAACCTCAGTTATTTGTTATGCATTATTCATGAAATTCTGTATAAGAAGAAAGTATTTTCAGTCATGACTGCTGTAGACATGAGCTATTTTGGCATTTTATTTCTGAACTGTGCAAAAGAGAGCGAATATGAAATTTTGTACATAAATAATATTTTTGTGATTTAGTTCTATTCTGTTTTGAAAATGTTATGTACTCTAATATGATATGATGTGATTTCTAAAACCTCTGGCATGACATTTTGTTTATATTCTGACCTTACCACGGGTGTAAAGTTGTGGCCTCTGTTTGGGTTGGTACCAACTTTTCTGTTTCTGGTGCACCCACTTTGGAAACAAAGTAGTTTTATGCGTGGTCTTTCCTATGTGCACACTCGGGGCTCCGTGAATAATAAGGGGAAGATTCATATTCTGTTTCTGCTCGGTTGGCCGTCGAGGTTTGCACAACCCTACCACGGGGGTTAAACATGGAATTCTATTATGATATGATGTTTCAGTTATGTTGTGCCAAAGGGATTTTGATTATGGATATTTATGAACTTTCGTTCTGATATTTTTTATAACATTTTCTGATTCTACATTCTGAAAATAAAAATATTTTGTTCTGTATTCTGAACTCTGTAAATGCTCATGTTTGTATACTAGTATATGTTCTATGCTTACTGAATTGTTGATAATTCACCCCTTATCTCCATAATATTTTTCATATAATTTTGATACATCAGCTGAAAGTCAGGAATAGGGAGTGCTAGCAAGTCTTGGTTGATCATAGAAGATTGAGTGCCTGAGGGTACAAGGATTTTTTGGAGAGTCTGTTTGGTAGTGTTGATATTTTATGTTGCTTTAGTATTTTTAGTCATGGATATTTCTAAGTATTAATGAAAATGTTATTGTATATTATCGAGGTACTTTTGTTGTGTTCTTACGTAGGAACTTGGATAATTGTGTTGAATAAATAGGTTATTATGTTATGGAGACTCTGGTTTATTTTAGAAGTGTTATTGGAGACGATTTTAGTTGACATGAGTTAACTCTCCGGACTCACGGGGACGGGGTGTTACATAGACTGAGTTTTGATTTTAGTTTTGTTGTGGACAGCATTGGTCAAAGTGGACGGTTAGCAATGTTTTGGAAGAAAGAAGTTAATGCTGAATTATTTTCCTATTCAAGAATCCATATTTCTTTGATTATTACTAATCCTGATGGTGAGAATAAATGGTTAACATCTCGGTTCTATGGAAATCTTGTAGCTGAGAAAAGGAGGAAAATTTGGCATTTTTTACGAATCCTTAAGCCCACTAATCAAATGCCTTGGCTTTACATGGGAGACTTTAATGAGATCCTTTCCAACGAGGAGAAATCTAGTGCAGCAAACAAATCTTTTTCTCAAATGGAAAGATTCAGAGAAGTTTTGGATGATTGTGCACTCAGTGATCTGGGGTTCGAAGGCTCAAGGTTTACTTGGAGTAATAAAAGGGAAGGTAGAGAATTCACTAAAGAAAGAATTGATAGAGTCTTGGGGAACAATGTATGGCCTCTGTTTTATGAGAATACAAAAATTCAAGTGTTGCTTGCTCTTTGCCTTGATCACTCATCTTTGCTTATCTCTTGTTTTAATAATGGTGGGGAGGAGATCTCCCACATAAGAGTTTTCTGGTACGAGGCAAGTTGGTCTAGTAAGGAGGAGTGTCACAACATCAATAAGCTAGCTTGGAGATCTGCTGATAGTGGCACTTGTAAACTGAGCAAGAAAAAGAATGGATTGAATAGATGCAAGAACCATTTGATGAATTGGGTTAAGTTAACTTGTGGAAAGCAAAGACAAAAAGTTACTCAGAAGAGAGAAATGATTCAAGAGCTCCAAAATATCAATCAAGGTGATTTTAATGAGACCATTTATGGCCTACAAAAATAGGTGGAAGATATCTTGGAGGAGGAGGATCTAAAGTGGCGGCAAAGAGCAAAACAAATGTGGCCAAGGATGGTGACAGAAACTCAAAGTACTTTCACAAATGTGCTTCCCAAAGAAGGCAGATCAATACTACAAAGAGGATCTCTAATGATAGGGGTCAATGTGCAAGAAGCCAGGAAGATGTGAGTGGGCTATTCGAAGCCTTCTATCATGACCATTTCCAATCTTCTCAGCCTGCTGGGATTGATGAGATTGTGGAGGATTTTGGACCTATTGTCAATGCAGAAATGAATAGGAAGCTGTTAAGGGAGCTCACTACTAAGGAAATCAAATGTGCCATATTTGAGATAAATCCACTGAGCTCTCCAGGCCTAGATGGGGTTCTCAGCTGGGTTTACCAAGATCATTGGAGTATAGTGGGTGCTGAGGTGGTGACTATAGTGAAATACATGTTATCTTCCAGGAAAGGTTTAAAGAGCACTAATGAGACCTACATTGCCTTAATTCCAAAGAAGAAGTAGATTCTTCCTAACATAATATCTCCTTCTCAGAGTGCCTTCATTCCAGGAAGATTGATTTCTGACAATATTATAGTGGCTTATGAAGTTATGCATTCCATGCAAAACAGGATGAGGGGGAAGAAGGAGGGGTACATGGCTCTCAAATTAGATATGAGCAAGGCTTATGACAGAGTGAAATTGTGTTTTCTAAAAGCTGCAATATTGAAAATGGGGTTTGAAGGGCCATGGTTTGAGCTTATCATGCAGTGAGTGAGCATTGTTAAATACTCAATTCTTATTAATGGAGCACCTCAGTAGGAATTCTCACCATCTAGAGGACCATCTTTTCCCTTATCTTTTTATTCTTTGCTCAGAAGTATTAAGTCATATGCTGGTCACAGCTGAGATGAAAGGCCATATTTCTGGCTTCCCATTTGCTCAAGGGACTTTGCTTGTTAACCATTTATCTTTTGCAAATGATAGCTTACTTTTTTGTAAGGCTAATGCACTGGAATGGAGCAGGTTATATAGGCTATTGAATTCTTATGAAACAACTTCTGGTCAAAGATTAAATTTGGATAAGACTTCAATTTATTTCAACAGGAATGCAAGACTAGCAGCAAAGGAGTCTATCCTTTATTAAGGGTTGAGAGTAGCGAGGTCTTATGAGAAATATCTGGGGCTTCCTTCCTATGTTGGAAAACATAAGTTAAATGCTTTCAGGCCTATACTGAACCGAATAAGGAGCAAAATGAACAACTGGAAAGTTAAGTTTTTATCCCAGGCTAGCAAAGAATTTCTCCTCAAGTCAGTTATTCAGGCTATTCCAACATATTGTATGAGTACTTTCATGCTGCCTAAGACCATTCTGACTGAAATTAATAGACTTATGCAGAACTTCTGGTGGGAGCAAAAGGATGATAGATCAAAACTCACTGGTTATCACGGAAACAGTTAGGCAAGGCTAAATTGGCAGGTGGACTTGGTTATCGAGATCGTGAAAATTTCAATTTAGCCTTGCTAGCAAATCAAGGATGAAGGATCATTCAACATCGTCACTCTTTAGCTGCTAGAGTTCTCAAGGCAAAGTACTTTTATAGAACAGATTTTCTAAACGGAAAGCTGGGCAGTAATGCATCTTATATGTGGAGAAGTTTCATGGCAGCTCAGCAGATTCTTAAGGAATGATTTTTCTGGAAAATAGGAAATTGTGAGTCTGTGAAGATTTGGCATGATAAGCTGATCCCTCGACCTAGTTCCTACAAAGTTTAGCCTTCAATGAAAATTTTGCAAGAAAGCTCACTGGTGAGTTCTTTAATTGACACAAATAGTAAGGAATGGAAAGTACATTTGCTAAAAGAAGTTTTTGTAGAGGAAGAAGTAGAGCTGATTAGTAGAATTCCCATTAGTCTATGCAATGCTCCAGATAAGCTCACTTGGAGATGCACAGGTGATGGGAAGTTCTCAGTAAAAAGTGCTTATCATTTACTAGGAGATCTTCAAGAAAGCAAAAAGGGTCAATCTTCAAGGATTTTATCTGTCTCAGGGATTTAGGAGAGGTTTGGATTGGGAGATGAGTTGAGATGGTTTGTGAATAGTAGAATAAAAGTTGAATTATTTATTATATTTTATGTGAAAATTTGGGAAAGTTATTTTGGGATTTGAAAATGTTGTAATAATGAGATGAGATGAGATGAGTTGAGGTAGGTTTTGAATCCAAACCTCTCCTAGTCTAAGATCTAGAAGCTAGAAGCCCCTAATGCAGTTAAAGTGTTGATTTGGACAACTTGTCATGAGTCTTTGCATACTAAACTGAACGTTTTTAAGAGAAAGATTGTAGAATCTCCAATCTGTCCAATGTGCAAACCAGATTAGGAAACAGTCTCTCATGCCTTGTGGTCATGTACTTCAGTTCAGGATGTATGGGGATCTTGTTCCAAGAGGCAAAAGGGATGGGTTATGGAGACTTCTTTCAAGGAAATTTCGTCATATATATTCTATGTCCTTAATGAAGAGGAAGTTGCAGAGTTTGCTGCTATAGCTTATCAGCTGTGGAGGAGAAGAAATAACATGGTTTTTGAAGAGACACTCCTGACCCCAGGAAAAGTGGTGATACTAGCTGGCCAAGCTGTTTTAGTCTATAAGGAAAGCTGTTAAGACACCAAATGGTGGAAATGGATTTATTGGCCCAACTGAGCATCAATGGAGTGTAAGATTTGGGAGAGAATCTAATAATAAAGAATCATTAGAATAATAACCTCTTACCATCGTTGATCAAGTATTCGTAGGAACTGATTGTTTCTGAATTGTAAACCCTCACAGATTTCTATATGGAGAGTATTGGGTAGGGGTTTTCAGCATATCTTTCTTTATGTTAATAAAAAAATGTGACGGATGGAGAATCACATGCCTTTATATATAGATAGGCCAAGACCCATATCCACAATTTTCTAAGTGTTGCTTGCTTCCATCAAGGAATGTAACTGTTGGTTTTATTAAATGAGTAGTATCTTTATTTTTAATTACCTAGAGTTTTTAATTTAAATATAAAACTAATAAAATAAATAAATATATATATAATATTTGAAAGGGTGTGGCACATAGCCACATTTAAGTCTCCCACAAGGAGACGTGTTCTTTCATTCTCCCACTTGGCTTACGTGACAGTCATTTAAAATCATCTGGGTAACCAAAACCGCATATGGCCACAAATAAAACTATTCAAACCATAACCTTTAGAAGAAATATAATACATGAATCATGGCAGTTATGTTATTATATTAATATTTCCTTCCATGTATTACACTGTATTAGTCTCTCTAAATAAATTTACATATGTGATATATCTCTTTATGAATAAATTCCTATAAGTCATTATGGGTCTATACATCATAGATTAGGAGCAGATACTTTATGTGCACAAATAAAAATATTATTCTTAACAACAACAAGTATTGTATACAATGAACAAATCAAACATAAAATGAGCTCATTACCCCATGCTCTCTACATGTTTCAAAAACATTTTTATTGAGAGCCCTTTTGTCATGGGATCTGCAATCATAAAGGATGTACTTGTATGCTCTATTGAGACTTCTTTTTCCTTGACTCTCTCTCTCTAACAGCAAGATAGTTTATGTCAATATGTTTCTTTTGCTCCCACTCTTGTTATTCTTAGAAAAGAAAATTGCTGCCAAATTATCACAGTAAATTCTTAAAGGCTTAGATATTGAATCCACAACTTGAAGCCTTATGATAAATCCTCAACCATTTCGCCTGTGAAGTTGCTTCAAAGCATGCTATAAACTCAGCCTCCATAGTAGATGATGCAACGATTGTCTGTTTGGTGCTCTTCCATGATATGACACCTTCTGCTAACATGAAAACATACCCTGAAGTGGACTTTCTAGAATCTGGACAACCCGCAAAATCTGAGTAAGCAAATGATTCTTGGTTCCTTGTAAATATCTCATAATCCTTTTAGCAGCCTTCCAATATTCTATTCTAGGATTGCTCTGGTATCTTCCCATCATTTCCACAGCATATGCAATATCAGGTCTTATACAAACTTGTCCATGCATTAAACTACCAACAGCAAATGCATATAGAATGTTTTCTACTTCTTTCTTTTCCAAAGCATTTTTCGGACATTGAATTAAACTAAATTTATCACCCTTTAATATGGGTGCTGCATTGGGTGTACATTCATCCATTCTAAATTTCTCCAACAACTTTTCAATGTAGGCTTTATGAGAAAGTCCTAAAATTCTTTTAGATCTATCTCAATGAATCTCTATGCCCAAAACATAAGAGGATTCACCTAAATCCTTCATTTCAAAGCTTTGGAATAGAAAGTTTTTGGTGTCATGTAGTAGACCCAAATCATTAGTTGCAAGCAAAATATCATCAACATATAAGACTAAGAAAATAAACTTACTCCAACATTGGGTGTAGATTCATTCATTCTAAATTTCTCCAACAACTTTTCAATGTAGGCTTTATGAGAAAGTCCTAAAATTCTTTTAGATCTATCTCGATGAATCTCTATACCCAAAACATAAGAGGATTCACCTAAATCCTTCATTTCAAAGCTTTGGAATAGAAATTTTTTGGTGTCATGTAGTAGACCCAAATCATTAGTTGCAAGCAAAATATCATCAACATATAGGACTAAGAAAATAAACTTACTCCCACAAAATTTATGGTATATGCAGTTATCCACGATGTTCTCTATAAAACCAAATGAAGTAATAACATCATGAAATTTCAAATATCATTGACGGGATACTTGTTTTAGTCCATAAATTGATTTCTTTAACTTGCATACTAAATGATCACCTTTATCAGAATGAAACCCTTAAGGTTGCTTCATGTATACCTCTTCTTTAAGTGTCACATTCAAAAAAGTTGTTTTCACATCCATTTGATGTAGCTCTAAATAAGTGAGCTACTAATGCCATGATCACTCTAAAAGAATCATTTTTAGAAACTGGAGAGAAAGTATCGTGGTAGTCAATACCTTCTCTTTGTGTAAATCCTTTAGCTACAAGTCTGGCTTTATATCTATTGATTTTACTATTTGAGTCTCTCTTGGTTCTATAAACCCATTTATAGCCAATGGCCTTAACTCCTTTAGGTAACTCGACAATTTCCCAAACTTGATTTTTAGCCATGGATTCCATTTCTTCTATCATAGCATCATGCCAAAATTTTGAATTTTCTTCACTCATGACATGCGAAAATGAGATAGGATCATCTTTAGGTCCCACAACAAAGTCGGACTCTAGTACGTACACATAGTAATCATCAGAAATAGCAGGCTTCCTTATTCTAGAGGATCTTCTTAATTCTACAATTTCATCCATATTATGTGGATGTTGAACTATAGATTCAAAGTTGGTATGTTCCTCATGAGGTGGTAGTGGTTCTTGAATTGATTGAGTTTCAAATGTATCAGATTGATTTCCTTGAATGACAATCATTTCATTTTCATTCACGGATGTAATATCTGAATTCCGTGTTTCCTCCCACTCTATCTTTCGAGGAACATTACTCCCATTTATTCCAAGACCCTCAATAAATTTTGCATTTCTGGCTTCCACAATTCTGGGTGTATGTGAAGGACAATAAAACTTGTAGCCCTTAGAATTCTCTGCATAGCCAATGAAATAACCACTGACTGTCCTCGGATCCAATTTCTTTAGTTGTGGATTATAGACCCTAACTTCAACTTGACAACCCTGTATGCGCATATGCCTTAAACTAGGTTTCCATCCTTTCCATAATTCAAATGGTGTTTTGGAAACAACCTTAGATGGAACCCTATTTAAGATATACACTGCAGTTTTTAAAGCCTCACTCCACAAAGATAAAGGAAGATTACCATTACTGAGCATACTTCTTACCATATCCATAAGGGTATGGTTTTGCCTTTCAGCAACACTATTTTGGTGAGGTGAACCTGGCATTGTATACTGAGCAATAATGCCTTCTTCCTTGAGAAAATTTGCAAATGGACCCGGTCGTTGCCCTGACTCTATATATCTACCATAATATTCTCCACCCCTATCAGATCTTACTATCTTTATTTTCTTTTCTAATTGCCTCTCTACTTCCTTTTTATATATTCTAAAAGCATCAATTGCTTCTGAAAGCGTCAATTGCTTCAGATTTATCAAAAAGGAGATAAAGATACATAAATCGTGAATTTTCATCAATAAATGAAATAAAATATCTATGACCATTCAAACAAGAGATACTAAATGGTCCACAGATGTCAGTGTGTATGATTCCAAGAATTTCCTCACTCCTCTTGGCACCTTTACTGGTTTTGTTGGTTTGCTTACCCTTTATGCAATCCACACAAATACCAAAATTAGAAAAGTCTAAAGTCTTTAAGACTCCATCATTAACTAATTTTTTAATTCTCTCTTTGGATAAATGTCCCAATCTCCTATGCCATAATATAGAGGAGGAGTCATCAATAATATTACGTTTAGTGCCAACTTCATCATGCAGAGTTAATAGACTATTTTCAAAAACAGAATCTAAATTTAATTTATACAAACCATTAATCAAGGTCCCAGAGCCTACAAATGTGGAGTTTTTAAATACAGAAACATTTGAATTCGCAAAATTAAATTCAAATCCCAAAGTTACTAATCTAGATATAGAGACCAAGTTTCTTGAAAAATGAAGGTACATAAAATGTGTTTTCAAGATCCAAAATATAACCATTATTTAAAATAAGTCTAAAAGTTCCTATAGCCTCGACATGCGAACGCATCCCATTTCATGAGTAGATGCCTTGTTCACTTCCCATCGGTTTCCTTAGGCTGAGAAACCCCTGCATGATTTTGATAACATGAATTGAGGTACCCGAATCAATCCACCATGTATTATGATGAGAGTCTACAAAATTGGACTCATAGCACACAAGAGAATTGAGATTATCTTTCCTCTCAAGCCATTATTTATACTTTATGCAATCTTTCTTTATGTGCCCCTTTTTCTTGCAGAAAAAGCATGTTTCATTGTCTCCATAGCATTTAAATGGCGTTTTTCCATCCTTCTTCCATTTATTAACACCGACACTTTTGTCTTTCTTCCATTGTCCTTTTATTTGAGTAACAAAATGGGCACTCTCAATATTTTCATGTTTCAATCTCTCTTCTTCTTGTACACACATGGTTAAAATTTTATTAATGGACCATTTTTCCTTATGTGTATTATAACAAATCTTAAATGGTCCATATTCTGTAGGTAGAGAGTTGAGTATGAAATGGACAAGGAATGAATATGAGATCTCAATATCTAAAGACTTTAGTTGGGCTGCAATATCCCTCATTTCCATTATGTGCTCACGCACGTTTCTGGATTTGCCATACTTCATAACTAATAATTTGTTCATTAGGATGCTAGCCAATGCCTTATTAGAACTAACAAATTACTCTTCAATAGCCTTTATGTAGTCATTGACTTTATCACACTCTAGGATTGAACCTCTAATGCTCTTAATATATTAAAATATTATTGTATCTTAAGATGCTTTGGCTATTCTTAATACACAATAATATTTAAACTCTAATATGGCATTTTTATTTAATTAATAAATTCACTATAACTTATTCATTTATGATGATATTACATCAACTAATAATCAAACATGCATCAAGATGATTCAAAATATATATTACTAGTTTCTGTACACAAATCTAATTATGAGTCCTTGATTTGTCTAAAGTAACCAAACAAATTAATAAGCATTATTTTGCTGACCTAATGGTTAGACAAACGCTGACACACACACACACACACACACACACATATATATATGTGTGTGTGTATTATATATTAATACAATTAAATAGGATGTTTTATGCATTGTCATTTTCACCAAATGTTTTATTATTTTATACAAACAAAAAATCAAATCACCTTTTCACTAACTGAGACTCAATCATCCAGTGGTCAAGCGTCCATACGTACGTGTCATTTGGTTTAAGGGATTCAATTGAATCAAATCCCTACCCCAGAGCCACTGAACCAAAAGATACAAGCCAGAAAAATCGTATCTTTTCAAATAAAAACCATTGCAAATGCCTCAAGAGGCGTGATTTGAAAAGGCACTAAAATGGTTTAAGGTTTAAGGCACCGCTTCATGCCTAACGGATAGGACTATCCGTAGCAAGCGCCATGAGTCGGCATGCAAGCAGATGAAAAATTCATCCCTGACCTTCATCCAGAAATGAAAAACAAATTCACAAGGATTTTTTATTTACAAATTCAAAAACATTTCAGATCTCTCTGAAAATAAAAACAAATTGAAATAAACAATGATGAATAAAACATGTCTGGGTAAAAAAAAAAATTTGATAAATTCTAACAAATAACAACAACCCACATATCAATATCAACACAGATCATGTCCAGACATGTGTTTCAACAAACAATCCACGTAACAATCGAAATCTATACTAAACAACGTGGTACAAGAGTTGGCTCTGATACCACTATTGTAAGATTTGGGAGAAAATCTAATAATAAAAAATCGTTAGAATACTAACCTCTTGCCATCGTTGATCAAGTACTCGTAGGAACCGATTATTTCTGAATTGTAAACCCTCACAAATTTCTATATGGAGAGTATTGGATAGGGGTTTTCAGCATATCTTTCTTTATGTTAATCAAAAAATGTGACGGATGGAGAATCACATGCCTTTATATATAGATAGGCCAAGACCATTATCCACAGTTTTCTAAGTGTTCCTTCATTCCATCAAAGAATGTAACTGTTGGTTTTATTAAATGAGTAGTATCTTTAATTTTAATTACCCAGAGTTTTTAATATAAATATAAAACTAATAAAATAAATAAATATATATAATATATTTGAAAGGTGCCACATTTAAGTCTCCCACAGGAGACGTGTTCTTTCATGGAGAGCACCTCCTATTAATTTTTTCAAGGTCAATTGGGATGCAGCTATTGATAAAATACATTGCAAAGTGGGAGGTGGAGTTATAGTCCGAAATTGGGAAGGTCAGGTGGTGGCTACATTAAGATCTCAAAGGAATTTGTTTCCTGATGCTTATTTGGCAGAATCCTTTGCTGCACTTAAAGCAGTGATCCTTTGTCAGCAGCTAGGATTGAATGAAGTTATCCTTGAGGGAGATGCACAGCTAGTGGTGAATGATATTAAAATTTCTTCAGACAAGTGGAGCCCAGCATGGATGATTATTCGAGATGTGCAAGTTCAGCTGGACATGAAGCTGTCTAAGTGGTCTGTTAACGACATTACTAGAAACATCAATAATGTGGCTCATGCTCTTTCAAATGATGCACTTAAACTCTCTGAGGAGAGTATTGTATTGGAGGAAATTCTTTCATGTATTCATTCTTTGATCAGTTAAGTTGAATAAGAGCTTTATTCCTTTGAAAAAAAAAACTTAGATTGGTTAGTTGATTACTGATCAATCAATGTACCTTCGTTGCTTTATAACAACATACTAATTAAGCAAAATTCATCAAAGTTTTCAAAATGTATGGGTCCTACATAGTCCAGAATAGAATCCACATAACAATTTTCGACAAATATAGTACTCATCAATGATTAAAAAGCTGGGGAATATATATTTACTGAAAAGCAATTTTAGCATTAGAAGAAGCTCTCGAGAATCCCATCATCTGTGACCTGATCTTCTGTCGCCTCAGGGAATCTCTAGCAATACAATGGCCTGTGCATAGTGTCATCTCTTGCAAGGCCTTTCCATGCTTGAGCAAAAACTTCGCTAGACTAACCTCATTCTCACATTCTAAAAACCCATGGATCTTTACTACCTTCAGGTGGTGTAGGAAAGACTTCAGATTCTGGGTTTGAGATTCCCAAAATTGTTCTTCCTCAGAGCCAGACAAGTCCCACATTTCCCTATTCCATTGCTGAGAGGACAGAAAGATCACTTTTAATTTTCAACTAATTTATATGTGAGCAAATTCAAGTATGAGAGAATATTTAAATAAAAAGAAAGGTACAAAAACATACTCTCCTTTCGATCTTCTGATCATTAATGATCTTGAGAATGAGAGTCTGCAGTGTTGGAGAGCTCCTGAAGAGGCATGCTAATCCTATGACATTATTTTTGTTGAAACCAGTATGCAACTCCAAAGAATTGAGGTTACTATATGGTTGTAGATAAACAGCAAAATAATTATTGCTTGATAGAATCTGCAGTGAAAGAGAACCGAGGTTCATATATATATATATGGAACTAGAAAATTAATAGGTTACCAAATCAAACAAAATTCACTACAAAAAAACTGTTTATTTGTAGCCAGCTATTTCCTGCGAAAATGATTATTTTTTGTCAAAATGAGTCTGTTTTCATCACAAATAGTTATTCTCGTCAAAAATAATCCGTCACAAATGTTTATTTTTCTTATAGTGATTATCATATACAGTGCCATAGTTAAACACGATGCACCTACAGTGATAACGTTAATTAATCTACTAAATTATAAACAACCTGCAGCATTGGTCCAGCTGAAAATATATCTCGAATTAATGATCAACTTGTTATAGTATAGAATATAACAAGTTGTTCTATATTTATCTAAAGTTAGGAGTTCCCATCAGAGGATTCCCAGACATAATATGAATGAAAAGCCCAATTGAAACTTGGATAACAGAATATGTATAATGTGATCGAATTGATCATTATTTGAAATTAATTGGGAAAAAGCAGTACTTGCCTTTCCTCTACTTCGAAGGAAAAGTGATACAAACTTGTGCTAGTTCAATTTATAGCTCCGTGACTGTCAGCTAAATATGTAACATTGATTAATTTCTAGTGTATATATATATATATAGGGGCTAAAGGCAACTTTGGTTTCGCAAATATCACATATTTTTATTCTGTGACAGGAAGCAAGCTGCTTAGGCCTAACTAAGTCCCTGATATAAGGGATCCCATATTCATATTTATCTCTGCCAATAGTACTAAAAATCATTTAACTAGGCTCGGATTAAAATTGGTTTTCTTCAGCTTTCGCATTGATCATGAAAATAAATTAAAATTACCAAGTGCCTAATTTTTACTTGTTTACAAAAATAAAAATAAAAATTAATGGGTTTCTAATTTTCACCGTTTTTTCATAGCAAAATGAGTCCATGAGTTTTTAATCCTTTTGAAGAAATTAGCTGGTTGGGTTTGATCTAATTTTTTGTAATTAGGTATTAATTTCATTCTCACACTAGTTTTCTAACTACTTAGAAATTATCAATATGTTATGCTAATTTATATCCACGTTAGAGCTAATTAAAAATATTAAATCCCATGAAAAAGAAAATAAAAAAAACATTCCAAAAAAAAAAAAAAACAAGAAGAAAAAGAACTACCCCTCCCTCACCCCCAT
Source organism: Juglans mandshurica (assembly GCA_022457165.1). NCBI lineage: Eukaryota > Viridiplantae > Streptophyta > Magnoliopsida > Fagales > Juglandaceae > Juglans > Juglans mandshurica. The sequence goes on from CM039620.1 coordinate 24,917,947, forward strand.
TGGGGGTGGCCTATTTAATTTGAGCCATCTCAAAGGTGGTTTTCACAAGGGACAAGTCTAGCCGCCTTTAAGGGGGCTTAGACAACCATGTTTGGAGTTGGTGCCCCAAAGGAATGCCATGTGAGGGGTTTCCCCTTCTATTCATGTGAGCAACCTAAAGGTGGTCGAATTCCTACCAATTAAAATTCATTCCATGGATCAATAGGAATCGATTGCTACTGTAACACTACATATATATAGACTAACATATATAGTCATGTGTATGCAAATATATGTACAGATGTGTCTGTGTGCAGAGAGAGAGAGAAAGAGAACTGATAAATACCTCGATACACTGGCTTCCAAACTTTAGGCAGTGGGCATGAGAGAGTCCAGAGAGAAGGTTGGATACACTCTGAATCTTTGTCACATGACTTGTATCTTCGTTTAGTACAAAGAAACCAATGGAGGCCTCATGCAGAAAACTTAAATTGTCAAAAGAACTATTATCAGTAATGGCATTATTTTCCCAGACCAGGAATCTGAGTCTTGGTGCAGTAATCTTTACCAGACTTTTATCACTGTAAGCATCAAAACAATTCGCTACCCGCAATCGTTCCAATTTCGGACTTGAAATATTCAAGCCTAATAGCTGAAAACATTTCTCCAGACTCAAATCTTCCAGTGCCCGGCAGCCAACGCTGAGATGTTTCAACCCAAAGCACGCATCCAGATTCAGTTTTCTAAGGACTGGGAACGATGAAGCCGAGAACAAGTCCATGAGTGAGGACTGGTTGTATAAAATGATGAGTGAAAGAGATAACGTGTGGAGCGATCTGAAACCATCCTTCATTACCGATGAAGGAGGCAAACGAAAACCCGGATAACGAGATTTCAGATTAAAAACCCTTAAAGATTCACTCGCTATTACAGATCGTGGGAAGTTGAAGTAATCGTCAGTGGCAACCTCGACATCAAGTTCTTGAACATTATGCCTGGTGGCGGACCGAATCAGACCATTTAGATGAGAAAAACTCAAATGGGCTCTGAAACGAAGCGTCCTTATGTGGGAGAATTTGTCATGAAGTGCTAAAACCTGGGTTATGAAGTCCACTCCTGTAGCAGCCGTATTATGCAAGTTCTTTTCAGTACTGTTGGGATGATTCGAATTAGTTAAAGAAATGGCATTTGGGTTAATGGTGGTGAAATCAAGGTCAGGGAAGGAGGACCAGAGAGACCTCCATCTCTTGGATAAGACACTGGTTTGTGCGATGGATTTGATGGGTAGAAGGAAGAGAATGTGATGAAGAACAGCATCAGGAAGATCGCTGATTCGGTCGATGCCATTTTCAGTAGTATGGAGAAGAAGTTTCCTGCGCTTAGAATATCTTGTTTCCATTCAAAACGAGGGTACTCTCAGTAGAGTATCTTGTTTTTCACTAGGCCACGTTGTTTGTGCTGAGTATGATGGTTAGGATTTGAAACTTTCAAAGAGAGAACTCAGCTGAGAACGAGAACGGCGTTCGGGTTTGTTTTGAATCTGAATATATAAAACAGAAAAACAAAACAAAACAGAAACAAAAATCTAATGTCTTTCATTTGACCTATTGAAATAAGATGAAAATTATATCATATATATGGAGATTGGATAGTACATACAATGGACACCCAAAACACATTATTATAAATTGCCTGATTGTTTATTAAATAGTTTCCTAATTTGGACCTTAAGTTGACTTATTCTCGGGTTGACAAGAGTGAGAAGTACACAAAGACAATCTTTATGTATGGAGCCCCCATAGAGGATGATCAGGGTATAATTCTCATTATGCATTTGACACAGTAAGTTTCCCAAACTCTGGAAATGAAGGATGATAATTAGTTTTCTCTATTCGAAGGTAGACCGGTGCCGTTTGGATAGTAAGTTGAAATGAAAATTAAATAAAAAATTATTAGAATATTATTTTTAATATTATTATTATTTTGGGATTTGAAAATTTTGAATTATTTATTTTATTTTGTCTAAAAATTTAAAAAATTGTAATAATGAGATAAGATAAATTGTAATAATGAGATAAGATAAGTTGAGATCACTTCTCAATCCAAACGGGGCCTAGTGTATCGTTTCATGTGACTAAAGCTTGTTTTTATGCACCACATAGATATCATTTGATGCAAGGATGCTATGTAAGATTGAAGCACAATAACGACATGGTAATATGGTATTTAGTATCAAAATTTATTAAATTACACAAATAACGATCACATTGTGTGGAATTTAAAGTAAGAAGGTATGAAACTGAATTAGATTTTGGCCGAATAATTCGCTGTTTGCATTGATGAGAATATAAAGAGTTTATATGATAAGGTGACAAGTACAACAAAAAATATTTACAAAGGATATGTGCTATAGTTACATTCGATAGGTATCTAATGATAACTATTTTTCTATTCCTATTTCTTCTGAGCTGATAAGAATTGGAGCTGAACTTTGAGTTTGTTGTTGTGTTGATAAGTCTTTGGAGTTGGTTGTTTGAGTCTGAGTAGGATCCTTAACATGCCCCCTCAAGCTCATGAGAGGTGCAACAGCCATGAGTTTCTCTCTTAATTAGAAACCTCTTAAAGAGTAGGGTTTACTATTAAAAAATTAATTCTTTTCATGTGTGTCTCATGTTTTATTCATTTTTTTCAAAGCGATTACGCGGCGGTTGCACAATTCACTGTTGCAAATACCTTTTCTCTAATTATAATGTGAATATAATTTAAGTTGGTAGTAAAGATTTAAATATAATTCTTCATAACATCTAACTTGATAGCCTTTTAACACGGTAATAGAAAGTTGTCACAAAAACATGTTTAACCTTTGAACGCTCTTAATTAAGGTTCCAACGTTCTTAAAAGGTTCGAACGTTTTTAAGTAATGTTTATTGTACAAGATACGGTGGACTTTATATTTAAGACTAGTAAAAGTTTGTTTGAACTTAACGATAGCATGGCGAATGAATTTCACAACTTTCATATGAAAAATACAAGAGAATTTTTTGTGACGGAAAAAAGAGTCACAAAAATTATTGTTTGAACAGATTATTAAAACGTTCAAACATCAGAAAAAATGTTACAGTATTCTGTGACAGTTTAATCTGTCACAAATTTTAAAGCTTCGCAAAAACTAAATTTGTTGTAGTGTATATAAATCCAAGAAAAAAGTAAGCAAAACAGAGAGATTGACCTCCAAATTTAGAAGGAAATATATAGGTATCATCAGGCACGGGGAGACTCCTGATAGAAATTAGCTGATTGCACCATGCCACGGGTAATCTTTGCCACAGTCATGTTGACAGGCCTTCGGTGAGAAATCTCAATGCTGGAAGTTGCCAAGAAACTCAGTTGACCCTTAATGCCAAAAACCTTTATTGGAGTTTTCATGGCGGCAGGCTAATACAGTGGTTATGAACTCCATGACCCTAGTTCGACTCTGTTGGATTTTCTTGATCGAGACTTTCTTGTAACTTTTGGTAGGAGTTTCAGCAATTGGGAGGACTGAAATTGGATAAAAGGCAGACTTGGGCTATGGACTTGAGGGGTAAGAAAGAGAGTATGGGGTGCAGAATGGCATCTGGGAGATCGCTGATCCGGTCCTCGACGTGCTGGTTCTCTTCTTTGAGAAGAAGCTCTTTTTTTTGTCTTTTTATCCCTACAGGATTCCACGGCTGCTTTTGTCTCTTCCTGGAGAATATTTTTTTTTTCATTGATGCCCTGGTTTCCATGGCTGTATTTGGTGGGTTAAGAACTTTGAAGGTTGGAATCTTAAAGTTATTTCAAATGCTAGACCTCACGGGGAAATCCCTGCACCTTCCATTCATTCAGCTGAAAGAGAGACAGTATTTGTGGCTGAATGTTATTGCTTTTGGCAATATCTATGGCTGTTCGTATCAGAAATCCAATAGCTAAAGCCATCTCAGGTTAGCACCTTTCTAACATGTAAGTGTAGATAATTTAAAGTCTACCCCTCAGAAGGATTTCGTGCCAAAATGTTACTTTGAAGTTTGAGCTTCGTATCACAATGAGCTGTAGCAGCTGGGACATTGATTTGCTTCACAAAGCTGAACTGAACCAAAGTAAACTTACTTTAATGTCAAGAGCTAGCTAGCCTTCCCTCTCACCAATAATCTCCACATGAACAAAATCCATCCTTGAAATGATGAAAACGTTTTGCATCCCGAACAACTATCTCCCTATTAACAAGCTTCGAAATAAGCTTAGTCGCCGAATGACAATTTACACATGCCCGTAGATTCTTTGTTATTCTAAGGATAGTTCCAGGAGGTGTACTAATGAGACCATAGGCAATTGCTAGCCTTTCACTATGATTACATAGAGTTTCCTCTGTCTCTTCATAATTCAGGTCATGTAGAACGGATTCTGCATGTGGGACAAATCCTGCCTCCTTCAATCTCTTCTCCAGTTTCTCAATCTCCTCAGAAATTTCCTTGTACCTTGGATGTGACTTGTCTCCCACACGGAATGCCTGAAGTTTCCCATTGATCTCAATCAAACTATACCCATAGTCCTTAGTCAAACCTTTCTCCTTCATCAATACACGTACCTTTCCAACATGATTCCACAAACGGGCTGAAGCATAGAGATTTGAAAGCTGCACATAATGCCCTGTCTCATATGGGTCTAATGTAAAAAGATGCTTCGCGGCAAATTCTCCCAATGTCAAGTGGCGATAGATCTTGCATGCACTCAGAAGTGCTCCCCAAACACTTACACCTGGTTCAATTGGCATGTTCATTATGAAATCATAAGCCTCATCCAAACGGCCTGCACGTCCAAGAAGATCGACCACACAAGCATAATGTTGGTGTCGAGGTTCAATCCCAAAATACCTCATGCTGTGGAATAGTTCCCATCCCTCTTCTACAAGGCCTGAATGATTGCATGCTGTTAGGAGCCCAACAAAGGTGACATCATTGGGGCGTACCCCATCTTGCTTCATTGCATAGTAAAGATCAATGGCTTCTTGGCCCCGACCATGCAATCCATAACCTACAATCATGGAGCTCCACACAACCACGTCCTTATCAAGTGTTCTATCAAAAACAATGCGAGCCAAATCAACACTTCCACATTTTGCATACATGTCAATAAGGGCTGTATTGACAAGAACATCATTGCTATACTCACTCCTCATGATATAGTCATCCATCCATCTTGCTAATTCAAGGGACCCCACTTGGGAACAAGCTAAGATGGCAGACCTCGCAGTTATAGAATCTATCCGTATTTTCTTAGATATCATCTCATGGAATAGGTCTACAGCTTCCTCAGCAAAACCGTTCTTTGCATAACCTGAAATCATGGCATTCCACAGAATCACACTTGGTATCTCCATCTGATCAAAAAAGGATCGCGCAAGTGTCACCTGCCCACATTTTGCATACATGGAAGTGAGTGAAATGAGTAAGTCTGGTTCATATTCAAGGCCCATTTTAATGACACAGCCCTGCACTGATTTCCCTTGTTGCAGATCCTCAACATCTGTGTAAGCCCTTAGAATACTCACGAGAGCTATCCAATCAGGTCTCGTACTACTCTGTCTCATTTGACTGAATATTCTCAATGCTTCCATAGGCTCACCATTTTGTGCATACCCAGAGATAATGGAAGTCCATGAGACAACATTCCTATCACATAAATCATCAAACACCACCCTAGAAAGCCCAATCTGACCACATTTTGCATACAATGCAACAAGCGCATTCTGTACCAACACGTCGGATTGGAACCCATGCCTAAATATCTGTGCATGAACCTGCCATCCCATTTCGAGAGCTGGCAAGCCACCGCAAGCCTTGAGCACATGCATAAAAGTAAAGCTGTCCGGACTAACCCCTGCCATCTGCATATTCGTGTACATTTCAAGAGCATCTCCAAACATATCATGCCTCGAATAACTTCTAATGATCGCATCCCACAGAAAAACATCCGGGTTACAAAATTCATCAAACAGGTTACGTGCATAACGAATTTCTCCAAGATTCGAGCTTTTATTGATCAATTTAGTGGTCAAAATCAAACTATCCTGAGATCCAGAGACCAGTAACTGGGAATGGATTTGATTCAAATGGCTCTTGTGGGTCGAGTTATCGATGAGAGATTCGAAGATCGCGTCCGGATCAACGGCGTGATGAGATTTGGCCTTTTCTAAGTAGGAGTCCAGATGAAGAGGTAATGATGAATAGCAGTGATTAAAAAATGTGTAAAGAGAAGAACGAAACTCAGGCGATATCGCCTTTATAGGATCCAACTGTCGGACTTTGGCGGGAAGGGGAAAGAAATTAAAAGAAGCGTTGAAGAGTTTCCTAGCGAGAGATAGGTTCAGAGTCATGTGTGTGTTTTCTACCATCGCTTTGAAACTGACGCTGTTGATAGAAGCTAGCAACCTTCGAAAGAATATTTGCTCCCGAACACTGTTTTAAGCATGTACCAAGTTTGGTTCCTCTTCTTTCCGCTTGATTTTGCTTCCAACATGAGAAGTGTTAAGATTTCGAAAAAAAATTAAGCAAAAAAAAATTATTATTTGACAAACTAACGTATTTCGATATGTTACCTCAAATTTATTTTATAACAAAAATATATTTTACAATAAAACTATCAATATCGAGTCAATTTCAATTTTTAAAGTAAGTTTTTTATTCATTTTGCGGATGTTCTCAATATTAAGGTTTTTTTTTTTTTTTTTTTTTGAATTGTACTTGTTGTAACAAGGCTGTTCGTTGGGAGAAAAATCTATACACCACACCATTATCTTACTTTTAATCCATTATACATGATGTGGTATATTTATCACTATTGAATAATCATTTATTAGATGATTCTTTATCATCCAATAGTGATAAATATGACATATCTTACATAATGAAATGAAAATAAGATAGTAGTGTAGTGTATAGCATTACTCTTATTTTTGTTTTCCATGAAAGTTAAAAGGATACAAGAGTAGGGGACCCGGGGAGGCACCCTGACCTCAACGAGAGTAAACAAAAACAAACTAACAATAAAGGCCGACTTTGAAAGCGCATTTTCATTCCGTTGACTAGCTTAATACCCATTAAAGTTTGAGCGAGTTCTTACTTTTTTTCCCGGGGTTCCCACACATTTATTGGAAAGGGAAGCACACATGAGTTTCTAAGAATGTGCCTAAAGACCACATGCGTGTATGCCAATTGAAGATTTGGCTTGTTAACTTTGGAACTGTAGATGCAAGAGTTTGGATAGAACTAATTGACTAAGATGATAAGTTTAGATATGATTAGGTAACTAAGATGATAGACTTCATCTTATATTGAGATTTATATTTTGGATAAATGTTAAATAATTTGACTTTTTCTCTAAAATTGTTTTAATTTTATCTAGAGGTTGTTAGTTAGGAAGTGTTTTAGATAAGTTAAAAGTGTAGAAATCGAGTTTCAAGATATAGATCTTATCCAGAGAATAGTTTGAATGTGAAATTACCAATGCTGAGAATATGAGTATCAGGTGCCAGCAAACCACCAGTAGAGTTTCACTGTGACTTGGAAACTGCTTCCAAAAATATATGTGAACTGTCCTACTAATTAGGACCATTAGAGATTCAATTCTAGATATTTTTTACAACATTTTTCAATACATATTTTTGTGAGAAAATTTCTTGGAGAATTTTTATATTGTTTGTCTCAAAAGGTATGATCGTTAATCCAAGATTGAGATAGCATGATCGTAATTTAGCCACTGGAATTATAGGAGAAAAGTCAATGTTTTGAGATCGTTAGAGGTTCTGGATACTATTATGGTAGAGACAAACAGGTCATTTGTCGTGTCAAGTAAGAGAGTCAATTGACAAAGATTTTGGAATTGAGACTTACTTGTACTTGATTTTCAAATAATGAAATTGACTTATCTAGATTTGATGTCCCGTATGGTTTTATCTTTAAAGAACTCTTTAAAGGGTTTTCATTCGTTACTAATCTTGTTGTAATGCAATTTATTTACTTTATGTTATTATTTTATTATTAAATAATTACATGATTGACGCACGATTAATCAATTTATTGAGTGAATTGATAAATTTTTGTATTACGATACGGGGACATTTAAATAACTTCATGAACAAATCATGTCATGACAACCATATATATACTACAAGTTGTGAAATTTAAAGCGAGAAAATTTATTTACAACCGTGAATTGTGCAACCGTCGCGTAATCGTTTTGAAAAAAGTGAATAAAATATGGGACCAACATAAAAAAATTAATTTTTTAATAGTGGACTCCACTTTTTTTCAAAACGATTACGCGGCGTTTACGCATTTCATGGTTGTATGTAGAATTACTCATTTAAAGCTAGCGTCCAGCGTCGTGGAATTGACGGAATATTCTAATACTCATGTCCAACACTTGAAAAAATAAATAAATCTAGTATTCTCTAGTAGTCTTGGGGCTGGATCTCTTTTGGTTCATGCATGAATATTCCTTTTTTTTTTTTTTTTTTTTTTTTTTTTTTTTTTTTTTTTTTGGTTTCTTTCTAGCTTCTTGGTTATATGTTTAATCAGTTCTGGAGTACTACTCATGGTAATCCTTTAGTTTGGGAGATTGCAACAGTATAGATCAGGCGCAGTTCCTGCCAACAAAATATATTTTTTCAACTTACTTAAGAAAATTGGCCAGAGCATAGAGAAGATGCTGTAAATCAAAGGATATTCCATCCATGAACACAATAAGCTGGTGGCTAGCTCTCGACTTTCTTTATACTCAATAATTGTTATAATTCACATCTACATGATGTGGTGGACACGTACTTCAACTTTCCAAAAGGTGAACAAAAAGCAAGATAAAAGTATGAAAATGCAAACATCAACAGAAGCCTGCAGACACTTCCATTATTCCATCTGATATGCACAATGTTTTAAAAGAATATTTACACTAACTAATCCTCACACCACTTTTCTTTTTCGGTTTGTATCGATATGATTAAATTATAGTACTGATCCGCTTCCCACGGATTATATATAGGTGCAAAAATAAACAAACTGAGATTCTCAATTAGATGTCAGTACTGGCCAAAGCTCAGTGAACATCGTCCTTTCTTCTGGTAACCCGAATGTAACAAAAAACAACAGCAAAAATAGCAGTGACAAGCCCACCAATGATGACACCCCCACCAGCCACTTCGCTCTTATGATCAGAGTGATGCTTTTTCTGCTTTCCCAGCCGTCTGATCACAGGGGCTTCAGCCACTTTGGAGTCTTCCTCGCCCTCTGACGACTCTGCAGGACTAGAAACAGGCTGAGCCGCAACTCTTACAACAACCCCAAGCTTCCCAACCTTGTTTTGAAAGGGTTTCAGCTCTGAGCCCTCAGATTCTTCAGCCATGGCTCGAACCACCAAGATTTGAGCCAATATAAGGCAAACCAGACCAAGCCTACCCATGTTCTCAACTGTCCGCAAAATACAAAATGAAGAGATCGACTGAGTTTGGGATATTAAGGTTTTGATAGGAATGTATGCAAAGTATTTTATTTTTTTTGTTTTCATGAGAGATGTAGTATGGGCTAGCTCGGGGTTATATATAAGGAAAATAGATGGCTTAGAGTCCTGAGCGTGGACTTGTGGTTTGAAGCTGAGGAGAAGGTGCATCTGGGTACTTATTAATGGTGAAGTGCGGGGTCCCATATTCTATACTGGAAGTCCAATAACGAGGGGGCAGGTGGAGTTTCGGTTTCAAGAGGTGAGTAGAGAGTCGTGTGTGCATTTATGGCAGAAACAAAAATTATTTTTTGAATAGGGTTCGATTCAAAACCCAACTCTAATTCATCTCATTTCATTATTATAATTTTTTAAAATTTTTATATAAAATATAATAAACAATTTAACTTTTTCAAATCTCAAAACAACTTTTTCAAATTTTCATACAAAATATAATAAATAATTTAATTTTTATTATATTATTCACAAACTATATCAATTCATCTATAAATCCAAACCCCTCGTTAGTTTCTTTCTATGGACATATCAAACATATACGGTTGATGTACAAAATTTCAGCACGTCAATATAAAATATATTAGTATTTTGATTTTTTTTATAATTATAATGTGTATCGTAATAAATAGTTTGTTAATTGAATAATGCTTCGCATTATATTTTTATCTTATTTTTATTCCATCACGTGAAATTGACATTTTTCGTCACCTTACTTAATCCTTTATTTTTATTTTTAGTAGCTTGCTAAGATATCATTTATTTTTACAGATGAGATAAGATGAATTGATATAAAAATTAAAAGTTAAATAAAATATTATTAGAATATATTATTTTAATATTATTCTTATTTTAAAATTTGAAAAAGTTGAATTTTTTATTTTATTTTATATAAAAAATTATAATAATTAAATAAAATAAAATAAAAAGTTTTGTGAAATTGTAATAGTCATCTGAGTTTACCGCGGACATCTTGACTTGATAGTGCCACGTGGCACTCTATGTCATATTAAAAAAAAACAGAACGTAAAACTCTTTTTTTTTTCTTTTTATTACAATAAATATTAATTTGTTATCATGATGGCAATTAGCATCTGCAGAATGATTTAGGGGCTACAAAAGATTATCAAATTTCTTAATAAACTCCCAAAATGTACTATTTAATTTATTACCAAACAATAATGCTGCTAGAAGTTTTGGTCAATCTCCCTTATTTTTAAAATTATAATTTCATTTATATTCTATCGTACTAAAGAAATATCACAACCTAAAGTTGATATTAGTAAGAGAAAATGTCTCACAATTGAGGAAAAAGAACAAGTGTTACCTTTTATTTATTTTTTTTATTTTAATATAACCTAGTAGTGTCATGTGAAATTGTCAAGTTAAGTGGTCCATCTGAACAATAAATTCGGTAGCATTTATTTTCCTTATTTTTAAAAAACAAAAAGAGTTCAAAGATTCCTCAACTATACAACCTTGATGAAATAAATAAATAAATTTTGTTAGCTATATATCTTTAGAGGAATGTTAGGTACAGTCTCTAAATGGGGACTGCAATACAAACCTAAGCTATTTTAACTTTAAAATTTTTTAAAATTATAAAATTATTACTCCTAAAATTATGTTTTCTCTCATTTAAAAATGTGCCTACACATGCAGTCCCCACTTAAAGACTACAAATAGAATTTCTCGTATCTTTATATTGAAAAATAAAGATTTAAATTTGATTACAAATAGAAAGTACAGTTTACAGGTGAGAAAATCGAAGCTTCAATTCATAAAAAGTCGGCACCACATTGATCATGCGTATTTACTGTATTATTAAAGTGCACAACCGTCCACAAAGCAGCTTACCACCAGGGTCAAAGTTCATACGGAGGACCCATTCTCCCTCGCATGCAGTCTTTGACATGACTTTCTCAACATCCATCCATGCGGCGGTTCCCATTTTCTTTACAAAGTCAACAGATGCGGGAGACTACGTACTAGACTCGGTTCCTATTAATAATTTTATAAAATCGGATACACAAAATTTGATTTTGACTGTATTCCTTTATTTAATGAATTTTGCTACTTTTATCTACTTTTTATATATGCATTTTAGTAATATGATTGTCTATATTATTTTAATTATATTTTAAAAAAATAATATAGTCAATCACATTAACAGAATATATAAAAATATATATATAAATGAATACGAATTTTTATTATTTAATTATTAATTGTTACATGGTGATTATAAAATCAGGATCATACTTGACTCTACTCATACACTACAAGAAAACTGCTTATTCGTAACCAGTTAATTCCAGCAAAATGACAATTCACAACTAAAATGAGTCTGTTTTGGTCACAAATAGTCTTTTCGTCGCAATTAAATGGCCACAAAAGCCCATTTTCCTTATAGTGATATAAATTTCGTGACTTATATAAATCTGAATAATTATTTCATATTATTATTTTTATATTAATATTATTTTAGTTTTTTAGTTAGAATATCTTAAATATTTACATAGATCAGAGGAAGTACTCATGCTTGTAATATCATATAATGTAGGATATGGTCATTGACATATGTAAATATAAAGTACTATATAATTAAGAAAGATCTATGTTAAAACGAAAATTTTGTTTTTAGATTTTTTTTAAAATAAAGTAATAAGATATAATATAAATAACTTATTTTGTCAAAATTCCGTAGCTCGTGAATAAGTCCGGATTTATTTCATGAAAAATAAACAGTTACTCGTGAATGTAAAATGTAAGTTGGTTATAATTAATCAAGCTCGAGTTCGATCGACTTGTATTAGAATAAAATTAAATGAATAAAACTTTAACACGTACTCTTAATTGCTTGCTCAAACTCAACTGATCATCTTTTCCACTCTTACGTACAATATATATATATATATATATATATATATATATATATATATATATCTCATGCACATCATGAAGTACTGTATGATATTAATCTAATTTCAGCTTTTATTTTTCTTTGGGCAATGATATAATTGAATCACTCATATTGAGTGATAAGAATACGTGGTAAATGAGATCTCACATTGTTTGGAAAGAACAAGTACTTCTAACTTGTTTTTTGTAATGAACGTTCCATAATAGGATTCTAATTATATCATTCATTAGTCATTTTGAATATATGTAGACTTAGATGTGGTTTGGGTCTCTCTTAAAATGTTACGTTACCTCCTTTTAGAGACAAATATATCCAATGGTAAAGTTAAATATATTATTCATATTATTTTGTTTTGTTTCTTAATTTCTACCAAAGATATTGCAGTTAAATTGGTTCTCCGTCGGCGCCTCCATATTTTAATTTCCCTCCTCTCTCCATTAATATTATTCCCTCCTACCAAATATATTGAGAAGACAAGAAAAAGAAAGCAACCATGCATGGAATAAATATTAATGGATAAGATGATCGTGTACGCATGTATACATGTGGTCATTGTTTTTCAGTTGAGCGAGGATTATCGTTGTCTTGATCAAGATGAATCCGGTCCATGCTGCCTGGCATCTTGGAACAAGGATTGAAGTCGGCGATTGAGATTTTCGACCATAATCCAATGTATATATACCACCTAATTAATTGTCTGTACGTACTTAAGATGATCAATGTAACTTCATACATGCATGTCATAATCAAAGCATCTGATCTACTTTTTTATAATAAAGTTAAGGAATGTGAATCCAAGTTTTCCGAAACTCCTAATTAATCATTGAGTTTTAGCTAATACCCTTGATGTTCTATGAATGCGAGGTAAGAGATAAATAACTTCGTGACAAATTTGCATGAGCTAGCAGCTTAGAGATCCCGTGAACAACATTTAGTGGAAAGCATAATTTCTTGTCGATCAGTCCTAGCTACTATATTATTATTAATAAAGGTGGAAGGGGTAAAATATACACGGCCCACTAGGCCCAACCTAGGGAGGAGGTCCTATCACTAGAAGATAAAGGAAAAGAGATGAATGAGAGATAAAGAGGAGACAAGAAAAAAGAGAAGGTGCCAAGAGGAAGCGAATGTAGACACAAGAAGGAAAAGAAGAAAATGGAAAGAATAGGAAAATGTTAGACACATAAGGGAAGGCGACAAATCTTCACCACTCTTTAGGGGTACACTAAAAGATGGGGCATATAAAAGAAAAACTTCCAAATGATTTCAGGAGGGATTTTGACCACTCCTTCAGCTTCTTCAACCTCAAGACAGGAGCTCCAGCAACAAGAGATCATCACCAGAAAAATAGAGGTCTAATCTCTATTGTACAGAAAGTATGAGAGACCATGACAGACTGTAAATAAGCATATTATAGTAGACTCTCCCCTTCCCCAAAAACCCCTGAACGTAGGCAATATGTCAAACCACGTAAATCTGTGTGTCTATCTCACTTTTACGTTCTCAGTATTTATTTTTCATTTACTACCATGGACGTACACACAATCACACCGGACCACACCGGGGGCTCTAGACTACACCGATCAAGGCCTAGATCATCATAGCGGGCCAATAATGACTTTTTTTCTCCTTCCAGACTGTTGTGCAATTTTTTGACATTAACAGAAGGATATGATCGAGAGGGCAATATAAAAAGCTGGCCACCTTGAGTGATTGAGGAGGCTACTGCAAAGAGGGTCGGTCGTTCTGGGGCATGGAAACAGGACATGTTCGAAACATATTGCTGAGTGGTGGTTTCAGTGTCGTACACCAACTCTCTCTCTCTATACATATATTGATATGTCTTTATATTTCTCCTTGCTTGTATAGGCCGGAGCATGAAGACAATTAGATTTATGGTTTAACTTTGCTTGAATTGACTATCAAGAAGTTCGTGATCACAAAAAAACATTACCATTATATTGCAAATATTTGGATTCGTACTGTTATATGAATCGTGTATTTTGATGTGATTTCTCATAATGCTTTTAGACCGATATGCAAGACATTGTCCCCTGAATTCAAAACGTCGGCACGTCGCCGTCAATACTTTAGAGGTAGGCTGTTTTATATGGACACTATCTTTCTAGCTCGTTCGCTTGGAGCCCTTGAAATTCTATAAAAATTGAAAGACCACATGAGTATGATGCACTGGTTTCTATCTCTCCTTTTGTTTTTAAGCAATTCATTATTATCAGAATTGAAAAGAAAAAAAAAACCATGTCATAAAAATGAAATTAAAAAAAGAGAGAAATTAAATCAAATATTGAATGCTTCGGTCCCAGATTTCCTTGATCGACAAGTACCAAGTAGGAATCGGCCCCGCATGACTAGGCCGACACTTGATTTTAGCGATACAAAAAACAATGGATTGCATTGATTTGCCTAAAACAGTGTAGTACCACTGATCTATAAATTAAGGGTTGTTTTCAATAGATCGTTGAAGATATATAATTTTATTAATAGATTTACATTGTTCACCTTGAATAAAATGTGTTAGTGTAAAAATAATATATTGGCATGTTCTTGTGACAAAACTGAGTTCAATTGAGTTGTTAATATGTTTGGTGGAGTCTAGGTTACAATTGGAACAAAACATGCAAAGATTTCAAATTTGCAAGACCTGATGAGATCGATCTAGTCATAGTACTAAATCAGCCATAATTTTTTATACTCATATCGGATTGAGATGATCTTTGTGGCATTGGAAATCTAACTCAATTAACTACACATTCATGTTTCACAAAATCTTCGTATCCCAACGTTTATTAGGTCAAAACAGTTTGACAATTTTATGACCGAAAACTAGATAAATTTTTCGTTTGACAGTTCGCTCGAGCAAAAATTTTAAAAATTATTTTTTTATTAGGGTTTGGACTCTCCAAATGGTCTACTCAAACCATTGAGGTAGAGATCGAGTTAGTACTCGTTGTGAAACTATAGAAAGGTCGGTGGTCCGAAGCTACTAGGTGCAGAGATCAAGTGGGATAGTTATGGTGTTGAAAGCCAAATATAGTCACTTCACATGTCTTGTAAGTGTTTCTGAATAAGTTATAACGAACTAAATTTCTATTGTGAATTTTAGATAATGACTTACACCAAAGTGGTTTTAGACTTTGAAAACATTTTTCAAATGAGTTTTCACTTACCAAAATTAATGTGTTGATTATCTCTTGTGATATGATTGATTGATTGTTAATTTAAATAGTCCAATAAAATTTGGAAAACACCTATTCACCGCCTCTAAATGTATTTAAGATCTAATTAACTGATTTTTCAAAATGCGTCCAAGACTCTACCAACGTAGTAAAATAATTAGATAGGTAGAACAAGGTAGACCCAATGTTTGGTTGAATTTGAGACGGGCGATCAGGGGCATTACCAACTCAAGCACTAGCATGGTAAAAGGGGAGCTGGTCAAATCACAAACATCGAAATCGAACGAAACAGCTCATGTAAGGGTTGGATGTGAGGTGACTTGACCGGGCATGATGCTCATGTGCCTATCGAAACGGTCACATTTTGTCCAGCAGAGTTGATCAGCAGTGGCCTGTGGCCCTCTAGTTCCATGGGTGGCAGACTGGCAGTTGTGTGAACCAAAACTTCAAAGCCAAAAAAAAAACAAATAATGGGTTTTTATGGACAAGGGAGAGGGAGAGAGCTTGCAGGTAGGGTCTAATGCTCTCCTCCTCTGATAATTAGCTTTGGAAATGAAAATGCATAGAGGTTTTTTGTGGAAATAGAGTTACTGTAGAAAATAGCTTACCATGGTTTCAATATCTTTGTTTGCGATGGAAATACGCCTGGCTACTACTCTTTTCTTTCTTTCTTTTTTTCCCTGTTGTATCATTTATAATATCATTTGTTCCCTATTCATACACTTTTAAAGGGCCGGGACTCCGAAACTCAGATCATGAGACTCAAAATGGTGTAATCTGGGTTAAAGACAACAGGAACCAAAAAAAACTGAAAGGGATCGAGGGCCAAGGTCCCAAGGCCTATAGCCCAGGCATGCCGAAAAAAGGAAACGTCATAGAAAATGACGAGGAAAGGCACTGATGCTCTCACTAGAGGCAAAGAGGCTGTAAATGAGGGGTGGTTTGTGCAAATAAGGCATGGTACAATTATTCTCGTCTCCTCTAAAAGAATTACCATCTGAACTCGAATCTACTCTTATTTGCAAGAACCGATGGCCTTAAAATAGGGTCGAGCAAAAATTCAAAAATCTGAGTCCTCTCCAGCTTCGACAGTCGGATTTTTTTTCTCCAAATGTGGCACCCTCGACCCCCACGTGTGATTTGGTTGGAGTCGCGACACCAGGGTGATAACCACTCGGGCAAGTGTGCAAACGTGCAATAAGTGTGCAATATATAACGTAGCAAAAAGAAATAAAAGCAGTCTAAAAATAAGTAGCATAAAAGTTTAAGCAAATACAACCCAACAAAAGGTCCTCCAAGAGGTTAATACAGTCATCCAGCCATATCAAATAAAAGAATAAAAAAAAAAAGGTCCAACAACAATAACGGATAAAGTCCAAGCCATCACTCCAGAGGTGGGGTCGGTCCCTCCTACTCATACCCACCCTCTGCATCAAAGTCTACAGTTCCATAAAACGAAACCGTAGATAAGAATACCACAATGAGATTTAGAAATCTCAGTAAATAAATCAACAGAGCAACAATCAAGAGATTTAACCATGAAATTATTAAAGCAATGTGTTCAGCAGTAATGAAGCAACTGCCCAAAAATATCCATTTTTACAACCTTGCCAAAAATCATTTAATTGCAGCCACTAACTCCAAAAACCTCATTGGTACCCAAACACAACCATTTATTACAGTGTATACCATGGTCTCCCCTCGGGACTACCCGCACACCCTGGCTCCCTTCGTTATACCACGGGCAATAACCGCGCATGTGACTTCGTTACAAGCAATGCCCAGCTTCGTACCTAGTACATAACGTGACCAGGCATCCTCTAGCTTCCCCCCCCCCCAGTAGAGGGGCTCCGGAGTCGTACCAACAACGTTACCGTCTTGGTCGAGCCTGCTGTCGCCCAGCAACAGTCTAGGGAACGTCACTCAGTTTTACACTCTCCTGAGTAACCAGAGGAGATCCACCGAGATAATACTCCATCTTGGCTTTGGGTCGTGACACACATACACCCACACAAAAATGTATTTTCGCTGAAACCAAAACCCCAATTTTCAGATTACACAGCATAGCATAGAACATAGCACAATTAAATAAATCATGGCAAATATTAATAACAATTAGTATGCGATAAGCAGTTATTGGATGTCATGGCATAGCACAAAACAGTCAACCACACAACAACACAAAAGTCACAATTCCACAATTTCACAAATCCCAACCACACAGACCACACACATCTCCAGCCAGCCCTCGGCCCATATTTCGAACAACAACTACGTCATTAAAAACCCAACACTTCATAGGGCCCCAGGCCACTTCTTAATCACAATCAGACTGCAACAAAGTTAGCGATAATTCCTCGTTAGAAAATCAAGGGTCGATCTGAAGATTTACTTGCAACACGGAAGGCAAAATTCTAGATGATCGAGCGTGTGCTCGAGTCATGTTGTGGCGTCTAGAGGGGCATAGCATGGCGGTGGCGTGATGGTGGCAGTGGTGAAACTGGACAAAACAGGGGCAAAAATAGGGTTCTTTTAAAAAAGGTAGTAGATCTGACGTGCTAGTGGGTGAATGAGGGAGTTTCCGCGGCTGGGTGCGGTGGAGCACGGTGGAGCAGTGGCTACAGTGAGCTTTAGCTCACAGGTTGGGTGGAACTAGGGGTGGAGGAAGGCGGGAATCGGAAGGGGAGGACTAGGAGGTGGTTGCACGGCCATAGAACACTGCGAGGGGTGGTGGCTCACGGCAGCGCTTGGGCAAACTCACTCTTAAAAGCTACGGAGGGTAGATCTGGAGGTGAAGGAGGCAATGGAACACAATTTGAGAGGAGGAGAGGATGCTTGAGGGATGATTTAGGGGTAGAGAGACTCGACCTATTTGTAGGCCGAGGGTTGGGGGTCGAAGTTCTTAGTCGTGGCTATGATTGGTGGTGGGGTACGGCGTGGGCTTCACGAGCGTCGTACACAAGTGGTGGGCAGGGCAGGGAGCAGCTGCCATGGACTCACCAGTTGCAAGTACCGAAGGTGTGGGTTGGGCAAGACGTACGGTGGAGACAGAGGACGGAGAGGTGTTCTGACAGACAAACATGGGAGCAAATGTGGTGGTGATTGTGGGGAGCGGCGTTGTAGGTCACGAGGAAGGCATAAGGCTCATGGGTCTGCAGATGGGAGGAGGAAAAAAAAACAGAAGAAGAAGAAGAGAAAGGGAAGAGAGTGGTTGTACAGCACAAGGGGAGGGAAGAAGAAAGTAGGGTTTTTTACCCTTAGGCTCCAAATGACGTCGTTCCGGGGAGGGGAAAAAATCAGCCCACCAAATGGTGCCATTTTGGTGGGAAGGTTGGGCTTCCCTCTGCTCACAGGTTGGGCCCAATTTACCCACTCTCTCAAGCCTAGAATTCAGCCCACAACCCAACCCACAAAAAATTAACATCATACTAATGTATAATAAACTAATATAATAACGTGTAATTCTAATGTATAAAGACTAATATATAATAACATGTAATGTAATATACAATATCCAATATATAGTAACATGTAATACTAATGTATAATAACATATTAACATATATACTAATGTATAATAACACTAGTATAATTACATATAGTACTAAATCTAGTATATTATTAAGTTCGAAACTAATATAATAATATGTAATTAATCACAAATGGCCGGGTGTCTAACTCTTATTCACACCGGCCAATAGGAACACAGGTATATTTGTCTTACAATCAACCACATCTTATTGTAAAAAATCTTGAGACTTCCCCTCTTCTCTCCCAGTTCTTCCTCTCTTCTGCTTATCCTCTCCCTCGATTCTACCTCTTTTTTCGTTCTGCTCTTCTGTTTCTTCTTTTTTCTTCTTTTTCATTCGATTCTTCCGATTCCACATGTTTTAAAATCTTATCCATTTTCTGGACCCTTCTGAGGCACTCCTCCATTGAAACACGTACGTACAATGCATAATTTGTTCAAAAGTCTTATAATTGTTAAAATGTCTTATAATTGTCATTTTCTTTAATTAGATAATTGAGTATTGTTTTTGAACATTAGGTTGCGTAAATGCTTGGAAGAATTTTCAGAATTTTCTTCTATTTTGTTTATACCGATTCTTGCTGTGTTTTCCATGGTAATTTGTTATAAACCTGCATAAATGCTTTCTGTGAGGAACCTGATAAATGGTTACTGTGATGTAATGGTGAATGCTTGTTGTGATGTAATGAGGAAAGGTTAGATTGCTGGGTTGGTTTGATGTATTCAAAAATGGGAATGGATGCAAGATGCTTGATAAAATGCCCAAATGAGCTGATTTGTATGATCCTGATCAACCCCTGTGGAATAACAACCCCTCAGATTCTTCGGAAGCTACAAGGGAGGAAGCCGACGAGACAATTTGTTTTAGAGAGAGGCAGGGGAGGAGGCCGACGAGGGTGGAAGGAGGAGGAGAGAGAAGATAAAACTAGAGAAGAGAGGAGTTGGGGTCTCTGGCGCAGTCTTGAAAAGTAGTGATCTACTACATGAGGCTTTATTCATAATATTACTGAAATTCATGTGTGGCATGTTGTTATATGCTGGTGAGAAAAACCACTTGACACCCGATCGTCCCCAAGTGCTATATATATATATATATTTGTTAGAGCTAATGGGTTAGTTAAGGAGATCATGTGTTTTGGTCAGATTAGTAGCTCATAACTTCTGCTTTTTTTGAGTTTGAAAAAGGAATATAAGTGAAATCCGTAGTGTAGTTAATGGTTTCAATATATGATTACTCGTGTTCCTTTGTCTTCACATACTATTGGTTTTGTATACAAAGTATGAGCTTAGTATCTTTTTTTCTTTTTTCACTTTCAATGTGCTACTTTTAATTGATGGCCTCTGCATTTATTAGAATTAATTTATTTTTATTTCTTATTTCAAAAGGTTTGGGAATTGGGAGGAATCTTCTTGTGAAACTCTACTACTGATTTATACTTGTTTTTGGAGCTATTTTTGAGCTGGAGTGGGGTGGGGTTGTGTGAATTTTTTGCAAGGGGCTGTTTTTGTGTTGTGTCACATGTGAACCTGAATTTTTATAAATATATGTGAACTTATTTTATTTCCTTACTAATGTTGTCATCTTTTCTTCAGGCACAAATTGGAATGGCACTTAGAATTTGGAATTGGTTCATTTGTTGTTGTTGGGACATTTAATTTTGTTGTTGTTGGGTTTCTTTTGTTGTTGGTATGGAATTTAGAAAATGTTTATTGTTGTTGTTGGATGGAAATAACGTTATGATGTATGATGGATGTGGATGATTTGGATGATGGGTTGTTGGATCATTTGGGAGGTTGGTTGTGGCTGAGAACAGTTTTAGTGTTGTCTTGTATTAATTTTTGAGTGACTGATTTAGGTTTTATTTTTATGTTTTACTTTTGGCTTGTAAGCTACAGTAAATCAACAGTGACTAGTTGTAGTCTTTGTTATAGTTTGTTCTAGGATTATGTTGGAGCAAATGCTTAATGAGACTTGTAGTGGAGCAGTCAACAGATCATGTAACAATAGGACTTTATTTTTAATTTTATCTAATTTTTCGAAGCATGTTAGTATGTTACTTGTGTTTATTTAGTTGTATTTTTTGTTATGTTTTTAGTAAAATTGAAGTAAAAGTCAATTATTTAGTTTAAATTGTAATTTTTAAAACAATAGAAATTTGAAAGCCCACACAAAGATTCTTTTTTAAAAAGTGGGCCAAATATGAAGTTAAAAAAAGTTCAAAATCTAACTCCGCTTCAATAAGTCAGAATCGAAGTCGGAGCAAAAAATGCACATTTCGGAGTCGAAGGTAGGGCATATAGACTCCAACTTGGTCGATGCTCAGCCCTATCTTCAAAGATCGATTCCCAATGAATATGAACTTATCTTGGTTAGAGAAATGCTATTATTTATTAGGACTATACAGAAATCGATGAAGCTGGGCGTCACCGATGTGAACCGACTGCCGATCCAAAATCGGCAAAGAACCGATTGGTCAACGGTAGAAAATTGATGAAACCGACGTCGACTGGTTCAGTCCCGTCGATTTGGCCAATATAATATATATATATATATATTAGGTAAAACGACGTCATTCAACGTACTGTTTAGAAAAAAAATTAAAATAAAACGATGGATTTAGGGTTTAATACCCCCCTCTTCCATCTTCTTCTCCCAATTCTCATCTCTCAGACTCTCTCTCTCCTCTCTCACGCAGCGCGCCACCGCCATGTATTTCTCTCTCTCTCTCTCATCGCAACGCAGACATGGCACCGTTCTTTCTCTCATCACAACATTCTCTCGGTACTTTCTCTCATCGCGCCACTAATAGGACACCGACAAACCGATCAGAATCACACCGAGACCGACATCATCGGTTTTCTCCCCATTATTCATCTTAAAATTTTGTCATTTTCAATTACATCTGCATATATGAAACATTTTATGTAGTTATTCATTGAGTGGTAAACATAGAGTCACTTAAACATGCCACATAGCTAGGCGTGACTCGGGATTAAAAAACTAAGATGAAAGTAGTGTTAGTCTGTTACTCATTCTCTAATTTGTTCATATTTAACATTTCCGCATGGTCAAAGAAATAAACAATACAAAAACAAAAAATGAA
The DNA here is from genome assembly GCA_022457165.1 of Juglans mandshurica. Classification (NCBI taxonomy): domain Eukaryota; kingdom Viridiplantae; phylum Streptophyta; class Magnoliopsida; order Fagales; family Juglandaceae; genus Juglans; species Juglans mandshurica. Next base: position 24,940,204 of record CM039620.1, read on the forward strand.
GCTATGATCACCTAATAACGTGAGATGCATACCAATTTCAAATGAGTATGAAAAAACTTGAAGAAACAAGAACAATACAACAAAAAATGTTTTACAAAATTACCCCTCATTTAACACATTGTTGTGAAATGTGTTGTGAAAAATATTGTGCATAAATCATTTTACTTTATAATTTGCTTCCTGTCATAACCATAACATAACATTATGTATCAATACTCTCGAGCATCTAATTATAACTTGTACACATGTTTATCCGCGTGTGGGCGTAACAAAGGACCACATATCCCTCGGCCTTTGGAAGAATTAGATGGGTAATTCTAGTCTCATCAATCATCACCTTAATCTGTCTTGATATCTTTCTAAACAAGTCTTTTTTAGAATAGGAAACAAGTAATGAATACTTCCCTCAGATTTTCACACAAAAAAAAATAGCATCAAAGAATTTTCGAAAGATTATAAGCAATACTAATCATCAAGCATAACATATCAAATGATCATTTGATTAAAGAGGTCGGAGCACATCCATCCCACCGAAAGGAACAAAGAAGAAATATTATAGCTCGGTGAAGCATCAATATCAAGTAAAAATATGAAAAAGAAAATATTCATCATAACACTTGAGGAGGCGAACAATTGATCTTTGATTCACCCACCCCATCATCACACTTTACACTAGGGGAATTACGGTTCAGATCAATGCCCGTGGTAGCACAAACCTCAGAGTCGTTTGATGTTGTTGTGGACTCGGAACCTGATGGAACTGCCCCTGATGAAGAAACTGATGGTATTGCAGCTAAAGAAGAATCCTCGGTTGATTCCTTTGAGAAACAGGAGATCTTAATGTTGGGGAAGTTGAGACGGGCAGAGGAACCATACATCGCTCTCGCAGCTTCATCATATGCAAGCGCAGCTCCAATGGCAGTCGGAAACGTACCTAGCCAAAGCCTACTACCCCTGTTTGGCTCCCGAATTTCGGCAACCCATTTCCCCCATGTCCTCTGCCGTACACCTCTGTAGTTACATCTCGAGTTTTCTGGCCCTCCCTTTCCTTTCATACATCCCTTCTTCGAACCCTTGGCAGGAACTTTGCGAACTGGTTTTTGCTCGTTGTTGCAAGCATCAAGTTGTTCATTATATTCTTTCCACTTTTCAAGAATTGAGGCCAGGGATCTGGATCCATCCCCTCTGGTATGGGTTTTATCCAACTTGCGCATAAAAATTGAAATTATGAATGAACAGAAAACCCAAGAAAACTATGTGAATTACCTGCCAATGTTAAAAAGATGACCTTTATTTTAGAACATCCAACACTAATAACAGGATGACGTGCCTAAAAAGTTATCAACATGCCAAAACTACTTATTAAGGTCAGAAAAACAGCCAGCCAAAACTCTGCAGCAAACTTGCACAATGCACGCAAGGCAACATATTGATGTAAATTAACAAGCTACCAAATTTATATCATCCAATAAATCACTATTGACCAAAAAACCCTTACAGAGACCAAGGAGAGAAAAAAAAACGATAGCCCAATTAGCCAAAGCTTCCATGGTAAATTTTTCTCACCTACTAGTCTAACAGGGAAAAAAATACTAATTTGAAAGTACAAGTAAACTGTGTAATTCCCATTGTCTTGCTATTGCCTAATATAATGATGCCTTATGCATTAAGATATAAGATGCAAAATTACGACTTCCACAAAATAAATCTTAATTACACCTGTTTATACAGAAATGAGTATAATAACATGAATGCTATAATGAACCTATAAAAGAACTGCTGTAGTGTGATGGAACAACCCTTGAATTTGGGAGATACAATATCTATTCTGCTCAAAGTACTATCCCAAGAAAAAACCACCAATCCAAACGGGCCAACAAACCAAGGCAAAAAAAGGGCTCAAATTTAATGTAGCCAGCAATGAAAACCGAAAACATGAGATATAATTGACAATCCTTTTAAAAATATAACCAATCATAGGTGAGAACAAATTTTTGGATTCAAGCCAATAACCACCATTCTATTTGTCAGTTGGTGGCAGAGGCAAAGATGTGTGACGTTCAAGCTAATTGTCAGAAATTATGCACACTACCGGCCACAAATATGTAATTTCCCCATCTAAATGTTAAAGATCCAATCATTAATCCAAAAGCCCTAAGACTGTGGATACTAATTTAATTAAGCCTTTAATTCACAGGGCGGCCCACTCTATCGACACTGGCCCGGTGACAGCCATTTTCCCTTTTGGTGGCTTCATATCAGTATTCAATGACTAACACCATGCCCATACAAAGTACCAAGGCATTTTAATCTAACCTATTGGTCGCCCCTTCCATGACGTAGTCCCTGCTCTGATACCAATTGTTAAAGACTCAACCATTGATCCAAAAGCCCTAAGACTGGTGGATACTAATTTGGTTAAACCTTGAACCGTATGATTGTAACACTAAACCGCCAAACAAAAGCTCCCAATGAACAAAAACAATAAAGAATGAAAAGCAAGATCACTCAATACAGCTACAAAGACCACCAGCGCGTTCTCTTCATAGAAACACAAATATACCAACTAACTCAAACATAAAATAAAAAAAAAATCGCACAATTCAAATGGTTTTTACATCTAATTATTTCCCCATCAATCTGCAATCAGTGCGTATCATCAATCATAAGCAATATACCATAACGCTACTCTTAACTTCGCTTCTTAATCAAATGAAATCATTGGTCAATTTGTTTTCCTACTGGTTTCAGAAAATGTTATGATCCTGAGAGTTAAAGACTTAGTATCCAGCAGTCTTAAAGCTTTTTGACCAATGGTTGGGTCTTTAACAATTGGTATCATAGCAGAGACTATGACACGAGTTCAAAGCCACAGAGCGTCTTTAACAGAAAAAAAAAAAAAAAAAAAAATCGTTCTTTTACAATTTTGTCCAGTTGCGTGCAATAAATCAGTTATAAAATTTAATAGTAAAATAAATCAATGAATCACAACTGAAATATGAGATAAGCGAATCGTATACGAATCCGGAAAAGTTCTGAGAGCATTTATACGAGATCGGACCAAAAAGAGATCAAATTTGAAAAGAAAGCTTTTACCTTTCTGCCACTGGAACTGGATCTCCAGAGGCGGAGCCTAGATTGAGCTACAAGAAACATATCGAAGGAAGAAAGACAATTTTAGGGTTAGGGTTCGGTCATTTAATTGTGAGAGAGAGAAACCAAACGGTGCGTTTTACCTTTTGGCTCCGACCTAGCTCATCAGAGGGTTTAGGAAAGTTTTGGATCCGAGTAATGCAGGAGGACGTGTCGACGAGAACGAAGGTTACGAAGCAGAAAATTTTCGAAAGGGAAACCCTAGTTGCCGACTTTGGCAGATTTATATATCCCGCCGCCAAACCAAAAAAAAAAAAAAAAAAAAGGTATCTAACGGTATATACGCCGGGATGTTGGGAGCCCAGCCCATGGCATTAGCAACGGGTCTATGTCGGTCTGGGCTAGGTTTGAAGTGGCTGCATTCAAGTGCTCATGTACTTTTTTTTTTTTTTTTAATCGAGTTTTTTACTATTATGATTTGAGCAATATTAGGTTAGACATAGAGAATAATTATTAAAAAGAAAAAAAAAACCATGGCCATGGGTATTGAAGGCACACATCCATCTCAGAAGATTTGATCAAAGAGGTCTCGTTTAGATAGTAAAATGAAATAAGATGATTTGTAAATGATAGTGAAATAATTTATGAATAATAGTGAAATAATTTGAGTTTAGAAGTTTTATGTGATTTTGAAAAATAAGAGAAAAAAAGTTAAATAAAAATATTATAAAATTAAAATATTTTTATAATATTATTTTTGTTTTGGGATTTGAAAAAATTGAATTATTTTTTATGTTTTTTTAGAAATTTAAAAAAGTTATAATGATTAGGCAATACTTAGAGATAATGATATCCATACGTCATGAAGAAACCTCAAGCTGTCGCTGCCCTGTTTCCACGACCTCAACCATCCAAACTCCTCAAAGCATCTACCCTCCATTATGAACCACGGCAACTGAAAGCCAAACGTGCCGAAAACTACCCCAAGCCCCTCCACCCATCATTATGCAAACACCATGCAACGCGGCATTACAGCACACGTACCTGTCACCAATGGCAGTTCTGCAACACCTAGACTGGAGCCACCTCGTGCACCTAAAAAAAAAAAGCATTGCCCACCAGCCCCCACGTCGCATGGCTTCCACACCAAAACTAGCCCCTGTTTCGAGCACTGAAAAACAGAGCAAAAGTTTCACCATTCAGACCACCAACCGCCGTTGGTTAGCCATTGTCGTCGTCGGTTATGCACCACCCAACCCCAAGGGTGTTTCTCAGAGTCCTCACTTTACTACCGCCGCCTCAAGCTACCGCCTTCCTCACGTACTTTACTACAGGCTCACCACTTTCGACCTTAGCCCAACCACCCTTTCATTGCCTTTCGCCCGTGTTTCTCAGTAACAATTGATTTTCATTCAGTATTGTTATTAAATATTTCTGAAAGGCGAAGAAGTTCAGATAATTTTGATGATTAAACTAGAGAATAAGAGTATGAAGTTTTAGCAAGGTGTGATGATCGTAAATGAATAAGTGTCCAAGGGTACAAGTACTTATTTAAGAGTTATAGTTAGTAAATTGATTATTTTCGAATATTTTGATATGTTAGGTTAATGATATTTTCGAGTCTTTAGAGAATTATATTTCTGATGTTGAGAAATATACTAATATAAAAGGCACATGACACATGGTTACACACAAGAACCTGATAGTAGTACATGACACACAGACACACCCACATGTTTATGATATAAAAGGCTTCTCATTATGTTATTGAGAATTTATTTGTTGTTCCTATAAAGGAACATGGATATTTTGGTTGAACAAATGAATTAATATTTTATGGAGTTTAAAAAAAAAAAAAATATATATATATATATATATATATATATATATATATCCATACGTCTCCTTCTTGCCCGTTTACTACCCATATATTTGTTTTTTCATTTTTCTCTACAGCTGCCTACCTTCTCTCTTCCCAAGGTTTGCACCTTTTTTCATAACATTCTCATTTGATTCTATATAATTTTTTTAAAATTTTAGCTAGAAAACTTTTTATAATTTTCTCCTAAATTTTTAGTCATTTTTAAAAAATCTCATACGTCTCATTCTCTATTATTTTTTTATTCTATTAAAATAATATTTTTTTATTCTTTCTTTATTATTATTTCTACATTTTTAACTACTCCCTATAAAATATATATAAAAAGTGATTCATGGGATGAACAATAGCTCCCCAAATATAAAGAGCCATTGTTTACATCCTAAACATTTTCCTTAAAATGAGAAACCGGATGAAACATGTATTTAGGAAAAATTCCAAATATAAATCCTATAATTTAGAAAAAATGATGCTTTAGGCAACAGATGGGAATGCTCTCAGTGAGATGAAGCTTTATTAAAAAAAAAATTATTTTGGTCTCTCTCATTAGCCGGCCTCGCGACACACTCTCTCTCCTCTGCTCTCTCGTAAGTCCGCCCCTCTTCGCTTAGAATCCTTCATCAAATAGTTGTAACATATATATATATATATATATATATATATATATTAGTAATTGAGCAACGTCCAAGGACGTTTGCCTAGTTTAGATTTTTTACAAAAATTATATATTTTTTACAAAAATAAAAATGATTAATAAATTATCTAACAAATATCTTCGAATAATATGTTAGTAAAGTATAGTAATTATATATTTGGATAGATTAGAAAACAAAAGACTTAATTCAAAATATGCCATAGTTTAATACAAATTGATCATTTTGTTAAATTTGTTTAATACAAGTTTAACAAAAATATTAGTTCAAAATGCTGGCTGGCTGGTTTGTGGCAGACCATGCAATGCATAACACCTCTTTATGATTATCGTGTAAATTAAGTCATGGAATATGCATATATATGTATATATATATATATTGTGATCATGTAACGCGTCACAAGTACATATTAATTTGTACATTAAGTACCTAAAATTCATTTTTTTAATCATGTTACATCCCTTACTATAGAACTATAGAAGATAGTTCATGTATCAAGATCTTAATATGATGCCGTTTAATTTCTTTCTTTTAATATAAATAATGTTATTTTAGGTCATTTTCTATTAATTCTTTAAATGAAATATTATTTTATGCATTTTAAAATGAAGATTTTTAATTATTTGATTTTAAGATGAGTATGTTTTTATTTAAATGGGACTTATTAAAATGAGGAAAGGGTATAATTATATGATTTTACAACATTACCTTTAGTTTTACTATTTTATTTATTTGAAGTATAAAGCTCCTTTAATCCTTGCCATATTTTATTTATTTGAAGTATAAAGCTCCTTTAATCCTAGCCATTGATTTGTTCGGTAAGGGAAATATCTTCCCAAATTTAATCCTCATCATCCATTTTGGAAGGAGTCTCAAAAGTTACCCCCAACCCGTCGGCTTCCAACATCCAAGCAAGGAAAAGGAGAAATTTCTCTCATCGACCTATTTTGCTTTTTCCTTCATAGATGTTTGATATAGGTCCACCACATATTTAGACGTATGACATATACGTGACCAATGCCCTTTCATACCATATCAGCGACATTTATCTTCATATTCCTTTACAGGCTTATTCTACAAGCATTTTATTTTATCTTACTTTATCGCAATATGGTTCCACTTCTGGTGGTATGTGGCATTTCTCTTTGAAAAACCTTGAATACACTTCACTTGATCTCGATAGTTTTTCTTTCTACTATGTCCATGTTCACAACCATGGTTTCCTTTATTATGATGAAATAAGATTTCATTCGCTTCAAGGAATGGAGTTGAACCAATTAGATGAGACTTGTGATTTTTTATTAACAGCTTGTTGTTTTGTTCAACCACTAGTAAACAATATATTATTTCATAATACGTAGTGAACTTTCGCACTTGATATTGCTGCTACAAGAACACGAGATATGTATATGTTATATGTTTCATTTCAAACATATCCTCGATTGTGGGTTTTTCTCCACACAATTTCAATTGTGAAATTATTTTTTTGAAGTGTAGAGTTGTATATACTAATAATCTTGCAACTTCATGTGCATCCAACCAAAATGAGTTTTTGGGATCATGGTCTTCTGGTAAACGTATCTCTCCATTAAACCATCCCACATAATCCATGGATCTTTTATTGTGAGTACTCAGTTTTCAGTTCTTCATATAGATGATGGCGAAAGAAAATCATTACTTTAGCGCTATCTTGTAATGATGCTTTATTTCCTTCTTTAATAGTATTTTTTAGATTCATTCATTAAAATAAATCTTAGCATAATAATCAATGATAAATAATTGTTGCTAGAAATATCGTGAGAAACAAATTTGAGTTTTGTAAGATTTGACACAATCTATAAGAAATACGGTAAGTATTGAATGTGAAAGAAGTTTATAAGATCCAATTGACATTTTGAAAACAAGATTAGTCCTTGCATTTATATGATAACATTATACTCTACATAGTATCACATAGATCATATAAAGATATTATAAAATGATTTATATTGCAATAAGAAGATATCAATATTTATAGAAGAGAACTTACAGTGGCCAGGAAATGTTATGCAAGTTTATTGTCAAAGATCAAAAGAATACAACGATTGGCTAGAGTCTTATGCTGATAACATAAAAACGATATTGTTTTGCCTGTACAAAAACAACATTGTTTTGAAACAAAAATTTTGGTTTTAAAAAAAACTCTTAGTTAAATAATCGGATTCGGGCCCAATTCGAGCAGATAACCAACTGTATTTACCTGAATTTTTAGGTTCTGGACCGAAAAAAAAATCCGATTCGGATGCACAACCCTAACTGCAATCCCCTTTTGCAGCTCTACCAATGGATCAGGGTCATTGCTTTCATTGTTTCCTGCAATATGAGTAGTGTCATTGCTGCAAACGTGAATTTAAGAGCACTTTCATGCCATCGATGGTTTTTACTAATCTTGCATGATGAATAAATAATATATATATGGAAGGATTGATCAGGACTCTCCTCTCTCTCTCTCCCCCTAAAAATAATTTCTCCTCCTCTCTAAACAAAACCATCATCTTCCATTACTGGTGGGGAGGAGGTCAAGTTCATCCCCTTCCTTCCCTCCTCTCTTCCCCTTCCTTATCCCTCTCTTGTCCATCGATCCATAGATTTCTCCTTTAGCTTTCCACACTATGTTGGAAATGTTTAGATCCACAGCCCTCCAGCCACCAATAGACGACACAGATGTAGTGAACGTAGTTACCCTACTATGTTTCTGCTTTTATTAAATGAGGACATAGATGTAGTTGACGTAGAATCCCCAGCTAAATCCTCAAGACAGTTGCTTTCGGTGCTCTACTTAGGATCTTTGATTTCAATCCTTCTGTCCGCCCAGGACTACAGAAAACCGCTTTTGGGGTCGCCTTCTTAGCAAAGCCTTAAAAACAAGGCCCTGGCCTTTGGTTCATTGCCTTTGTTATCTTTATTTTTATTTTTCTTTTAATTATTGCAACACTGTATTGAGACGTTTGTTTGAAAGTTTGATTTCAATGGTTAAACAGTACATAATTGTTGTAAATTCATTCCAAAGTGCGGCTTAGACCATTAACATTGGTCTATATATATACACATGTAAAATCATCTCTTTTGTATATCTACTTTATCATTCAAGCAAAATTCTCACATTGACTTATGCGTATTTAAGATAAAATAATAATAAAATATTATTATTTTTTTATTATTAATTTTTTGCTAAAATCAATTTTTTTATATATATTTTACAATTAGCATCCACTACATACATTTGACATTAATAATACAAATGCAATAATAAAAAATATAATTTTTTTATATATTGTATTAAAAATATAATAAAATGAAAAATATATATATATAATATATTATAATAATAAAATGAATTTACAAGTGAAGGTTTGTTGTGTCGTTGAAGGAGAGAGAAAATAAAAAGATTGTGAGAGAGAGTGGAATGAGAGAAATAATGATTAAAATATGATTTGTAGGGAATAGTGATTATCTAAATTTGGATAAGTACTGTTCATAAGTAACTAAATATTTAGATATGCATAAGTCAATGTAAAAAATTTTAAGGTCATATTATGCAAATATAATTTTACGTGTATATATATATATATATATATTATATACTGTAGACTAGCTTTCTTTTACGCCAGAGAGGGCCACCCAGAGATTCATTTGATGTTCCTATATAACCTTTATTACAAATCTACATTTAGGGTAGGTTTGGATGTTGAAGTGAGTTGAGTTGAGTTGAAATGATAAAATATTATTAGAATATTATTATTTATTATTATTATTATTATTATTTTGAGATTTAAAAAAGTTAAATTATTTATTATATTTTATATTAAAATTTAAAAATATTATAATGATGAGTTGAAAAAATTTCAACTTCTAAACGAAGCCTTAATTAAGCAAGTTGCCTTTAGTAGGTAGCCATCACCTCCTCTCTCTCTCTCTCGATATTTGGTGTGAATTATTGACACCGAAAGTATCAGACGTACCAAGCCAGAGAGGGGTTGAAACTTGAAGGGAAACTCGACAAAGGAACTGACATAAAAAGGACCCTATATCATAACATGACACGGTCCATGAACTTAATCCAGGGTCCACCACATCAGATAGTGTTAATTAACTCTACCCACGCTACTCAATAATGCCAAGTATTAACTACACATGTCCCGGATTAATGTGGGGATAGCAGACTTGGCTCCCGAATTAGGTTAAATGCCAACTTTAAGACTGTTATTAGTGATTGCTGAGTTCATTAATGTAGTAGGAGATAGCACATAGGATTCCCAGATGGTGTGGACATTCTCTCAATGATACAAGAGTCCTTCGGACCACTTTGTTTTTCACCCCTCACAAATTTGGACAAAGTATACCACGAGGTGCCCTAGAGAAGAAGACAGAAAGACTCTCCAAAAAAAAGATCTAGGTGCATTTAGATGTTGAGAGTTGAAATGATAAAATATTATTATTTTTTATTATTATTATTTTAAAATTTTAAAAAGTTAAATTAATTATTATATTTTACGTTAAAATTTAAAAAAATTATAATAAGAAGTTGAGATAAATTGAACTTCCAAACGATGCCTCAAGGGGTCCAGCACCGCCTAACTTTTATCTGTTTTTTGTACCACAACTGTGTTTCTATTATCCGCTTACAATCCCCAGCAATACTTTCCTCCTACAGTACTAACTTGTACATGATTTGTAAAGGATGAAATGAAATCTGAAATAAAGTCACATAAACAAAAAAAAAAAAAAAAAAGATAAAATCATCATTCATGATATATATCATACAAGCTGAAACTTAAATGACAGACCACAACATGAAGCACATGTAATTTTATGACGACTTTTTGATTTGATCCCCCAACCTCCCCCTACCCCAACTTTCTTATATTACAATGTTCCCAAGCACACCCCATCACAATGTTTTTATGACTTTGATTTGATCTCCCAACAACTCCCCCGCTACCCTTTTTTACAAAGTCTTCCCCGGACAACTCCTCTCCTGCATTGGCCACACCACTAGTGACGGTGGTGCACACATTCTGTAGGCATGACAGGAAATCTAGCCGTGTCAGTGCAATAGTCATAGACCATGTGTTTGGCCTTTACCCACAACAGCTGGTGGCTTTGGTGCACATTGAGCTCCGACAATGTGGGCTCGTCCCACCAATACCTCTTCTCTGCACTACTCACACACTTCTTGGCATTGTCTACTGCCGCCACCGTTACTGGGCACTCGCAACCATCGATTTCGAAGTTCTTGTAGGTGGCAATGAACGGTGCGTGTGTCCAGTCCGTCTTCACCCTACCGCCTTGTGTTGCCCAGTCATCCGCATTCCAAATTGAGCTGTACACACCCATGGCCTGGTCCTTGGGAAATGGTATTCCTTTGTTTTCCATGTTGGTATGCACTCTTATTGGGGTCTCATCCACCAAAAATCTAAAACAAAACGAACAAAATAGAAGAAACGAAGATTTAGCACTGCAACAATATAAACGCTCAAGTCAACTATTAATGTAACTACGACAATTAATAAATCATTGAGCTGTGAAACATAGAGAGATGTAAAAATACCAAGGGTTAAAATCAGGAAAAAAAAAAAAAAAAACTGAATCATTGAGCTACGATCCAAACAGATGTGTCCACGCGCCAAACCCAACGCCACAAGCAGAAAAGAATAGGCATCTGATATATCTCTGTAAATCTAGTATGTGGTCAGTCAATTTATAGGGGGGACAGAAATCATGCAAACATTGCAGAGACTCTACTAACTTTTCCGATGGTTGGTTTCTTCTTTTGTTTCGGACACTTGCTATCCCCCAGTGTCGCATACGTAAAAAACTCGTCTCTGATTAACATAGAATTCTTTGCTTTATGCAGAGCTTTTCAGACACATGAAAATAGTGTGCCTAGCTTTTCCCCATTTGGAATCATTAAAGTGGCATGCACACGCCAGTAAAACTTCCCGAGTACCGAGTACGAATACTTCCATACAAATAGACACGTACATATGTATGTATATGTGTGTGTATATATATATATATATATACACATAAATGTATCATAAAGTCTATAGCCATAAATATGGTGAGAGGGATAGGAGTGCTTACACAACTTGGCGCTGGTTCCAGAAGAGGGAGTAGGAGTGGAACTCTTTGGTGGGGTCGAACCAAAGGTTCAACCTTTGCTCCCGGTTACCCACGCCGTTCACATACACATTGGTCTGGACCGAGTAAGGCTCCCCTGTGGTGTTGCCAAGGAACTCGAAATCAAACTCATTGTGATTTGGACCGTCCGATGACATCTGTGTCAAAAGAGAACAAATAAGAAAAATGAAATATTGGACCCCGCAAATAATCATAAAAAGCACGAACAAAAGAGTAAAGAGTATTGATTGGCAATGTCAGAGTCTCACAGATAGTACAATAATTGAATCATTAAATAAAAAATATTTTAGATGAAATCACATAGCAAAAATAAAGCTTTGCGGTCTAAAGTAACCATTGGTTCGTGGGTTTTGATGGGGACAAAAATAATAAATGGAGAAGTAATGAAATTTGCAGAAATTCACGAGGGTGAAAGGGAGTAGGTATTAGCCTATTTATTATAGGTTCAAATAAGATCGAAGAGTCGATTGTCTGCATATGGGGAAAATGTTCATTGCATCGAATGTATTGTGTCAACTAATTGAATGGTCACAGGTTCTGCAGTACTCCAACTTCAGCTATTGGCTAACTCACACATGAAGATGATACAGAAGTAAGAGCAAGAGTAAGACGAAAGAACAGTAAAACAGAACTAAAGACGAAAACAGACTGCTTACATAGAAAGCAGTAACAGTTCCAGCAGAGTCACCCTCCACAAGCTTGATCTGAATGCTCACTTTCCCAAACATATACTTGCTCTTCGATGCAAACCCGGCGCCTGAATTTCCCAAACGCAATTAGATTACTTTTCTCATTTAATTAGCGTAAGCAACACCACATAAATAAAACTACAACGCATAACATTACAGTCAAGAACTGAACAATAGATGCAAGCAGAGAATCAACAATATACTACAACGCAAACACAGTAGACCCATTAATATGTTAAGCAAGAAAGTTTTTTCTTTTACCAGAAAAATTGTCGAGTTTGAGCTTGAGAAGCTCTCCTTCATACATGAAATGGTCCATAGCCCAGCTAGGCTGAAAGAGCTCCTCAAACTTCGCCGAGCTAACCAAACCCAGCGATACAAGTGCCACAAAGAAACTTAAGAACAAAGTCACTGAAACGGCCATTGCAGGAACGAGGGTGTGAGAGAGTGAGCGAAGTGAAGCTTCTACACTGAAATGCTCTGCAGGTCTTCCCAATACACTGCCATTTTATAGCCAATTTCTATTGGGTTGTTGGCTTCTTTCACAAGCCCCGCCCCGCCCCCCGGGGCCCTCTACCACATTCTACGTCATTTTTAATCACATGCCACGAGGTCTTCATTTTTTTCGGCCAATCTAATCTTACCTAATTATTATAATTTTTTAAATTTTTATATAAAATATAATAAATAATTTAATTTTTTTAAATCTTAAAACAATAATAATATTAAAATTAATATTATTTTTTAATATTATTATTATTTAAAAATTTAAGAAAATTATAATGATGACTTGAGATGGATTTAGGAACCTACTTCGTTTGGAACCTAAATTTCTCTCAACTCATCATTACAACTTTTTCAAATCTCAACACAAAATATAATAAATAATTCAACATTTTTAAATATCAAAATAATAATAATAATAATAAATAATATTATAACAATATTTTATCATCTTAACTCAACTCAACTCAACTCAGTTTAACATCCAAACTCATCATCTAAAATCTCAACTCATCTCTAAATCCAAGCTGATTTATAAAAATAAAAGAGTTTTAATATTCATCATTTTCACATATCACACACAAATTTCTTTTTATTGTTTTATTATCTTATTTTTTAAAACTAATTAAATTATTATACTTATTATTCATATTACACGTTAGGTAAGAGAAAAAAAAATGTAGTGAATAATGTGTGGGAATGATAAATAAAAATTTTCAAAATAAAAATGCATATTTAAAATTCTTAACTCACCCAACAGATTTTTTAAATGAATATCAAAATAATAATAATAATAATAAAAGCACTCGTATTTAAATAATTTTTATAAGCATAATAAATCCCACGATGAAAGAACTAAACACACCAGGTAAGACAAATAAGACAGAGTAATTTTTATACTATACTTTACCCCATTCTTATTTCTTATTTATCTTATTATGTTTATTATTGCAAAAATTAAAATACTATTTATCAGTCTCATCTTATTTCTATTCTTATGGATAATGTGTCATTATTTATCAATTTTTATTTTATTTTTTTATATTTTTTTAAAAAATAGTTGATTTAGTGATTTATTAGTATTGCCAACACAATTTGGAAAAACCCCCTTCACTTGTTCTCGATCTCTCTCCCACAATTTTATCATATCCTTATTATTTGTTAGGATTCCAACAGAAATGATGAAGAAGAAAAACAAGGACTTGGGAACTGAGAAGAGGCCTCTGGACTCTGGAGGATCTGTTGAAGTGTGTGTTGTGAAGTGATGAAGTTTGAAGAAGAAGAGGTCCAGAGGATACGACGTCGTGGAGTAATCTGTACCTAGGTCAAAGTTGTCGTTTATGTCAATGTGCTGCGCACCGTTTCGTGTTGAGCTGTTGCGCACCATTTTATCACTTTCCCTTGATACAAACAGCAACCAACAACTAGGTTCGTTTGCAATCTCTCTTTAAATTGGAAAGGCTAGCCTTTTACTATGATCAACTTCGTATTCTTGAAACTTTTGTTTTGCTTGTGGAGTTGTTTATTCCATACGGCACCAAGTGCACGTCCGCGAGCTCCACAGAAGGCAGAGTAGTTGGGGAGGGGAGGGGCGGGAGGGTAGACTGATGGAGGTCCACTCCCGCACCCTGTGCAGCGGACAGGGTACCTCGTCCCTGCATGAACGATGGCAGATTGTGGAGAAAAATTCACTACCCCCGCCCATATCGGAGCGGGGGACGGGAAATGAGTGGCACTGCCCCGTATGGAACGGATAGCACTCCTATTTTTTATAGAATTATGCTATTTATAAGCTTATTTTATTACATACCATTTAAATCTATTATATTTATAAAATAGGTTAAAATAAAATTATATTTTTATATCAACTAATGGATAGAATTTTACGTCAATAAAAAGATTAGAATATAAATAAATAAAAAGTTTAAAAATAGATTATTCTTTCCACAAAATTAAAATTTACTATAAAACAAGACTGCAAATTTAAAAAGATAGCCGTTAGGTTCGTATTGCCCACTTTAACAAGCTGGCTCAAGCTGGGCACTGTGTGGAGTGGCACTCAGGAGTCAGGACACAGGACGACATGTCTCTGCAGTCTGCCCAAAAAAGGATGGGTTCAAATCTCACCCAACCATAATCCGCCACGTGGGATACTACAGCTGGCTCACTCATATGTCCAGTTGTCACTGGCATCATTGGTTTAAAATCGCTTTGAGAAATGGCTTTCGAGATTCCTCTCGCGCGTGCTTTTTTTTGGCATACCCGCTCCATCCGATTGACACGTAACCGGATTTTGGGTTTTTATCCAGCTGGAAGGGAGAGTACTGGCAATTGCCTTCTGTGTTTTTGTTCTGCTTTGGGCAGTGCCAGCTGTAGAGTACTATGGTACGGCCCATACCATGCAATTTCTCGTGTAAGGTTAAAAGAAAGTAGAAAGTTTTTTTTTATATAATTATATTTTAAATGAAAGGCTATTTTTATAAAATAATTTAATTATTTTATTTTATTAATGCGCAAGGTGGACTCGAGAAATGTGCCATAGAATTGCGAATTGGCAAGTGGACCGACTGCTGGGTTGGGACAGGCTGATCGATGTGGGGAATGGGGCAAAGTGGGGCTCATGTTTTGTTCTTTCTTTTTGACAGATTTCCGAACCAATCAAACAGTGCATATTTAATTACAAAGATCATAACATTGTCTTTCTCAGAATTATTTTATAGTTGCCTGAAGATTTCATGGCAGAATAGGTCGTCTCAGCGGATTGTATGGGAGATTTGTCGACATTATTCAGCTTAAAAGGCTTGTTATTTTGGCAAAATAAATAAATCTATGGGAGTATTTCTCTTTTTGCATTCTCTCATCTCCAAACTCTACTTGTTCCAATAATTAGTAATTTGTTATGTTATTTTAGGTCTTGATAAACAATGTATATTATATTTTATATTTCGAATTAAAACCCGAAATTGATAGATTTAGTTCAATGATAACATCCGAAATATATCGTTGCCATCCCTAATTTTACAATGAAACCACATAATAATGGTAAAATATCATGTTTAGTCATGATTGGAAGATATGGGGGTCCAAATTAAATGATGTTTTTGGGTGAAAATAATAGAAAACATATAGCATAAGATTTGAGATCCAAAAACCTTTTTCTTTTTATTAAAACTTTTTGAACCAAAGTAATGAGATTTATGATTATTGCCACCTTAATCAGAGAGAGAGGGAGAGAGAGAGAGAAAGTCCATATATAGATAAAGACCTAGTGGACCTGTAATGAGTCTCATATGGCTTTTTGTCAATTTTAAGTGGTTAGGACGAATTTATGGGTTGTAAAGTTGAAGGGAAGGGCTTCAGAGTTTTGGTACAATTATCATTGTTTTTTCACCTTTATCCTATGCAGAAAAAGCATCCCGGTGGTCACCAAACTATGTAATTAAAGATCCAGATAACCCAATCGCATACTTCCACGTGGAAGAAGATATTTTTGTGGTCTTTTAAGTTCCAAATACACACAGGTGTACAGTCGACCGTTGAGATATGTATTATGTGGGTATAGCACAGCTGGAATAGTACTGTTCAAACTTCAAGGAGTTTTGGGTTTACATTAAAGGCAGCCATTATTGCACAAACTGGTAAAATTTGGTTGTGATTGACATTTGAGAGACCCAAATGTTTTCTTTTTCTTTCTTTAAACTGTGAAAGTGAATCTCGAGGGCAGTTATGATTTGCGTGTCATTGGAGGGAAAATGATTACTGTGATGTATCGGATATTTTTGGGAGAAGTAAGGTGAGGTAAGTTTTGGACAAGAGAAATGGTATTTGTAATTGTGAGTGTATAAGTATTGTGCAGTTGTTTTAAAATAAAGTGAATAAATATAACGTTTTTCAATAAAAAAAAGTGAAAATAAATTAATTTTTTAATAGTGGACCTCACTCTTTTTCAAAGCGACTGCACAACGTTTGTACATTCCATAACTGTATGTAGCATTATTCTTTAGATAATGAATTAATATGAGATGAGATGAGTCTACTAGTGCTATTAGTGCGAAGTGGAGTTTAGATAGTGATACTATTAATAAGATGTGACATCTTAACTTATTTTATCCTACAGACGTTCCCTGTTAAGCCTATTCATGCTTACAGTCAAGAGATCGAGAATTTTTCAAATTTCCCGCCTATCTGCATGTGCAAGTTCTAAAGGGTAAGGTATCATCGTGATGGTGTCTGGGCGGCAAGTCTCATCTGCCTCCACCGTCTGCTTTCTCTGTGCATGGATTGCTACAAGGGTGGGTTATGTTCGTGCGTATAATACTCTGTAAAGGCCCACTTACTCCTTTGGGAGAGGGTTGTTGGCCTCGATTGGGCTTGGCCGGACTCTCTGACTTACTTCTCCTGTTGTCTCTCATGGGCTTGCCTTAAGGGCTAATAGGGGAAAAAACTCTCTTACAATTATCCCACCAATTCTTATCGGACTAGTTCGATGATAATTCTTTTTCGCCTTTGTCTCCATGCTATGTACTTCTCTGTTGTCTCTGTCGTTATGATCCTCTTCCCTAGAAATGGGCGGCTATTAGTCTCCCAACTTTTCCACTTGTAAGGTTCCCAGCTGAAGATTATGACCGTGTGGCTTTTTCGTTATTTTAGTGATGTCAGGCGACAGTTCTCCTCCCGACTTTATTGGCAAGTTTTCTGACAGTTGGAATCTGCAGTTGATTGTGTCCTTCCAGTTTTCTCAGCATTAATGGTATCAGGTGGCTCATTTTCTCCACTTCACATCGCACAATACGTGTTGTGGGGTGCACCCACATCTTTCCAACTTCGTTGGGCAGATGCGTTCCCACGACTTTGGGATGTTAATCGCCACGGCTGTTTATTTAAATTTCCCCTTTTGTCGTTGGGATGCTCTTCTTGGTCTTTCTCCTTCCTTTTTTTTTTTTTTTTTTTTTTTTTTTTTTTACCCTTACTATCCTAACAACTAGACTCCTCATACTTGTCTTAAGGCACCATTTTGTTTTCCACATCGCATCCTGATGCCACGCGTTTCACGAGATCTAAACCCTTTCGTAACCCCCATTCTACCACGTGAGCATGGAAGGACAACCGTTAGTTCCCCTTTATGTAAACATAGCTCTTACCTCTTTTTCCCACCTTTTTCACAGCCTCATCTTTTTATGTTCTAACCTACTTGTTCCCTTTATTTGACTCATCTTCCTCTCCATTTGCCTTTCTCAACTTCGATCACTATGGCCCCAAGAAGACCGTTCAACTCAAGATTCCCGGAGAACTGGACCAGCCAAAGGTTCACACCAAAGAGCAATTCTACATTGGACATCAATGAAGATCAAATGTCACCCCTTAGTTCTTATCGTCACTGGCTTCCACTTTTCATGTCTCGGAGAATGTGGTTTTTGAGGTTCGTGGGCCTTGTGAGGAGGCTATCCATGATGAGAGTTATGCTACGATGGTCGCTCTCTTCCCGCGCATGTTCTCTTACATGTTGAGATTACCATTCCCTCTTCCTCTTCATGACCTACTGGATCGCCTTACATTGGCCCCCTCTCAACTCCACCCAAACGCTTAGAGGATCTTAATATGTTGCTACATCCTCTAGCGGTGAGCTTGGTCAGAGCTAGACTCGGAGCACGCTGACCATATTGGTCTTGAGTTTCTCCTAACTCATAACCTTATTTGCAGTTTCAGGGTGATGCACGTCCTTGTTTCTTTGGAACCGCGCTATCGCAAAGTCAATGATTGGACTCCCAAGTTTTTCTTTGTGTCCGACTGTGGTTGAGGATTTCTGGTTGGGCAGGTGAATGCCTGTGAGTTCCCCGGGTGGGCCATATGAGGGGTGGTTCTTGATGACAAAGCGGTCAGTCGAAGGCCACTCCTTAGAAGCTACGTTGTACTGCTCTGGTTAGAGAATAGGTACAAAAATACCCAGTCGATGTCCTCTCAGAGGCTCACCTTAGGGAGAAAAACATAAGGGCTTTGTTACCTCTTCTCGGCCACACTATTTTTGACAATCGCACAATTTCCATATAGCCCAGAGCCATCCCGGCTTGGAAGCGTTCTGCGAGCACTTCTCCCATAGGCAAGGGGAAGAAAGTCTGCATAGAGGTTGTTAGGGCCAACTGCAGCCCAGTTTCCCCTCCTTGATTTCCTTTGGCGCATTCCTCGATGCTGATTGTAGTACGACATCCTCCGCCATTTATGCCTCCCCCATGGCCGACTCCATCTATCCATCCATTGAATCCACCAAAGAGCCAGAGAGGCAAAAGCTATGCCATCCTGGAGGCAACGGCCGCTCCTCCTAACGGAGCCGCTTTGACCACCGAGGTCTTCACGGTCGCGGTCCCCGTTGTGCTAGTCATGCTGAAGGGTCCGCGCAAGTTGTCTCACGGGAGATGCCCTCTTGGAACCAGCTCCTTGTCGGTCAACAATTGTGGAGCCTCCTCTTGAGATGAACGTAGAGATGATCCACTCCTCCCCGTCTACCACGTAGTTTGTCATCGAAGGTCAAGTCTTCAAGGGTGCTATTGAGGATTGCACAGGGGGTTCCAGTCCAGGTGTGGAGAGGATGTCTTCCCCTGACTCCTTCCACCCCCAGCTGCTACCAGAGGGCCCTGCTCCTACCACCACTGTCATTGAGATCCGTGGTTTCTGAACTTGCAGCGGAGAAGACAGTCGCTACTCTCTCTCATGTGCTAGTCACAGGGTCACCAACAGCCGAAATTGAGGTGGTTATGGAGGCAAGCAGTGAGGGAGATAGTTTGCGGAGCTCTAGTGAGAGAGGGGGACTAAAAGTCCCGGCAGAGAACTTCCTTCTGCCATCGGGGGCTACCTTCTCTTCAAGCCCTCCATCAGCTCTATTGAGAGGTTTGTGGGTGTCGTTGAAGATGTGGGGGCAACTACCTGGCCATCCCCCAAAGAGAGTCCCGTGGAGGCCATTCCTCTCTCCGATCGATCACAGGGGAGAGGAGCTTGAGTAGAGTCTCTCGAACGGGGGACCAAATCTTTGATGGGCTTATTCTCCGAGGTCTTTGTATTGGTTTGTTCTTCTCTGCTATTTTCTCACTTAGGAATCCTACGCTGACTATTCCTGTTTTTGCTCTTGTTGGCAAAGAGTGTATCTCGGCTGGCCGCCTTCATTGTAGATGGCCAGGAAGCAGTTGAAGGAGAGAACCAGGCTCTTTGCTCGCTGGCTTGGCAAGCTCAGCTATGTGCTCGGGGGGAGAGGGAGGAGAAGGAGCGTCTAGAAGTGGAACTAGTGAAAGCCCAGCTTACTCACAAAAAGAGTCGAGGGTAGGTCAAGCAGCTCCGTCGTCAATGGAAGACATTAAAAGTTGAGCTTGTTATAGCAAAAGAGTAGGCCGAGTTGACTCTTAAAGATGTCCATATTGCGTCTGCGGAGAGGAGCTCGGACGAGGGGTCAGTTGATGAACTGACTGCGAAGGTGGTAGCTCTTGAGGAGTCATGGAGCTAGTTGTAAGGGGATAATGCTGACTTGAGGGGCAGTTGAGACTTTAAGCCCAGCGGCTTGAGCATTTGGATTAAGACTAACAATCCCTTTCTGTGGCTTTGAAAGGATAGGAAGACTCATTGGCGGTCGCCCAGACAGCTACCGATCGAGAGAAGAGGAAGGCCGACCAAGCATCCGAAGATTTAAAGTGATTGATAAGAGGTTAGCTGCCCAAACGATGGTCATTGAAGATTTGCAGAACGACATGTCTCAAGCTCAGGAGGTTGTTCCCCACTTAAAAGGGCAGCTGAGGTCGGCTGTGTTCTTCTACAACCAGGCTCGATCATATGGATACATTGAAGGCCTCAAGAGGATACAGGACCACATCCTGGAGAACCCTTAGGCAGACTCAGGAGCCCTAGAGGCACACTTAAGAGCCCGTAATCCCCCATGACCTCCTCCAGACGCTGACGCGCTCGAGCATGGCTGCACCTTGGGCAAAGACATGATTTCTGACTCCTTCCCTTCCGATTCTGATGCTCCCAACCTAGATCCAAATGTACCTATGCCAGGTCTAATGCTCCTGAGCAGAATCCTGATGCTCCTGCACCTTAGTCTTTATTCATGTTGCTCTGTTTGATTCATTATTTCCTTTTCTTGTAGGAAAATCTGACCAAGTATCGTTAGACGTCCTTGCGGCCATTTGCTCGCGCTTTGTATACATTGAACTTGTCAATAAAATTGTCTTTTTTCTTTTCCAGTTGCTCGGTCTTTTCCTCAATGTTATTTCTCCTCTGCTTTTTCTTCTGTCAGCCTGATGGGCCTGATGTGAGGGATAAGTCAAGTCCATGGAGATACGATACTAGGCTCCCCAGCCTTCGACCTAGGCAATTATGTGGGAACACGGTATTTGGCTCCCCTGATCTTCTCATCGGCCTCGTAACTGGGGCAAGGGTTAGGCAAGTCCATGGAAATGCTACTTGGCTTCCCAGGTCTTCTTGTCGGCCTTATAGGCTGACAAATCCGTTGAGACATGGTGACGCTTGGAATCACGGCTATCTGGAGGGTTTGGAGAGAGTGAGAGATCTCGTGATCCTGAATCCCCGAAGCAATTCGAGGGTACCAAAAGTGTAAGTACTCCTTCTGGACTCGACGGCGTTGAAGCGTGGGGCTTTGATAGGGAAGGAGCTAATGTCAAGCACACTCTTAGGGAGCCCCACCAATGCCTACCCCGCCGTCTAAACATCCCCCTTCTTGTATCGACTCATTTCTTGGGTTGTAGAGAGTACAGGCTGAAATTCTGCAGGGGGTGTAAGTAGCTACATAGTTGAGGAGTTGTCTCGCTTCAGCTTCTCATTTGGTGGAGGAGGAGTTCAACGTGGATTCTGAGGCACTATATGTCTGGTGTTCCGTTGTTGGAGATGGCGCTAGGTCTGGTAGTCAAAGGACTAAACCTACTCTCCACTAGAGGAGGCCGGGATGCCTTAGGCCAAGCTCGCCCTTTTGGTCCCCAGAGAAGGTGATTTTTTGAACAACTAGAAGGTTGTCCGCTCTTCGTCGTGAGCGAGTGGGGACGTCTAATATACTGCTGGACAAAATAAATGATTTAGATTAATTCATCCTCGATTCACAAGTATGGAATTTGCAAACCTGAGTCGTTTTGCCAAAGACATGAGGCGCTAGTCACTTGGTGTTCCATTGTTGGATATGGCGTAGTGTTGGGTAGCCGAAGAACTAAACCCGCTCTCCACCAGAGGAGGTCGGGATGCCTTAGGCTAAGCCTGCCCCTTTGGCATCCCGAATAGGTAATTTATCGGATGGCTGGGAAGCCGATCCGCTCTTCGCCATGATGGGGGTGGTGTAAGTTGTCGGGCAGCCAAAAAGCTAGACCCGCTCTCACCTGTTGACATCACAGAGAAGGTAAGTGTTGGCTCAAGTCGGCGTTGGTCTCACTCTTATTCATGGCAGAGGTTAAGATAAGTTGTCGGCCAACCGAGGGGCTGGACCTACTCTTCATTGCGAGAGGGACGAGACGGTCTTAAGGCACATCTCTCCCTCTGCCTCCCTCGAGGAGGTAAATTATCGGGTAGTTTGGGACTGGACTCGCTTCTGCTTGTTGATGCTCACTAGGAAGGTAAGTGTCGTGCAGCCAAGGGCTGGCTCGCTCTCTATCGCGAGAGAGATAAAGTAGCCTTAGGCGTAACACATCCCTTTGGTACCTTGTAGGGAGGTAAGTGTTGGACCATTGAGTAGGCAGTTTGCTCTTCATCGTTATGGGGTTGGGGTAAGTTGTTGGGGAGCTGAGAGGTTGGACCCACTCTCCTCAGGAAGGAGGTTGGGCTGCTTGCCCACCCTTTAGCCCTCGTGAGGAGGTAAGTAGCCGAGCAGTTTGGTACTAGACCCACTCCCGCCTGTTGATATCACATGGAAGGTAAGTGCTTGGTCAGGCTGACACTAATCTCACTCTTTGTCGTGGCGAAGGTTGGGGTAAGTTATTGGGCAACGTAAAGGTTGGACCCCCTTTCTATCGTGGGAGGGACAAGATGGGATTGGACCCGCTCTTTCATTTTGACACTCACGAGAAAGGTATGTGTCGGGTAGCCGAGGGCTAGCCCGCTCTCCACCACGAGAGGGATAAAGCACTCTTAGGCGTAACACATCCCTTTGGTACCTCGAGGGGAGGTAAGTGTCATTGATGGAGATCCTGTTGATGAAGATTATGCTGGTGGAGATTATGTTGCTGGAGATTACGTTGATGGAGTAAGGAGTCAAGATAGGCGAGACACATTTTATCCATGAAAAGCCACATTCTCATTAATAGAATTTGCAACATGGAAATATAAATTACAAGTCAAAAGGCTCTTTAGCTCTGAAACTCCTGCAGATGCTCGGCATCCTGTAGGCGTGGACCACATGCACCCTGCCATCCCTTGGCTTCAATTCTTGCACATAACACTCTTGCGCTTAGACCTGTTCTCCTCTCCCACCCCCTGAGAGGTTGGAAACTTCGTCTTCAAATGATAGGTCAATGTTACCGACTTTAGACTGTTGAGGGTGGGTCTGCCGATTATGGCATTGTATAGTGAAGAGCCATTACCACCAGGAAGTCGACCGTGACAAAGGCCATCAAGAGGGAGCTGCTATCCAAGATGGATAGTGTGATGGTTCCGACCGGCTGAACCATGTCCCTGGAGAAACCTTTCAATGGCATGGAGGCTAGTTGGAGTCGAGAGGCATCTATCCCCATCCGTGAAAAGGCTTTTCAGAATAGGACGTCTACTTAGCTGCCGTTGTCGATAAGGATTCTTCTAGTGGTGAAGTTGGCAACCAACATAGTCTCCACCAGGGCTTCTTCATGCCGATAGAGGACCCACTCCTCCTCGTCCTCTCCAAAGGAAATGATGGGGGCTGGTTCGTTTCTTTTGTACTTGGTAGGGCGGCACTTTGTTGAATACACTTCTTAGTATCTTGCTTACCTAGCATGCACCTTCTGCTCGGATGAGGTTGTGATCCCGTCGGTGAACCCTCCCATGGTGGTTTTGATTCTCCCCAACAGTGGCCCTTCTTGATGTTGTGCATGGGGACGATCGCACTGGAGTCCTTGCGCGGCCACCCTTTGCCTTGGGCTCCCTTCCCTCCTTGGCCTTCTGACACTCTTTGCACTTCTTTCTTGCTATCTCCACCTGCTCTAGCCTCCTGGCGAGAGGGTACCGCTGCCTCGACCACCCACCCTGTTCTCTTTCCTCTTTCAAGTTAAAGCAATTTTCGGTGTTATGAGTGGGGTATTGGTGGTAGGTGCAATAGCGGCGGCTGGTGCCCTTGTAATCGTCTTCTTGGGTGTGTTGGCAGTCGTCTTTCTGGATGGTGAGCTCCGGCCTGTCAAATCGAAGACCCAGGCCCTTCGTAGGGGCTTCTTCTCTCTTGTTTTCGCTCTGCCCTTTCTCTGGCTTCTCGCGGGCCTTACCCCTGGTTGGTGCTTTCTCTTTGTTTTCCGCCTGTTGCAGTTCTTTCCTCCTCAGCTCGGTCAAGGCCCAAAGTGTGTCCTCGACATGATTATAGTTGTTGGCTTGATCCATGAATTCTTGCAACGTGGCGGGAGTTCTCCTTGCCAATTCTGCCATGAACTGGGATCGAAGCCACACTCCTCCCAAGAGCGCCGCCAAAGTTATCTTCTCGTCCTGGTCGTCTATAGTCATTCGTTCTTTGTTGAACCTAGATAGGTACGCCTTCAGGCTCTCGTTTTCACCCTGCTTGATGGTGAAGAGGTATGCCGCGGGCCATTTCCTTCTCCGACTCGCCATAAATTGTGTGAGAAACAGGCGGGCCAGTTTCCCAAAGCCATCTATGGACCAGAGTGCCAAAAACCCAAACCATACTTTCGCTAGCCCCCTCAAGGTCAGCGGGAAAGCCTTGCAAGCCACTTTTCCCAGGAAACCATATAGATTCATGTGGGCTCTGAAGGTTTCCAAGTGTTCAAGAGGATCTCTAGTCCCATCGTACATGTCCATGAAGGGCATTTGGAACTTTGGTGGTAGGGGCACGACCATACCTCCTCGTTAGGGTAGGCCTGTACTGGTGAGCAATTGGTCTACTGATGACGATGTGCCCATCTTCCTCACCATCTCTTCGTACTTCTCTTTGAGGTTATACCGTTCATCCTGCATGTTTTTTCTTTCTTCCTCTGCATCACCTCCTTCTCTTGCATTCTTGGATCCCACGTACTTGTTGTTGCTTGGTTCCACTTCATTTTCTGGCTCATTGGTGGCTACTCTAAGCGTCTCATTCTCCTTCTAGAGGGTCTCCACCTCAGTAGTTAGTTTTTCCACCAATTGTTCCATTGTAGCTAGCCTTCTTTCAATGTTTGTCGAAGTCAGTTCTTCTTGTCCCCGAGTTGTCTAAGAACGGATTGTCGTTGGCATAAGAAAGACATGTGAAGTCTAGAGCTATCCCACAAATAGCGCCACTGTTAATGTCGTGTTTTGCATGCCTATGGGCCTGGTTCTAGCAACTCAGGTTTTCGGGCATTCACCTGCACAATTAAGCAAACACGGAGAATGGGGGGCTTTAGTGGTGGCTAGAGAGTCTCCGATGCCAAAGTCAGTATATCTTCTTACTAGTTTCTGTGTAAGCTTTGAAGGATCAAAGAGAGTTCTTTGTACTTGAGGATCAACTTTTATACTAGGTTTCGGGTGGGGACAGCCCATCCCTGACTTTGAGGAACCTATGTCCTTTCCATTCTTCATTTGTCAAAATCGTTTAATGTAGTGCCATTAATGCGACGTAGCTTTTTGACTCACTTTATATTGCGGGTGTTCTCTGTTAAGCCTCTTCATCCCTGCTATCAGTAAATCGAGGATTCTCCATATTTCTCACCTACCTGCCTGTGCAAGTTCTAGAGGGTAGGGAGTCATCGAGATTGTGTCTGGGCAGAGAGTCCCATCTGACCCTGTCGTCCGCTTTCTCTGTGAGTGGATTGGTGCGGGAGTGGGTTTTACTCATGGGCTAAGTACTCTGCAGAGGCCCACTGATTCCTTTGGGGAGGGTTGTTGACCTTGATTGAGCTTGACCGGGCTCTCTGACTTATTTCATCAGTGGTCCCTCATGGATTTACTTTATGGGCCAATAGGGGGAAAACCCCTTAAACAAGAAAGATTCAAAGAGCACAATTATTCAAAGTAATTATCATATAAAATATTCGAGATTCAATCAAAATGGCAAAAGATTAAGGTTCGAGAACATAATCGATAACATATTTGCTTTGCTTCACGCACTTACCAAGAGGGTGAGAAGGTTTGAGAGATGAGAGAGAAATAGACCGGCGAGTTGTGTCTCATCGGTGGATAGGCGTGCAATGGCTGGATGGAGAACTGAGAGAGCTCTAAGAGATAAGAGAGAAATGACATTGGAGAGTGGAGATGAGAGAAATGAGGAAGTGGGGGAAGAGGGAGGCGGCCCTAACCCAAACGATATCGTTTCAATTATTTGTTTATGTAACAAACTATTATAAAATGATCTCGTTTAACTTTCTTAAGTTAAACGATGTCATTTATCCAAGAATAAAATAAATATATATTATATTGATCGGTTCACCAGTTCGAATACAATTCAAACAAGTACCAAATCAACCTACGTCGGCTCCACGATATTTGGATCGTCGGCCAACTAATTCTCTATTAGTTTCAGCTGATTCCATTCGACAAGGGTCAGTTCTAGCAGTTTTTGTTAACCCCACTTGTGATGTTGTAGACTTGCTGAATAATAAGGATATAACATAGGCAAATCAGATTGACTACTTATTTTTTTGGTTTAAAGTTTAGGAAAATATAATTAAGATAGATTTGGTTATATTTGTCTAAGATTAATAATATCTGTATGATTTTTTTTACAATCCTTTATACGTTAAGGATATTTCTATAAAATTATGTTACTTTTATAAGTTCTTATATAAAAATGTCCCTAATTTAAAACAAAACTTTGTAAACAAGTATGTACTCATGATGTTGGCTGCATGGGTCATAGACCCCTTGCCTATTGTGATAACAAGTGTGTGCTCACATGCTCAATAAAAAAATATATAATTAATTCGCAGTGGAAAATAAAGAGTCATCATTAAATCTAACTAATAGTAATAGAGACGATTAAATATATCACAACCACTATATCCATGAGCCACTTGTCTCCAAACCATAAGCTAAAGAAATTTTTGTGGTCTTCCAGTTGTTGAAGGAAGTTAAATATAACAACTTAACAAAACGGGAAAAAACCTCGATCCTCAATCCTCAGACTACGGCAGATCTCCATACCATAATGACCACCAAAGTCTCAATTTTCATTGAAATCTATGGTTCGAGGAGCAAGTCCATAGTGGAACTACCAAGTTAAGATTTCAAAAAATATCAATAAGTGTAATTAAAACTAACTTGAAAAATGCATGTCAATGGAAATGAAAATATGCAAGTAATTGATGCATGGAAAATTATAATTGATGTTGCACATTTAACCAAATTAAACAATCGAGTAGCAGTCAACTTCACCCAAAAGTTTACTGCTTAACAAAAGTCAAGTACACAACACAATTTCCACGCAAGTGGAAACACACCAAAAAATGATTTTCTAAATATCCATTTTATTAATGTGTGCACCATGGACTCCCCAAAATGAACCATCCACACACCTTGGATCTATGTGCTACACCAAGGATAGCGACTGTGTGTGTGATTTTGTTCCGAACGAAGCTCTAGCTTCGCTCCTCATCCTTGACCACGAAGTCCTCTGCAGTAGCCATTACAGACACCACAACTTTGACCCAAGAGCATTAGCATCTTGCCCGAGCTCATTGTCACCGAACGACAACCAAGGAGACATCACTCAATATTATGCGCTCCTGAGTGATTAGAGGAGCTCCGTCGAGATAATGACCCATCTCAGCTTAGGGTCGTGATACTCATACACAAAAACAAAAAAAAAAAAAAACTTTTTTAATCTATCAAACCAATAATATTTTAGAATCCAATTTACATACTAAGTTTGGTAAAAAAAAATTCAACAAGTAGTTACAAATGATAAAACAGTTCAATGATAAAATTTCAACAATTAATTTACACGTTATAAACAATCCAATGATAAGAAATTCAGCAAAAATTATATAATGAAAAATAGTGAAAGAAGGAAAATTTCTAGCAAGCATTCACAAACTATAAATCGGATCAAGAGTGAGAATCAAGTCCCAATCAATACAAAACCAAGCCATCAAAACTCAACTTCAAACTATCATAACATCATTCCATGGACTACAACCAACCACCAGCATTTTCTTAACTAGTTACATTTCCCATCCAACATCCAGCCCATAAAAAACTACATTTCCATGGTTCGATCGAGAACCCCAAACACCCAACATGCATTTCTTTCATTTAAAAGTGCACACATTCAATTATAAAAACAATGGTATTTCTTCTTAGAATAATACGGTGAGTAATAAAATAAAAAGTTCTTCCCATGGAAATCACATCCAAAGGGTGCACATTTGATTTCTCATTTACTTTATGTAGATGATCTGTTAGTTTTTGTTAAGGGCTCATTCCCGGTGATTTATCTTGGGGCTCCAATTGTTGTGGGGCATCTTAAAGTTCGTGATTTGGAGCCTTTGGTGACAAAACTAAAAAGGAAAGTAGCGGGTTGGAAATTTAAACTTCTTTCTCAGGGAGGTAGGCTCATTCTACTTAGACATGTTCTTTCGAGCATGGCTACTCACTTACTTGCAGTTCTAAACAAAATCAATGCACTTCTTTATACTTTCTTTTGGGTAGAATCAAATGGTAAGCAGAAAAGTAAATGGTGTGCTTTGGTGCATTTGTTTAAACCTATTCGGGAAGGTGGTCTAAATATTTGAGATTTTGGTGAAGTCCAACCTTCACTTCATCTGAAGTTTGCATGGCGCGTTTTGTCGATGAACACGTTATGGACAAATTTTTACCGTGAAAACTGGCCATATTTCTCTAGTTGTTTCCGTGCATGCAAGGTCTCGGTTGTGGAGATCCATTCTTAAAGTTTTACCATAAGTGTTAGATAATGTGCGGTTAAGGGTGAAAGAAGGGAGAGGCTCTTTTTGGTATGATCGTTGGCTCTCTAGTGGTCCACTATGCCAGTACTCAGACTCTAGTCAAAATGCACATTTGAGGATTAAAGATGTGTAGTTGGAGGATGCTTGGGATAGGGTTAGACTGGTTCAATTATTGGGGGAAACAAAAGCTGATGAAATAATTCTTTCTATTGCAGCGGGTAAGGAGGGGAAGGATTCATTAATTTGGATGCCTAATAGTGATGGTCAGTTTTCAACAGCTAGTTCTTGGGATATTATTTGTATTAAGGCTCCAGTGGTGCAGGGTATGGATTGGATTTGGCATGGCCTCTTGTCGAAAAAGATATCTACATGTAGTTGGAAGGCTAGGTTTAACTGTCTACCGTTTGATGATAAAATACAATCAGTGGAAATTTCGATGGCTTCTAAGTGTGATTGCTGCAGTTCGGGCCAACTGGAAACTATTCATCATGTGTTGAGTAGAGGCGATGTTGCGTCTATGGTTTGGACATTTGCTGAGGTTGCGTTGGGTGTCCCTAGTTTGCAAGCATCCTGTTGAAGGTCCCGTATGGCTCATTGGTTTGTCTATGCCAGGAATTTGGTCTCCGGCCTAGTGTGATTACTTGGAGACTATGGTTGCGTAGGTGTAAAGCTCGGATGGAGGGTCGTTTGGAAATGGTGGACGATATTTGGTTGGCTGTGAAGGCGTGCCTGAGGAACATAGCGGTTCAGATTAATAAAACTTTGTCAATCTCTAATTCTGATCGAGAAATGCTACAAGCTTTAGAGGTTCCTTTTCGAGATTTGTTTGCTAGTGTTCCTTGCATTGTGAGATGGAAAATGCCATTGGAGGGTCGTGTAAAACTCAATGTGGATGGGAGTTGTAGGGAAAATCTTGGCAGTTGTGGGGGAGGGGGTGTAATCTGGGATTGCAATGGATGTTTCATTGCTGCGTTCTCATCATTTTTTGGGCACGGTACCAATAATCAAGCTGAGATGATAGCTCTACTTGCAGGGATAGAGTTGTGCAAAGAGTTTGGCTTCATTCATATTGATATTGAGTGTGATTCAAAAATTTTTGTTGATTGGATTAAGGCTAGACAATGCATGGTGGTACCTGTGGGACTATTGGGATTCTGTTCTTCAGTCACTTGCTGCTATTGATTTTTCTATAGCTCACCAACATAGTGAAGGGAACTTGGCTGTAGATTTTTTGGCAAGATGTGGGGAGGAAGGGTTAACAAGGAGGTTTGAGGTTTTTGATTTACTTCCCAGCACCTTGAGAGGTATGATTCGGATGGATAGATTGGGTTTGCCGAACATTCGACGTTAGTGGTTGTTATTATTTCATTGATTTTTGTTTGATTCATGTGCAGTTTACACGTTTTGTTTAATTGTTTGATGGGTTGGTTTATTGGTTTAGTGTTGATCTGATGTATAAGGTTTTCCTCTACCATAAGTGAGGATTTCTTTCAATAAACTTCGGAGGTGTCGTTCTCATTCTTCTGAAAAAAGAAGAAGCTTAAGACAACATGCATAACTAAAAAAAAAGATTTTCACATTGAGTCTATCCTCCCAAAACCTAGTATAAGCTTGCTAAAATAATTTTCTCAACTAGAGAGTGAAGCAAGGATTCAAAATAAAATCCAACTGAGGGGAAAACAAGACTCACAGATAATAAGCGTAATCCAAATGGAAGAATGATCTAAATGAAATACTGGAGAAGCAAGTAACAACCAACCATTATTCAGATAAGCCTAGAAAACATAGAATCAACAATCATAGTCTCAAATTATATGGATTTTGGCACGGTACAAAGAGAAGCAAAGATAGTCAGCAATCTGAAACAGGTGTCACATTTGTGCACCACAAAAACAATACCAGAGCAGAGGACAAGCATGAAAATGTTTACAACCCATCGACAAAATCAGAGGTAACAATACCCAACCACCAAATTTGCAATTTAAGTCTATCATCATAGAGACAACACATGAACCACAAACAATTGTGCGAAGTGCTTACTCCACCAAAACAACACCTTCAAGCTCGGTCCAGGGAGAGCTACTTACCTCATGTGGTGGGGGAAAAATCTCTGGATAAACAGGTTGGTGCGTAGTTTGTAGCCTCCAGCGCTTCGATTGGAGTGATGGAGTGATGGGAGGCTCAAGTGGGTTGGGGATTACTGTGGGGGTGAAGTGGGTCTCGATGCGAGGTGGTCAAGAATATTAAGGGTAGTAAAGAGAGAGAGAGAGAGAGAGAGAGAGAGAGAGAGAGAGAGAGAGAGAGAGAGAGAGAGAGAGAGCTTATCGTTTCCAGCACTAGATAGACATGGCACAACGAGGTGGCAACTAAGAACTTTAGAGATAGAGAGTGATAGAGACAGAGGGAGAAAGAGAGCACAAAAGAGAGTGAGATAGACATAGAGATAAAGAGAGAGAGATCTCACCATTACTAACGTTGGACTTGCACTTCGATCGGATTGGTGGAGTGAGGGGAGGCTCAAGTGGGTTGGGGATTACTAGTAAGGCGAATGAGAGTGGGGATTAAGTGGGTCTCGATGTGGGGTGCTCGAGAATCTTACTGTACGTTTCTGATGGAGGGAAATAAGGGGGAGAAAGAGTGGTCGGTAGCCTAAGTGAGAGGGAGAGTTAGAGAGAGACAGAAAGTGAGGGGGACAGAGTGGGAAAGAGAGAATGTGAGAGAGGGAGAGAGAGAGTGGAGACGGAGATAGTGAGAGAAGGAGAGAAGAGAGAGAGAGAGAGAGAGAGAGCTCACCGTTGCCAGGGCCAGATGGACATGGCAAAACGAGGTGGTAGCTGAGAATTTCAAATACAGAGAGTGACATAGACAGAGGGAGAAAGAGAGGACGAGAGAGAGTGAGATAGACATAGAGACCAAGAGAGTGGGATCTCACTGTTGCCAACATTGGATTGACATGGCGAGGTGGTGACATGATGACCAAAGGGAGGAGGCACGACTAAGGTTAGGGATTTTGAATTCACATTTGATGTGTGCGCCTTGAGAGAGAGAGAGAGAGATTATGGGAAAGGTAATAAGGGGAAAAGGAAAAAGAAGACAATAAAGAAGGAAGGGCCTTAGGCTCTAGAAGTGTATGCGGGGGAGATGGCTCTCACGCCATTTATAGAACATTAACTCCTTCGAAGGTTGAAGAGGCTCGAACCTCTCTTGGTGGAAGCGGGCGATGGCCAGAGATTCCTGTAAAAGCTAGGGTTCGAGCAATAGATATAAAAGGTGAGGTTGGTTTGCATAGGGGTGGGGAAGATAATAGGGGAAAGGAAAAAAAAAAATAAGGGAAAATCGTCTTAGGGTTGGGTCGTTAAAATTTTGGGTTGGGCTTTTTAAGGGGCCGAGGGCCACGATTGGGTTGAGCCTCACAATATATATATATATATATATATATATATATATATATATATATATACACACATATATATATACATATATATATATATATATGTGTGTGTGTGAAAAAAGCTACTCCTCTAGCTAGTAGTTCTCACTGGGGGCTATCACTATTTTTTATTTTTATTTAATGATTAAGTAAGTATTTTTTTAATAATATTATAAATTTAAAAAAAATATATTTAAAAGTATAAAAAAAATACATGTGAAAAAATAAGAGAAAAAAATGAAAATCAACTAGCGAGCTCCCAAGAGTGGAAGTAGAGCTACCTTACATGTGTGTGTATATATATATATACACACAGTTTTTCAGTGTAGGGTTGATAATGAATAGAAAGCTAAATTTATTTACTTAAATTATAAATGCATATAAAGTTTGCATTATCAGATAACTTTTTGACCATCTTCCCATTTGTTGAAAACTGATGGACCCTCTCTAGTTTAAACAATAATAGAGCTGATGGTTTAATTCACTATTTTGGAAGATTTGACTACAATCACAAGTTTTACTAACTTTTAATTTTTTAGAATTTTGTCGAAGAACTTTTTAAATTTTCTCTATCACGTTTGTTTTATTTATGGAGATTTAAAAAAAAAAAATGTCATCAATCAAACACACATATTATTAAATTTAAACAAAAGATAAAGGTTCAATTAACAAAGACACCTTTTTTCAGTCCCGACAAAAGTGGGTTGTTCCTTCACATCTACTTTATTGTTCTTATCCTAAAAATTCTTTGTTGGGAAAAGGTAGCGGTGAATCAAACCATTAGCTTGAAATTTGGAACCAATAGTACATAGCCAAAATGCTATTATTGTGAAAGATCAATCCGAAAACAAAACCTACTTTACTTTAATATCAAATTTCTTAATATTTTATTATAAGAATAATCGATTATTTATGATGAGAATACATTTATTTTAATAAAAAAATAATTATTTGAGCTGACTGCAATTGGCGCTTCACGTTACAAATATGGTAAATAAAGCAAGAGAAAAACGTGGTAATTCAATTGCGTTGGCCCCAGATCAGTCACGGGCAAATGGATAGATATCATTTATGGCCACATTTTTCATATATATATATATAGTAGCGTACGTACGTTCTTACGGCTCTAAAATATAAATAATAGTGTTATAAATAGAATTGTGTCAGAACAGTACTGACAAGGACACAGTGTACAAGATGCCCTTGGTTGGCACAGGCTTTTACAATTTTGAGGTAGAGTGCACGCATGTTGACGTGAAACATGTCTTCTCGATCTTTACGCCATTAATGCTCCCTCTCTTAAAGTCTGTGACCCTTTTGGGGACTAAACCCCAAACGAAAAATATTATCGTAATGTGCATGAGTTTCAGTACCACACACAGGCCCATGTTCTCTACCAATCAAGTCTAGCCACGTCACATTATCTATAATATATAGTGAGGTGTCCTGGTATAATTGGGGAGTTTATATTGCTTCTCGTAGTCTTGGCTGTAAAGCCAGAAGGGAAAGTGGCGGTGTGGGAGTTTGGCATAGAATGCACGTGAAATGTCTTGTGAAACAATGTAGGCTGCTTTGTGGAAAAACAATTTTAGGGTAATTGAATAATGTGAAAAGGAGGCCATAAAAAGAAGCCACTCTCTCACACGTGATTCCTAGCTTGTATTTCTATAAATGTATTGAATTGCTGAAATCTTCTCTTTTACGCATGCAGACAAACATTACCTCCGTCTCTCCGGCTCTTTCTTGCGTTTTCGAAAAATTTAGAGGTGTTAAATCTCGTTAATGTGTCGTATTGCTGCCGTGTAAAGGTATATATATTATATAGATCAATTTGACTACATTAAGTTAAGTTTATAATGTCAAAATTTAACTCTTAACACGATCTATTAATATAACGGCTTGACACAACACGATCCGTTTTGACCCGTTAATTAATACTACGAAATAAGTTAATACAACTCGACTCGTTTAAATGAGTTGAACAAACTTATAATTAACCCGCTTTGTCTGATTAAATTTAGCATAATTTTATATAAATGTTAAAATCACAATATCTATAAAAAATATAAAACTAATTACAAATCCAAAATTACAATCCAAATAATAAAAATATTGAAATTAAAATCGAAACAATTAGGGGTGTAAATTCAAATCGGAAAACCGGAAAACCGGACCTGACCGGACCGAACCGGACCGGTTTTACTAGTTTTGAACCGGTCCGGTCCGGAACCGGTTTTTAAAACGTAAAAACCGGCCGGTTCCGGTTCCGGAATTTTTTGGACCGGACCGAACCGGACCGGACCGGTTGATTAAAAAAAATAAAAAATAATATTTTTATATATAAGTTTTATACAAAATATTATATATATATATTAAATATTAATATATATAAGTTTTATATATAATGTATAATTATAAATTTTTATGTGAAATTTTATATATAACATATATATTCATATATGAAATAATTTCTTATTATAATTTATAAATTATTACATAAAATGTTAATACTAAATCACTAAAAGTTTATAACTAATACTAATATATAACTTATAACTATACTAATAGTCTAATATTAATACTATTATATAGTCTAATATATTAATAAAAGTATAAAACTGTTTTTTTTAAATTAATTTTTTTTTTTATAAACAAATTTTTAATGACAAATTGTAAAATTTATATTTTTAAAAAACCGGAAAACCGGACCTGACCGGACCGGAAACCGGTAAAACCGGAAGTACCGGTTTAGGAGGGTAACCGGTGCGTAATCGGTTTTGAAAAATACAAAACCGGTACATACCGGTTCGGTCTTAGATTTTATCCAAAACCGGACCGGACCGGACCGGTTACACCCCTAGAAACAATTTTACTTTTGGTGAAATGGTATAATTGTAACTTTAACTTTATTAACGGGTCATAACGGGTCAAAACGAGTTGACCTGTTATTAACCCGTTAAGACATGATAACCCGTTAAGCAATCGTGTCTTAACGGGTCAACCCATTTTGATCCAAACCCGTTAAGACTAAACTCAAACCCGCTATTATAGTGTCGTGTTCGTGTTGAGTTAACGGGTCATGTCACATATTACCAACCATATCCGAAAGTGTACACGCCAGAGAAGCAATTAAGGTGGTTTATAACTTGTCCTTGATTTATATGTTATTTTATGTGGGATTACATCTCTTAATAGTTGGTTGTTTGTGGCCAGGGGTGAACAAAATAGCCACAACTGATTTTGGTAGAACTTTCTGACCCGACTCAACTAGAATTAGCCAACCTGAAAAGAATTGGATCGGAATTCAGAATCTCCTGTAACCGTTGATATGAACCCCAATCGACTCATTTTGAGACCCAACAACAATACTGAAAAATTCAACCCAAGAAAGTCAGAATCAAGTCAATGAATGGAGAATCTAGACCCATTGAGAACTTGTTTAAAGAACCTAGATTATATTAAAATCTATACCCGTTGAAAAACTTGCTTCAAGGACCCATATTACAAATAGGAACGCCACAAAAGTTATGATTTATCTTTGATAAGTTCAAATGTTCAATCAAGAACAAGAGGAGTAAACTCAACTCACAATAAAAATTCAATATTGTCTAACTCTTAAAATGAGGCTACAAAGAGTATTTAAACCAAAACCTAATTAAAACCCTAGCCAAAATAAAACCCTTTCTCCCAAAAATACCCCTGAATGA
Source organism: Juglans mandshurica (assembly GCA_022457165.1). Taxonomy (NCBI): domain Eukaryota; kingdom Viridiplantae; phylum Streptophyta; class Magnoliopsida; order Fagales; family Juglandaceae; genus Juglans; species Juglans mandshurica. The sequence goes on from CM039620.1 coordinate 24,976,370, forward strand.
ATAGTGCTGCACTACAATAATTCGGCTACAGTTATTCTACTACAGTAACTTCTTGAAACCCTAGTTCCTAAAAAATAACTTTCCAAATAAGCCATTGGCCACAATACAAGGCCTTTCCAAAATCCTAGTTCATAAGAAATAAGACATATGTGGGTTAAGTATTTTCAAGCTCATTTATTCTAAACTAATAAAATAAATCCTTTAATAATATGAAAACCTTCAATAACAGTAGGCTCAAATAATAACTCTAAGACATGTCTTCCACAGCTTGTATCAAGTGGATCAAAACTGATTCTCCTTCTTTCAAGCCCATCTTGAGTGTTGGGCTTTTGCTAGTTTCATCCCAAGTGGATTTCACTAATACTTGTATTGCTTCCTTGATTTTCTTGGCTCTTGATCTTATAATTGGCTCATCTGGAACTTGCAAATGATCTTTAAGACTAGGCCCACCTTGGTTCCCATCAACCGTTCTGGAAAAAGGGTTTGGAATCGAGTTATTAACCGATTTCCATTTTCGTTATGTACCCATCAGTCTCTTTCTTTCTCTTTGCTTTTGTTTTCTTGGATTTATCATTTCAGTATTTTGTTTTCATTTTGAGAAATAAATCAAGTAATGGGAAGGGATCCCAGACCAGATTCATTTCTGGTCAAGTGGAGAGAAAGAAAGAGATAGATCCGAATTCATTCTTGCCAAGTAATCGACAATGTCGTTCCGGAGCAAATCCCGTCAAGGCTACGTGTGTTGGTCATCGATGATGATCCCACATGTCTTGTGGTCTTAGAGAAGATGCTCTGTGTTTGATTGTGTTTATACAAAAATCTGAAGGGGTTGGTCCTATATTTCATACTGGAACAAAACATATTAAGATTGACCACCATTTTGTTCGAGAAAAGGTAGTCAATAAAGATGTCATTGTTCATTATGTCAATACTAGCAATCAAATTGCCGACATCTTCATTAAAGGACACACAACTGATCGATTATGTTATTTACGTGACAAATTGTTAGTCTGTTCCCTACCCTCCAATTTGTGGGAGGGTGTTAAGGATATTGTCGAAGATCCTATTCTATTACACTCTGTAACTGCAGAAGATCATCCTAATATACTAGAATCTGTCTCATAGTCTGTTATAGAATATTGGTTGTAATCTGTTATGTAAATCTATGTTTGTTAGTATTTTGAATAGTGTTCTAAACTCTCGGCTACTGCTACTGATGTAGCCTGACATGTAAACTTCTATATATACAGTTCAATATAACACAATTTTCGTATTCTGACAAAACATACTTTTCCAATTATATTCTCCTTCCGCATTTTAATATCTTACATGGAGAATGTTAGAACAAGAAGAAGAAGATGATGATGACAATGATCATAATGTAGATGACCTAGAGGAAGAATATAAAAATGAATTACTGCTAGAAATATCAGAACCAGAAAAGAATGTCGAGGCATTTTGTTATGGAAGTCATTGGCAAATCACGCTTCCAAAATTCGCTGCAAATCCCACATGACATGAAGAGATTGGTTTCAGATCTCATTGTTGAGGAGCGAAGAGAACAGAGTTTCTTTGACAACGATAGAGAATAGGTGGTGAATAAGGTTTGCAAGAGGTTGGAAGCATGGAAAGAGGTGGAATCCAACACTATTAACATGATGGTAGAGAGGGCTTGATGGGCGGAAGAGAAACTGGGAGCAGGTCGCCGCCCCTCCTCCCCCGCCTAATAGGTCTGTAATCAAGCTGAGCCGAGCCGGTCTTTGGCTTGTCGAGCTCTGCTCGAGTCAAAATACTCGAACTCGAGCTTGAGATTTTTTTTTATTCTTTGTTCGAGCTCGACTCGATAAGCTAAATTCTCAACTCGAGCTTGAGCTCGAGCTCATCCCACAAAAGAATTCGAGTCGAGCCGACCTCAAGCTCGAGCTCGAACTGTTTTTTTTATAGTAAGATTTAATAATTAATAAATTAAAAAAATAAAAAAAATAAAAAATCTAATATTAAATTTATACAACTAACAAATAGAACCTTTATTGAATTATAAAATTTTAAAAAATTTATAAATAATTAATGTCTAACTAGTTGATATCTATCCAAAATAACAATATAGTATATGCCTACATATATTATTAATATATATACTTAATATGATAGCATATATCTATTTCATATATAGTTTCCACATACTAGTATATAAAATTATTAAATTTGATCGAATAATTATTATACAAATTATAAAATATACTTATGAAGTATATTCACTATATGACATAAATAATTAGATTACATATTATATATTTAATTATAAAAGTTGTATACTTATATTATTAGTTACTACATATATATATGTGTGTGTATACACATAGGTGTATGTATATATTTATCAATATATGAATGAGTTTTAATCGAGTCGAGTCAAGTTTTGTTGGATATGTGTTATTTACAATTCGAGTGGGTATCTACTTTCACGAACGAACTTTTTTTTTTCACGAGTTGAGTTCGATTGGAGTTTAATCGAGTGAGTACCGAGTGGGCTATCGAATAGACTGATTTATTTACAGCCCTACCGCCCAAACCTCGAGCCAACCGCGTCCTCATCCGAGTCACGAACAAGCCCCCTCTTCTCGTTTAGGTCCTTGAACGACTTAGATAATCTATGAGAGAAAATGGACCTCCTCAGTGACATCGCTTTGGGTCAAGCTCACATGCGCGCAGAGAGAGAGAGAAAGAGAGAGAGAGAGAGTTTCCCCGCTGAGGAGAATCTTCCTCCCATAGTAGAAGCTATAAGCTGTATCATAGTGCATGTCAAAATACAAGGTTTTGATTTAACAAAATTTGGAAAACCGATCATGTTTGGAATTAATTACATAACAATACTTCGATTTCAGAAACTCGATTAAAAAGCACCAATTGGAAGTGATTATATTCGGGTTGTGTCGGGTTGGGTCAGAAGTCTCCAGTTCGAGTTGGGTAGGGTCGGATGAACAATCCTATTTGTGCCTGTAGAATCTACAGTGAATGTTTCTTCAAAATGGGTCTCGAAAATTGGCATTACTATGATAGTGCTAAAGTTGTGAGGACCTTTTAGGATTTGGATGATAAAAGTATCTCAAATTATTTGTTGATAGTAATAAAATAGTAGTAAATTATTTGTAATTAATACTGAAATAATTTGAGGATATCTTAAAACAATTGTGCTTTCAAACAAAATGAGGGTCACTCCTTTCATCATCCACTACAATGGTGGATTCATCTCCTTCGTCTTCTAAGAGTATATGTTCTTTTTTCTCGTGCCAACTTATAAGATGATTTTTTATAATTATTTTTGTGAATAAAGTATTTTCTTATAACTTAAATTAAATATAAAATACAAGAAATTATTTAAAAAAGATATAAGGGAGGGCTCAGGGAAGGTCCCGTGATTGGAACGTGGCATTGACATGTTAATGCTAAAATTGTGACACCAGTGGAGGAATCAGACTGTTTTTGGAGGGGGCCAATTGTTCATATATTAACATTTATGTAAAATAAAAAATTAAATCTAAGTTACGATGAATTATAAGAACATAACAATATATAAAATTTACATCTTGGTAAAATCATCAAATTTAAAAAGAGCTTTCATTTCTAAGAAAAATATTTATAATTTATCGTATACAAGAAAAATAAAATTTTAAAAAAACACAACTTAGCATCCCTTTAGATTTCTTGTAACAATCTTTCATTGAATGGTATTCATCTATTATCATATTGTAATGATATTTTAGAGCTAGATTTTGCTCTCATAAAAGCTAACATGTGATCTTTTATAAGGTCATCTTTCATTCTAGTATATAAGCTAGTTTATTCAAATTTGATATAAAATTTAGATATTTTAGTGACACATTAAGTATATAATGCTACAATTGAGATCTCAAATAAACTTTTTCTTGCTTAATAAAATCTAAAGGATTAAAGTTCTCAATTATTTTCTCATACAAATTATCAACCTTAAAATTTTTTTGTAGTGTTTATTTCACTTTGAGCTTCATGTTAAGAAACTTATATCGTATAATCAAGAACTTTCGGATCCATATTAATAAGTTAATTATTTTCATGAATTTAGCTTTAATTTTAAGTTTTTTTTTTTTTTAGAATTTATCCATCAAATTGAAAGAATTGTGGGGGGCAAAGAAATTAATTTTGAAGGGACCACATCATATTAAATACATGATATATAGAAATTAAAGATTTTGCGCCGTATAGGAGAAAATTAGAGAGGGACATTTCTATGTATATACAGATTTTAGAAACTTTTAGAGAACATGTAAGGATTATAATTTTTGGAGGGGTTAATTTCTATATACATAGAATTTTGAGAAAAAAAAAGGGTAGATTTAGGGGTTGTTTGGAAAACACATCCTATTTCATCTCATCTCAAAATTTTTTATAATTTCTTTCCCAAACATCATTAAAACACAAATACTTATTTTCAATTTTAAATTCTTTATCTAATCATTACCTAATCAATACAAATTTTTTAAACTTTCAAAAAAAAAAAAAACAAATTTTTCAAATTTTAAAACAAAAATAATATTTTAACATTATTTGACATTGATAATATTTTTATTCAAATTTCTCTCTCATTTTCCTAAACCTAATAAAACATGTTACATCTTAACTCAAACTATTTTATTAATATTAAAAGATTTTTCATCTTATCTTATTCCTTAAGCATCCCCTTAAAATTATTAAAAAAAAATAAAAATTTGGGGCCTAGCCATAACGTGGCTCGGCCTCTATGTGAGACCCTAGGCCCCGTTTGGATTTGAAACTCACATCAACTCATCTCATCTCATCACATCATTACAACTTTCTAAATTCACACACAAAATATAATAAATAATTCAACTTTTTCAAATTCTAAAATAATAATAATATTAAAAATAATATTATAACAATATTTTATTCAACTAATATAAAATCATCTCAACTCATCTCTAAATTGAAACGGGGACAGGTGTATCAATTGGTCAGAGCCTGTCGAACTCTGCCCTTTCGGCAGCATGTCGGAACACAAGGCCTTTGACTTGCCGACCTTCGTGCTACAAGCCTAGTCTCTGGACTGGCCGCAATGTATTGGAAAAGGACTAGAGCTTGCTGAGATCTGCCCTTCCGGCAGCCTGTCGGAACACAAGTTCCTTGACTTGTTGAACCTCGTGCTACAAGCCGAGTCACAAGATTCGCCACGTTGCATTGGCTAGGGCCAGTGCCTTCCCTCTGCCACATCGACAACCAGTTGGACATAAGTCCCTTAACTTACCGACTTTCATGCTACAAGCCGAGTCTCTAGACTGGCCACGATGCATAACCCCTGCCAGCAGGTTACCTTTGAGAACGAGCTTTCGGAGTTAACGGGCCTCCGAGCTCCACAACCGTCTAGTGCGAGTTACATCTAGGAACGAGCCGATGAGCTGGGCAACCACCTAAGGTGGACCTAGGGGGTCAACGGGCCCTCTGACCGCTTTGCGGGGGTTACTTCACATAAACTTCAACACTAACAATAAATGGGTCCAATCCAGCCCCCGACAGTCGGACAGGAGCCCTTGCCCACGAGGTGTGGGAAATGGAGAAGGATGGGACCAAGAAAACCTGCATCTTGAAGGATGTCAAGTGTTTTCGTTGGCATAATGAGATACCCCATTTGGAGCAGGCAAATTCCATGATTAGAAAGTACTTTAAGTTGTTGAGATCCTTGAGCTTGAAGATAGTGTTCAAGTGGGTGGTCAAGCTGTCAATACTTGCAGAATTGTTTGGCTATAACAATGTAATCAACATAGACCAGCAGTGTAATGAAAGAGGAAGTGGTGTGCCGAGTGAAGAGATAATTATCTGTTTGAGATTGGTGGAAGCCCTGAGTAAGTAAAGCAGAGGAAGATTTAGCAGACTATTGGCGAGATACTTGTTTCAAGCCATATAGGGATTTTTTGAGCCGGAAAACAATGTGCTCCCCCTGTCGAGTGAAGTCAGGGGGAAGGGCCATATACACTTCTTCATTCAGATTGCCATGAAGGAAGACGTTATTAACATCTAATTGACGGAGGTGCCAATTGTGCATAGTTGCAATAGCAAGTAAACATCTGAAAGTAAAAAAGCTTAGCAATAGGTGAGAAAGTTTCATGATAATCCAAACCAGCTCGTTGGGTGTACCCATTTGCCACCAATCATGCTTTGCAATGTTCGATTGAACCATAAGGTTTATGTTTGATGCGATATACCCATTTGCAGTCAATTGCACACTTATCAGGAGGAAGCGAAGTGAGAATCCATGTCTTGTTATCTTCCAAAGCCTTTACCTCAGCAGCCATGGCATCACGCCATTGTTGGCATTTCACAGCCTCACGGAATGATGTGGGTTCATGGTGAAATGACAGAGTAATAGAAAATGCACGATGATGAGGTGATAAGTTCTCATAAGATAAATAAGAGGAAAATTCATGAGAGGTACTTGAAGGTGTGGAGCCAGTCTGCATGGAAAGAGATGGCAGATGAAGACAACTGGCCAGGTGGTAGTGATAATCTTGAAGGTACTGAGGTGCACGACGAGAGCGAGAGGACATGCGAATGGGTGTAGGAGAAGAGGAAGGAGGAGATGGTGCTGTGTGGTTGGTGTCATCTATGAAGGTAGGTTGAGGTAGAACTAAGGATTGAGCTGCGGGTGGAAGGGCAGATGTGGCCATAGGAGCAAAAGGGAAGATGTGTTTCTCAAAGATGACATCCCGAGAGATGAAAGTATGGTTAGTTTGTAGGTCTAGGAGCTTGTAACCATTTGTAGCAAAAGGGTAACCGAGAAAGATGCATTTGCGTGCACGAGGATCAAATTTGTGGCGTTGAGGGACAAGTATGGAGGTGTAGTATAGGCAGCCAAATACTCAAATGTGTGAGTAAGAAGGTTTGTTGTTGAAAATGACTTCATCAGGGGAACGACCTGAAAGGAGAGGAGTGGGAATGCTATTGATAATATATGTGGCGGTGAGAACGCAATCATCCCCAAAATAGATAGGTAAATGTGCTTAGAAGTGAAGTGCATGAGCTACATTGAGAATATGCTAGCGTTTATGTACAATGATACCATTTTGTTTAGGTGTAGCAATGCAACTACGTTAGTAGATGATGCTTGTTTCAAAAAACAAGCTAGGCATGTCGAATTCAGGGCTGTTGTCACTACGGATCTTCTTAACATTTGTGTTAAATTGAGTTTTAATGAGGTTAAAAAATGATTGTAAAAGTGGGCGAGTTTGACATTTGGTAGGCATGAGGTAAAGCCAGGTACATCATGTATAGTTATCGACAATAGTAAGAAAATATTTTGAACCAGCAGATATAGAGGTGGCCATAGAACCCCAAATGTCACAGTGAATACGTTTAGATGGAGAAGATATGATATTTGACTAAGGGAGAATGGTATTGACGTTGTTTTGCCAATGGGCATACATCACAAGGCTTTTGTTTAAAACTAGAAGCATTCAATACATCTTTATTTAAAGAAAATAAAAGGGAAAAAGAAAGATGACCCAAACGTTGGTGCCATAGTGTGGCAGATGAACTAGAGATAGTGACAGTAGAGGATGCAGAAAATGGAAGGAGATGATAAAGACCATGTTATCGTTTACCCAAACCAATCGTCTTCCATGTTAGAAGGTCCTGTATAAAATAGAAATTAGAGAGGAAAATGAGACAACAATGAAGTGAGGAAGCAAGTTTACTGGCAGAGATTAGAATAAAAGAAAATGAACGTATGCAAAGACCATTAGGTAAGCTAACATAAGTGGATATGGGTGTTACAAAAGATAGTAAAGAGAGGCAGCTGACCATGTGGTCAGTAGCTCCGATGTCAATGATCCAAGAGGTAGATGAGAAAGTAGATAAGCAGAACGGATTACCTAAAAGGTGACTTGTGGAATACGTGAAACTACTTGCAATGATGTTGTTTGCCATAGGTTGCGTAGATGTAGGTTTGAGAAGACTCAATAATTGTTCACACGGCTTTTTGGTAAAGGAAGAGCAAGAATCTCATATGGTGATTCAGGAGCATAGACATGATGAGCAGAGGCTGCAGGGACTGGAGCGGGCTTGTGTAGCCGATGACCAGGTGGGTAGCCATGAAGCTTGTAACATTGATCAATGGTATGACATGAATATTGCAATGAATGCATAAGGGTCTCTCACGCTTATGTCTAGTGGACGTGGGAGATTTCTTGCTATGAGTGAGCATGGTTGCAGGTTCAGTAGCCATGGAAGGAGTGGAGGAAATGGCACGCTGGCGTTCTTCTTGTAAACTAGAGAGAAAACCTTGTTGATAGGTGGAAGAGGATCCATCAATAAGATTTGGCCTCGAACATTGGAGAAAGAGTCATTGAGTTCCACGAGGAAATACATGATTTGTTCCTGCTGTTGGTATTCAAGGAGGGTCTTCGAAGCTCCACAAGTGCATGAAGGCAGAGGATGGAAATTGTTGAGCTCATCCCAAAATCCTTTAGTAATGTGAAATATGTACTGACAAAATGTCGATTTTGGGTGAAAGAAAAGAGGATCTGTTGAAGTTGAAAAATGCGAGGGGCATTACTTTGAGAAAACAGTCTTTGAGGTCTGCCCACATAGCATGTGCAATATCAATGTAGATAATGTTGGCTGGAAGTTCCTTAGAAACAAAGTTTAAAAGCCAAGATAAAACCATATTGTTACATCGGGACCAAGGTTCAAAGAGGGGACAGAATGGTTGGTGGGTTTGGATAAAGATCAATCAATAAAACCAGTTTTATTCTTGGCACACAAGGCCATGTGCATGGAGCGACTCCATGTGGAGTAATTGTTGCCAGTGAGCGTATGGGAGACTAGAACAGCATCAAGACTATCACCGGTGTGCAGGAAATAAGGGTTGGAGGGATTGTCAACCATTACTAGAGAGATCAACTCTTTAATACCATGACAAAAAGTAATTTGGAGAATATTTTCTATTATTCATTTTTGTGTACAAAGTTTGATATATATATATATATACATATACATGTAAAGCAATATTGTGGATAAACATAAATTCAAACTAAATAAACTACAAGATAAATGAAGAAAAAAATTGAATAAATGATATGTTGGAACTGATTCATCTATGATAAGGCCTCTTGTCTTAATAAACTTGAAGGTGAAAATAAATGATTTACCAGAGTTCCTAGCCTCGGATCAAACTAAACATCGAACCAGCAATATAAAATTGAAAAATTCTTTTCTTAAGCCAATATTCACCACCTTACACTCTATGAATAGCATCTTCATATCCTATGAAAAACACCCCCACACCCTATGAAAAAGCTATAGGTGTGGGCCAGGTGTATGAGTGAATTAGGGGTGTACAAGAACAACCAGAATCGGTCGGGAACTGATCAGACCGGCCGTCGGAGCATGGAATTGGTAAGGAACCGGTCGGTGGGCAAGAGGATTTGAGGGAAAACCGATGTCGACAGTTTGGCATCGGTTTGAACCCATGGGAAACCGCTGAACCGGTCGATCGAGTCCTTTTTTATTTATTGAATATATGTATATAAAACGGCACCATTTCACTTAAATGAGTGAAACGGTGTCATTTTGCTAAGTGGAAGTTAAAAAACAAAAATATAAAACGCTGCTGTTTGGCTTTAAGTCAAATGGCACCGTTTTGAATTAGGTTTAATAAACCCCCCCTCTTCATTCTTCTTCTTCCTCGCATCTTCTTCTTCCTCTGCAACCCTAAACCCTAATGCAAATTAGACTCTCACTCGACAATGGATAGCGGATGTGGCATCCCTCCTCTGTCACAAAGACTTCGATGGTAGACTAAAGAACTGAAATGCGCCGAGTCGAGACCGCTAATATTGGTTTTCTCTCCTCAATCGATCGTTTCGGCCGGTGATGAGCTCACATGGCAGACGTCGGTGGGGTCTCGATTTTGCCCAAAAATCGTATCATAGGCGTCGGTTTTCACCCCTAGAGTGAATAGTGGCTAATGCATAATAAATTCCTATAAAATTTAATACGTTTACATACTGCTTGTTGGTTGTAGTTTTACATTGGGAAAGGAGGGTGATGATGTTGAGTGGTATGCAGAGAGGCGGGGCAATGTAACGGCGTTGAGGTTATGAGCTAGGAGAGAGAGAGATAGAGATCATGTATCTTACCAAAACAAATGATGAGGTGGTGAACGAAGGTGCGATGGTGCAACTAGGCGTGGTTTTGCGGCAGGCCTTTCTTGGTCACGGTGGCTAGATCAGAGTAGAGACAGAGAGAGACGGAATAAGAGGAAGAACATAAGGAGAGAAAAGAGGACTGACTTTGCGTTTTCTTTACTTAATCTTCTTTTGTTTCGCTTGGACAATGAATCGAAACAAAAAACGTCAGAAGTGAGGGAAAAAAACAGAAACTCAAAACAATATGTTTTGGGCCTTTTCCCTTGGATGGTTGGGCTTGTGTTTAAATATAGGTCGGGTCATTACTATTATTCATATACATACACTGATACACACATGTGAGTGTTCCTTACCGAATTAAATTAATTACTAAACGGATATCATGGAACACACTTTATATTAAAGCTGTAAACTGTAAAGATTGAAAGCATGAAATGATATTGATTACTCTTTGTGTTTTTTGGATAATTAAAAGATTAAACAATGGGATAACTTAAATATAAAATATAAGAAAAAGCTACTCCTCTTGCTGGATTTTTTTAATTATTTTTTACTTAATAATTAAGTAAATAATTTTTAATGAACTAGTGAGAGATCCCAATAGTGAGAGTAGAGCCATCCTAAAATATATTATCCACTAAGTTGTTAAAACTTAACGATGAACAATTTAATTAATAAAACCTAGCTAAGTTTTAACATATTCAAATATTTTCTTTTTAATAAGCAAATTTAAAGAATTTTTTGGAAACTAACTAACGTTTGGGTAATGATATAGGATGAAAATTTTTTAAAAGTTTTTTATCAAACGTTATTTAAATATAAAATAATTTTTAATTCTAAGTTTTTAATTTTTTTTTATCTAATCATCACATCATTTACAAACTTTAAATTAAAATACAAAAATTAATACAAATTTTTTAAACTTCATAACAAAAATAATATTAAAAACTTATATTTAAATATTTTCATTTGATTTTTTATGTCTCATTTCTCCAAAGTAGGGGTGGGCAGCTGCCCCGCCCGGCTTCCGCCCCGCCCCCGCATGGGCGGGCGGGCTATGCTCTAACAGTCTGATAATAGAATCAGTACTTCTGTCTTGGTGAGTCTAGAACGACGATTCAACGTAAGCTCTGTCTCCTTCAAAATTGTTTAACGTTATTTCTTGGAGTTATTGTGATTACCATATAAATCCTTCGATTTTTTCTCCTTCTGGGTTTTCCTTATCTATTGGAACTTAGAAATGGCCGACACGATTTTTTCATGATAGAGTCAAATCAGTGCCATGAAAACGAAATTAAGTTGCAGATAACCGGAAAGCATCACATTTATCTTTTGGGTTTCCTCAAGCTTCGTTTGTTTCCTGAGAAAATATTTGCTATGGAATTTTATGAGACAACCGTGTTATTGGGGGTCTGTGTTTGTGTTTTTTTGGAAAGCAGATCCTGGAAAAAATTCAGGGGAAAAGAATCGTGCTTGTTGGTAGCTCATTATTTTTTCATCTAGCTCTGGAGATTGCACGATCATTCTCTTTCAATTTCCATATTGGGGAAAGACAACTTGCTTTCCTCCCTAAGTTTTATTTCCACCCCAGAGAATCCTTGTTGGAACTCTCAACAGAAAGGGGTCCAAATAATTCATGGCAATGGTTACTGGGAAGCTGTTCTTCTCGTGGAAAGGGATTTGTTTCATATTTTATTATAAAATACCCGTATATCATATCCCCCAGGAACTGCATGCTGTAGAAGCATGTAGAGCCTGAGCACTCGATGATATTTTGTTGGATTTTCTTTTGAAGCTTTGCAGAAATTTTCATTCATTTAACACGAAGTATATAATTTTTGTAACTATGTTTTTCTCGATATGAATATAGGGTCTGAAACTTATAGTTTGAGCTGATCATGGGATTTACGAAGCATTTTCAAAAGGCTGGAACTTTAGTGGGCCTTCTTTCCTTCTTAATATGATTTGATTCCATTGATATTTCACTTTCAGAAGTAACATTTCCTAATTATACGTTTTGCTATCATTTCTAATGCTTTAACTTTCAACTCTTTGCTAGATGACCGTTACTGCTGACAGGTGAACTTATTATTCTACACAAAATCGAAATATATTGCTAGGATCCTTTTTTAGTACTAATGAGTCATTCTTGAGCTTCATATCTAACCTTAATTTATGGTCGCACTTTCTTTGACTGCTGAGATGTTACTTGGATAATTTTGCAATTCTTGGAATTTCACAGGGCGGGATTGAACTGGTTATATAAGATTCCATAGCTTGTACTCGCTTAATTTTCTATATCATAAATTTAATTTTTACAATCTCTTAAAGTGGAGAATCTGGAGACCTATTTTAGAATCTTGTCATCAATAAGCTGTATTGTAATGGATGATTGATAAAGAACTTAGTCGAGTGATATTCTATGAGGTTCGAAGAGATAAAGAAACCGACTCTATATAACTCCAATTATAATGTCCTAGAATTAATGTGCTTAATAATTGACAGATGGGGGAGCTTGCAGCTGAGAAACATGTGCAATACATTTTATCTGTTGAAAAGGTATGTTTCATGTATCTTTCTTTATTTTTGTTTTTTGGAAGTCAGTTGAATTCAACTTGAGTTGCTGGCATGACCCTGTTTTCATTTAAATAAAAATGTGTTTGTATACTCAGAGAAAGGACGATTTGATATCTGTTGCAATGGAACATCTGAGAATGAATGGGGCATACTGGGGATTGACCACTCTGGATCTTCTAGGAAAGCTGGAAGCTGTAGATGTGGATGAGGTTGTTTCGTGGGTCATGGAGTGCCAGCATGAGTCAGGTTTATGTGGATAATTAGTTTTCTTCAATCCAATGCATTATCAAGATGCATTCTGCTACTTACAGTGTGACTGAAAATTTGTTGTCCAATGTTTCCCCCTACTTATGCTACTTACAGCACTTAGAGTATATTTGATTTTTGAGAGGGTTATAACCAGTGAATAAGTCCAGCTAATTAACAGTTAGCATTACAAGCTTTAAAAAGTCAATAAAAAAAGAGCTTTGCTACACAACCTCCACTACACTCCATACTCTATATTTTTTTAAATTTTTAATATTTTTTTAAATTTTTTTTTGAGTTTATTCTTTTTAAATTATTTCAAATTTTTTATTCATTATTCATATAATAAATATTTAATAAAAGAAAAAAATAATAAAAATTAAAAATAATGTGGAGTGTGGAGTGTTAGGAAGTTGTGAATATTTTTTGATAAAAAAATGGAAAATGCAGATGATTATAGTAATGGAGCATATGATGATACAAGTTCTATCTTTCATTCATATCAATGAAACTTACTTCTTACTTATGATAAAAAAAAAAAAGAAATGATGATACACTTAGTTATGCAGGTGGGTATGGTGGTAACATTGGGCATGACCCCCACATACTGTATACTCTAAGCGCCGTGCAGATTTTAGCCCTTTTTGACAAGCTAAATGTTCTTGATGTTGAGAAGGTGACTAATTGTATCCTTTGGCACTCTGTTTGATAAACTTTGGAACTGTTCAAATGTACAAGCAATCTTCTATACCATCTCATGCTTTCTCAGTGCTTTGTGTTTCTGAAATTCGGTTTAGCTGCAACTAGTATAACTATCACAGTTCTTTGTAAACTCTGATATTCAAGCTAGTTAACTGATGGTTTTAACTTGTGTACATGTTGGGTGGATCGCTACCTTTACTGCTTAGATAGTTGACAGGCATAGATGGGCTCCTTCATAAGGATTTTGGCATCAAGAAGTGTGATAATTTTAAACAATATTACAAAATGGTGTATATCAGCTGTATCTTGTGGATCTTAACCTTCATGTCAGATATTGCTCGGCTGCAAAATCAAGATGGATCTTTTTCGGGGGACATATGGGGTGAAGTTGATACGCGGTATTCTTTCCCCCGTCTGTTTTGTTATTTGGTATTTCATTATTTTGGAAGTTAGCTTCTTTGCAGTTAGAATATGTTTTTTACCATGAAAGTTCTTTTTCCTATAGGTTCTCTTATATTGCTCTGTGCTGTCTCTCAATATTACATCATTTGGATAAAATCAATGTGGAGAAAGCTGTGAGCTACATCGTAAGTTGTAAAAATTTGGATGGCGGATTTGGTAGCACACCTGGTGGGGAGTCTCATGCAGGGCAAAGTATGTTAAACATTTAAGCCATGGTCATTATGTGAAGTTTTACATATTGGCTTGTTGTACTTGATAAATCAAGTGTGTTTTACTTCCATTATCTTCTTTATTTCTTTGTTATTCCAAGTAAATAGGCGTCGCCCAAGTACACATGATGTATACAAGTGAATACACCTAGATACAAGCTATAGCAAAATAGAACTAAGGCAGAACATTACAAATATTCCCATCCTTTACAAGGTTCTTCACCCAAAAACTTATAGTGCTAAAGAAAAAATCCCTGAATACCCCCATAGTTTGTTCGCAATCTTCGAAACACCTCCCAGGGTGGAAATCTATTTAGCTTTTGCATCTCTTAAAAAAGTGTTTTGACTTTTGCTCAGAAGATTCTCTCAGTTTCCAGATTCCATCATTGTCAACCAACTGTAGATTTTGTGCCATGGTTACCCAAGCATACATTATAGATGGAATCTATTTCTTCTCTCTCTCCCTCTCTCCCTCTAGGCTCTCATTCTACAGTAATCTACAATAACTAATGTATTTCTCCTAGTATATTTGAAGTGGAGGTTCCTTAGATTGAGATTCTGCTTATAAATTCGAAGTATTGTAGAATTGTCTGTGAATATTATGTATGTTTCATTCGTATTATTTACTCCCAAGTCCATTGCTTGCGATTTGTTTGTTACAGAGTTTCTTGCTGTGTTTGAGCTGTGAATGAACTTAGTAGTAGGTTGCTCAAGCTCACTCATTAATCTCGTGAGCAATGTTGAGCAAGCTCCTTGAGCTGGTACTTATTAGTGACTAGTTTACATGTTTAAGAGTTACTGATAAAAAAGAAAACAAAAAGCTTACATTTTTAAGAGTTGAAATCAAGGTCAGTTCTTTAGGTCAGAAGTCAATGTGGAAGTTGTTTTAGTGCTCAGTATGAAACTGGTAATGTGTGAAGTTTGAGTGGCTTGGGGTATGTTTGGATAGGAAAATTTTTCAATTTATGAGAAAATCTTTTGAGAGATTTTTTTTTTTGGTGCTCGTGGAAGTGGCGGGGCTGAGGGGTGATACCCACACCCTACAGCCGGGATTTGGGTGACTCTGCCCCCGCTTCCCATAGCAGGGGAAAAACCTTACTTGCCCATAGCATCGGGCAGGAAGTGTTTAACAGTCTCATCTGCAAGTTACGGAAAATAAAAGGAAATAAAAAATCAAAATCAAAATCCAAATTGAAATCCACAATTACCCTAGAATCCAGCGTACCCAATCAAGATTGGATGTACATAGATGCACCAACCTAATAAACCACAACACACGCACACACACACACACAGACATTTATTGCAAGAAGAAGAGGCTCATTTCGCTTTCACTCCCATAGTTTCCCAACAAACTGTTTGGCTTCCATTCCTGTAGTTGATTTGGATATGAAGCTCACAGGTGCCAGTCTTCCAGATTGTGAAATTTACATAGAGAAGTAGAATTAGAAGAGAGGAAGGGTAAGAGATTTTTGTAACTTTTGATATTTCATATAAATGGGATTTATATTATTATGATTATTTGCCTAGTTCTATTAATAGTATTTTCACTTACAAAAAAATATGATTATATTATTATATATATTGTGGGCAGATACAGGCATATACCGGGTGGATTTTTATACGGCCTGGACCCCTCCAGCCTCTTAATATTTTGTAATGAGCCGATTTTCCCATCGTTTCCCTGTGAGCCAGTTAGATTCAATGGTAGCTATTAGTGTTCTCCCACATAAATCTGTGTAAATGTGAACATTGAACAAATTTACCTTTGTATCTTCTGCACGTGAAATTTAGACTTGAAATGAGGCCTTTTTATTGTCTGCATGTCAAATCCTGTGAACAATAATGCATGTGTTTTCTACATGTCAAATCTAGTCTTGGAATCTGGTGAAATGTTTTTTACCCACTGTGACTGCAGTTTTCTGTTGTGTGGGTGCACTTGCTATAACGGGATCATTGCATCATATTGACAAGGATCTTCTTGGATGGTGGTTATGTGAGCGGCAGGTTAAATCTGGAGGTCTTAATGGCCGTCCTGAGAAACTTCCTGATGTAAGTGTATACTTATTTACCCAGTTTGAAACACATGAGCATTTATTAGACTTTCTCACTAATTTGTTGCATCCCTTAGGTCTGCTACTCGTGGTGGGTTCTTTCTAGCTTAATTATGATAGACAGGGTTCACTGGATCAATAAGGAAAAGCTTGTTAAGTTCATCTTAGATTGCCAGGTCTCAATGTTCTCCTCTGTAGATTCACACTATTTCTTTTGCAAGTTCTGGGGTGTCTGTTTTATTTAAAAAATCTTTTAGTTTGATTTAAGTTTCTCTGAGATGTTGTAGTTTGTTAACAATCCAGGATACAGAACATGGGGGTATTTCTGATAGACCAGATGATGCTGTGGATGTCTACCATACATACTTTGGGGTGGCTGGTAACTAAATGCTGCATTACTACCTTTTGAACTTCGTCAGCTTTACTTTTTACTCATGCATATGGAACATGCTAAATCTTTAAAATGTTGTGAATTCTCGTGCTGAACTTTGAGTTGAATCACATTTTCATGTTCCTCATTCATGAAGGGCTAAATATAACCTTTTTAAAAATGTTGGCTCTTTGACGTTTGAAGATGGAATTTGATACAGAATTTGATTTATCGTGCGTTTTAGTTTCATATTATTTAATAGTTTGGGAGCGCTTGGTTAGGTGTGTGAAGGAAAAAAGAGACTTCAAAGGTGTTTCACCCATTTATTTGGTGGGGTCTCTCTCTTCTCTCTTATTGCAACTTTTTAATTGGTGGCTTCAAAATCCAGTGCACCCTAGAAGTAATTCAATGTGTAGTTTGCATCCAGCTTTCCTTAGACACGATTTTGCTTTCTTATTATATCTTTTTAGGTTCAGTTTTTTTTTTTTTGGTTAAATCAGAGGTTGCTGCTCTTCTACAGTAAAAGGTTTAGACTGAAAGATATTAATTTATCAGATTGAAAGTCGGCCATCTTTGTTGTTGCAGGACTTTCCCTTCTTGAATATCCAGGATTGAAAGCTATAGATCCAGCTTATGCTTTGCCTGTTGATGTTGTGAATAGAATCTTCTTTGCCAGATGACTGATTTTTCTAACTTTTCCTTTATACATCGGTTGAAGCAATTTGTACCCTTTTGTTTCTCTGATACAGAAAAAGAACATATACGTAAAATTCTATTGATAACAAGAAAGAAGGCATCCAATTTAAGGTGGCGTTTCTCTTTGCTTGTGTAAAACTCTAGATTTTCACTCTGCAATTTTCGCCAATTTCTCCTTTAAGGGCTTCACATGTTTTTCATTTTGATCGTTGAACTAATAGAGGAAGTCC
The DNA here is from genome assembly GCA_022457165.1 of Juglans mandshurica. Classification (NCBI taxonomy): domain Eukaryota; kingdom Viridiplantae; phylum Streptophyta; class Magnoliopsida; order Fagales; family Juglandaceae; genus Juglans; species Juglans mandshurica. The sequence continues at coordinate 24,994,112 of CM039620.1, forward strand.
CATGATACATAATATTGAGTTTTTTTTTTTTTTTTAAATTAATTAATTAATTAATTATTTTTATTTTTAAATGGTTCAATGGAAGCCACAATGTTTGCTATATGACCTGCCCTGCATATTTTGACTAATATAAACAGACGACTTTGCTTCATTAACCTTTTGTCCTGACCAAAGTGAATACTTCCTTATACACTCCGTCAAACCCGCAGCTGCGGATACCTCAGCTCTGCAGAACGGTCTCGGATCATCGGTGAATATAAGATGAGAAGATCGGATCATCGGAAAATCTAAGATGAAATAGAGCTAGAGTAGTTCTTGGCACTTGAATACCATACATTACTCCCCTTAGCCTTCCGTGATAATACTTCAGCACACGATAAAAAGGACAAAGGTTACCCTTGTCGCGGCCCTCCTAATGGTTGGAAAAATATAAATGGGCCTCCATTGAGGAGGGGAAATCGGGAATGCAATACAGTATACATGAGAGATACATTTGTTCACCAATTGGTGTGAAACCAAAGCATTTTGGAACATTTAGCACAGAACTCAGCTTGTCATATGCCTTCTTTATATCCATCTTCATTGCCATTAGACCCATTTTTCTTTCATTATTTGTAGCAGTTTGTAAACAACGCTTGGATTAAACGATAAAGGCACAAAACATGCATTCTTCAGTATTAGGAGACAGGAATTTATCCATCACGTTCCTTAATATTGCAGCCATAATATTTGAGATGATTTTATGTCACATTAATTGCATATTATACACAGAAAGAAGGCTTTCCACCATAGATATACAAATATCACCTCTCACAATCTCCCGATAGAGTTTGGAAAGCAAAGCATTTAATTCACTGGGACTTGGGGCATTCAATGATCCAATCTATTCAAGAGCACCCTCACAGATATCATCATCATGATCTTCTTCTGGTATACAAGGGAAGGAGACAAGAAGATGATCATGGCAGTTAGCATCTCCATAGCTTGTGGCAGCTATGAGGAGTACTTAGGTCTTCATGCATTTGTTGGAAGATATAAGTTCAATACTTTTAGAAATTTGAAGGAGAGTAATGAAGGGGAGTAATGAAGTGGGAGAAACCAGAGTGTGGAAGTGTGAAGGTGAACTGGGATGGCTTTGAGGATGGTGTGGAGCTTTGCAGTGAACTTAATATTCATAAGGCTGTTTTCGAAGGGGATGTTAGGAATGTTATAGAGGTAGTGCAGAGTTTTGAAGAGGAGATATCAGTTTTTGGTTCTTTAATTGATGATGTGAAGTTCTTTTTTAAAAGTAGATCAGATTGGAAAATTCAGTTTGTATACAGAGAAAAAAAACATAGTGACTCATACCTTAGCTAATAAAGCTTTAAGTTTGTTAGAAAAACTAGTTTGGATAGAAATGAAAAAATCTTCTTCTGGTATAGTACATATATATAATATCTGATTCTCCACATGATCCTCAATGACTGCTTGAATAATCCTTTGTATCCTCCGGATTAGGTGATCGGAAAACTTGCATGAAGTGAGAAACAAAACGATCACCAATCTCCTCCGTTTTGGTCAGCCATCGGCAATTTTCCTCTTTAATCAACTCAATAGAATTTCTGCAACTCCTACTAACCATGGATAGGTGAAAAAAAAAAAGGTCAGTATTCAGAGAAATGATATTTAGCCACTAAAGTTTTGTGGCAAAAAATAATTAGGCTTTTCTCCACATCAATTTGCTGCATGTGGGAACGTTCGCATACGTGCTGATAATATTTCCTACTTTTCATCTCATTCATCGCCATATGCTAATGGATCTCCTTCTTCTTCTTCTTCTTCTTCTTCTTTTTCCTTTTTTTTTTTTTTGTTTTTTTGTTTTTTTGGTTTTGTTTTTTGTGGTACTGAAAAATCTGTGTTTTGTTCATTATAACACGCAGATATCGATCACAAGAAAAGCATACAATATGAAATGAATATGAAATCTGCAACAATGAACACCACTCTCGTCGAAACATTGAAGTTTCCAGTAGTACTTTATAGTAGTTGTTACATAAGTTTTGGATCTATTCAGCTCACATATTTTTCTGTTGGTTAATTGTTTGCGGCCCTTGATATATATATATATATATATATAAGAAATAATAATTACAGTCGTGAGTGTGTAAACGCCGCGTAGTTACTTTAAAAAAAATTAAAAAGGGTGGGTTTGGATATATAGCCAGTTGAAATGAAAACATCTCATCTGGAGTTGTACTGTACAGTAGTTTTAGTTATCCAAACATAATATTTCATCTCAAGTTTTGAAAACATTCAATTAAATAAACAGTAAAAACAAATATGAACAGTGTCAAACTGACATAAACAGTTGATAAACAGTACGTGAACAATATATAAACAGTAAAAACTGACATAAACAGTGCAAAATTTGGATACTCTATAAAATAATAGGACTCACTCCTTTATCAAATTCCAAAAAGTCAAAACTATCTCATCTCATCTCACTATCGAAACATATAATTACAAACTATCTCATCTCATATTAACTCAACAAATTTTATTACTACTCAAAACATCTCATTTCATCTTATCTCATCTAAACTTTCTATCCGAACCCCTGCTAAATCCAAAACCAAAGGACGAGCAAGTGAGGTTCGTGTTCTAAACAAGCTGCAATAAGGCACGGGCATTTGAATGTTGCATCAGGATTTGGGGCTTTCAAAGATCCAATTCGTTTTAACACAAAAGCCCCCTGAAAAAAAAGAAAGAAAAAACCTCTTCTTTTGATAATCCATTGACCATTTTCCATTTTCACAACTGCATCGGTTGTTCTTCTTGGAGGTTCTGGTTCGATTTAGAATTGATTTCAATTCATTCCATCTCCTCATTAAAAGTTTTTCAAATTTCTACGTAAAATATAATATACAATTTAACATTTTCAAATATTAAAAAAATAATAATATTAAAAAATAATATTCTAACAATATTTTATTCAACTTTTAATTTTCATCTCAACTTATCTCATCTTAACTCATTATCCAAACCTCACCGATTCTTAAGGCCTCGTTTATTTTCACAATAATTTACATTTTATTTCATCATTATAATATTTCTAAATTCTCACACAAAATAAAATAAATAATTTAATTTTTTTAAATTTTAAAATAAAAATAATATTATAAAAATATATTTTAATAATATTTTATTAAACTTTCAACGAAATCGTCTCGACGCAGATATTTAAAACTTTTGGCCTATGGAACCATTCACATGCATACTTTAAAGTATCCTAATTTTTTTCATCACATACGTCGCCATCTGCTCTAAAGAGTGCAAGAAAATTACTGAGAATCTTTTTTTATTTATTTATTGCGTTTTGGCCTACATACATACATAAAGTGTACCTTTCAAATTCAGGCCATACCTTCATCATCTTCATCGTCCCCACAGGTTGCGTATGTTGTTGAATACTCAATGTCCCACATGATAAATGACACCTAGCTGTATGACTTTTAGACTCTCGTCTTATCCAATAATATTGGAGTTGTAGTTTCCTATTTTTAGTACTCCTACTTCGATGAAAAGTGAAGCTGCGGTTACTAAAATATTGACAGTTATAAAAAAGAAAACAGATCCTCTCTCTACCCATTTCAAAAAAACGTACAGTTTCCATCATTAGTAAATTTTACATTTTATTCGATCACAATTTAATTGAAGAAATTGTTATGAATTTTATGTTATTTATGTTCTTGGGATTCATAAAAATGCAGTAATAGTGTTCAACATACATACGTATCCTATATGCAGTACTACTGTTAACTTCAATATTCTAAATTAGCCAATATATATCATGTGTTCCACATTTGTCCTATATACGTATGCTTGCTAGCTTCTTCCACATTTGTCATATATCACGTGTTTTACATTTATTTTTTTTAAGGTAGAACTTTGACAAGAGACATACAGAATATAAGTCTATTACTACTTTTAAGACTTCTCAATATACAAATTTTTTTTGTGACTAATATGATCTAATTCATTACTGTAATTCTCTACAAACAAACTGTCTGAGAGATAACACTCTATTTTAAGAGAGATTTAACAAACCTTACATTTTGTTCTAACAAGAAATTAACGTGTTCCACATTTGATCCTATATCTCTATCAATGTTTAAATTATGGTATGATGCCAACAACTTAGAGAATCTTATGTCACGATCTGCTAGCTCGATCCTGAAATGTAGTACCGTACCAGTGACACGTAAAGTATACAAATATCTTCTTTTTTTTTTACCCCCAAAAAAAAAAAAAAAAATCTAATTGAGTAACATGCAATATATCATTAATAGAAAAAAAAAAGTTAGTAGTGGCCGCTATATATTTACGATGAAATTAAAATATGATCCATCATTTGCTACGAGAATATTAAACTTATTATATATTGATAATTTTTATCATAAGAGTAATGCTATTTTAAGGCCTACAGCTACATTACATATCATTTACATGATATAATTTGATTTATAAGATTTAAAATTTAAAATTTATATTTCAAATTAAATTATATCACGTGGATGATGTGTAGTGTAAATGAATTAATAAAGTTATTCTTTATGGTAAATATCTGGCTATATACAAACATTTTCTTGTACGAAATTATCTGCCCATGCAATTTCAATGCGTTATTGAAGTTCTATATATATATATAGATCCACTCCACTCCTTTTGAAATCACAATCAATTGCAAATTAACATATAGCATATGTAATATTATACGAGCGGAATGGCACTTCTAGTACTCCAGTTGCCCTCATCCAATCATGTCTGCTTGACACACTTGCCTACATATCCAACAACAAAAACTCTTCTTCTCTGCCGAAAACAAAAACATCATGGGCAACTCCGATGTTTTGCCAGTACAGCGACTACTTCCCATTTAGAAGTCCATAGAAAATCTGCCAAATACCAACCAAGCACTTGGAGTTACGATTTTGTGCAGTCCTTAAGGAATGATTATCATGTACTGGTGATTGCATTTCTGATCTAATTTAATTTACTCCTAATTTGCATGTGCTCCCTCTCCCTAGCTAGCTTCCTGATTTCTCTTTCTTAAAGTCTGATAAAAGTTTGCCATGTGTGATCTATATGCATGTCTGAGAAATCAAAAACTATTAGGTACTATTCATAGAATATTAATTAACTGTCGTTGATCGTTATATCCTAATTCTAGGATAACTCATGATGAGACAGAAGACACTTGAGTAATTAGGAAATATTATATGATCATAGTGATTGATTCATATTAATTGTAAGCTCATATTGTAACCGCGCGCACAGGATCATGAAGTACTACAAAATAAGGTGAAGAAGCTGGACGAAGACGTGAGGAGTATGATCATTAATGAAAATCCAGACTTGCTGGCAAAACTCGAACTGATTGATGAGGTTCAACGATTAGGCTTGGGTTACCGCTTTGAGAAGGAGATAACAAGAGCTCTCGACAACTTCGTCTTAGCATCTTCAAAAGGATATAATGAAAGAATTGTGAAGAGTCTCCATGCGACTGCTCTCAGCTTTAGGCTCCTCAGGCAACGTGGCAGTGACGTCTCCCAAGGTACAAACAAATTAATATCTATCAGCTTCTTACGCATTATATATGTTTATTTCGATCAACTTTATAATCTTAACAAAACGATTCGAAGTCTCATATATTTTTCATACACATGTACATGCAGATGTGTTTAACAGTTTCACAGACGAAAATAGCAATTTCAAGGAATGCCTTAGAAGGGATGTCAAAGGACTGCTGAGTCTATACGAAGCTTCGTATCTGGGTTTTGAAGGAGAAAACCTCTTGGATGAGGCCATGGAATTCGCAAGAGTGGGTCTCGAGGACCACCTCAAAAGCCATGTAAGTAAAAGGGTGGCAGAGCAGATTCAGCATGCATTGGAGGTTCCACTGCACCATAGAATGCAAAGACTGGAAGCTCGTTGGTATATTGAGGCATACAGTAAGAGGGAAGATGCAAATCCTGTTGTGCTTGAGCTTGCAAAGTTGGATTTTAATATAGTCCAGTCAGTACTTCAAGGAGAACTTAAAGAAATGTCAAGGTAATTATAAAACGTTAAGAATTCTACAAATTGGATTACAGTACGTACTAAAACAACAAAAATCAATATACGAAGAGGGAATGATGAAAATCAAAACAACTTTGACAAAATCCAATTTTTTTTTTTTATATTAATTTTTTTTTTAAAATCTAGCTACCCCTTATATATAAGAATACAAACCATATTTAAAAAAAAAAAAAAAAACAAAAACTGTTGTTTAGATTTTCCTATTCACTTATATAAAACACAATAAAAAAATGGATCTAAAAGATTTTCAGAAAGCTTCCAAGTTTCTTTACGATGTTGTACATGTGCACACTAGTTGGGTAGTTCATGATCACCACTGACTGCCACATAAATATAATATAGGTGGTGGAACAATATGGGGCTGTCGAACAACTTGACCTTCACCAGAGATAGGGTGGTGGAATGCTTCTTTTGGACGGTTGGAATTGGCTTCCAACCTCAGCTGGGCCATCTTCGTAAACAGCTGACCAAAGTTGCTGCTCTTGTCACCACTATTGATGACGTCTATGACGTTTATGGTACTTTGGATGAACTCGTGCTTTTTACAGATGCAGTCGAAAGGTTAATTTCTCTCCCTCATTTTCTCTCTCTGCCACCACCAAATTAATTTTTATAGCAAATTAATCATGTTTTTTAAATACTCTTAATTGTGTTTTCAGATGGGATATCAAAGCCGTGAGAGACCTTCCTGACTATATGAAGCTATGCTTCTTAGCTCTCTATAACACTATTAATGAGATTGTTTACGACACTCTTAAGGAGAAAGGAGGAAACATCCTTCCATACCTAACCAAAGCGGTAATATATTTTTTGATATTTTTGAGTTTTCTTTCTTTTTTCTTTTTCTACCAAACTGATTTAAACATAATTCGCTTTTTTTTTTTTAAAAAAAGATTTTTAAATCTGATTAAGTTGTAGTTTCATGTTGTATTTTAGTGGGCTGATATGTTCAAAGCGTTCCTCCAAGAAGCAAAGTGGAGTTCCGACAAGGAGATGCCAACCTTCAAGGACTATCTTAACAATGGCTGGCGATCCGTTTCTGGGACGATCTTCCTCGTTCATTCCTATTTTATATTGAATCAAAATTTCACAAAGGAGGCCTTTGAGGGCTTGGAAAATTACCATGACCTCTTGCGGTGGCCATCCATCATTTTTCGACTCAGCAATGATTTGAGTACTGCTGCGGTACTATTCATTCTCATTTCTAAATTAGAATATAATAATCTAAATAATTAAATCTAGACGATTTAAAACATAGATACTAGAATAAAAGTTCTGAATTCTAACCATTTCTTCATACTTCATATATCCTCATTTTCAGGTGTTGAGTTCAATTATCGAGAAAAATCCGATTTAATATGACATGCCAACCCATGTTGTCTATATAATGTTGTGCTAAATTAACAATTTTAGTCATTAATTTAACAATTAATGCAGGCAGAGTTAGAGAGAGGTGAAACTGCAAATTCAATCCATTGTTACATGCGAGGAACTAGTCTTTCTGAGGAACATGCTCGTAAACACCTCAGCAACATGGCTGAGACAACTTGGAAAAAATTGAACAAAGAAAGAGTAGTTAATCGTTTGTTTGGAGAATCGTTGGTGGAAACAGCAATCAACCTTGCTCGGATTGCCAAATGCACGTACCAGTATGGGGATGGGCATGGAGCACCGGACGGTAGAGCAAAGAATCGAGTCCTGTCGTTGATAATAGAGCCCATTCCAGTACTTGATGAGAGAGATCAAATTCCTTGTTTACCAAAATGACAGAGGCACAGATCATGTGTATATATATATATATATATATGTATGTATGTATGTATATATATGTATATATATGTATGTATGTATATATATGTATGCATGTGAACTTGCACTTAAACCTGGTGCCATGAGTACTGCCATCTAAGGTGAAAAAATATATACAGTTAGTACTTAATCTGGCCTGAGCCAGGAATAATATAGGACTTTTGAAAAAATAAAAATAGTCTTTGATAGGGTTTGGCATCGTGTTGATACAACCAGACCATAGTTATGTATCCAAACCAATCAGTGCGGATTTAACTTGCCACGAGGCAGTCTTTAATCGGTCCATATTTAATATTAAAGTTGATGTATTTAAAAATTAACAGTCCCATTCCTAAAAAACAAATACAACCCAAGATTGCTAAGAGGCTGATGGCCTGTTCTCCAAATGAAAAAATTGAATTCGAAATTCCCCATCAGTACTCCCTCGTATCAACAAAAAAAAAATTACCGTGCAAGATTATTATTTACTAAAAAATAATGTAAAAAGTACCCAAATCAAAATAGATCTACGTGCCATATATAGCATGAGAGTGAGAGTATTTGATCAAGAAAAACTCTAAATACAGGCATAAAGGGGTAGGCCCGTGCACGAAAACCATCCATTTCACGAATTGGGTATTGAAGAAGAAAAATGATTTGCACAAGTCCTAAATAGACAAGCTCCATACAAGGTCTTATAAAAAAGTGGACCTCACCTTAAAAAAGTATAAAAAAAACTATTATTTATTAGTGAGACCTATTATTTTAGAAAAAATTTGTATGAAACTTGTATATTGGGACTTGTATCTAGCATTACTCATTGAAGAAACCTCCCAAAAAGTACTTCAAAGTATTAATTTGGGCTACAAAAATTGAGAAATCCAAAGAGCCCAAGTAATGGTTTTTCCTGGAGGTAATGAGGGAGATCGGAGGGGTGGGTCTTCTCGTAGGGGTGTTCTGCTTTTGGATTGCTCCCTTTTTTTCTTGCACTTTCCCTTTCTGGGTCTTTCAATTGTTTCTGGATCAGAGGACAGGTCCTGCGAGTTTGGCGTAGGCGAACGTTAGTGAAGGGGGGATAATGGGTAGAAGATGGGTCCTTCAATGGCTTTTGGATTGGCTCCTTTTATTTTTCCTTGAACTTTCCCTTTCTACTGTACGTTGATGTCATAGGAAGAGGGAGAGAGAGAAGTGCAAAGTTGAGGTGTTTTGATTCAACAGGAAAAATGCTAAACGGAGCGTTTTAATAATCCTCGCTTTTGAATTTGCTTCGAGCATTGGCAATGGCAGCTCTCAACTAGATAATGGTCCAAAGCTGCTACAGTAATTAGTGAGTTACTATTAACCCTCTATAAACTAATTTATTATTTTCATCAACCTCCCGCCTCTCTTTTCCTTGTTCTTTTCTCTCTCCTCAACCTGAAAGTTACCTAGCATTCTGTTGCCTCACTCTTCTTCACTCGCAAGCTTCCTCGTTCGTCTACTTTTCTCATTTGGTCATCTTCTTCACCGTCGTCTTCCAGGCTTGTGTTGGTAAATCTCTCTTACTCGCTCTTCTCCGTGCATTTTCTCTGAGTCTCTCCTCTCCCTCTTCTCTTTTCCTTTAAAAGTAAAAGACACGCCCCAGCCATTCAAACCATCTTTTGTTGCCTCTTTTCCTTTCACAATCCAAGAAACGCGAACTAGTACTCTCTCTCTCTCTTTCTCTCTCTCTCTCTCTCTCTCTCTCTAATTTTAGTTTTTTTTGCACGGACCGGATCTCTCTATTTTTTCTTCTGAGTTTTCTCTTATATGTTTATTCCATTTTCTTCTAATTCTTTTGTGGTTTCACAAGTCTTTGAATATCTTTTTCCCAGGTTAGTTTTATTAGAGCTACTTATGATCGTTGCTTTTGTTGCTGTGGATCTAAGGCTCATTTTTTTGGTTTTAGACTTTGGACTGGTTTATTGACATCGCATTGCTGTGGCTTTCTGATAAATGTTTGATTGGAGATTTTATTGGAGTTAAAATAAAAATGAAGAGCAAAAAAAAAAAAAAATTGAAGGGAAAACTCAATCCTCTAATCTGTAAGATCGTTCTGTAAATCCTTGTCCTTTAAACCTCTTGGTTACAGACTATTTAGTCACAGGGATACACACAAGGCATTAAATGGGAATATGAGTCCCGATATATGTAAATTAAATATAACAAGCAAAATATAGCAAAGCATTAAATAGAACATACATAGCGGTAATTATGAAAATTACATCAACTTTATTACTCATTCTTTATGTATGTTTTAAAAACACCAAGCATCACTCGAAGAAATTGAAACTTGACTCTAGGAAGTGCTTTAGGAAATATATTAGCCATTTGTTCTTCATTGGTAAAGTATTTCATATTAACTTCACCGTTTGCTTCAGCTTCCCTAAAAAAATAATACTTGATTGAAATGTACTTTGTTCTACTATGATAAACAGGATTCTTCATCATAGCTATGGCTGACTTTTTGTCACAAAATACATCAACTGGTCCTAGTTGTTTCTTACCCATGTCCTCCAGAATTTCCTTAGCCAAATAGCTTGACTAACAGCCCTTGCAGCAGTCACATACTCAGCTTCAGCTGTTGATTGGGCAACTGTTGGTTGCTTCCTTGAATCCCATGAAAAAACTCCTATTCCCAAATTGAAACAAAAGCCTGAGATGCTTCTCATGTCATCAAGTGATCTTGCCCAATCACTATCTGTAAAACCTGTTAACTTGGTCTGTGAGCATGGCTTGTACCAAATTTCCAAGTCCATGGCTCCTTGCACATATCTAAGAACCCTCTTAGCTGTTCCAAGATGAATTTGACTTGAAATTTTCATAAACCTGGACAGCAAACTAAAAGCAAACATCAAATCTGGTCGAGTAGCAATTAGATACAACAAACTGCCAATTAGACTTCTATAAGTGCCTGCATCAACCTTCTTTTCTCCATCTTCCTTTTTGAGTTTCTCATTAGGAATAAGAGGTGTAGCCACAGGTTTGCATTCAAACATATGAAACTTTTTCAACATATCTTCAGAATACTTTTTCTGTGAAATAAAACTTCCACCTTCTTGATGAACTTCCATTCCAAGAAAATAGTGCATAAGTCCCAAGTCACTCATCTAAAAAATGCTCATCATATCTCTTTTGAATTCTTCCATCATTTCTATATTGTTTCCAGTAAAAATTAAATCATCAACATATAGAGAGACAAGAAAAATACCTCCACTTTTGACTTTGACATAGAGTGTAGGCTCACTCTTACTTTTGTTAAATTCTTTTTCATTGAAATAACTGTCAATTATGCCATACCAAGCTCTTGGAGCTTGTTTAAGCCCATATAGAGCTTTCTTTAATCGAAGCACTTTGCCTTCTTCTTTTATGAAGCCCTCTAGCTGATCAGCATATATTTCTTCTTCTAAAATTTCATTCAAGAAGGCTGATTTGACATCAAGTTGAAACATCTTCCAACTGTTTTGAGTTGCAAGTGCACAAATGGTTCGAATGGTGTCCAACCTTGCAACTATTGCAAAGGTCCCATTATAGTCAATACGAGGCTACTGTGAATAGCCTTTAGCCACAAGTCTTGCCTTGAATTTCTTAAAAGAACCATCAGAGTTAAGCTTCCTTTTGTAGATCCACTTAACCCCAATAATGTCTTTTTTGTCAGGACAATCCACCAACTCCCATGTTTTGTTCTTTTCAATCATTCTAATCTCCTCCTCCATTGCATCAATCCATACTTTGTCTTTCACAGCTTCATCAAAACTTTGAGGCTCAATTGAAACAAAGTTGCATGATTCATAAATTTCAGCCAAAGGTTTTAACCTTTTTGTGGGGATTTAGGTGAGGACATTGCAATTAAAGGAGATACTGGTTCAGCTCTTGGTGGTACCACTGGACTGATATTTTCTTCATCTTCTATTGTTTCTCTTCTTCCATTCTAATCTTCAGAATTTAATGGCATTGTTTCCAACACTTTGGTATAGAAACAGATTCATTATTTATCTTTTCTTCATCCTAGTTCTAGCTAGTATTTTCATTGAATTCAACATCTCAACTGATTACAAGTTGCTTTGAATCCAAATTATAGATTCTATATACTTTGGACTGAGAACTGTAACCCATGAATATAACCCATAAAGACTCATTTTTCAGATTTCTCTGCAAGCTTATGCCTCTTTTGTGGTGGTACATGAATATAACACATATGCACAGCCTTTGTTGCGCATCTATTGAGCAAATAGATTGATGTGTTAACAGCCTCTACCCAATATCTTTTTGGAAGTCCCTTCTCAAGCATCATGGATCTTGCCACTTCCATCACAGTCCTATTCTTTCTTTTTGAAACTCCATTCTGCTGAGGAGTATAGGCAAATGTAAGCTGATGTGCAAGCCCTTCTTCTTCACAAAACTCATCAAACTTCTTTGATTTGAATTCTATTCCTCTGTGACTCCTCAATGTCTTTATCTTGCTGCCACTTTGGTTTTCAACCAGGAGTTTGTACTTCTTAAACTTCATACTTTTCTTTAAAGAAGTAAACCCATGTTATTCTTAAGAAATCATCAATAAACAATATAAAGTACCTGTTTTGACTTTGAGAAGGAGTTCTCATTGGACCACACACATCAGTGTGAACAAGTTACAAAACCTTTTTAGATCTTCATGCTTCACCTTTAGGAAAAGGTTGTCTGTGTTGCTTCCCTAACATGCAACCCTCACATACAAACATATTAGAATCAAGTAGCGGCAAATTACTGATCATATTCTTTTGATTCAAAACTCTCAAGGCATTAAGGTTATAGTGACCCAATCTTCGATGCCAAAGAATTGTATCATCAAGCTTAGCAACCATAGCTTTTTGATACAACTATTGTATGGGAAAATTCCTACAATTTCCCATTTTAATTTCTGCCACAACCTGCTTATCATGTTTTAAATCACAAATGTTACACAATTCTTTCTCAAACAATAAAGAGTATCCATTTTGCATCATTTGACCAATACTCGATAAACTTTGATCAAGACTTGAAACTAAAAGAACATCATTAATAAATCTGGTTCCTTTCTTAGTTTCCAAGGTGATTGTGCCTTTTTCTTTTGATTACACTAAATCACCATTTCCAAGCTTCACTTTTACTTTGACAGATCTATCAATCTTTGAAAACATACCTTCATTTGGAGTCATGTGATTGCTGCAACCACTATCAAGGAACCATTCTTCACTTTTCTGGTCAACAGTGGCTTGACATGCATAGAACAATTGCTCCTCATTTTCTTTTGTGTAGTTGGTTTGCTAATTTTTATTCTTGAATTTGCAATCTTTTTCAACATGGACAAACTTCTTGCAATTAGTGCATTGAGGCTTCCCTTGATGATAACAATCTTTTTCAAGGTGATTGTTCTTTTTACAAATACCACAAGGAGAAAAATCTCCTTTCAAGTTTCCTTTTCTATGAGAAATTTCTCCTCCTTTTGTTCCACTTCTGTACTTTTTTTTAAAATCTCTTAGTTTCTAATTTTTCCAGTTAACCTTAGACTGAAATGCAGTCTCTAAGGAACCTTCACCTCTTCTATCAGTTCTTTGTTCATGGGCATATAAGGATCCCATTAATTCAGTAACAGAAAGAGTAGAAAAGTCTCTAGTCTCTCCAATAGCAGCAACCATATGGTCATATTTCTCTGTGATACTAATAAGAATTTTTATTGCAAGAACTTTGAGATTACCTTGAAACTCTTGTTGCAAGATCTCCCAGGCTTGCTTTGAAGTCGTGGCCCTCATCAATCTTGGAAAGATAGCTTCACTGACAACTTGTTGTAGAGTAAACAAAGTTTTAGCATCTCTTTGTCTGTCTTTCTTGTTTTGGTTTGTTTCGAAGGTTCCTTTTGCAGTAACAGTGAATAGTGATCCCATTTTCTACGACATCCCAAAGATCAAGTGACATAAAGAGAGTCTTCGTTTTGATACTCCAATAGTCATAGTTTTCTCCAATGAATATTGGAACAGTAGGAGAAGAACTAGGTGCTACCATATCGCCCTTTTTTTAGATCGAACTAAGCTCTAATGCCACAATTGTTAGAGTTAAAATAAAAATGAAGAGCAAAAAAAAAAAAAAAAAAAAAGAGAGAGAAAAATGAAGGGAAAACTCAATCCTCTAATTTGTAGGATCGATTCTAAAAATTCCTTGTCCTTTAAACTTCTTGCTTACAGACTATTTAGTCACACAGATACACATAAGACATTAAATGAGAATATGAGTCTTGATACATGTAAATTAAATATAACAAGCTAAATATAGCAAAGCATTAAACAGAACATGCATAGCAATAATTATGAAAATTACATCAACTTTAATAGATTTTTTTTTGTTTCTTGGAATTTAATGGCTTCCATGACTTCTTAAGTAAGTTTAGTTTGTATAACTTCGATCTGGTGTGATCGGTAATGCATTTTAGCTTTGTGGATGGTTTGAAAGAACTTTTTTTAAGAATATAGATGTAAGAGATTTACTGGGATCGTAAACTGGGTTTTTTGGGACTTTTGTGATGTTTCAGGCTCAATGTTTCTATCAGTAGCCGAATATGAACGAATAAGTTATTTTCATATACAAAGTTGGTTTATAGGCATTTTGTGGCCCATCACTTTGCCTTATCAAGTGGTGCTTCTTTCCTTCAAGGTGAAGGTACAGGATTTGATGCGTTATAGGTGTTAGGCCGTTGGGCTTTCTGTCTCAATGCCATTGTTATCTTGTTGTTTCCTTCGCAACTTAATACATAAGTACCTTGTTTTATAACGACCAGAAAGTAGGGAAGATTTTTAATATTTGAAACCTAATAACGGTCTTGTCATGCTTACAGGCATTGATTAAGAGTTTTGGACTCTTTCCCTCTTCAGGTTTGAAAGATTCTTTACTCTTAGTTAATGGTGTTCAATAGTTCTGGGTATTGGTTCATTGTAATTTATTTGGTTTTTTACAAAGAAATCCTAATTGCTCTTATTTTTTGGGGTTGAGCTTGGAAAATAAAGCCCATATTTAAAATACTTTCTTTATTCCACATGTCTACAAACAGATTATATTGCTTTTAATTTTGAGAAGTTGCTCCTATGATTCTCAGTATGTACCCAACTTCAATTGAACGTGATGTGCTTTGTTACTCTCAAAGAAAAAATAGATTCCTTTATCAAAATTCAATCTAGCTCCATAATGAAGTCGTGACGTAGAACTACACAAATGCGTGCATGTTCTACTAATTTACAGTGTAACTGTGTTACGCCTATTAGGTCCCCCATTAGGCGGGTGATCTATGGTAGAAGGGAATGAGCATGCTAAAAGTCAAGTACTGAGTGCCAAATCCCACCATTGTTTCATACTAGTTGAAACTGGACTTCACATGATTCCTAAGAGCTCTTACTAAATGTATAATCCTAGATATAACTTGAACTTTATTTGGGTTGTTACACTGGATGTGTATATGAGATGAGATAACTTTCATACTCAAATTTGAAGTTACGTACCTTACTAATAACTAGTATGTCAAAGGCATGGTTATCTTAAATAATTGGCTCTAAATGTGTATGAAAAAGTGAGTTGAACGTGGATATCAACTTTGTATGATTCTCTTATTGACGTTATTGCAATCTCACATATAATGGTCGTAATTCCTGAAGTTGTTCTAAATAAAGTTTATATTTAATATAAAGAAACAAAAAGACGTTTGAGGATTTTACACCGAGCAACCGTGGTGCTCCAAATTTCAAGTGTTAAATTTAACTTAAAAGCATGAGTGGATATTGGCTGGGGTTACAGGAGTGCAATGTTTGTTGAGAATTCATAAGATATACTTGGAAGCTAGATAAACATTTTTTTTAATGATGGATTAAAATTTGTGGTAGAACATGGTCTTTCCCCTCCTAGTATGTCAAACAATGTTTTTTCATAAAAATTAAAATTGAGATTAGCTCCCAAGTGTAGGGGTGGGCAACAAGGCCCCGCACCCCGCTGCCCCGCCCCTGCCCCCATCCCCCTCGCCCAGAATGGAGAAGGCCCCGCCCTGTCCCCGGCTCTACATATATAAAAAAAATATTTTTTTATATTTATATATATATATATATAAATAAATATATTGTATATAGATATATATAATTTATTAAAAACTTGAAATTATATTTAATTTATTAGATTTCATTGGCCTCATGGGCCAAGGCAATATAAAATATAACTCTAATGAGTTTAATTTCTTTTTGTATTTATAAATTTTAATTTATAATTTTAATTATATTATAATTTGGGTCCAAAAAAATATTTTTGGACTTACAAATAATTTTTTAGACCCAATGGGTTGGCCTAGGTGGGGGCAGGGTGGATGGCTTTCTTGCCCCTGCCCCTGCCACCTGAGGGCGAGGAGCGGGGGGAAAACGCCCCTTCCCCGCATGGTGCGGGGTGGGGTGTGGGGAAGGGTTCCCCCACATTGCACCATGCGAGTAGCACCCCTACCCAAGTGTAGGAGCTTTATTCAAAGTCTAGATACTGTTTAGACTTGAGCTGGAGCAGCATTCTGTATATGAGAATCATAGTGCTGTGAGATTGACCTAGTATGATGGGAGATGGCTAATGGTTAGATTATCTGGGATGAGATTTATTGTGGAATGTATCTTCGATTGCTTTTGCCTTTT
This sequence comes from Juglans mandshurica, assembly GCA_022457165.1. NCBI lineage: Eukaryota > Viridiplantae > Streptophyta > Magnoliopsida > Fagales > Juglandaceae > Juglans > Juglans mandshurica. Next base: position 25,010,698 of record CM039620.1, read on the forward strand.
AGTGGCTGAGACACTTACTCTGGTGTTCCGGTGATCTGTAATATAGGAGTTTAGAGGTATTTGATTTGGCATTATCCTACCATGTTTTCAACTTTAAATTGTTGTTATACTTGTATGGTGAGCAGTTTTATCTCATATATTTTCTAGATGATTTCAGGATAGTTTATTCGCTAGCTTTGCTCTTGGTTGGGTAATCATGAATGATGCTGGCCTTGCATCCTATCCAATTGACAATGTCTGTAGAAGAATGATGATGACATCTGGTGAAGCTGTCAAGTATAAGAGTTCCTTTGATGCATTCTCTCAAATTTCTCTTTAAGGGAGCTGGTGCAAATATACTCCATGTTGGTCCCATTGTCCTTGGTTTTTAAAGCGGTCTCAATTTCGCTTTGTTGGTTTTTGATTCATACACAATTATAATTTGCTCCCTTTCAAATTGTTTACCAATTTCAAATTTGGGATAAGCTTTTATTGAACATGATCATTGTCTCTCTATCATTTGTCTCCCAAGGTTTTGTTTGACCCTAGATGATTATTTGGTCTGGAATTATATGTATGCTTATGTCAAACAGGAAGACACAATGGTTGATTTTAAGTAAAAATTAAATTATTAATTAATATATGAAGTGTATTTACAAAATATTACATTTTTTTGTAAAATATTATTAAAAGATATAATATTATATTATTATTTTGACTTTAAGATGACTAGTTCAATATGGATTCGCCTAGTCAAAAGTAAAAGCTATAGTCAAAACTTGAAGTTCTTATCAAAATTTGGACTTGGCAATGAGCTGGCCATTGCCAAGTCCAAAATTTGGCTAGAATCTTACATTTTGGCTATAATATTAACTTTTGACTATTTGAGTCTACATTGGACTAACCATTTTAAAGTCAAAATAATAATATTATATTATATATTTTAATAATATTTGACAATTTTTTTTTTCATATTTTGCAAATACACTTCATATATTTTAATTATATTTGATAAAAAAAAATTATACAACAATTCTTGAAACCAACAAACTAATTTTTGCCAACCCTTCTTCTTTTGCCAACAAGTAGAGTCATTAACTTTAATTTGTAATACGGATGCATATTAACTTTACGCACCCAGATTACTACATACATTCATAGCATTGTGAGATTCACAAACTAATTACTCAGTATTAACCAAAAAAAAAATTTAAGAAAAACTATGATAGAAAATAAGTATAATTTGCTATTTATATTTTTATATTATGTATTAAGCTGATAATGATAGAAAATAAATTTACCCTCAGTTGGAAACCTCATCATAAAAGAAAAGTAATTTGGCAAGAAAAATTACCAGAAAGGGAGGGAAAGGGAGGGAAATTGAGGAAAAATAATAAAAAACTCATTTGATCCTTCAAAAGTGTGTCGCCAAACATAGCTAGATGAAAAAAGTTATTGTAGCTCAAAACTAAAAAGTATGGTTATAACTAGTTCAATGTAGAAATTTTGTGACCAAAAAAGGTAAAATTTGTTTTTAGCGTTGGCAATGGCTAGTGCTCGAAGACCTCCAAAACGCTAAATGTAGTGTTTCATTAATCCACGTTGGTTGGCGTGCATTACCACGCACCCTCAAATTCTTCAACTTTAAAACTAAACACCTAGATCAATTGGATTAATGAATGCAGTACAACATGACGTACCAAACTACTTCATCCTTTTGATTAATAGATCCCACCACAATTTCGTGATTAATCCATCCACGAATTAAGATGATCTCTTAGATAAAGTCATGAGTGTCTGAAAGTTACTAAAATAGATATATATAAAGTGAGTTTTACAATAATTATAATTAGAGTAATGCTACATACAGTCGTGGAATGCGCAAACGCCGTGCAGTCGCTTTGAAAAAGAGTGGGATTCACTATTAAAAAATTAACTTATTTTCATGTAGGTCTCATATTTATTCACTTTTTTCAAAACGACTGCACGACGCTTACACACTCACGACTGCAAGTATCATTTCTCTTATAAATTATATAAACTTTTTGGCCGGTAGTATTAAATGCTTTTTAAATAATGTAAGACCCACATTATATTTGGTTTTATATGAGAAAAAATGAATAAGACTTAATTTTGGGCCCCAAGAAAATTATTTTTATAATTTAATTTACTCCCCAACTTGAATTTTCTTATTCCACCCCTGCCCACGTTCATTTTCTGATCTGCTTCGCCTCATCGATCAATACTCCTTCATTTTTCTGATATTATATATACTCCCTTCATTTTGCTTTTGATTTTGTGATGTTCCTGTGTTATAATAATGAAGAAAACGCAGATATAGATTTTCCATTGCCAAAAAACAAGAAAAAGAAAAAGAAAGGCATTATAGGTACCCAATAATGTATATATATATATAGATGGTCTATGTCAAACAGCCTGCATATGCATGTGAGAAAATTAGCATGGTTCATGAAGACGTATAACAAAAAGGAAGACACGAATCTATATGTGGGGCTAGATAGGCTAGCTGAGGTTACGTAACGACCAGTACTGGAAATTAGTAACGGAAACTTGACTGTTTCGACGATACAGATTTCATAGTCCCATTACACACACGCACATATATATAGGCTTTTCCTGTGATGTTTGTATGTGAAAAATGAAGAAGACATGATAAAAAAAAAAAAAAAAACAGCATTATATATAAATACAAATGATATTTGTAGCCGTAGAGTATGTAAGCGCCGTACAATCTTTTTGAAAAAAATAAGTAAATACGGAATCCACATAAAAAAATTAATTTTTTAATAGTAGACCTCACTATTTTTAAAAATGATTGTGCGGCGCTTGGATACTCTACGACTGTATATAACATTACTCAATATAGAACATTACAGTACTGCACCACCAATTTTGGATTGGCATGTTTTGTTCTGCTTGGAAGATAACAAAACAAACCTTGATTTTTCTTTTATTTTTGTTTTTTTAATTCTTGATCCTAATAACTGCATTACAACTTGATCCTACTTCTAATTCTTTATTTAAAATGAGGCATGGCATTTTGTTTAAGAAAGACAGAATTTATGTGCCTGATTCTCTGTCCTGGAAACAACAGATTTTGAATTACTTGCACTCTAGTCCTGCTGCTGGCCATTCTGGTTTCCACAAGTGTTTGCACAAAGCAAGACTAGATTTTTATTGGCCTGGTCTCAAATATGGTGTAAAGCAGTTCATTCGAGAATGTGACACCTGTCAAAGGAATAAGATTCAAAATGTCATTCCAGCTGGGTTTTTACAGCTCTTACATATTCCTGAGCAAATATGGACTGATCTTTTAATGGATTTTGTTGAAGGATTGCCCTATTATTAGTGATAGATTTCTGATAAGTTGGACTCTGTCAACTTTATCCCTAACAATATATATATATATATATATATATATATATATATATATATATTATTCCATGTCAAACAACCAACCAATGGGAAAAAAAACATAGTTCATGAAATATAAGATCAAAGTAAAGATGAACAAAATGATTTTATCTCATCTAATCATTACAACTTTTAATCAAATCATCTCATTGTGCCTTACACACATTGAAATTATGTGTGAAAGAAAGATTGAAGTAAAGACAAACTTAACATGTGTGAGTGATTAAAGATTGAAATCCTATAATTGAGCCCATTCAGTCATTGAGAGCAACAAAATTGGTAAAACATTGTTAGTGAACTAGTTGTAGATTTTATTTGGTTTTGATTTGTCTTTTCTTTTCTCCTATACATAGCTAAAACTGTAAATATTAAATATATACTGTAAAGATAGACTACAGAACTGTCCATCTAAGTTCCAAACAACCGTAGCATAAACTTTTATTGGGAAAATTAGTAACACATTTAATTCTGTTATTCAACACTGGGAATTTATGTGCAACAATAGTTAGTTTTTGAAACTCTAGGTCATAGAAAACAATTTATTTAATATTCGAGCTTGTTCACGACTATATTACATAACTTAATTTGTCCGGAGGTTTTGACTAATAAATTGGACTTTTTTGGTAATATCTTTATAAAGTTTGTATTGCACATACGAACTACTAGATTCATTAGATTCAAGTAACATGTTTAGTATTAGGAATATGATTTGATCTAATCTCCTTGAATATTTTAATATTCTCATTATAAGTATGAAGATGGTATAATAAAATAAATAAATACCAAGTTATTCCAGTTTATACACGTCGGATCCAGTTTTGTACGAGTTGATCATAATATCGTATTCATAAATAATTAATTTAATAAAAGAATCGAGCCAAATTTAATAAACGATTTGTTGAGTAGCATCGTTTATTTACTGCCCTACTTAAAAGGCAGTCCAGTACAACCTTGGAATAATGGAATTGGCCCACAGGCCCAGGCTTCTTCTGCTCCAGAATTATCACTACTACACTTTGAAAAAGTCCGGGCCATGGCCCATTGAAATGTCATGACCCAAGAGATCAATGATCTCTAATGTTCAAGAGATCATGATCACTACTGAAACTCATGCAGCACCTTATTGGGACGTACGTACGTGTCATCATCTCGTCGGCCTATTAAATGGGTGACAATAATTGGTACGATCACGTTGCATGCATCTTCTTAATTCTTTCTTCTTCGAATTAATACGTACCTGATCTCGCATGCATCCAAGTCTTCCTTTTGAGTACGTAACATATGCGGAATGTTGTACGTAGCTAACAATTATTATTTTTGACGAAATGTTATATATATTCAGACCTTGGGAATTGTATTTAATTAATTGCAGAAGAGTGACGTCTAAGAAAAAGATTAACCCTCATAATCAATGTAATTCTATTACTCCTCCGTTATATCCAAGGAAGAAAATGCGATGCCCAATACAAGAAACCCAAAATCTTATAAATTAAGGGCGCGCGCTTGGCTTCTACAATCATTTTCGGCTGGATTGGCATGCTTTACTCAGCTTTAATTTCTTAACTTTTTTTTTTTTTTTTGGGTCCAATTAATAAATTTAGGTCAAAGTACTGAAGTACTTGTGGGATACGCTAGCTAATGAGGCAGTTGCTGCTTCTTTACATAAATGTAATTGTACAAATTTAAGGCCCCAATATCAATAAATAAAGACTTTGGTAATCCGTATCTTTTTTTTAAAAAAAAAAGGATTTTGTCTTTTTCTAAATAAAAAAAGAATATTGTCAAGCAATGTCCTTAGTTTTCTGTTCGATGAACATTAATCGCTTTGCGTCATCATCATATGGATGATAATAAGGAGTACTATTAAGTTTGTAAAGAGAAAATAAAAAATTGAACTAATTATAAATTGATATATATCCACTACAAGAAAAATTGATTTTGTGGTCATTTAATTACGGCAAAAAGACTATTTATGATCAAAACAGACTCATTTTAACTGTAAATAATCATTTTACTAGAATTAACTGATCACAAATAAGTAGTTTTTTTGTAGTGATCTTTATGTTAATGTACATTAGATATATTTTATGAGTAAAAGAAATTAAAATATATCATATTAAATTAATCACATTAGTTTATAATTAAAATAGTTTTTTTGTAATTTTTTATGCATTAATTATTTTTTTATAAGAATAATAAGTGCTCAAATGATGCAAAAACAAATGAGCTCACAAAAGAAAAACATTTTATCCATAAAAGAATATCTAAAAATAAATATACTGGTTTTAGGAGAATAGTCTGCCCAAACCCTGGCCTCATTGGAGAATATATATATATATATGAGGTTGTAAAATAATGACGGTAAACCTAAAGAAGTGAATCATCACGGGTAGATGGATATGGAGCAACCGACCTCACTGACATTATACGGTATTTATAATTGTTTTGTCTGGTTTGTATATATGGTTAAGGTGTCAATTTACATAGCCCCACAAAGAGAGTGCCGTGCGTGCATGGCACCGGCTTCCTTTGCTACTTACTTTGTCGGTACGATTATTCGTTACATGATATAGGAAATGAGGATCAGAATTCGAGGTACCCCAAATTCATTTTAAGTTTTCTATGATTTAACGTCACACTTTTAATGCCCAGTTCGCGTGGGACAAATTAAAGCGGTAGCTAGCTAGATGGACAATTTCCTTTTCTATATTCAACGCGCCTGCCCTACTTTTTTATTATTATTATTATTAAATCAACTAAACCATGAATATTCGATTTTTTTTTCAATTTAAAATGAAATAGGAAATATTACGTTACTCATGTGGTATTTAACGTTGTCTATAAATAATTTTCGGATGGTATATATGTCTATCTCTTTCTGCATTGAATTAATTGATCAAAACATACGAGAAAATCTCAATCGACAGTGAACAAAAGTCGTTATATATTAGCATAATTCAGACTAAAATGGGTCTAAAAATTATTTTATAGAAGTGATATTCATAAAAATATTTCATAAAAGCAAATTCATAAAATACGTGAATTTAATGTTAATGTACTTTTTATGATATATTTTTGTTGACTCGATGTAAATTTCATAAAATATTAATGAAACAAATTCAACGGTGAAGCTAGTAAATATAAATAGGCCAAGAGAATCAATTTAGGCCTAATTTGTTTTCAAAAAACATCTCATCTTATCTCATTTCATCTAATCATTACAACTTTTAATATAAAATAAAATAAATAATTTAACTTTTTCAAATCTTAAAATAAAAATAATATTAAAAAATATATTCTAATAATTTTTTATTTAATTTTTTAACTTTAATATTAATTCATCTCATTTCCGAAAACAAACAATTCCTCGATCGTGGGTGGTTTGGACCCTAGTTTGATCTTTTATGGAACGTGCTCAGATTTTGACTTTTGCCCATGTGCTTCTGCTATTCATGCAGGCCATTTGACAACTTGGATTACAGTTGGCCAAGTATAAGGGAAAAGGACTTCACTTTAAAGACGTATCTCAAAACATCACAGGGAAAAGGACTTCACCTTAAAAATAAATCTCTGATCAACATCACAGAGAATTAACATATTCCACTCATGAAAAAACTCACAGTTAACTCTTTTTCCCCCATCTGTATGTACACCTTCAGCTTATAAAAAAAAAAAAAAAAAGGAAAAACCCAGAAAAACTCATTCCTCTTGCTACCTATACAAAATATGAGAATTAAATTCCATAATAAATAAAAATGTTGCATAATGTGTATCATGAACAAAGCTTGGGCAAGGATCTTGTATGACCGTGGCTTGATACTCTAGATTTCAGGGTCTTTGCCATCTGTGTTTGCATTTTCCTACAAATTTTCTCCAATTCAATCACCCTCCATTGCATGCCTTGCAAATGTGCTCTGAGTTTCTCATTCTCAGATGAAATATCAAGTTTCCCAGCATACAGCACAACTTGTTTACTGGCTTCATCTTTCTTTCCCTTGCTTCTTACTTCAGTAGAAGTACTGGGCGAATCAGTTAATGATCTGGAGTTGTTGGTACCATGGAGTAAGCTTTTGAGTTTGTATTGCTGAGAAATAAGAGCCTGGACAGCAGATCTTGATGGAAATTTTTTGTTCTGAGAAAGGTGTAGGCAAGCTTCAGCTGAAAGCTTCTCATAGTTCAGTGCACAACATATTTTCATCTTCTCTTCTTCTAACAATCCTGCATGTACCTATGAAACAAATCACACTGAATATAAGAAAGCTTGAGTTTGTAAATGGTTTAAGGTTTTTAAGCTGCTGAGATCCCACTACAACACAGTTATTATATGTTTATGTATCACATCAACATCTATAAGAAACATGTATGGCAATGCTATTAACCTTGCTATGTAACTTTCTGGTAGTAATGCTTGTAACCATATGATGCAAAAATGCTAGATATATAACTTGCAACTCAAAAAGGAATTTTTTAGATCAAGTACTACCTCTAGATACATGTCCACACCGCGGTAGAGTTCATCATGAAAGTTCCTCGCAGAATCTGGCAGTGCCATGGCCAGTGCCAGGAACTTTGAAGGTTTTAAACAAGGATCTGGGGCTACTTCTGCTATATACAAATCCATCAATCTAGAAACTTTCCCCAATCGCATACCGGAAACCTTGGAAATACCACCACGCATAAATGCTTTCAAAAACCTCAGAACAAGATTCTCGTCATATAAGTAATTAATCCCATATCGAGAAGGAACAAGCAGATTGTCTAATGTTGCCTGATCCAACTGCGAACCAATCATACTCTCCAACTTCTTCCTGCTATTTTTGTTTATGTTCAAAGTCATGGAAACTCGAAGAATCCCAAATAAAGTCTTGCCAGAAACCGAACTCCCATGAAGGGTATAAAGCATATCAATCACTGTTTCTATAACTTTGCGCTTCTCATCAGGTGTGGCAGTATAAAACTTGGATTTCTGGTAATAGAGAAGGAACCTACTAATGATAACATGATCAAGTTTTTGTGAGACCATGGATTTTACCACCTTTTCAACCAAAATAGGACTCAAGATCAGAAGATCTTCAAACCACCAGGTTGCTCGAGATAAACTGGACTTTAAACTCTCAGTGCTCTTACTGTCACAAGAAAACCGGAACCCAGAGCTGTCTGGGGAATTAGATGGATATGGACTTGCTTCAGTAGCTAAAGCCAGCCTCCGGGCAAGGGAATCCAAGCACTTCTGAAGTACACCTGAAGAATTCTCGACGGGAAGTAAATCTTGACATTGCTTCAAAGCGGCCAAAAGCTCAGGCCATGACCAATAGTTGATCTCTTCAAGTGATTTCTCTGTTTGTTCTAGTAAATTATTGGTTCCAGAGACCGAGTTGTTCATTTCCATGAACTGTGCAGCGCAATGTAAGAGAGAGATATTGGAAGGATTTATTTGAGTCTTGCCATTATTGTAACAGAACCTTGACATGAGCTCAAAACACTCTGCTCCGCCGGGAAAGTCATGTAAAATCACTTTGAGGTTTCTCGTGGTAGCTTTTGATTTACCAAATAACTTGCTCAATCTACCGGAATACGAAGCAATTATTTTCTGCAGAAAACCATCAGGGATAAGAATCATGCAAGAAAAAGAAATGCAATCTTGGAATAAAAGAGCTAGTCGACACCAATTCCTTCAACAATTCATGGAAATAGCGTCAAAAGGAAATGAATTACAGAATCCAAGAAAGTAGAGCGAGTTGAAGCTGAAAAACAAGGAAATGTATAAATATAATCAAGACAACCACCAGTCATTAACCAATGGAACCTTTCAGTTTCACTGCAGTTTAAATAATGCCAACAAAAAGAATGGACTCATTAAATTGTGCAATACAAAAATCTGAGAATAAACGGAGAACTCTCCATCAAAGGCCTGCAAAAGAGCTGGAGAGGTCGTTATGGATAATAAATTTCTGAGAATGACGAGCAAAAGATGCCTGCTAATCACCCCAGCAAAAGAAGGGTTAAAAGAGTAATAGATGCCATGATAGCAACCCTTAGTCCTTCTTAAAAGGAGTGAATAAAACAAATAAAGGTATGAACATTTCAGCTCCGTAACAATAGCATTAAATGAGAAAAGAAGCAATACAAGGATGCTTTGTCGTCAATAACGAGAAACCAGAGTAAAGGAAGAAAAGCTATAAACCTATGCCCCACATCAGTGCAATTTAGGTGCAAATTAAAAGTTGACGGAAGAGGTACGTTTATAATCATAAAGGAAAATGAAAAATAACATGGAGAAAAAAAAAAAAATAGTGAGGAAGTACGAATCGTGGGACTGTGACTCCATTACCAGAAGATAAAATAAATCAATCGACAATAATAAAGACGCAAAGGCACCCAAATACAAACATATAACAGACCATAAACTAAGCGAAAAACAAAACTCAGAACAAGTAACCAGAGAAAAATCCAGACCAGTAAATTCGTGAGCAACTATCTGAACACACGGTTGAAGAAGTAATTGCGTAGAATAAGATTTGCCAGTAAACATGGGATTTTCGAGAAATGATTTAAGAAAAAATAGATATTAAATAGAAAAAGCGGCATGGAAAGGCAGAGCACAGAAGTGAATTACCTTGTCCACAATGAAAGTCTCTTCCCCATTGACATCCACTTCAAGATTACAGCAAATAGCTTCCATTCTAGTCCAAATAATAAACACCAAAAAAGCACACCACAAACCAGAGTCCTTTTTTGGAACTTGTATCAGAAAGAGAGAACGAAAGGAAAAGATTTCAACAACCCAACAGAGATGTAGACCTTAGAAGGAGCACTGGAGGACATATTCCTAGATGAGCAAGAAGACAAGAACAAAAGAGAGAAAAGGACTCGAATTGGTGGAGAAGCAATGCGGTTTTCGACTGAGATACAAGGACATGACTCGAAAAGAGTGCAAAAAGCAACAGGGTGGATGAGACACAGAAGGGGAGAGATAATACAAGACTGGGCAAGGAGTTGGAAAGAAGAAAACAGTTGGTGTGTCTGTGAGCAGTGACCACAAAGCTTTATCTGACATTCCTTAAAAAACCTATCTATCTATATCTTAGAATATAACCACAATTATAGAATGCGTAAACGTTATACAATCGTTTTGAAAAAGAATAAAATTTATTATTAAAAAATTAATTTCTTTTCATATGAATTTTATATTTATTTATTTTTTTTAAAATGATTATACGGCAACTGCATACTCCAATCATCATTTCTGATGACCAATAGTTTGTGTAAGTGTGATTTTCTTCTACGCTTAAAACTCAAGCTTTCTTGCTGCCTTTTCTCTTAGTCCATGTCCATCGCTGCAAGTCTCTATAGCTGTGCACCCACTACATTATTTTATGCTCTGATCTCTCTATCTCTCTCTGTTATGTCAAATGACTAAAATCCCTGTGTGGACCTTTTTTTTTTTATAGATTAGTTTAGAAACCCACTAGAGATTCGCATCTTTGCTGGACAAATCAATGGATCGTGTTGTGGTACAGTTACCATCGTTCCCAATTCACGGGTTGTTGGACCCGCATTGAAAATGTAAATTTTAAGAATTTGGCTAACATTATGAGAGATGATAGACTTGAGTTTAAATTTTATGAGTTGTTGAATGTAAAATGAGAAAAGATATTTATAATGGTGAATTATATAATTGCTGCATATTCGTTTTGAAAAAATGAATAAAATATAAGACTTACATGAAAAAATTTAATATTTTAATAGTAGACCTCACTTTTTTTCAAAATCATTACGCAACATTTACGGACTTCACGATTGTATATAGAATTACTTATATAAAATATTTTGAATTTATTTAGAATTTGTAATTAAGTGTTTTAGATAGGATTTTATCTTTAAAGGGTTTTACCTTTAGGACCAATAGAAATAATAGGATTTTTTACCTTTAAAAAGTTTTTTAAAAGGTTTCCATTTTTACCAATTTTTTTGTTATGCAATTGATTTAATTTATCTTAATGTTGTTCTTATTGAATAATTACAAGAATATTAATTAACAAATTAATTGATATAATTGGTAGACCTTTGGAAGTTTTACTGTATAGGAGTATTTGGAAAATTTCACAGATATTTTTTAATATACTAATTACATGTTTGTAAATTGTAAAGACAAGTGAGGAAAGAACAAAGATTCGTAAAAGTTCATATACTAATTAATACGCGATCTTTTTATATAATATGCCATGTCAATTAAAATTAATATTTATATAAACAATTTCAAGTACATGTCACATAGTGATTGGATATGAGTATGAGTGGCAATAATGATATGACCCAAGAATACGATCATACCCACGACATAAATAAACGGTTTTGATTTTTATTTAAATAACTTTGGATCAAAATAAGTTGATTTAATAAGACACGATTAATAAATGCATCAATTGCAGGTCAACTCATAATCAATCCATATAATATGAATAAATTCTATTTTTAAATTTTATAATGTTTAAATCTAGTCTTATGGGGTTTTCTCTCTATACTTCCTAGGAACATAGAGTTTTGTCTCTTGATCTCCTTGATACATAGAGTTTGGTATTATCTGAGTAGTTTTTGCGCATCCATAGAGGAGGAGATTTCTCATCTATGTAAGGGCCTCAAGCTCATAGAGGAGGAACAACAAGAATTCTACCTAACGGCGGAGGAGTTTATACGTGCACAAGACATCAACAACTCATGCCTTGTTGCATTGGTAGTTTCAGACAAGGAAGTGAATAAAGGGGCTTTCAAAGCAACAATGACCAGGGTCTGGAATGTTGAAGGTGGGATATCTTTTAAAGATATAGGAAGAAACAAGTTCTTGCTCGAGTTTCATAGCTCCATCGTGAGAACCAGGGTGTTAACTGGTCGACCTTGGTCCTTCGATAGAAACTTGATCTGTATTCAGGAATGCACACACAGGCTTGCCTTAAAGACATCGAGCTTTCTCTGGAACCTTTCTGTGTAACGCCCCGTCCCCGAGAGTCCGGAGAGTTAACTCATGTCACTTAAAACTCATTTTTCTTCCACATAGTACATACTCTAATTTTTCTCTATCGTACAAAATACTCATATATTTACATCACTTACTCCAGAATAACTATTCTAAGACAATACAAAATCTTAATATAAACATCAATCTTCCAACAAATCACAACATCAGAACACAACAAGTTTACTGAATGAAAATTTTCAATACCCATATAAACCTTCTATGCTTAAACCATCATTCTTAACTCTTCTCACCCATGCTTCATATCCTTGATCCTCAACTGAAACATTCAAATCATCTGAAAAAGATGGTGGAGATAAGGGGGTGAGTTATCAACAACTCAGTAAGCAGAGAACATATACTAGTATGCAAACATGAGCATTTACAGATTTCATAATGCAGAACAAAGCACTTTTTATTTTCAGAATGCAGAGTCAGAACATGTTATAAAAATATCAGAGCGAAAGTTTAAAAATATTCTTATTCAAATTCTTTTGGCATAGCATAACTGACCGCCATCGTACCAGAGCATCATATCGCATCAGAGGCCATGTTTAACCCCCGTGGTAGGGTTGTGCAAACCCCGGTAGCTAACCGAGCAAAAACAAAATGTGAATCTTCCCCTTATTTATTCTCGGAGCCCCGAGTGTGCACACAGGGAAGACCACCAGAAAACCACTTTGTTTCCAAAATAGGTGCACCAGAAACAGAACAGTTGGTACCAACCCAAACAGAAGCCACTATTAGCACCCGTGGTAGGTCAAATAGGTCACCATCCACAAACCACATCCCAATTCAGAATGTCATGCCAAAAGTTTTCAGAATTCACATTATATAAGAATACGGAACACCTTCAGAACAGAACAGAGTTTTCAGAAAGCATATCATATCAGAGTACAGACCATCTTCTGAACATAATAGAGTTTTCAGAAATCACAAAATATTATTTTATGCACAAACTTTCATATTTGCTCTTTTTTTCAGAGTTTAGAAGCAAAATGCAAAATAGCTCATGTCTACACCAGTCATGCCAGAAAATACTTTATTCTTAAATAGAATATCATGAGTAATGCAGAACAAATAACTGAGGTAGTTCAAGTATATTTTCATAACAAAACAAGTTTATTTTCAAAAATCAACCTCAGTCCATTTTATTTTTATGCAAATCTAGCATAGGAACCCCGCTTACCTGGACGACTTAACTTTTCCAAAATTTTCCTCAAAAATGTCGAGCCGACTATAGATCGTCACCTATAAAAATAATGACGTAATTTCCGTAAGTTTATAATCAATCACGTATTTTGATATTTAAGCCTAAACTTCAGAAATAACCTATTTTAATTCCTCAAAACTTAAAACTCTCGTAATTCCAAAAATATGTCATCACTTTCTAAAATCATCAATATCCGCCACAATCCACGTCATACACGAAACACCAATATTTAAACCCGAATAGCCAACAAATCTCATAGTCTAAACCAATCATACTAACAACTCCATCACCCAAACCAATCAACCTTGTTACTCCTCGGACTCAGTCCGGCAAAACCAATCAGCAATTAAATACAGTGTAATGTGCTAGTGTAAAAATACATTAAATTCACAAGAATTCTTAGGAAAATACTTACAGTACTATATAATAATTTCTGGAGGATCACGGAGGCGCAAGAAGTGGAAAAACAGCTACAGAACAGTGTAAAATACATTGTGGCCGTGGGTCACAGATACCCACTTTTCAATGGGTGCAAACGAAAACCAAAGATTGATAGGGTAGGGCCTAGGGATGTCGGTGAAACTAGTGGTGGTGGTGGTTGGCCTTGGGTGGCGGCACAAAAGGTGGTTGAAGGGCAAAAATACCCAAAACGGAAATGGAGTTGGATGTGCTTCACTGGTGACGGATCGGAGGTGTGGTTGGGTCCAATGGGTTGCTTGGAGGTCGAGGATGATGTGGTGAAGAAATGGCGGCCAATGGTGGTGTGACGGCGGCGCTGGAGTGAAGAGAAGGCCGCGGCTTCGTGTGGCGCGTGGAGGCTAATGACAGTGTCGGGGAGGCTGAGATCGAAGGGGGAAGGTCGCCGGTGGGTGGGGGAGCTGCTGGGCTGGGCGGTGCAAGTCACGGCGGAGCGGTGGCGGTGGGCTGGGCGGACGAAAAAAATGCACGGGGGAAAGGGAGGGGCTGGGTCGCGCGGGAGGGGAAAGAAGAAGAAGAAAGAAAAGAAAGGAAGAAAAGAAAAATGAAGGAAAAAGAAATGAGGAAAGAGAAAATATAGGGAAAGAAATTAGGCCCAATCCTCATAACTTGGGTCACAAAAATGATCTAACGGAAACAATTTTAAAACAGCAAGTGAAATAAAATAATTTAAACCCAGTGATTAAAATGAAAATAAATAATTAAACCCAACAACAAGTTAATTTAATTTGAGAAGAAATTTAAACACATAACAATAATTAATTTAAAGAAAGCACTTCAAAAAATAATTTTCGTAAACTAAAAATCATAAAAATAGCCTAATTAAAAATCCAATAATTTTAAAATAAGAGAATAAATTCTAAATCAATAAAAATAATTCATTCATTAAAATACACTAAAATACGGGGTGTTACATTCTGGATCCAACTCCATGACCTCCCATTTGCTGCTATGAACAGAAGAATGGGTGAGAAACTCAGGACCAGTGTTGGGAAGGTCAACATGGTGGATGTAGATGAAAAAGAAAGAGCTTGGGGGGGAGTCCTATGTGTGAAGGTGATGCTTGATCTATCAAAACCTTTGACTAGGGGATGTGTAATCAACGTAGGGGATGCTCGTTCTTGGATACATTTCAAATACGAAAGACTGCCCTCATTTTGTTACCATTGTGGTGTAGTTCTACATACACAACTCAGATGTACAAGACATGTCTCAGATGGTAGCACTCATGCTACGTCTCAGCTTCAATATGGCCCCTGGCCTAGAGCTGAACCATCTCAAAAGCCTACTTATTACAAAGCACAATCATATAGTCCAAAGGGAAAGGCCCCAGGCAGCGGCTGGCAGGCTAGTTCCGATGACCAAGAGTCTGATTTTGGCTGGAACAACCAATGTTTTGAATACCGTACTGAACGTCATACCGATCAAGGTATTGGAACGAAATATTTTAGTACCGGTACCGTTTTGTGATAGTCAATATATGAATAAATTATATATATATATAAATTATATTCCAAAATAGTAGTCTATATATGAATAAATTATATATAAATACATATATATAAATTATAAATAGTCTAGTCTGAATTGGAGGTAAAAAAATAAGCTTGTAGTTTGAAAAAATGAAAAAAAAAATTAGACCGAAATATCGACCGGTTTAGGCCGAAATATAAGTCGATAAGACCAGTATTTGAGCCAGTATGAAACATATATGATATTGTACCAGCCCAGTGGCCGGTACGGCAAATACCAGCCGTACCGACTGGTACGGTACGAGATTAAAAACAATGGGAACAACACTTTTCAAAAGTTAGCGGATTTCTTGCAAACAGTGCCGTGTGAACCTGTACAACCAGACTGTGCATTGGAAAAGGAAAGAGGAGTTGAAGACCTTTTGTCAAATAAGTATAGTGTCAATTGTCAACTGCCTATCAAAGCAACCCCAACTTGTCTCGAGGTGTCCACCATTTGCAACTGTTAGGACCACACTGTTCAACAGGCAGACAAACTCTACGAGTTTGGATACCAATATGGTCTTCGCAGTAGACAATCCCCTAGTAAGTCATTCTCCTCTCTTCTCTCGGTTAGACCCAAAGCTACAAACAAAAACTCCCTTTTTGTCAAACTGGAAAAAGAGAGCTCGTGGCATGATAGTTTCGAGTGCTGAGACAAGTATTACCAACCCCACTGTTGGAACTGCAACCAGCAAAAAGAAAAAGGGAACCAATGGCTTGATAGTAAAACCTACGAGATCTTCAAAGAGACTCAAACACATTGTGGCAGAGGCTGTTCAACAGCCCTACCCATCTCCATGATCACCCTATGCTGGAACTGCCGAGGGCTTGCCCTCGGATAGTTAGAGAACTCCACTTGTTGGTGAGAGTTAAGTCCCCCATCTATGGTCTTTTTAATAGAAATAAAGTGTAAAAGAGAAAGAATGAAATTCATAAGAAACAAGCTAGGATATGAATGCAGTTTCATAGTGGACTGCATAGGTCGAAGTGGTGGCCTAGCTTTTTTTTGGAAGCAAGAAACATCTGCCAATTTGTTGTCTTATTCTCTTAGCCATATATCTCTCCAAGTCTAAATGGATAATGCAGCAAAACTTTTCATCATCACTGGCTTTTATGGTCAATTTTATTACTGCAAAAAGAAAAGAAAGCTGGAACCTTCTAAGACAACTAAAAGTGCACCATGACACTCCCTGGCTGTGCATGGGAGATTTTAATGAAATCATTTCTCATTGTGAAAAAATGAGTGGTCCTCCTAGACCCTTTAATCATATAGAAGTTTTCAGACAAACCCTTGCTAATTGTGGCTTTGGAGACCTCATGTTTGAGGATTCCTAATTTACCTGGTGCAATAATCGTGAGGGACCCAACTTCACAAGAGAAAGATTGGATAGGGGTTTAGCAAACTGTGCATGGCAGGACTTACATGATTCTAACTCAGTCTCCATCCTACCTACCATAAGTTCTGACCACAACCCTCTCCTCATCTTAAGCAAGTCCTTTGTTCCCTCCCTTATAAAAAACAAAAGGGTCTTCAGATATGAGGCCTCGTGGGCCAAACAGGAGGGTTGTGAGATTGTGATCAAAAGGGCCTAAGGCTCACTCCAATCGGGTTCAAGGGCAGATGTCACAAGAAGGGGACTTGAGAGATGTAGATACCAACTGAGAGAGTGGAATAACATCTCTAGAATTTCTCACCAACAGGTCATAAATACCAAAACTGATCTTCTGAGATCTCTGCAAACTTCCAATACTAGTTTGGATAATAATCAGATTCGAGTATTACAGAAGGAATTGGATGTTTCCCTAGAGGAAGTTGATCTTAAGTGGCGCCAAAGAGCCAGATAAAAATGGCTCAAAGATGGTGATAGGAACACCAAGTTTTTTCACAAATGTGTCTCGATTAGAAAACAAAAAAATCTTATCCAAAAACTCCTAACTGAGGTGGGGCAGATCTTGACAAATCCTGATGACATTGGGGGTGAATTCCAATAAGATTTTAGGGACCTTTTCACTTCCTCCAATCCTACTGTCCCAAACTCTCTATTGGAAAACTTCAAAGCTACTGTCACCCATGAGATGAACTTGTCCCTAACAAAGGCTTACTCTAGAGAGGAGATTGAGCTAGCCATCTTTCAAATAAACCCTCTGGTTCCCCGGGCCCAGATGGTTTCCCTGCTATTTTCTTCCAAAACCACTGGCACATTATTGGTGATGATGTGGTAGCTGCTGTTCTAGAATTCCTTAACACCAAATCTGGTTTCCAAGGTATCAACCATACTCTCATCACCCTCATTCCCAAGAAGAAATCCCCATTATTTGTCACAGATTATAAGCCCATAAGCCTATGCAATGTTTACTATAAAATCATTGTAAAGGTTACTGCAAATCGCCTAAAAACCATTCTACCTCTATTAATTTCAGACACCCAAAGTGCTTTTGTTCTAGAAAGGATGATCACTGATAACACTATAGTGGCTTATGAACTAGTGCACTCAATGCAGAATAGTAGGAAGAATCACAAAGAAGGCTTCATGGCTCTCAAGCTAGATATGAGCAAAGCCTATGATAGGCTAGAGTGGTCTTTTATTCAGCTTGTGCTTCAACAGATGGGTTTTGATAAGGAGTGGATTGAGTTGATTATGCAGTGTATTGGCACCGTGTCTTACTCAATCTTACTCAATGGTTCACCTCAATCACCCTTCAAGCCTTCAAGGGGTATATGCCAAGGAGGCCCCCTCTCACCCTATTTCTACATTCTATGCTCAAAAGTCCTCACCTTTATATTGAACCAAGCTGAACAGAAGGGTTTAATCTCTGGCTTCCCTATTTCTAGAGGCTCCTTGACTGTTAATCATCTCTTTTTTGCTATTGATAGCATGGTTTTTTCTAAAGCACAATTGCAGGAATGGAGCAAGCTACATAACATCCTCAATTCATATGAAGCAGCTTCGAGTCAAAGGCTAAACCTTGAGAAGTCTTCAATCTATTTTAGCAAGAATTCAAGGCAAGAAATCCAAAATTCCATCCTGTCTATTGCTGAGATTAAAGCCTCGGGGCCTTTTGAAAAATATCTGAGTTTACCTTCTTATATAGGCAAGAGTAAGTCAAGGGCTTTCTTTCCCATCTTGGACAAAGTCAAAGCTCAAATGAGCAGCTGGAAAACAAACTTGCTATCCCCAACAGGTAAGGAAGTCTTGCTGAAATCAGTCATTCAATCCATACCCACTTGTTGCATAGGCATTTTTATAATTCTCAAGGGCATTTAGAGGAACATTAATAAACTGATGCAATCTTTTTGGTGGGGGATTAGAAACCAGAATGCCAAGATGCATTGGCTCAATTGGAAAGGTCTTGGAAAGAGCAAACAAGTTGGGGGTTTGGGGTTCAGAGATTTCAAAGATTTCAACAAAGCATTATTAGCTAAGCAAGGGTGGAGGCTCATCACCAATACTCAGTTATTGGCTTCTCGAGTCCTGAAAGCCAAATATTTCCCTTCAACTGATTTTTCCTCAGCAAGAGTTAGAAGGGGTGATTCCTTTGTGTGGAAAAGTATCACAGTAACCAGACCATTACTCTTTGAGGGCCTTCTATGGAAGATTGGAAATGGAAACAAAGTGAAGATTTGGTCAGATCGATGGTTGCCCATTCCAACATCTTATAAGACTCAATCTCCTCTCAAGGGGCTCAGCACAGAAGCAATTGTTAGCTCTCTCATCGACCAAGACACAAACTCTTGGAACCTACATCTCATTCAGAGTGTTTTCATCCCTAAGGAGGTTGCTATCATTTCTAGAATTCATATTAGTCCCTGTAGCAGCAATGACAAGTTGGTTTGGAGGTGCACAACAAATAGGATCTTCTCAGTTAAGTCAGCATACCATCTCCAAGTCTTTGTGAATGACCTCAAAAAGGGGCAAGCATCAGACTCAACTAATCTAGGGGTCCTATGGAAACTACTATGGAAGCTTAGAGTGCCAAACAAAGTCAAAATGTTCCTCTGGAGATTAGCAAGGGACATTCTTCTCACCAGAGTAAATTTGCACAAAAGGAAGATCATTGATTCACCCATGTGTCCAATATCTTTAACTCATCCAGAAACCATGTCCCATGTCGTATGGACGTGTAAAGCAGCCCAGGATGTATGGAGCAATAGCTCAAGAAGATTACAGAAAGTAGGACTGAGGAGGCACCTTTTTATGAGTTGCTCACAGAGCTTCTATCCACTCTTCCTTTAGGCGAACACACTAAGTTAGCTCTCACAGCTAAGGAGCTTTGGTACAGAAGGAAAAAGTTTATTTTTGAATCCAAATTCGCTTCACCTTAATAGGTTTTAAAGCTTGTCTCCACTAGCATTACAGAATTGGATGAGCTAGAAAGACACCAGTAGAAGATAACTCCTCAGAGCCAACCTCCAGCCAAGTGGTGTAAGCCTCCAACCATCTATTATAATAAAATAAATTGGGATGCAGCCATCAGGGTGTCAATCAGAGATTGTTTTGGCCTTGTGACAGCAACTCTCAAGAGCCCTCGTTACTCCTTTCTTGATCCACTTCTGGGAGAAGCACTTGCTGCCTTGAGAGCAGTGCAATTTGGCATTGAGATTGGACTTAACAAGGTCATCTTCGAAGGGATCTCAAAGCAAGTGGTTAATGGCATAGATGGTTCAACTGAAGACTGGAGCACGGTGGGGCTGATTTTTCAAGACATTAAGAAATTACTAGGCACTTACCTTTCTTGGTCTATTTGTCATGTACCTAGGCAAGCCAATATAGTTGCGCACTGCCTGGCTAAGAGTTCTCTAGATTTAACTGAGGACTCAATTCATGTAGAGGATTATTCTCAGTGTATTCCCAATCATCTTGTCTGAGATATTAATATGAAGTAACCTATCTCTCAAAAACAAATAAAAATCTAGTCTTATATGTCTTTTTGTTGTTGTTGGGAATATTTAATATTAATATTTTAGTATTTAATATATCAAACTATTAAAATTTCTCTATTAATATATAATTTTATTTTATCAAAATATTAATTTTCTTATATATTTTTATTATTATTTGACTACTTAGTAAGTCAAACCATTTATATGAAACAAGTTGAAGCAGGTTAAATGGGTCAAACGGGTTGAAATGGGTTGAAACGGGTTAAATGTGTCCAGGACCCCAGGTTAACCTAATAAAAGTTAATTCCAAAATGAGTTAAGAGAGTTTTCTCATGTCACCCATTATTAATATGGGTTATATTGGGGTTTTAAGGTTTGATCCATTTAATTAGAGAGGTCATGTTCAGGTTGGGCCATATAGTGTAATGCTCGTGACTTGTTACGACAAGAACACAACCCACAAATACGAATTACTTCCCCTAGATTTGAATACCATGTCATCCAAATTATGGAAATACCTAATAATTTTTCCACCCACATTCAATACAACTATGAGAGGAGGGAGTAACTTTTTATTATTTTACTATATAGCTTAGAAGTCATTTTTAAATTTATTTTTTGTATTTTCCCTTTTACAATAAAAATGAATAATTTATTACCCTCCAGCTATCTTCTAATATATAACACGCACCACACCACTAGATTTTTAGATCGCTGATATATATAGAAGTCACATCTCAATTTGATGGCACGTGTGTCTTATGTGTCTCTCAGAACTCTTAGTGCTACACTGCATGTTGCTTCATGGAACTTCTTGACTTTAATTAGATCTTTAAGATATGACCATCAATAACTTTTTCATTATTGACACATGAGCCACATGTGTTGGTACAAATTGTGGTTAGCTCGATCCCTCGTACTTGACTATCTTATTGTTTTCTCTAAATACAAGAGTTTATGCATTCATTTATTTGTGAAAACAAGTTGGAAACGTGATCTGTTGCCATTGGTAAATCAATACTAGCCTCGTGATCTCTATTAGTATCCACTCCAAAGCTACTGCGGGACGGTCGGGCTATTAAAGATGAGAAATGATACTTGCAGTCGTGAGTGTGTAAGTGCCGTGCAGTCACTTTGAAAAAAGTGAATAAATATGAAACTTACATGAAAAGAAATTAATTTTTTAATAGTGGACCCCACTCTTTTTCAAAGCGACTGCACGACATTTGCGTATTCCACAATTGTATGTAGTATTACTTATTAAAGATAGAAGAGCAACCCTCCATTAAGACATCGACACGTAGGAAAAAAACACAATAAGCTAGTTAGACCTCACCACACGCAAGAGGCAAATAAAATTGTTGTTCTTCAAGCTCTCTTCCTCTTTTCGTCTTCATCTCCAAGCTCTCAAGCCCATCTCTTTGCACCTCCACCAAGAAAGGAATCATTTGTGCTCAGATTGGATGATAATTACGACGATGTGAAAGTAAAAGAAACATGAGCATTTTAGATTTTTATTTTTGAACTTTTCTGTCCAGAGCTTGTAAAGCTGTGAACTAATATCTTTGTGGAGATGTTATGTAGGAATTCAACGATCTTTGTGGCTGAGAGTCACAAAGAAGAAAAGTACCAGATATATTTGATGGTGATGAGCTTATAAAGATCCCTTTCTTCACCGAAATCTTCATTTGAAATTTAACATTTTTTCTTTGGTTTGGTTTTGTAGCTCCTCCTCATGCCTTAAGATCATCACCAGAAAGAGATGGTGAGATTGATTATGTGACTGTAGATGCTAAATCTATGGCCGCATATGTGGATATGGTGAGTGGGCTAGCCTCTGTTGCTTTTTCTCATTTTCCTCTCTCTAGTATGTAATGGGTTCTAGGTAGATTTTCATATATTAGCATTGTGTTTTGATTGTATGTGCATGAAATTAAGCATGCGGTGAAGGAAAATGAAAAGGCAGTTAAAATAGGCAAAGTAGAGGCGATGAATGTTGAAAACGAGAGGACGAAAACTGTGGCAGCTGAAGAAACCGAGTCTCAGAAGCCGGCTCTTGCACACAAGGAGAGGAAATGCAGGGCTCAATTGTGAAGTCTCTGATCGAGTGTATGCAAATGCAGAATAAATACAATAAATAGCTTACGTGACGCAGGGCTATTGGAGGGCTGTTTAACGAGGTGGAGCAGCCGAACCACTCCCTAGGTTTCTCTATCTACTCATAAAAAACAATCTGTACAAGGCTTCGATCGTGTGGTGCCAAGTGAAGAAGTATCTAGAAGTGAAGTGTTCGGGGAGTACATCGAAGGGCTTGAACCTTGTTCAAGATCGTGAGGCCCATGGGCCTGCACTTATCCTTTTATCTTTGCATTTTAGCCTTCGTTGGACTTTGAGTTATATCAATTAGTGGGCTTCGGTTTGTAGCGTTAAAATTGTTTGCAGATTGTTATTTTACTGTTGCTTATTAGCCTAGGCCCATTCTGTGGGTAATTCTATTAGATTATGACAACACTATGTACTGAGCAATTTATGCTCTGAAATCTATCTAAAAAGTACAAGAATATTATATTCCCTTATATCAACTTCTTCTTCTCGAAGGTCCTCACTCCTCACCCTCAAAGTCAGATTTGTTCATTTCAAACCTTCAGGGTTTATTAAAATTTGGTATTAGAGAAGCATCGGTCTTTGTGCAAATACATCAGCTACTATGGCTAAAGGCAAGTGTATGAACCAACTTCAGGATGTATTAAAATCATTAAATGCTTTGAAAAAGTTGACGACTCCCAATATCAAAATCTAGAAATAGAGATGTTGGCTTAAAAGACAAAATGACTCAGTGATGCAATAGTTGGCAACTTTAACCTTGGAATTGTAGAAGAAAAATTAAAGCCCTAGCCCTAGAGGATCTTCTTTTGGTGTCCAAAATCGTGAGGAAAAGAACAACTCCCATGGGGTTGAAGGACATACTAGATCCGTGCGCTCGGATTTTCCTATGTTCCAGGGAGAAGGCCCTATGAGATGACTATACAAGATAAATCAATTTTTTCTTTTTACAACACATTACCATATCACCGTATCAGGTTGGTTTCCTTTTACATGGAAGGACAAGCCCTCATATGATTCCAAAATCTGGAGGAACTTGGATAATTAACTAGTTGGAACACGTTTGCCAATGCCCTATTGGTTAGATTTCGCTCTAATGTCTATGATGACCCGATGGAATCATTGACTAGATTGAGAAAAAGTGGGTCTGCAGAGGATTATATGACTTGGTTTGAGACCTTATCCAACAGATTAGGTGGGCTCTTTGACACTTATAAACTAAGTTACTTTCTCAATGGATTAAGGGATGAAATAAGGCTACCAGTAGGATATTTAGCCCTTTAGACTTGATCACATCCTATAGCTTAGCTAAAACTCAAGAGGAAAATGTGAATTTGTCTGAGAAACACCCAAAGCAATTAGACCATACTCACCTCAACTCGGGCACCTAAAGAATCCAAATCCTCAAAAGCCACATTACCTATCCAAAGAATCAACCAAAATCAGAAGAACGATATTAGGAAAAATGAGTTATGTTATTACTGTGATACTAAGTGGAACCTAGGACATAAGTGCCAAAATCCTAAATTGTACCTACTAGAAGAAGCGTTACCTTAAAAAGAGACGAATATGGGCTTTAGTTAGTACCACCCAAGAAGGAGGAGAAGGGGAATTGTAAGATTTGAGTACTGTCAATGAAAATTTAGAAATCTTCTTGCGTGCTTTTATAAATCACTTTTAAAAAAATATCTCTCATTTAAAATAAAATTATATAAAAAACTATAAAAACAATTATATCTATTTCATTGTTCAAGTTAAAAAGGGTAAGCAAGAGATATCACAAGCTTTCCAGCAGCATTTCCAATTAATATATTCATCAACCTCCCCTTCACGGGATGATCTTACAACTTGTCTGAATTTAGTGAGAAGTTTAGTTATTAAAGAGATGAATGATGCTTTGTGTAAGGATATTACAAGGGAAAAAATCCATAGTGCACTAAACCAAATGTCATCATTGAAGTGACCTGGACTTGATGGGCTTGGAGTTGGTTTCTTCCAAAACCATTGGGAAATAGTAGGGGGAGATGTTTGTAAAGCTGTTGGTGACTTTTTCAAGTATGAATATGTTCCTCATGATGTAAATCATATTCACATTTCCTTAATTCCTAAAGTGAGTAGTCCCAACTCTATTAATGATTATCGACCTATAAGTCTTTGTAATTTTTTTTTTTTATAAAATCATTTCAGAAGTACTTGCTAATAGGCTTAAAAAGGACCTACCAGAGACCATATCCAGCAACCAGAGTGCTTTTATACTAGGGAGGTTAATTTCAGACAATATCATGGTAGCTTATGAAGTATTGCATACAATGAAGAACAAACATAGAGCAGGATCAGGTTGCATGGCTTTGAAGTTAGATATGTCAAAGGCTTATGATATATTAGAGTGGACTATCTGAATGCTATTATGGAAAAGTTGGGATTTACTGCTAAGTGGAGAAGATTATTGATGAGTTATGTGTCTTCATTTACATACTCTTTCCTTGTTAATGGCCACTCGAGTGATTGTTTTTATCCAACTAGAGGAATTAGACAATGGGATCATCTTTCACCATATCTATTTATTATTTGTGCAGAAGGGTTGAGTTCTTTACTAAAGCAGGCAGAGAGTAGAGGAGAGATAAAATGGGTGTTAGTGGCTAGGGGTGGTCCATGTGTAAACCACTTGTTATTTGTTGATGACAATGTTATTTTTTGTAGAGCTTAGAAGGAGGAATGGCTAAGACTTCATGTCATTTTGCAAATATATGAAAGGGCCTTAATAGACAAAAGACCTCCATTTATTTTAGCTCTAATATAGAAGCTAGCTTAAGGAAATTAATCACTGATGTAGTAGGTGTGGAGGGAAATGGAGGATATGACAAGTACTTGGGACTGCCAGCTATGGTTGGTAAATCCGAGTGTCAAACTTTTCGAGGCATAAAGGAAAGGATATGGAAACAAATCCAAAGCTGGAACAATAATTTCTTATCTAAAGCTGGAAAAGAGGTATTAATCAAGGCAGTATTATAAGCCATAGCTACATACACCATGAGTGTATTCAAACTACAAAGGAAGTTGTGTTGAGATATGGCAACCATCATTGCTAAGTTTTGGTAGGGAAACAAAAATAGAGAAAGAGGAATTCATTGGAGAACGTGGAGTCATTTTGGGAAATCTTGATTTGGGGGTGGACTAAGCTTTCGAGATATTGAGGTCTTCAATACAGCTTTACTAGCAAAATAGTGTTGGAAGTTACTGCAATATCCCAACTCATTGGTAGCTAGGGTGATTAGGGTGGGTTTGGATATTGAAGTGAGTTGAGTTGAGTTGAGATGATAAAATATTATTAGAATATTATTGTTTATTATTATTATTATTTTGAGATTTGAAAAAGTTGAATTGTTTATTATATTTTATATTGGAATTTGAAAAAATTGTAATGATGAGTTGAGATGAACTCAACTTCCAAACAAAGCCTAAAAGCAAGTATTTTAAGCACTCTAGCATACTATAGGGCAGTCATCTTCATTTATATGGAAGAGTATGTGTTCTACAGTGGGTTTGCTAAGGGAGGGACTGATATGGAGAGTTGGGGATGGAAATAACATTAAAATATGGCAGCACAGGTAGATTCCAAAGGAGTTCGCTTTCGAAATTCAGTCCCTTATTAAGGTTTTGGAACCTACAGCTATTGTTAGCAATCTAATTTTGGATGAAACAAAGGATTGGAATGTGCCTCTTATGTCTGAGATTTTTGAGAAGGACGAGATGGATCTGATCTGTAGCATGACTATTAGCATAATGGACGAGAAGATAAGCAATTTTGAATTTATAGCAAAAATGGTGTATTTACAGTTAAAAGGGCCTATCACTTGGCACAAACACTTAAGAAGAATATTGAAGGAGAGTCTTCAAGAGCTAAAGAGGAAGCTGGTGTATGGAAGCAGATCTGGGAGTTGGAGGTGCAAGGGTCAGTAAGATTTTTCTTGTGGAAAGCTTGCAACAATATTTTACCTACTAGACAAAATTTATTTAGAAGATAGGTGGTTGATACACCCTCATGTCCCATATGTCTAGTGGAAGATGAATCAGTAATGCATGCTATCTGGAGCTGTCCTTCGGCTCAAGATGTGTGGGCAGAAAAATGAAGCCTTATTAAAAAAGAGCAGGTGGAGAACATGACTTTATGCAGTTATGGTTGTCTTTAAGCAGAAGATGTAATAGAGAACAACTAGAAGTAGTAGGGTCGATCATGAGAGGGATTTGGTTTAGAAGGAACAAATTTCTCTTTGAATCTGAATTTGCTAGTCCAAGATTGGTTGTAAAAACTGCAGTGAACAATGTGGAAGTTTTCAAGGAGGCTCAGTTACAAGAGGGAAGTAAATGCAGGTTTTGATATGCTGAAGTAGTGAAGCAGTGGCTAGCTCTAGATAGAGGCAAGGTTAAGGTCAATTTTGATGGAGCTATAAACAAGGTAAATTAGAAAGTTGGATTGGGGGTTATGATAAGAGATTGGAATGGGAAGGTAATGGCAACAACATGCTTCTAAAAACTACCTGAGGATTAACCAATTACTATTGAGTGTATGGCTTTGTGGAAGGCAGTTGGGTTTTGTTATAATCTAGGTTTTATACACGCAATATTCGAAGGAAATGCTCTAATGGTAATAGAGGCAGTTCAAAGCAGTGATACGTGCTTGGCTTGGTATGGGCAAATAATTGAAGACTCGAAAATAGTGTTCAGGAGTTCACGTGGGTGGAGCTTGACATTCACATACAGGGAAGGGAACACTGTTGCACATCAGCTAGCCAAGTTAGCACTACAACATCAAGGGAATCAATGTTGAAGAGGGTCCTAATGTTATTGATAGTCTTGTTTTAAATGACAGATTATGTAACATTTCTTGATAAATGGCAAATATGCTTTTCTTTAAAAATAATACTAATAAAAAAAAAGTTAAAAAGGGTAAGCACAATACTAAGGCTTTGTTTATTTTCGCAAATGAGAAAAGATGAATTATGATAAAAGTTAGAAATTAAATAAAATATTATTAGAATATATTTTTTAATATTATTTTTATTTTATAATTTGAAAAAATTAAATTATTTATTTTATTTTATATAAAAAATTTAAAAAAATTATAATAATTAAACTAGATGCTACGAGATAGAAAATTTTGTGAAAGTAAATGCGGTCTAAAGTGAATGGTAAATAATAAATTGGTACAAGCGCGTTGACGACGGATTAAATAAAAAAAGAAAGAGAGAGAAAAGGAACGCGACTCGCCTGATTTAATTAGTAAAACCCTCTCATATCCCCCGCCAGAGTCTATAACTACGATTTCACCCTTCTGACGAAGGTCACATGATGAAAGCAATGGCAAAGCTGATCCTTACTAATTATTATCCAATCATCTTTCTTTTTTCTTATTTCTTTTTTACTTTTTTTTTTCTCTTCAAAATTATTTATAGCTAATCTCCGTGCCTATGCCTTAAATATGATAAATAAATACACAAAATTAATTTTTTAATATTTTTGTGAGCATTTAGTTTTTTTTAAGAAACAAAAATAATAATAATAATAAATATTATATAAATAATTTTTTGTGTCTATATCTTTTTCATTTTTAAATTTAGAATTCATATAAAAAAATCCTAATCCTCACCCAATTATCTTTTCCATTTTTCAAAATTAAGGACATAAATTAAGCAATCTCGCTGACGTTATAGTTTTTCCAATATTGTTGCCATCATTTTGAGTAGGCTACTAGCTACGAGCTAGCTAGTTAGATCCAACACATATATATAGTTAAATGAAAAAAAGGCTCCAAGGGCATGCATGCTTAATTTGCTTGTTTAAAAGTAATTAATCAAATCAACATATAGTTTTGAAAGATTAATCGCAGCCAAAAAACCTTTAATTTTAACTTTAATTGTCGTGATATCAATGATACATCTTTTTTAATAGCATTGTTTTCTCTCAAATTAATCACGGATTGAATGAATCTTGATCGGTCTTTCCGATTCCGAATTATGAGGATGTCTTTATTAGATACTTTTTCATAATTCGATCTATGCATAGATATTGCTTTTTATCGGAGCATTATGTTTCCTTTATCATAGACAGAACCGGTCGATTAGAAAGAATTTTGACGGTGTAATTATGAAAACAAAAAGGATCATATCGATTGGCATTTTCCTTCGTGTGGATTGGCTAGGACTGTTCATTTGGGTTCCAACCCAGGAACCAAGGTATACCCAGACCGGGACTTGAGTTTCAAACCCAGGCCGGAACCCGGACCAGGTTGGTCCGGGTCAAACCCGGGTCGGAACTCGGGGAATTCGGGTTTTGGTTCTGGGTTGAATCCAGATTTTTTATTTTTATTTTTATTTTTTTACAAAAGCTTTTTTTATTATGAATTGGACCTCAAATAGTTTGTCTCAATTTAGAATTTCAAATCATATTCTCAATGCAACATAAGCCTATAAACAATTACTTAACTTTTTAACTAAATGCATGTAAAAAAAAAAAAAAAATTCAATATTTATCATGTAAAATGCATGCGACATACAAGATGCAATCAACTACATATTATATTGTTTGAATTAATTTGCGAAGAATATTACAAAACACATACATTGTTTTAATCAAACTCTAATACACAACAAATTGTTTGCAAAAAATAAGAAAATTTTCCAACAATTAGCTCTTCTTCTAACAATCACAGTATATTGATTTTGACAACCTCTCTTGGCTGAATCAGAAACTAGTATTTGATGCTGTTGCACGCCATATGGGAAATGAGCATTTGTTACAACCTGTACAAACTAGAAGCTGTAGTGCAAGTTCCAAATCAATGAGCTTAAAGTTAATTAACCAGAAACAACTTCCATAACACATCATATTATTTGAATTGCCAATTAAGAAAATGGAACAAAAAATCTGAAAAAGGTAGGATTTTTTGTTTATTACTCTTGGTGAAAATTAATCAAATTGAAATAGAAGTTTTCTGGGGCAAAGAAAAAAGAAGAATAATCTCATGAAATTTCATGGCATACCTTTGTTGAAGTACTAAGAAAAAACATGTTCATGAAACAAATATATGGTGAAACTAGGATTTTGCATGAATAGATATGTATTTACACATCGTGCAATGTAATTTTGGAAAAAAAAATAAAAATAAAAAATAAGAAAAGAACTTACATTATGACCAATGACGAAAAGTCCACTAATCAGGTTTGCCAATACCAAGGCTACAATGTTCACTGCAATACAACATAAATATATTTGTGCTTAGAAGGCTTTGAGCATTTGGAGCTAACAACTCTAAATGTTGAGCTCAATCCCAACCAGATTTAGAGTAAGTAAGATTGGCAAAATGCAACAAAACTAAGAACAAAATAGAAGCAATGATAATCATTTTCTAAACATCATAAATAGGTGTAGCCTCTAGATTATGCAAGAAGAAAGCACTTACTCTATATTTTTTTCAGCATGAATGGGAAGAGAGACTCACAACAGCCTCTGTTGAAGATGAAACTAGA
The DNA here is from genome assembly GCA_022457165.1 of Juglans mandshurica. NCBI lineage: Eukaryota > Viridiplantae > Streptophyta > Magnoliopsida > Fagales > Juglandaceae > Juglans > Juglans mandshurica. The sequence continues at coordinate 25,040,840 of CM039620.1, forward strand.
TGATCATCTAAAAAAATATTAAAAAATGAATTAGATAATAAACCGAGATAGATAGATATTAAAAAAATATTTCAAGTTTCAAACTTACCTTCAAGGTCCATCGACTGTTCGTATTCTTCCAAGGACAGGATAATTGTCAGACTCTGAGGCAACAATGGAAATGGGGGTGGCTAACACATCACGTGCTATCTCAGCAAGGACAGGATAATTGTCAGCATTAACTCTTCACCAATCTTAGATATCAAAACTGAGCGAGTCATTTACACACGCCTCAGAAAAATACCTCTCTAGCTCCGATCTAAACTCCATAATACATCGCTCCTCAAGGAATTTGGTGAACATGATCTTAAATTTAGTCGGAGGCGGTGTTGGCTCATTAGAACTCCCCCCACTTGTAGTGTTTGGCCTCCCTTGAGCCACATTAGAATTCCCTCCACTAGCCATACGAAATGTGTTATACTGCTCGATCAAGCAGCCTAAAAGGAGGTTAACCTTGTCCTCTGTCTTATCCGCCAACTCATACCCTATGCACTTTTGTGACCAAAACTTCATTGCCATCATTTTGTATCATGGATCAAGCACAAAAGCAATATATGTTATCAAGTTGAACCTATTTGTGCTACCCCAATGCTTGTCATACTTACTTCTCATATTTATGCCCATAATACATTTGATAATATCACTACTCAAGCACATATCATTTAATACATCTTCAATTGTGCAAAATTGCTCAAAATATGCATTAGCCGTCACATACAAAGAACCATAAATGTTTAATGTAACATCATAAAAAATTTTTAGCAACTCTACAAAAATCCGTGCATTTTTCCAATCATCACTAGTGTGTTCACAAAATATTCATCCACAAAAACAAATTGTTCAAATGGTTGTTTATGTTTTTCAGCGGTTTTAAACATCAAATATGTAGAGTTCCATCTAGTAGAAACATCCAAGCAAATCATTCTCCCAATGATCTTTTCCTTTGCTGCACAAACCTTGAACTTGGCAAATCTTGATGTCGAGGATTTCACATACTTGAAGACATCTCTAATATTTGTTACAAATTCATAAACATACTTCAAGCCGTCCATAACAATTAGATTCAATATATGGGCAGCACACCACATGTGAAGAAATTCACCACCCAATATAGTACAATCATTATCTTTTATTCTCCTCCTTATGTAATCAACAACAACATCATTTGAGGAGGCATTGTCAACTGTGATGGTCAGAATTTTATCAAAACCCCATTCATGTAATTCCAAGTCTAATATCCTCCCAATAGTTTCGCCCTTATGGTCAGGAATTTGGCAAAACTTAAGTATTTTTTTATGTAATCTCCAATTGCAATCAATAAAATGTGCGGTAATGCACATATAGTTCATATTTTGCACCGATGTTTAGGTATCGGTGGTAAGATAGATTCTTTGACCATCCAATAATCTCTTTAACTTTATCTTCTCTTCGTTATAAAGCTTAATACAATCTCTTTTTAAAGTGATTCGGTTGATAAAGTAAATCGAGACTCTAAATCAGTCACGTATTCAGCAAGCTCTTCATGCTCCACTAGCCTAAAATGCAATTCACACATAATAAAAAACTTAGCTGTTGACACCCTAAGTTTTTCTGCATCATACTTCACTATACCTTGTGGGCTACACACTCTTCCCTCTGCATCCCTCTTAACATTAGATGATTAACTTTTTCCAACTCCTTTAAGTCTAAGAGGGGAAGTTTCACATGCATTCTGGAGGTGGTGTATCAAAGATGAAGTGTCATTCTTGTAGTGACAACTATATAGCTTAGCGCAATAATTGCACTGAGCTTTTGAATTATCTTGGTGAAACAGTTACACTTTAGTAAAGTGTTCTCAAACAACCGATTGGTTACTAGGTGTGTTTTTTTTTTTTTTATTTCTTAGGTAAATGTGGGATGGAATGGGTAGGCTGTTGTGCATATGTGGATGAAGAGGTTGGAAGACTCCCATGCTCCTCCACATCTACTAGAATAGATGAGGAGTCACCACCAACCCCCTGGGTTGTACCGACATTACAACTCAAAGAGTCTTCTTCTATCTATTATTGAGTAATAAAGACCACCAACCACAATATAATAAATAAGTAAACACTAATAATTGCCAATATAATATGAAATTGCTCAATAAGTCAATACAATATTCACTGTTCAACAACATAAAATTGTTCAATATAATCTGGATTCTAACGATTAACACTCAACATAATGAACTCTAGTCTCAATAGAGCTAAAAAATAGAACTAAGTATGAAATTCGAACAAATTGTGTAATGCAAGCAGAAATTTAGAATTTTCTGGTTAAAAGACAAAACACTTGTTTTGGACTGATATTATCTAAGACATGATTAGTGATTACTCTTCATACTTACCATTTGGGCTATCAATATTACTTTTGAACTTATACAAAGACCCAAAGATAATATTTTTTTAAAAAGATAGCACATTTATTGTAACACCCCATACCCGGGTGGGTTGGAGAATTATTACATGTCACTTATAAACATGCCTCCCAACACATTTAAAAATCTCCAAAGACTTCATAAGCAAAATCAATCTCATATCTTCTAAATAAACACATTACAAACTCCACATAGTCTTTACTGCAATAATAATAAATCAAGGGGTCCACAATCTTCCGGTAGTAATAACATACCAAACTGATAAAACCATAGGTCCTACTAAACCAAAACATAATTAAATCTTAACGTAATAAACTGATACATCTTAAGTCTCAATAAATCTAAATATAAAAAATAACTTCAAACTCTTCTTCTAACAATGGTACCCTTAGGTACTCGACCTTCTATCCATATCTAGCCAAGCTCCAATTTCTATTCCTAACCCCCAACTGGATCATCAATATCATCTGAAAAATAATGAAGATAAGGGATGAGTTATCAACAACTCAGTAAGCAGAAAACCTATACTAGTGTGTAAACATGAGCCCTTTTTAGAAAGTTTGGTATGCAGAAACAAAACATTTTATTTTCATATGCATATCTCAATACGTATTATCAGAAAAATCAGAGCGACATCTCAATCTTTTCATATTCATAAACCATTTTCATATCCAAGAACACTTTGGCATAACATAACTGAACATCTTCATCTTATCATATCGTATCGTATCATATCATATACCATGTTTAACCCCCGTGGTAGGGTTGTGCTATCCCCGGTGGCCCAACCAGGCAGTATCATATTGTGAAAGCTTCTCATTTTTCAATCTCGAAGCCTCGAGTGTGCACACAGGAAAGAAAACATAAAAGACCACTTTGTTTCCAAAGTGGGTGCACTCATATCATATCATGTTGGTACCAATCATATCACGTGAACCAGTATCATCATATCAGAATCATATTCAGAATCAGAATAAAAACAGATAAGTGTGCCAAAGGTTTTTTTTTTTTTCATATTCATATCATATCAAACCACGTGTTGAATATATTCATATCATTTCCATTTGATCATACACAAATCCAAATCATTTTATATCATACGTACAAAATTCACAGATATCATATTCGCTCTTTTGCATATTTCAGAAACATGTCAATTATTGCTCATGTCTACACAATTCATGTCAAAAGTATTTCTTTTCTCTTTCACACGTATCTCATGAGTGAATGCAAAATATATACTGATGTTGTTTTTCAACTTTTCTTTTTAAAAATAACATGCACATTTTTACAAACCAACCTCAGTTCATTTCTTTTTATGCAAATCTAGTATAGGAACCCCACTTACCTGACTCTTGCAGCGTATTATCTATGCCTTGAAAATGACCTCTATCAGTCTCGTCACCTATTTATAAAATAAAATATATAAACTAAGTGTTAAAAGGCAATTGACACAACTTCTGTCTAAATAAATAAACCCATAATCCCAAACCATTTTATAGCAAAGACAACTCACTAAGACAACCATATAGTAATCTGGACAGCCCGCATTTCATCCTAAAATACCATATACTAATCTTAATATTGTCCTATACACCCACCAAAACCAATGTCAACTCAAAAAATCAATAAATCACACTCATTTCAACAGTTCATAACCCCAAGCAACCACCAACAATTTACCAAAACAACACTACGCATTGCACGTTTCTCTCCATTCACAACTCCACAAAAGAACAATCCCAACACTTCTAGATGTTAATCGGCACCCAACAAAACTCCCTTCTATTTATTTCTAAAATACCAAACCAACAAACCAAAATTTATAAAATACTCAAGTGAAAAACTTACGGTGAAGGCTTAACGTTTATGTGAAACCGAGTAGAACTTCAAACTCACTGCACTACAACAAACACAAGGTGCACGGAACGAACACCCCCAATTCACGGGCTGAACAGAAGGAAAACATTTATTTTCAACAACCATTCAATTAAGAGTAAGAAAGATGTAAATCTTAAAGAGGAAGAGAGAAGAGAACCAAAAATTACCCACTAGAGAAGCTCTCGGCAACCAAGGCTGGAAATATTGTTTCTTGCTCAAAACTGCAGTTCTTCCACTACCGAGCAATAGAGGAAAACGCGAGGGAGAGAGACGCACAAACTCTACAAAATGGAGGGACGCGTGAGGGAAAAACACCAAGTCTGCAGAAAGGTGGAGGGGGCGCGAGAGAGATAACTGATTAAGAGGGAGAAATCGAATGGGAGGAGAACGAAATGGAGAAAAATGCTAGGCATTACCTTCGGACTCAAGCACTGACCCAACGAAAATAAGAGATGGAAACGGGAAGAGAAGTGGGTAACATGTGTGAGAGAGAGACATTTGAATAAGGGAAACCCAGAAAAGAAAAGAAACCGAAAGAGAAAGAGAGGGAGAAGGAATCAGGAGGCAGCTGAGGAAGAAGGCAAAACTTACCCAAAACGGCGCCGTTTCGCACTCCTCCAAGGAAAGGGCTGGGCCCCTGTGCACGATTCAGCCTCACAAACCTTGGGCCTTACATCCTCCCCCCTACAAAAATTCTGTCCTTGGAACTTGCTACAAGTTATAAAAATTCTCTTCAAATAGGTGAGGATACTTAACTCGCATCTCTTCCTTGAATTCCCAAGATGCTTCGCTGATAGCATGATTATTCCACAATACTTTAACCAAAGGAATAGTTCGAGTTCGTAACACTTGCTCTTTTCTGTCCAAAATCCTTACTAGTTCCTCAGTGTAGGTCATATCCTCTAGAATCTGAAGGGGTTGATGATCTATAATGTGGGTGGAGTCATGGATGTACTTCCTCAATATAGACATATGAAACACGTTATGCACTCTCGAGAATGCCGGTGGTAGAGCCACCCTGTATGCCATTGGTCCAATCTGATCAAGAACCTCAAACGGTCCAATATATCTTGGGCTCAAGTTACCCTTCTTTCCGAATCTCATAACTTCTTTCATCGGTGCAATCCTAAAAAATACCTTATCTCCAACCTCAAACTCTAACTGGCGGCAGCGTTTATCTGCATAACTCTTTTGTCGGCTTTGAGCTGCTTTCATTCTAGCCCAAAAATGGTATCAATCTTCTCAGTGGTCTACTGAATAATCTCTGGCCCTATAAGTTTCCTTTCACCTACTTCATCCCAATACAATGGAGATCTACATCTTCTGCCATACAAAACCTCATAGGGTGCCATCCCGATGCTAGCCTGGAAACTATTGTTATAAGCGAACTCAACCAATGGTAAATGTCGCATCCAAGTACCCTTAAAATCCATCACACACGCCCTCAACATGTCTTCTAAAATCTGAATAGTCCTTTTTGATTGTCCATCTGTCTTAGGGTGAAAATTAGTATTGAAACTTAACTTAGTACCCATTGCCTCTTGTAAGCTTCGCCAGAACTTAGAAGTAAAACAAGGATCTCTATCCGACACAATGGATACCGGTACTCCATGCAACCTCACTATCTCCCACACATATAGCTCATCTAGTTTCTCCAGCTTATAAGAAACTTTAATGGGCACAAAACGGGCGGTCTTCGTTAAGCGATCAACAATCACCCATATAGCATCTTGTCCGCTTAAGGTCCTTGGTAGACCTGTCACGAAGTCCATGGAGATATGCTCCCACTTCCACTCTGTAATCTGGAGTGGCTGTAATAACCTTGCAGGTCTCTGATGCTCCGCCTTCACTTTTTGGCAAGTTAGGCATTGTTCTACAAATTTAGCAATTTCTCTTTTCATACCATTCCACCAAAAAGACTCTCTCAAGTCTCGATACATCTTGGTACTCCCTGGGTGAACAGTGTACAAAGAATGGTGTGCCTCTTCAAGAATTTCCCTTTTTAGTTTATTATCAGCAGGTATACATACTTTACCTCTAAACCTCAAAACTCCATCCTCGGAAACGCTAAAATCAGGTTTGTCCCCGTTCCCGACTTCTTCCATTAGCTTCACCAACCCTGAGTCCACTTTTTGAGCAGCTTTGATTCTATCTATCAAGGCAGGTTGAACTACTAAACTGGCCATGAAAGCATTTGTATCACTAGCAATGACTTCAATACGGGCTCTTTCTAAGTCCATCAACAACCTATGCTGAGTGGTAAGGGCTGCAACTGTCGGTCCCATTGACTTCCTGCTTAGGGCGTCTACTACAACATTAGCTTTGCCTGGGTGATAATTAATGGTGCAATCATAATCTTTGATCAACTCAAGCCATCTCCTTTGCCTCATATTTAATTCCTTTTAGGTAAAGAAATATTTCAAACTCTTGTGATCCGTATAAATTTCGCACTTTTCCTCGTACAGATAGTGTCTCCAAATCTTAAGTGCAAAAATGACTGCCACGAATTCCAGATCATGTGTGGGATAATTCTGCTCATACCCTTTCAGTTGGCGTGAGGCGTAAGCTATAACCTTCCCATGTTGCATCAGTACACACCCCAATCCAAACCTTGATGCATCGCTATAGACAACAAATCCACCTCTAGTCGTGGGGGAGTGTTAACACCGAAGCTGTCACTAATCTCTGTTTCAACTCCTGGAAGTTTTCTTCACACTTTGATGTCCATTCAAACTTATTATTTTTCCTGGTGAGTGCAGTGAGAGGGACTGCTATCCTGGAAAACCCATCAATGAATCAATAGTAATAACCCGCCAATCCTAAAAAGCTTCTAACCTCATGAACATTCTTCGGTGCCGACCAATTAACCACTGCTTCCACTTTTCCTGGGTCCACTGAAATGCCATCTTTCGAAACTACATGTCCCAGAAATGTGATTGAATCAAGCCAAAATTCACACTTCTTCAACTTAGTAAACAACTGCTTATCTTTGAGTGTCCCAAGTACCAACTTCAAATGTTCTTCATGCTCGATCTTGCTTTTGGAGTATATCAGTATATCATCAATAAAAACCACCACAAATTTATCTAAAAATTCATGAAACACCCGGTTCATCAAATCCATGAATACTGCTGGGGCGTTAGTCAGGCCAAAAGGCATGACCAAAAACTCATAATGGCCATATCGGGTCCTGAAAGCCGTCTTAGCCACGTCTTCTGCCCTGATCTTCAATTGATGGTAACCTGATCGAAAATCAATCTTTGAAAATACCTAAGCACCCTGAAGCTGATCAAACAAATCTTCTATACGGGGTAGTGGGTACTTATTCTTTATAGTCACCCGATTAAGTTCCCTGTAATCGATACACATTCTCATCGATCCATCCTTCTTCTTCACAAAGAGAACTGGAGCTCCCCAAGGTGATACACTGGGCCTGATGAAACCTTTGTCCAACAAATCTTGCAACTGCTCCAAGAGTTCCACTAGTTCAGACGGCACCATACGGTAAGGCGCTTTCGAAAGGGGTCCCGTGCCTGGGACTAGTTCAATAGCAAACTCTACCTCCCGCTCGGGTGGAAGTCCAGATAAATCTTCTAGAAAAACCTCTGGATATTCACTCACCACAAGTATTTGTTCCAACTTCAACTCTTCCTTTGGTGCTTCAACCACACAAGCTAAGAATCCTTGACAACCATCACGTAACAATTTTCCAACCTGAATGGCAGATATGATGGATGGAACCAACCTCACTTTCGACCCTGTGAACCGAAATTCACTTTCTTTTGGGGGTCTAAAAACCACTTCTTTTTTAAAACAATTAGTACTGGCATGGTAAGAAGCCAGCCAATCCATACCCAAAATCACATCAAACCCAACCATGTGGAACACTATTAAATCTGCTAGCATCAGTCTTCCATCTATAGATAGAGACATCCTGGTAGAATCTCACTACAGACTACCGAATTTTCTGTTGGGGTCGCGACCACTAACTTGTCCTTCAACCTTTTAGTTTCTGAAGTGCAAAATCTAGAGTAAGCCGTGGAAACAAAAGAATGTGTCGCTCACGAATCAAATAACACAATAGCATTATTAGAAAACAAAGAAAGAGTACCTGTGACCACAAACAGTCTTATACATGAACCAAAATATTCAAAGCCTTAACTCAAAACCAACCAATAGAAGTAAAAAATAAAATAAAATCTTTAAAGCAAAACAAATGAGTCATACTGGTAATCACGTCATTCCTACCCTCAGCCTCTCCAGGTGTCAGAGCAAAAACCCGTGCAGGCGCAGTGGTACGCTGGAAGTTGCCTCGCGCTGTCCCTTCTGCTCTGGGTGGTGGTGGCCTGTTGCTGTTTGATTGCAATTGGCAGTCCCTGAGATAGTGACCCGGTTTGCCACAATGGAAGCATAGTCCCGCCTCCATCCTGCATACTCCGGCATGTACTCGCTTGCAAGTTCTACACTGATATGCTTGTTGGGTGCCCGGAACTAGCCTCTTACCCATTCTACTACCTTCATTCCTCTTTTTCCATGATCCCTGGTCCATGCCAGAATGATACCCAGTAGGAGTAGCCCTTTTTCTTTGTTCATGCAATGCATCGCTTCTTTGGAGGGTTCTTTCCAAAACTGTGGCCTTATTCACCATTTCTGAGAAGTTCTGAATCTGAAAACCCACCACACGCTCATAAAGTTTCTCATTCAGTCCTTGCTCAAATTTGCGCGCCTTCTTTCCCTCATCGGGAATCAGATAAGTAGCAAAGCAGGACAACTCAGTAAACCTAGCTGCATACTGATGTACCGTCATTGTTCCCTGCACCAAGGTGGCAAATTCCATAGCCTTGTCATCACGGAATGAGCTAAGGAAGAAGCGCTCAAGAAAGATCTGCTTGAAGTGCAGCCAACTAACTATCTCTGTCCCCTCTGCTTCTCTGATTGTTCTTTCAGAGATCCTCCACCTCTTCGCTTCCTCGGTAAGCTTGAATGTGGCGTACGCCACCTTTTGCTCATCTGTACAGGTTAGAACCCGCAAAATCTTCTCAATGTCCTAAATCCAATCCTCCGCCAGAGTTGAATCGCCTCTCCCATCAAATAAAGGGGGTGCATTCGATTGAATTGTTCTACGGTACAGCCCCATTCATTATAGTTATGCTGGCGACCCAAGGGATTATGCACGAGGTCATCAATTAATTGATGTGCAGCTGCTCGTAGTACTTCGGAAGCACTCGGGTTTGCTTCCCTTTCATTCTCGTTTGCATTCAGGTCCAACATGCTTCGTTCACGACGACGAGGTGGCATCCTGACAAAATAACTTGGATCTTTAATAATCGATTCAAAAATAGAGTTTATAAGAACATAAATAATTAGTGGGATTCGTACAAAACATATATATTATTCTTCAAAAATATAAGATTACCTATAAAAGAGAGAAAAGAAGTACGCACAACGGTAGTAATAGTCATATCTCCCAAAATCTAATAGCTTACCCCATCTGACTATTTAAGAACACTCCGTAGTTAATCCAAACCTTAAACAACATGAACTTAGCTCATATACCTATGCAATCCTACACATCAAAATCATTCCTAAAGCCTAAATATTCTAAGACTTCCAATACCTACAATATTCTACCCTATAGTCCGCTCTACTATCACATCAAATCAGAAAATGATTTCTTAAGGGCTATCTATACTCTGAAATCTCACATACTATAGTCTGCAAAACCTCAAACCTGTCTCTGATACTAAATGTAACGCCCCATACCCGGGTGGGTTGGAGAATTACTACATGTCACTTATAAACATGCCTCCCAACACATCTAAAAATCAACAAAGACTTCATAAGCAAAATCAATCTCATATCTTCTAAATAAACACATTACAAACTCCACATAGTCTTTACTGTAATAATAATAAATCAAGGGGTCCACAATCTTCTGGTAGTAATAACATACCAAACTGATAAAACCATAAGTCCTACTAAATCAAAACATAATTAAATCTTAACGTAATAAACTGATACATCTTAAGTCTCAATAAATCTAAATATAAAAAAGAACTTCAAACTCTTCTTCTAACAATGGTACCCTTAGGTACTCGGCCTTCTATCCATATCTAGCCAAGCTCCAATTTCTATTCCTGACCCCCAGCTGGGTCATCAATATTATCTAAAAAATAATGTAGATAAGGCGTGAGTTATCAACAACTCAGTATGCAGAAAACCTATACTAGTGTGTAAACATGAGCCATTTTTAGAAAGTTTGGTATGCAGAAGTAAAACATTTTATTTTCATAAGCATATCTCAATACGTATTATTAGAAACATCAGAGCGACATCTCAATCTTTTCATATTCATAAACCATTTTCATATCCAAGAACACTTTGGCATAACATAACTGAACATCTTCATCTTATCATATCATATTGTATCATATCATATACCATGTTTAACCCCCGTGGTAGGGTTGTGCTATCCCCGGTGGCCAAACTAAGCAGTACCATAATGTGAAAACTTCTCCTTTTTCAATCTCGGAGTCCCGAGTGTGCACACATGAAAGAACATATAAAAGACCACTTTGTTTCCAAAGTAGGTGTACTTATATCATATCATGTTGGTACCAACCATATCACGTGAACCAGTATCATCATATCAGAACCATATTCAGAATCAGAATAAAAACAGATAAGTATGCCAAAGGTTTTTTTTTTCATATTCATATCATATCAAACCACGTGTTGAACATATTCATATCATTTCCATTTGATCATAAACAAATCCAAATCATTTTATATCATACGTACAAAATTCACAGATATCATATTTGCTCTTTTGCATATTTCAGAAACATGTCAATTATTGCTCATGTCTACACAATTCATGTCAAAAGTATTTCTTTTCTCTTTCACACGTATCTCATGAGTGAATGCAAAATATATACTGAGGTTGTTTTTCAACTTTTCTTTTTAAAAATAACATGCACATTTTTACAAACCAACCTCAGTTCATTTCTTTTTATGCAAATCTAGCATAGGAACCCCGCTTACCTAACTCTTGCAGCGTATTATCTATGCCTTGAAAATGACCTCTATCAGTCTCGTCACCTATTCATAAAATAAAATATATAAACTAAGTGTTAAAAGACAATTGACACAACTTCTGTCTAAATAAATAAAACCCATAATCCCAACCATTTTATAGCAAAAACAACTCACTAAAACAACCATATAGTAATCTGGATAGCCCGCATTTCATCCTAAAATACCATATACTAATCTTAATATTGTCCTATACACCCACCAAAACCAATGTCAACTCAGAAAATCAATAAATCACACTCATTACAGCAGTTCATAACCCCAAGCAACCACCAACAATTTACCAAAACAACACTACACATTGCACGTTTCTCTTCGTTCACAACTCCACAAAAGAACAATCCCAACACTTATAGATGTTAATCGGCACCCAACAAAACTCCCTTCTATTTATTTCTAAAACACCAAACCAACGAATCAAAATATATAAAATACTCAACGAAGTGAAAAACTTACGGTGAAGGCTCAACGTTTATGTGAAACTGAGTAGAACTTCGAACTCATTGCACTACAACAAACACAAGGTGCACGGAACGAACACCCCCAATTCACGGGCTGTACTAGAAGGAATACATTTATTTTCAACAACCATTCGAGTAAGAGTAAGAAAGATGTGAGATCTTAAAGAGGAAGAGAGAAGAGAACCAAAAATTACCCACTAGAGAAGCTCTCGGCAACCAAGGCTGGAAATATTGTTTCTTGCTCAAAACTGTAGTTCTTCCACTACCGAGCAATTGAGGAAAAAGCGAGGGAGAGAGACGCACAAACTCTGCAAAATGGAAGGACGCGTGAGGGAAAAACACCCAGTCTGCAGAAAGGTGGAGGGGGCGCGAGAGAGAGAAACTGATTAAGAGGGAGAAACCGAATAGGAGGAGAACGAAATGGAGAAAAATGCTAGGCATTACCTTCGGACTCAAGCACTAACCCAACGAAAATAAGAGATGGAAACAGGAAGAGAAGTGGGTAACGTGTGAGAGAGAGAGACGTTTGAATGAGGGAAACCCATTAAAGAAAAGAAACCGAAAGAGAAAGAGATGGAGAAGGATTCGGGAGGCAGCTGAGGAAGAAGGCAAAATTTATCCAAAACGGCTTCGTTTCGCACTCCTCCACGGAAAGGGCTAGGCCCTTGCGTACAATCCAGCCTCACAAACCTTGGGCCTTACATTTATTCTTTATTTTAACCCCAGTGGAAAGTTTGTTGGGCTGGTAGGACACCTGAGTCTAGAATTTATTATTGGATTCATATATTCTAGAATTTCTAGTCAAACTAGTGTAACATTAGTCCTTCGGCTTTTCTTAGTGAACAGAAACAGAAACATTAAGTACTGTAACATGATGTACAAATGGGGATATTGTATTCTGTGATCCCTATTGTGGTTAGATGGCAATTGTGGAGGCAATGTTGCAGGGCTAGAATGGAAGGTACTTCTGAATCCTTTTCTTTGGTTGTTGGAAATATCTTGTATGGCTGAATCATATTGCCAACAACATGAATAAAGTCAAGCGGTTGGCATGTGTGGATAGAGCTTTGCTTTCTAGGTTGGGTGTAAAAATCGTGGAACCAAAAATTGTAGTACTCGAGTTGTGAAGTGGGTTAGACCTCCAAGGAGAAGATTAAAGCTTAACCTTGATGGTAGTAGCTTAAGGAACCCGGGACTTGGTGGTGGAGGGGGCATTTTTCGTGACTGCAGTGGTAAACTGATTTTTGCTTATTCTAAGTCATTAGGTGTTTGTTCTAACAATGAAGTGAAGTTTCGTGCGGTATTGGAGGGCATTATTAGGTGCAAGGAGTTGGGTTTATTTTCTATTGATATTAAATGTGATTCTTTGGTGGTGGTTAATTGGATATTGGCTAAAGCTTGTATAGTTTGGTACCTTTGGGATTTTTGGGACAAGTTGATGATTTTACTTGAGGATTTTGATTACAGTATTAGTCATTGTTTTAGAGAAAGTAATCAAGTTGGTTAGGGAGGCGCCTCAGTTAGGCCGTGAGGCCAGAGGGTTGTATAGACTGGACTGGGCGGGTTTGGCTAACATTTGTTTGTCTTGAAATTTTTTGGTCTTGTTTTTTGGCTCATAGGCATGTTTTGTTCTTTTAATGGATGGAGTTTTTGTGTTTGGTTGGTTTGTATTTGGGTGGTCTTTTTTTGTACACCCCCAAATGCTTGGCTTGTAAATCGTGGTTTTCCTCTGCCACAAGTAAGGACTATTAATATACTTAGACAGGGTTACCCCTTGGGGCTCACAGTTTTTTCTTCTTTTTTTTTTTTTTTTTTTTTTTTTTTTTTTTTTTTTTAAAAAAAAAAGACAAGTAGAGGAAGGTAAGCTCTATTTAGTACATTACCATATGACCATATGAGTCTTGTCCCTCAGCATTGTCATTCATGAAGACTCAACAATGCCCTGATCAGCCCATCATTAGAAATCCAAATCCTCAAAGAAGTAAAAAGTTCAAATTTTTCAGTCTAAGTTACTTTTGAACATTTTATGCGCTTCTATTCACTTATTTATTGCTCTCTAATCAATTTTTTAGAACATGATACATGACCGATCTCTTGAATCCTTTTGTTGCTTTGCATGGAGATTCGTACATATGTCAAATATCATTATGTACTTAGAACCTTGGAGCGAGTTAAATTATGGATTCTATATTCTCGATAATGGTTTCATAGGATTTATTCGGCTATAGATGTACTACACAGCCCAAGCCCAAGAAGAGAGACCTAGCCTGCCCGCTTGAATTTCAATGTTAGAATTTCTATAGGCTTTAGGAACCTTATGAAAATTCCGTAGGTTTTTTAATTTAAATGGACCAATCGCGTAAATTTTTGTCTATCAGCATAGATATTGTTGCCACTTTCTATGGGGCCAAAAAATGCGATTTTATTTATTTTAGGTACTTAGAAGTGTGAGAATGAGTTATGATCTGCGCCATTGGACTCATTTGATTATTTAGTATTTTATAGCGCAACAAACTCATTTTCAGTTTTTGGATGAAACGCTTGTTTGAAATCGCGTTTTGATTATTTCAACACACTTCGGGGTTTAATTTCGGTAAAAAATTTGAACTATTAGGTTAGTATGTATATTTAGGATTTTACAATGCAAAGTTTATTTTCACTTTTTCTAAAGTGAATAGTAACCTCGATAGTAGCACCAAATGCAGTATTGTTAGAATCAAAGTGTGGAATGTCCAAATTAGGTTAGAGAAGTTTTGTTTGGACACTTAGAAAGATCTTAGCCACACTTGGTGAATAGTAATTGATACTTGGCACCAAGATGAGCTATGAGATGGAAATGTGAAGGAAATCAAGGTGTGAGATCATGTCACCTAAGCAAAACTCTGTTCCATCCAATCATCCAAAGATGGTTTTAACCCTGGTGAAACCCTAAATACTAATAATTCAATTGAAACCTCAAAAACTTGGTTGAAACCGAAATCCTAAATTGTTTTCCCAAATCCCAAACTTGATTCCAAACCCTAAATGGATCTCATTTGTAGCATTATGTTTTATCACTTGATTAATTCACTTCCACTTGCTATTTGTATCCCTCAAATTCATGTTATGACATCATTATTCAACTCTTTAGATCTTGAAAATTAGATTTGGGCACGATAGCATCTCAACCCTAACCAAATCCTCTTTAAACCCCAAAATGAAACTCATTTAGTTAACGATCATTAGGCCCACGAATTTTGGCCACCTTGACAAAGTTTTTTGAGGAAGCTTCCACCCACCCAAGGCTCATCCAATGCTCAAGACAGCCCTAAAATAATCCTTGATGGGAAAGCAAAGGCCACCTCACCATAACCACCTACACGACACCTCAAGGCAGCCCATACCATGGGCAGTTTGACCCTTATTTTGGCCAAGACTTCCATCAATCAAGTGTCACTCAAGACCTCCCTTCACTCTTCAGTTCGTGTAATAAGAGCGCAGACCATCCCCTTTCTCACTTCATCTCTTTTCTCACACGTTTTTTAGAGAGGATCTTAAAAGCTCTATTGGAAAGTTTCTGAGCTTTTTTGCTTGTAGTTTTTCAAACCCTTGTAATTATTTTCTTACGATGATTCCTTAATGAAAGTTTTTCCTATTTGATTCTTAGATTTCATGGTCTTTTTATCAGTCAAATGTTGTTTAAACCATGGAAAGGTCCTTCTGGACGATAAACTGGATAGTGTGTTGTAGTCTGAAGTTTTTTACCAAGTTAATGGACAGATCTTGGTCCAAAATTTTTATAGAGTGTTGATAACATGTTTATATGAATTTTTGTTAAGGATTAGTTGCATGATAACAGCTTTTGATGAAATATTTTCTCAAATCTAGAAACTTAGAAACTGGAAGGAGTAAAACAGTTCTATTTTGTAAAAGCTTGGATCGTTTGTGGTTTAATCTTACTCCAATGATTTTGATATTTTATTTGATGATCCTAAGCCTTTTAGATACATGCTAGGATGCTGGTTTCAAAGTTTTAGGTGTTTATTCATTAAGTTATGGTTTTTATGCAAGAGACTACTCTATTGGGTCAAGACTTTGATGATTACGGCTAGATCTATGTTTTGATTTATTTTTAGATATTAAATCTTAAATTTAATGCTTGGATATACTTTAGGACATATTTTTAAATCACATGATGTTGTTATTTTGTGGTTTCTATCATGGCATGTCTCGGATCAAGAGGATTGATCAAAACCAAAGTTGAGAAAATTTTGTTTTGATGAAGTGTTGGAGCTGGGTGCTTCAAGTTGGATTTTTGTGACCTTTTTTTTATGTGTATTTGATTCTTCAAAGAGTTTCAGTTCTTAGGAGTGTGTTATGGACATGTTAGAAGAAGGTTTTCAATATTTGGAGTTCTTGGTGATGTTTTAAAAAGACTCAAAACCTTGAGATTCAAGAGTTTGTGTTTTAGTTAAAAAGTTTGGATTTTTTTACTAAAAAGCTTTGTTGTTTTGTTAAGTAGATTTTTGTTGGTTGTGTTAAGCACACTTCTAAGTATAGGATGTGGTGATCTATGTTGCAATATTTTGGTTGAAGTTTGAGTATTGAAGTTGGATAAAATTGCAACAAATATCAAAGAGAAAAGGCCTAAGGGTGTTTCGGTCATAGTGTGTTTTTCATGGTTATGATTTTTTTAGAAATTTTCTATTTAGATATTTGAGCTTAGTACAAAATTTATATTAAAAATGTAAATTTTGATAATTTTTGGAGTTAGGATGTGAAATCCTTAAATTATGAGTAAAATGATTATTTTTCCACATGTGCATGGTAAAATGGTAATTTTACTCTAAGTTAACATTTTTCATGTTACTAAGTTATTAGTGATAAAGTTTCTAACATTTAGAATCTCTACTTACAGTTTTCGTGTTTCGTGCTTTTTCCTGTAAATGCGACAATCACTGTAAGTTAGCTTCTAACTTACTGTCATATTACTATGTATTTGTGATGGGTAAGTGAACTACTGTTTATGTACTTATGTTATCATGTATACCATGTTATGCCATGTCACTACATGTACGACTATTACACATATTATATTCTGTCATGAAATATTTATCTGTCACATAATATACTCTGACACATAATGTTATCTATTACATGATATGCCATGTCACATAATCTTATCTGCTACACATAATGACATGTCACGTAATGTTTGTCTGTTACATATTTTGTCATTTACATATTGTTTGTTTGTTTCATGTTACGCCATGTCATACGTCTCACGTACATGTCACATTACGTTACGTCATGTCATCTATCATTTCATTTCATGTCACGTTTTATCCCGAGTTCAAAGTGTGTCTCGCAATCATCATTTTCTTAGTCAGCTATGTCTGGGATACTCGTGACGTAATCATTACGATTGTCCGAGTATCTCCATTTATAATTCACGCGAGGTATTTCCAACGTAATCATTTTGATTATTATAATACCTCTACTTAAATGCTCTTGACGTAATCATTATGGTTGTTAAAATATTACTAGGTACTCCTGACGTAATTATTTTGATTATTAGGGTATCTCATTTAAAATACTCATGGCATAATCATTTTGATTGTCTGAGTATTTCTGACAAAATATGTTGGGCGGAATCATTCTAATTGTTCACTATTCTTGACGAAACAACTGGAGAAATCATTTTGATTTTCAGAATTCATTTCAGTTCATGGTCCAGTTCATGTTCATTTCATGTTTCAGCTCACGTCATGTTCAGTTTTAGTTCAAATTAGTTCATGTTCATGTTCAAGTTTAAGTTTATACTCAAGTTTAGTTTATGGAACAAGATTAAAAGTTCATGTATTTCACGTTCAAGCACATGTTATTCAAGCTCAAGTTCATGATCAAGCCAGTTCACACTCAAGTTCACGTCATGTCAAGTTTAATTTCAGTTCAGTTCAAGTCATGTTAGTTCATGCTTATTTATGATTATGATTATGCATTCATGTCTTTACTGCCACACATGCATTTGTATACTGTATGCTAAGTTTCCTATTAACTAGCTGAGATTTGTACTTAAATCTCACTGTAGTAGTCTCAACTACCATCCCCCTGAATGGTAGGCAATATGTCAGGATCAAGAGGTGCACTAGAGGTTGACCGACTGGAAACGTCGATTAGAAGACGACGGCATGACGTGAAGCTCATAGCCTCAATGCTCCAATTTATCGTTAGTATTATGGCATCCTTGACTGAGTTGTGTAAGCTATTCAATGGATTAGCCTTGTAGTTGCTTTAGTTCCCACTTGTACTTAAGGAGTTTGGTTTTCATTACTCTTGGAGCTCAATCTCCAGTACTCTTAAGATTACAGACATTTTGGACTTATGCTATAATCTTGAACGTCTATCACATTCAGTTTGTAAATTATGTTTCCATGTTTTGGGATATATCTTATTGGTGCATAGAATTGCTCAAGAAAGAAAAAAATTATCCGCTGTGAATATTGCATATTGTTAGATGCATGCTACGTGCATTGCATCTTTAACTGTCATGAATGAGAGAATGTAACCTTATATTGTATGTCCAGACACTTTAGATGTCTGTCAAATCCCAAATGAAAATTTAGCGGTGTCACACCTGTTTTGGTATCAAAAACCAAAAGAGGATGTGAAACGCACGTTAATTTGGTCAGAAAGGGCCTTTCCTCCTTATTTCTTACTCGAGCTAGACACTCCTTCTCTCTTTCTCCCCCTACATTTTTCGCTCCCCACGTTAGCTCTGCCACCTACTTCTCCTTGTTTTCTACGTTAGTAAGCACTCCCTCTCTCTCTCTCTCTTCCTCTCGTGCTTCCTCTCTCTCTAACTCTATGTCCATCTCCCTATTATGATATTAGTCCCCCTTTTCACATATTAGAAAAATAATCACAACCAAGAAGTCAACACATAGGGAGCAGACCCTCCACATGACCTGTTGGCAGTGCATGAATGATAAAGTTAAAAGGTCCATGGTTCAAGGACCAATTGTTGGGTGTGCAGTTGGCATCATCACTAGGATCACAACTAGCAAACTATTTGTAAGAAAGATAATATTCGTTTTTCTGTAGCATACCCAATGATTAAGCACCACCTTAAATAGCCATAATAGAGCGAGGGAATATTGATTATCAATGTGGGCTTCACTCAAACAGCTTATTAATCATACAAATGGCTTGCCTAAAACCCAAAATAGTCCCTGCAGAAGAACAAAGATGAAAAGTGCATGCATGCACGTGTATTGAACCCAAAACTATACAACCACACATACTTATTACATCTTCTCTTATAAGATTCAATAATTCCTCTCATATGTGAAGATAAATATAATACCCACTTCTTCCAATCCTTAAAAAAAAAAAAAACCACATAGATGTTGATATGGGATCCATATTTAAGCCACCAGAGAAGAAGCTAGTAATTTTTTGTATGACAAATATTTCCAACTTCTTCCAATCCTTAATAAAAAAAATCACATAGATGTTAATAACGTCTTCCAATCTTCAGTTTGTGCAATGTAGCTTATAAGATAATAGCCAAAGTGATGGCTAATAGATTGAAGGGTGTATTAAATGATATTATTACCTCTAATCAAAGTGCATTCATACTTGAGAGATTAATCACTGACAACATTATTGTAGCATGAGGTTTTACACACTATGAAAGTGAGGAAAAAAGGGAAAGTGGGGAGTATGGCTCTTAAGCTTGATATGTCAACAGCTTATGATAGAATTGAATGGTCTTATTTGCAAGCAATTATGAAGAAAATGAGTTTCTGTAATAAGTGGACAGAGCTAACCATGAAGTGTGTGTCAACTGTTTTCTATTCAGTTCTTGTTAATGGGAAACCAGGTGGGAAAACAAAGCACTCAAAAGGTTTGAGGTATGGAGACCCTTTGTCTCCCTATTTGTTCATCCTATGTGCTGAGGGGATTAGTTCTTTGTTTAACAACTCAGATCTAAAGGGAGAGACAAGGGGAGTGACTGTTTCAAGAGGTGGGACTCAGGTAAACCATTTACTTTTTGCTGATGACTGCATACTCTTTGGTAGAGCTAAGGTAGAGGAATGAGTTAAAATCCAAGGATTGCTATGGCAATATGAAAAAGCATCTAGTCAGTTTTTAAACAAGGAGAAAACAACTGTTTTTTTCAGCTCCAACTTAAGAGAGGAAGACAAGAGGAGGATAATGGAGGGAGGTGGAGCAGTGATGAAAAGAAATTATGAGAAATATCTGGGGCTGCCTGCAGTTGTAGGGAATTCAAAGTACAATGCGTTTAGAGGCATAAAGGAAAGAGTGTGGAAAAAGATTAATAATTTGAAAAACTCTTTTCTGTCTGCAACAGGGAAAGAGGTTTTAATCAAAGTTGTCCTTCAAGCTGTGCCTACCTACACAATGAGTGTGTTTCAACTTCCAAAGCAATTGTGTAAGGACCTCAATGTTATGCTTGGTAGGTTTTGGTGGGGTAATAATAAAAGAGTCTTACTACACAACCACCCACTCTTCACGCAACCTCTGCACTCCAGCCTACGTGGCTTTTTTTTTTTTTTTTTAAATGTGTGGGGTCGAGAATGTTCATTTCAAATTCCCCCCAGGCCGCATTCTTCTTTGCTTCTAAACAAAAAAAGAAAATGTGCGGGGTCGAGAAGATTCATTTCAAATTCCACCCCCCAAGCCCGCGTTCTTCTTCGCTTCTTCATAAATCCTAGAGAGAAAATACTAAGCAAAACTCCAAAAATCCAGGATTTGGCAACTATCAACGAAAGCAAATCAGTGGGAGAAAAATCATCCAGCTCCAGTTGGATTGGGATGTGCGGATTTAAACGTGGATTCAAATAGAGGTTTGCTATTCCTTTTTTTTTTTGTAAAGCAAAATCGTGAGAGACGGAGATGTGACTGTGTTTTTGGCCTTTTGGATTTTTTTTGTAGAAAAAAATTTTCGTGAGTAGGGAGTTTCGTGTCGTCGGGGAACATTTGGATATTTTCCGCTACGGGTTCACCATTTCTGTACGACTTCTCCAGCTTCACCATTTCCACGCGGTTTTAGTCCTCCGCTGGTATTGTAGCTGCCGAGAGCCACCGTATGTCGTCTTACAAGGGTAAGAAATTAAAGAAAATGGTTTTTATTTTTCTCTTTTGGTTTCATCTCTCAATTTCTAGCATTACTCATTGTGTGTTTATGCATTTATGGATCTACGATTTGATGTTTGTTTAATCTGTGTTTTGTGGGGTTTTTGGGTTGTTGATGTTGTATGTATGTCACTGATTTTTTGGTTGTTGATAACATCTGAAATGAGCGAGATTATTGGCTGGGACTGGTTGGAAGGGGAAAACACAGAGGGAATATACTAGAAAGAGTTTCACAGCCTTGATATACAACATGGTATAAGGTTCATAAGCATGGTCTCAAATTCTTGAAGAACTAAAATTTATACCTTTTACTAGCTCCTTTAAACAGAACCATACATCCAAGATAGCAAAAATATCTAGAAGTGGCTTGACCCTGCTGTTTTCACACCATGGTGCCATTCCATGCTTATTTTAAAATCAACCACAAAATGCATCTACATTTGTTCTGTGACATACATAACTTTATTACGCTTATTCTTTAACACTCCAATTCAATTTGCTTTAATCTCATAAAAGAAATAAACATTGGCAAAACAAGTTTAGTTTCTTTAACCAAATAAATTTATTACACAAAATAATGTAACAAGGATGTGATTATTTGTTTTCTTTCAGTAAGAGTGGATAACTAGTCATTTTCATTTGTAAGACCCCTAGACATCAAATATCCCCCTTTTTGACAAAAAAAAAAAAAAGAAAGTTAAAGACCACTGTATTTTGATCACTTAGCCTTTTACGAAAAAAAAAAAAAAAACCATGAAGAGATGATGGATAATATGAGAAAACACCAATAAATTAAAATGATGGCAAAGAGCATACTAGGTTGGTGGATGATATGATGTTGACCAAAGCTTGCATTGTTCTTCCCACTCTTCTTTTGATGATGCAACAGATTTGCTAACCTAAAAAAGAATAAACCCAAGAGAAAAACTTATGAGTCTTAACTAGATGCTTAGTCCCACAGCAGAACATATAAGATGAATAATAGGAACTATCTTTGATTGGAAAGATAATGATTTAAGAAAATTTCACTTTGACAATGGATGGATAACTTGTTTCTCTTGAGAAAGTTTAAGAATCAAATGGGTGGTAATTTGAGCTTATGTTGTTCCTCTTGCATGTATTTTAAATGCAAGTGTTTTACGCAGGTCACCACCGATGTAGCTATGGCACTAATCAGAAGATATATATTACTAGTTCTTCCCTAAGCTTGAAAATAGTTTTAAACAAGAATTAACTTGCAAATTAAGATATCAAAAGGACGACCCACTTTTGTAATAAAAGCACCAAGCCGATAGGCATTTACTATCTCTCGTACATCATGTTGCATGCTGTCCAACTGATTGTCATTTTCACATGCACTGAATTTCAAACCACTGGAAATGTCACTTCGAATTAGGCTTTGAAAAATTAGTCAGTTTACTCTATTTCCTCCAATCATTAGAAATGGGCAATAGCCAATTAACCCTTGTTTTCAGATTTTTTCTTCAAAAGCCATTTTTCTTTCACTAACCAGAATTTCCTTCTTTTTAGTGTATAAACTATCTTCAGAAATTGGTTGAAGTATTTTTGATGGTCGTGTATTTATATTGCTGTTAGTTAGTTAGACTCGTTTAGTTAGCATTTTATTTTTGATGGTCATGCATTTGATTTTTGCACTGTTGGTACAGGTATAAACCACATAATGAGCAACAAGAGGAGCATTCTTTCAGCATACATGAGGGAAGATTGGGCGTATAGCATTTTTGTTAAAATGGAAGTGTTCCATTTCCTTCAAGTGTAATTTTCAAGAAGTGTAAATCTTGATATGTAAAAGGGTAATATATATGTAAAAGGGGTACTATTTTTCGAAGTGTAAAAAAATAGGACTTCATTGAACTTTGTAAATATTTTTTGTTCAATTGTGAAATGCAATGAGGAGTGCGTCTTATTGTTCAGGATTTTTGGAATGCATCATGCTTAGGTATGAGATGCCTTTTGCCTTTCTACTTTAGAATGCCTTGATGTTTTACCTTTCTGATTTTCAACCTCCTTTATTCTATTTTAGAATGCATTCTTTATGGGAAAAACCCCAGCTGATGAGATCAAACAATCCCATACCTCTTGTCATGGTCATTGGATAAATATATGCAAACTCACGAATTGGTGAGCAATTGGGCAGTTGGCAACCATAAGATGAGACCAGCTATCTAGAACTTGATCAATATCAATGAATCTAACCAAATAAACAGAGACAACTTGCATATGGTATCAAAAAAGAAGAAAAATGTGTCACGAGTTTGTCCCCTAGTTCAATCCCTCATTTCATTCAAATCCAATAATCAGAAGATTCATAACCTCATTTCATTGCATATAAATAAAGCCCACAAAACCTCATTCCATTGCATATAATTAGAATCCCATCCCATTCAAATCCCTCATTTAACTGTAATAAAATATAGTTTGGGCTATCCAAGCAGCACCTCATTCCATTGCATATAAATAACATACTCCCTACATCACAAGCAATAACTAACACTTACAACTCAACATACAACTATGGAAGGAAATACACCAGTTCAGTTTTCAAATTAAAACAACAAGAATGTATTGTATTTCTCTAAGTTGAGTTTAAACAAATACAACAATAAAGTCAAAACCAGTAGCTAAAGCCATTATTTAGCTTCAACTATTTCCATAAATCTTCAGTCTTGCAAGTGTCCAAAGTGCTGTCCAATCCCATTTTTGGATATCCATCATTATTTCTGTAGAACCCACCAGGTCATTGAGGAAGGCCATCCTCCAAAGACAAGGTATATGAAGAGATGCGTGATGTAAACATTAGCTGAAAAGTCCAAGCACTTTTTTGCCCTTAATCAGAGAAGGCATATATGCAGCTCTGCACAAACAAGAAAGGTTTGCTGATCAACAAGATAAAACTACTATTTATCCTCTTATTTAAATAAAAAGATGATAAACATTTGTAAGCATGCTTTGCCAAATTCTCTTTAATATCCATGATAGTCATTTCATAATAAGTTTTAGCATTTATTTTATCGGTAAACAAAATTTTATTGATCATAAAATAGACAAAGGTCCCAAGTATACATGACATAGACAAGTTGGAACCATCTCCATACCATTGCAATCTTAGAGTTGCCCTGAATGCCTCAAAAAGGAGCTAGGAGGTCAATTACCATTTTCAGCATCACCCAAGTTAGCATGTAAAACTAAAATTTACTACATGAACACAGAAACATGAAACCATAGGGCGTTTCCTCAGACAACATAAACAACTTGTACACTTAGCATAACCCATAAACAACAATGTTTGATTCCAATTGTACAATGCTTTTCTAAAGACCCAGGGAAAACCTGATCTTTCCTATACTGAATTCAGTGTTACAATCTCTCCTACTCAAATCCCTGATATCCTCACAAGTCATTTGTGTAGTAGCAAGGCTCAAGTCCTCCACTTTTGGTGGGGGATTGGCTCTGTACTATTGGTAATGACCCAAGAAAAATCCAAGATACACATCTGGCCTCATACTCCAAAATGACTAATTAAATTTTCAATTGAAGCTCCTTGAAATAATTATAAATCCTATGAGATTCTATGTTTCAATTAATATAAAATCTCATTCACCGCCCTTTTTAGCCCCAGCGTTATGGCCTCCATTTTTTCAAGTAACGTAAAAAGGATCTCAAGTTGTGTATCGCAAAGTGTATAATTTGTTTTTTGATCGGTAGCATAATAGTTTTTAAAGGAAAGGGCACATTTTAAAAGCAAAAAACCAATTCAAACCATCACAAATACAACCTGTAAAAGCATACAGCACTTTCAAAGACAGAAAAGTGGCATGGAGTTCTTACCCTGCAAGCGAGCTGAACAGAAACGAAGCAATGCCACGGTGGAGACGACGGCAGAGGGAGGTATCGATCACTGAAGGGGGTAAAGGAGGGGCTTGAAGCTCTGAAGGGGGTTCTCTTTGGGCTGGGGTGAGGGGTCAAATTTGTTCTAGGGTTTCATGGGTGAGAAACTGTTTGGGTGAGGATGATAAATTTTTCTTCTAGCCTTTCAGGGCTGAGAGAATACCGGCATTGGGGGATCTCGGCATGAGGTGGTGTTCACTGGACTTTTGGGAGGGAAAGAAAATGGGGGAGATGGTTTGTGAGGGGCGATAACGTGAGAGGGTTTTCCTTGGGGTGAGGACGTTGGAAGAAGGTGACTCAAGTGAGGGCTTTCGGGAGGGGAAGAAAGGGATATGAGGGAAGGGGAGAAACATATCTGGCTTTCGGGAGGGAGAAAGGGATGTGAGGGAGGGGGAGAGAAACAGATTGGGTTTCGGAGGGAGAAAGGGGACTGAGGAGGGGGAGAAAGTCTGTCAAGTGAGGGAGGGGAGGAAGCGAACCATGATGTGGTCGATCAAACCGTTTCGCCACGTCAGGAGTGCGGAGGTTGTGCTACAGTGGGGAGGTTGAGTAGAATATTTCATAATAAAAAAGGGAATGGTGTACACTGGTGCTGTTGGGAGAGGATGGGGAAACATAAAGGGAAAGGGGGTCTAGGCTATAGGGATATAGAGAGCTTCAACATGGCTATTTTGGCTAGGCTGCTTCAGAATGAGACAAGTATGGCAGCAAAGTTCCTGAAAGAGAAGTATTTCAAAGACAAGTCATTTCTAGAAGCAAGTTTGGGTCACAAACCCTCATATTTGTGGAGAAGTGTGTGGAATGTAGTGAGTCTTTTGAGGGAGGGACTGAGATAGAAGGTTTGGAATGGGGAAAAAAATTAAAATTTGGGGTCAAAGATGGCTTGCAACACCCTTATCATTTTCAGTACAGTCTCTAGGTTCTATTTTGGATAATGAAGCAAGGGTATGTAAGCTGATGCAATGTAGAGGGGAGTGGAATGTACCATTGATTCGAAGAATTTTTAGTAAAGAGTTGGTTGATCAAATTTAAAGTATACCATTAAGCAGCATGGAGGTGGATGATAAAATGATTTGGGGACCATAAAAAAAAGGTTTGTTTTCTGTCAGGAGTGTATACCATTTGGAGATTGAAAGGAAGCAGGCCAATAAATGTGATAATTCATGGCATCAGTAGAGGGATAAAGGCTAGGAAAGCATATGGAAATTGAATGTTCCAGGAAAAGTTAAGCTTTTTCTTTGGAAAGCTGTCAATGAGTTCCTAGCTACTAGGAAAAATCTTTTTTTGAAGAAAGTAACAGACAACCCTATTGCCCCATTTGTAAAAGAGCTGAGGAGACAATTATGCATGTGGTTTGGCAATGCCCTGCAGCTTGTGATGTGTGGTCAGAGTCAATGAGTATAATGCAGAAGATGAAGAGTGAAGAGTCTGATCTGCTAGCCCTGTGGAAAAAGCTCATAGAAAAGCTAAATGAAGCAGAACTAGAGGAGGTAGCAGTTGTGATGAGGGGCCTATGGCTGAGAAGAAATGAGAGCATTTTCGAAGACAAGTTCAAATCTCCAAGCCAAGTAATCAGAATTGCTAAACATGATCTAACAAAATATCAATAGGCACAACAGATTGATAAGGCAAGTTTGAGAAGGAATGATGGGAGCTGTAGGAGAACTATGAGGTGGGAAAAACTAAGACCAGACTTTGTAAAAGCCAACTAGGATGCAACAGTAGATAAGAAGGAAAGGAAGGTGGGCATAGGGGTAGTAAGTCAAGATGAAGATGGGGAAATGTTAGTTGCTGTGGAGGGACAGAAGTATGATGTTTATCAACCTGTTGTTGCTAAAGCTCATACTCTGTGGAAGGCACTGGACGTATGTAGAGAACTAAGGTTTGAAAAGGTATTGTTTGAGGGTGATGCTCAAGTGGTTGTCAAAGCTATTAACAATGCAAGTGAAGATTTATCATTCTATGGAAGTTTTATTGAAGGCATGCAACAATTACTAAAGCATAGGACAGATTGGATAGTACAATATACTCATAGAAAAAACAATGAGGCAGCACGTACATTAGCCAATGAAAATTTATCTTTACAGTCTGAATTGATTTGGATAGAAGATATACTTGATTGCATTCAAAGAATTGTAGAGAGGGAGAGTTATTGTAATGACTAATCAAAGTGATGAATGAAGATAGTTTTATTTTAAAAAAAAAAATTTTAAAAAAAAAACACCAGTTTTTAACATCAAGATAAGAACCCAAAAAATAACCACCGCAAATACATGTTCACGCAGGTTCTGAAGTTCGCAAAACCAGATTGAACTCGCTTAATTGGATACTATGGAGAAGACAGAATCGAATTATAAAGTTCATCGAAATAGCTGCCCAATTTAGAAATTCTTGCATGTGTAGAATTAGGTTGCTGAAAACAACTGAATGTGATTATGAAAGGGCCATGGGTAGTAGGTTACTAATTTGATCTTCATTGAAAGAATTAGAACGTGCACACTTTCTGCTACAAAAAAAAAAAAAAAAGGAACCTGCAGAAATGGGAAATTAAACAAAGTGATGGAGATTTTGTCTGATCTTACAACGACAATTAAATGTACTATTATCTCTTCGCCTTTCATGTGACCATTGCTAGAGCTCCAGTACTACAAAATGAGTGTGAAAGGTTATTCTGATGATCAAAACGCTTGGTGATTTTTATTTTGTCTTATCCCCATTTTGCAGCCTTTTGCTGAAGAGATAAAAGCAACTTGTTTTGTAACTGTTCGGACCACGTCTGAAGAAAACCCCAATTCTCCCATCGATCCCAAGATACGTCCAATTCACCCCATTTGTGTGACAATTTTGAGACACTTTTTTAAGTCCACACCCTTTTAATCCTCCAAACCATTTGGGACCCAAGCAGTGGCAAAAACTGAGTTATGGCCCTTCCATGTGAGAACCAACATATCTTCTTCCTTCTTCATGCCCCATCCACTTGCATGTTCATCAAGCAAAGCCCTGACTTCCTTAACAGTCTCTTCACAGAACGCAATGTTCAAATAACCGGCGTTCTTCCATCTCTGAGACAATTTAATGCCGGACTCTAACCTCTCTATTCTTTGAAACCCTTCAAAACTGATAATGTTTTCAATTTTATGGCCAATATCCGATTCATATTCTATCCTTTGGCTACTATCTTTCGGCAGAAAAGTCTCCAAGGCATCATAGGGTATCCATAGGTAATTAAAGCAAGTGGTAATTCTTGATGTCAGGCTTGATGCACTCAGATCTGAATCTTCATCTACCACCACTATAATTTGAGGGTTAAGACCTTTAACTAGATTAATGAAAGTGTCTCGCAATGAAGCACCGTGAGGACTCCCCTTTTGCTCATCAGACAAATAGCGCAGCCAGTGTTGGCAGTTTATTACCAGAGCTTCATCTTCTCTAAGATTTAGCATGGAAGGATTATTCAAGTGGCTCAAAATTGATTCGAAGTGAAAGCTAGGTGATTCTTTACACATAATTTCACCTAGTGCAGTTGAAGGTGTGTTGTCAAAGACATGGAATTCAAATGGAACATCCCTATACTTTGCGAAATTTCCCAAACGAAGGCCAACTTCTTCGGTTGATATATTAAGCAAGGGAGGGACTGGAGGCCTGCTAGAGGGCACTGTGATTCGAAGCGATGGAGGGCCTTCTGGCCTTTTGGCTAGCGCGTCTATGAGAGTAGGCCACTGCATACAATGTGTGATGCTAAAATCTAAGATGTGAACTCTTGGGAACCCTTGAATTGCCTTTAAAATGGCACTATTTGATGCACAAAACCCAAACCTGTGCCAAGGGATTAGATCAACGTACCCGGCAAGCTCGGTCACGGACATCAACCTTTTCGGAATCGTACTGCTTCCATCAAAGTTCATCGTGGTGGGGTAAACCCTAGAGGCCCTTGAGATTAGTGCTCGCAAAAACCAAGAAGTGAGCCTCTGGTTAGGATCACCAACCGAAGAAGCGACATTATTTAGCACCCACATAACTTGCTGAGCCAAAGTAACATCGTTGGTCTCCAACGCACTCGCACAGTGAATCAAAAGCTTCTCTAAACATGCTCCGTCGAGGCTTCCGAGACACCCATTAAGCGCTCCTGAAAGAGGACTCTGATGGGTGTCGAAGAGAGTAGGGCTCTGTAGAGAAACAGACGTGTTTCCTTTGAGTTCAGCCTTCATGGCTTTGACAATTTATAAAGAAAAGGGACAGGAATTGAGAGAGGAATTTAGGAAAAAGCTAGGGTTTTGTTTCCAGGACGTGCATGGTGGTCTGGGAAGTTCAGGGAATAGAAAGCGGAATCATGCGTTCATCATCTCACAAGCGTCCCGCACATATTAATGGTGGATGGGATTGAAGAGATCTAGGAATTTGTCTAAATATTGCAGATGTTGGGAGATATTGGAAATCTATATCATGTATGTCTTCTCATGTGTGTTTGGGCGATGAGAAAAAGAGAGTTAAGTCCTAGTTTATCTTCTAGCTACTTGAACCATATATATACTGGAGAAAAGTCACTGTTGAATGATTAATATCAAGATGAGATGAAGCCAAAAATACAGTTAATGAACCTAGAGTTCGTACTAACTTTACAACAATTCCTGGAGTTATCAAAGAAGTATATTTTTTTAGAAATATTTTTCTTTTTCGGAGGTTGTTGGAAGGGATGCAGCAATCTTTGACTAATACGAAGGGAAATTGCAGTTTGCCGATTGCAAAATTCAAAGGATAATCCAACCTTTGAATTACAAACATTAATAATCATGTATGCAGGTGAAAAAACAAAAAAAAGTTGACGAAAACGTTAACCCAGCTGATCATCGATCGAGTTTGATCTGCACGGATACCGACTCAAGCCAGCTTGTTTTACAAATATACATTATGTTTGTTACCTGTTAAATTATTATCATTAAGAATCCATCACTGGTTAATTTTGCAAGGATATAGTTCTTCATTTAAGCTAATTTGGCATATTGCTAATTACGTCTGAGCATCAAATTTACTATACTACTGATTCTGGCAACTTTATGGAACAGAGGATAATGAGTAGGCCAGGAAAGCTGTCTTAGCCGGCCATACTTTTGTCGAATTTGTGCACATGAAATGCTGTTTGAGACAAAACACAAACATTATTACTTCAAGTAATCCAGTCCTTCATGGTGGCTACTCTTCATTCCCATATATCCTTCCACGTACGTGATTGGTCGCTTGTGCCATGTGCTGCCACAACAAAAGACAAACTAGACATCTTTCCCACAAGGACGGAATAGCTTATTTCACCAAAATGTGTTAAATAAAAGACCACAGAATATTTGCAAATTTTAAATGTTGTCTCCTTTCATCCATATCTTCCAACTCAAACATTGGTTGGCGAATATAAAATGGAATATTGTGCAAGTTGCACCAGGATGGGAAAATAGAATAGGCTAGCTAGGGTACAATACATTGAAGAACTAGGGTACTATAATATTATTTCACTTAATTGGCTTACTAAGAATTGTGGTTGGTGGATGTGCATGACTCTTTTTCTGAATTTCATACAGGGGCTAGCTTGGCATGACAAATTGCATTAATCGACGCCTGCAAATGGCGACAGGCCAGAAGATATCGATATGGAGTTAAAGCTGGCAATGACCGATAGTAGTTTGAGGTCCATTGTGTGGCGATGGGGTTCTTTAGATGCATGGATGCATGGGTGTCCACTACTTGACCTAAAACTTCGTTAAAGTATGTCAGTAATTATCGGGTTTTTTCCTAAAGCCATTGTTTCAGAATGTTAGGATTTAGATCGTAGGTAGACTGATAATCATGACATGCATGCAGAGGAGGCTTTTTTAGAAGACTGATGATTTGCTAAGATGCTCGTCTCTTGTTATGCATGTAATAAATATTAACATTTAAATAAATTCAGAACTTTAATTAGGAGATATAGTTCCAATAGAAAGTGGATTTATACCCTCATATGTACGATATATAGGAGTTCTCGATGCAGCAACTCACAAGAATTCCATTCAGATTTTTTATATTCACTGATTCAAAACTACATGCTATTAAAATAAGCTCTTTAATTAGAGTACTGATCATTCATTTTTCATTGAACTTAGAACTCAACAAGAAGGGACAAAAACAAATAAAGAAACGAAATTCATTGCAATTACGTAGATCGATCAATTCTTCTTGCAATGTTTAATTAACCCCTAAGAAATTAAGAATATAACTAGAAGAAATAAAATGTAATTATACCTTTAGAGCACTAGCATTGGCTTAGCCAAATGCCAATGTAGCCATAAATTTAGCTAATATCATCACTATTTGAGCCACATTGAATTAGTCAAACTAAATTCATCCATCATATATATGAGCTACAGTAAATCTATCCCACAAGTCATTTATGACTAATACTGTAGCAGAGTCATGTATTTTTTATTATAATTTCCTCAGACACCCTACCTCATCTGTTTTTTTCCCGCAGCTCCTTCGTATTCTCTCTCTTGTGCTTTTTCTCTCCACCTCCTTCCTATCGTTAGGTCAACCTCATCACTAGCTTCTCTCCATCGCCAGCTCCTCTCCGTCGCTAGAGAGGTTTTGTCATCTTCTCCACTCTCTCGAAATTTCTTCCTCCTGGGGCCAATTTTTTCTTCACATATCGAGGAAAATTTCTCCTCCAAGTCGCAAAATTTCTTCTCCATACCTTGTTCTTCAGATCTCGTTCTTGGTCATTTTTTCTTGTGATCGTGCCTCCATCGCCGATGCAACTCCTCCAACCACCCACAATAGCATTGCTTGAACTCCATCATCCACGCTACCATCTTTGTTTCTCCATTTTGCCATTTTCATAAATTCATTCAGCTTTTGTAATACCCGGACCCAATCAAGCTCAATCTTATTTATTTTGTTTTAGTTTATTCTATTTTATTTTATTTTTCTACACACATTTTTTTCTTTTTTTCTTTTTTTTTCCCGCATGTTTCGTTTTTGTTTTCTTCTCTTTCGGTCTTTATTTCTTAATTCCCGTAAGTTTTTTTTTCGTTCACGTCGTGCAAGCTCACACACAACTCATCTTTCATCCGCTCACACGTCTCCTCCTCTAGGGTTTTCTTTTCTTGTTCGACCACCTATATATATATATATATATATATATATATATGTATGTATTCGAAGGAAGCTTCCGCCGCTGCCCTCCCACGCGAAACCTTAGCCCAGTTTTTTTTCCTCCTCTTTGCAAACAACGCATCACCCTCTAGCTCGGTCTCGACCCACCCAGTCGCGACTCACCCAGCTACCGCACAAAACCAACCTCCACAACTCACGACCCACGCCGTCCCAGCATCACCGCAGCCTGTCCCCACTCATTCGGAAATCACCACACCAACTTAACAGGAAGCCTATGCCTTCCTACTCCGCATAGCGTGCACCGAGTTGCATGCCGCGGGAAGCCATCGCAGTCGCCTTCCCGACGAACTTGGTCTACACCTCCATAAGCCGTCGTGAACCCACTCGGAACCACCGCTGACCATCACCAAGAAAAATAGGAGTGCCCCTGTTTCTCCTCTCAAAAACAGAGCATCACCACTAATTCGGTTGGTCACCACCGTACGTCGGGAAAACTATCGGACCAGCCACAGAATCTGCTGGTTGTCACTTTTCCGTCAGCCTCGAGCCGCCTCAGTTCGGCCTTGTCCCTCACAGAGAGTACCTCCCGCAGTTACTCCCTCCTTTCTCTCCGCCCTCTCTCGCTCACTTTTCCCTCTCTTTCTCTAGTGCCCAGCGCTGCTCGACGGATGCTTCACCGCACTCCTGCTCTTCTGCCTCGCCACCGCAGTCCCTCCAGCCAGCCCCGTCGGGCCACACCCTCGACGCGTGCCTCGGTTTCCCTTGGGTAGCTTCCTGCTGTGCATGTTATTCGATTTACATAGGTTTTGTTTTGGTTACTTTTCAAGGAATTAATTGAAATTACCGTAATGCCCTTTACTACATGTTATATTAATGGGCTTTTATATTTTATTATGTATTAGTACACTGTTATTTAATTATGATTACAGAAAATTGTTTTAACATGTTATTAAGTAAAGTTTTATTTTAAAAGTAAATAATATTGGAGTAATGTTGTTTTTACACTTTAGATATGATTTAGTCTAGTTAAAAAATAGTTATGGTTTACTTTAAAATATTTTGGGATAATTATATTATCTTGTATTAAACTTTATAAGTTGTTTTCATTAGAAAATAAGTTAGTTTCGTGTTTTGTTATGACTGATTATTGGGACATTTATGAATTTAGAAAATGTGATGATATTTTAGGGTTACGTGAAGTTAGGTTTTTGAAGAATTAAAATAGGTTATTTTAGCATCTTAGGCTTAAATATTGAAATTGTGTTCGATTGGAAATTTAGGAGAATTATGTTATTATGTTATAGGTGACAATTAATAATTGTTCAGCATTTTGAGGAAATTCCTGAAAAGCTAAGAAGTGCAGGTAAGCGGGGTTCCTATGCTAGACTTTGCATTAAAAATAAAATGAGCTGAGATTATTTTGGAAAATATACATATCTGATTATGAAAAGAAATTTGAACTACCTCAGTTATTTGTCCTGCATTACTCATGAGATTCTGTTTAAGAAGAAAGTATTTTCTGTCATGACTGGGTAGACATGAGCTTATTTCTGACATTCTGTTTCTGAACTTTGAAAAATAGAGCGAATATGAAATTTGTGCATAAATAATGTTGTGATATGATTTTGTTATGTTCTGAAGATTTTGTTCAGTACTCTGTTTGGATAAGACATGATTTCTGAAAACCTTTGGCATGACTCTCTGATTCTGAATTTGATTATGTTTCCGCTCTGTTTAGTTACGGCCCTGCCACGGGTGATAATAGTGGCATACGGCCCAACCACGGGTAATAATAGTGGATACGGCCCAACCACGGGTTATAATAGTGGATACGGCCAAACCACGAGTAATAATAGTGGATACGGCCCAACTACAGGTTAAAATAGTGGATACGGCCCCGCCACGGGTTATAGTAGTGGTCTCTGTTTTGAGTGCACACCTTGGTGACAGAGTGTTTTATGTTCTGCTTGGCTATCCGCAGATGCACAACCCTACCACAGGGGTTATACATAACCTATGTTCTGATATGATGTTCTGATGATAATGATGATCATTTATGCTATGCCAAAGAATATTTTTGAATGAGAGTATTTCTAAATTTTCACTCTGATATTTTTATAACATGTTTTGCTTCCGCACTCTGAAAATGAAAATGTTTTGTTCTGCATTCTAATTTCTGTAAATGCTCATGTTTACACACTGATATATGTTCTCTGCTTACTGAGTTGTTGATAACTCACCCCTTATCTCCATATATTTTTCAGATAATTTCGATGGTTCAGCTGGAGAACAAGAGTAGAAAGTTTTAGCAGGTGTGATGATCAGAGTGGAATAAGTGCCCGAGGGTACAAGTGCTTATTTGAGAGTCGTAGTTAGTAAACTGAATTTATGTTTCGGATATTTTGATTTGATGAGTTAAGGATAATTTTGAGTTTTAGAGAATTTTTAATTTATGTTATTGAGATTTTCTTTATTGTCCCCATGGAGGAACTTAGATATTTGGATTGATTAAATTGATTAATATTTTTATTGGATTTTTCGGATTTTATAGTTGTACTATTTAAGTTGATTTGAGGTATTAAGAGTTAACCCTCCGGACCTCCGGGAACGGGGCGTTACAGTTGGTATCAGAACTAGGTTTAAGATTCTGCATACTATAATAAGGAGTTTGTTGAGAGTTAAGGTTTTAGAATTCTTGTAGGCGCTGGATCATGACGTTGAGGAATTAATTTTCAGAGTTGTGGTGTAGACATTTGTGGGCTATAGGAGGTGATTTTTATGGGTATTTAGGGTATTAGAATTCTCAGGCGTTAGACAAGATATTTTATGGAATTTGAAGGGTATGAATTTTTATAGATATTCTGTAATATCCTTGTTGATTGAGGTTCGGTTAGGTTTTGTAGACCGCATATAAGGCTTTTGACAGGATGGAAGGTTTAGAGTCCGGAGTTATATAGAGTTACTACTGTTTCTTGTACAATTTGTTTATTATTATATGTATTTTATGTTTGTTTTACTATTATCACCATTTGCTTGTTTTGTACGAACCCTTTATTCTTGTAATGATTCTCTGTAATAATCCAAGTTGTCAGGTTGCCACCTTGTCGTCGAGAAAGAAGTGTATCGGGTATGAATGCGACAAATGATGAATGGGGATGCACCATAAAGCAGTTTAATCGAATGTATCCTTCCACCTTCAATGGTCGGGGCGACGCAACCTTAGCAGAAGACTGGATCCAAGATATTGAGGAGATACTCCGCGTTATAAACTGCACAGACGAGAAAAAGGTTCTATACTCTACTTTCAAACTAACAGGAGAAGCAAAAAGGTGGTGGATTTCTGAAAGAACCATCAGAGAAGCGGAAGGGATAGAAATAGTCCGTTGGCTGCACTTCAAGCAGATCTTTCTGGAACCTTTTTTCCCAACCTCAGTTCGAGACGACAAGGGTATGGAGCTCGCTAATTTGGTACAGGGAGCTATGACAGTACACCAGTACGCAACTAGATTTATTGAGTTATCACGCTTTGCTGCATATTTGATCCCTGATGAGGAGAAGAAGGCTCGTAAGTTTGAGCAGGGGCCGAATGAAAAGATTTATGAACGAATTGTGGGCTTTCAAATCCGGAACTTCTCAGAGTTGGTGAATAAGGCCATAGTATTTGAGAGAAACCTTCAAAGAAGCGCAGCACTACTTGAAAAGAGGAAGAGGACTGCGCCACAGGGGTCTCATTCTGTGATGGATCAAGGGCCATGGAAGAAAATAAATGATGGGAGCAACTCGGGGCAAAAGCAAGTGCAGGGATATCAATCTAATAACCCGTGCAAGTTTTGTAACCACATACACACTGGGGAGTGTAGAAAGGAAAATGGGTCATGTTTCCGATGTGGAAAGACTGGTCATTTCATAAGAGAATGCCCATTACTGGCAGACGACAAGAATAAGTCCAACACACCCCCAGGTCCTCGACAAATGACACAGGGAAACAATCAACGTAGAATGGGACTAGCTCGAGTGTTTACATTGACAGCTGAAGATGCTGAGGGCGACAACAATGAGATTGCAGGCACCTCATTCTATTTCTCCTTGAAATCTTTTTAATTGAGTCGAGTTTAGTTATGCTTGTATGGAACTGTTCTTATAGGATAGCTTAGAATATTAAAGTTTGGTTGAGAGTAGATTTTCTAAGGATTTGGAATTTGTGAATCGAGGTTATTCAAGACTTAAGCTTGGAACTATTGATTATATGGTATTGTTTTAGGAGTTCTCTGTTAGTTAGTTGTGAAAAAAAAAATATGCGGACTGGTTAAATGTGGAGGTTAATTCTTTTCCAATGTATGAGATTCAATGAATTTAGGACTATAAGTTGTTAGAGTGAGCAGCGGAAGCGTGGTTGTAGTGATATGATAATTTGAGAGTTTATTTGATTTTTTATTGAGGTTTATATTTTAGACTTGAAATGGTAGTGTGCGAGATCGTGAATGGCTAAAAAAAAATATATATGGGAGAATATGATCGACAATATGGGAGGGTTAGAATGTGAAATATTAGGTTCAACAATTGTGGAATATTATTTAGGTTCGACAATATGATTGACGTTCGGTGTAGGCATGAATGGTTGTAGCGGATAAATATTTGGACTTTGCTTTAGGTGTTACAAATTTCGAGGACGAAATTTTTTTTAAGGGAGGGAGAGTGTAATACCCGGACCCAATCAAGCTCAATCTTATTTATTTTCTTTTAGTTTGTTCTATTTTATTTTATTTTTCTGCACACATTTATTTGTTTTTTTCTTTTCTTTTTTTTTCCCGCATGTTTCATTTTTGTTTTCTTCTCTTTCGGTCTTTATTTCTTAATTCCAGTAAGTTTTTTTTTCGTTCACGTCGTGCATGCTCATGCACAACTCATCTTTCATCCGCTCACACGTCTCCTCCTCTAGGGTTTTCTTTTCTTGTTCAACCACCTATATATATTTATATATATATATATATATATATATGTATTCGAAGGAAGATTCCGCCGCTGCCCTGCCACGCGAAACCTTAGCCCATTTTTTTTCCTCCACTTTGCAAACAGCGCATCACCCTCAAGCTTGGTCTCGACCCACCCAGTCGCGGCTCACCCAGCTGCCGCACAAAACCAACCTCCACAAGTCACGACCCACGCCGTCCCAGCATCATCACAGCCTGTTCTCACCCATTCGGAAAGCACCACGCCAACTTAACAGGAAGCCTCTGCCTTCCTACTCCGCATAGCGTGCACCGAGTTGCATGCCGCAGGAAACCATCGCAGCCGCCTTCCCGATGAACCTGGTCTACACCTCCATAAGCCATCGTGAACCCACTCGGAACCACCGCTGACCATCACTAAGAAAAATAGGAGAGCCCCTGTTTCTCCTCTAAAAAACAGAGCATCACCACTATTTCGGTTGGTCACCACCGTACGTCGGGAAAACAATCGGACCAGCCACAGAATCCACCGGTTGTCACTTTTCCGTCAGCCTCGAGCCGCCTCAGTTCCGCCTTGTCCCTCACGGTGAGTACCTCCCTCGGTTACTCCCTCCTTTCTCTCCGCCCTCTCTCGCTCACTTTTCCCTCTCTTTCTCTAGTGCCCAGCGCTGCTCGACGGAATCTTCGCCGCGCTCCTGCTCTTCTGCCGCGCCACCGCAGTCCCTCCAGCCAGCCTCGTCGCGCCTCACCCTCGACGCGTGCCTCTGTTTCCCTTGGGTATCTTCCTGCCGTGCATGTTATTCGATTTACGTAGGTTTTGTTTTGGTTACTTTTCAAGGAATTAATTGAAATTACCGTAATGCCCTTTACTACATGTTATATTAATGGGCTTTTATATTTTATTATGTATTAGTACACTGTTATTTAATTATGATTACAGAAAATTATTTTAACATGTTATTAAGTAAAGTTTTATTTTAAAAGTAAATAATATTGGAGTAATGTTGTTTTTACACTTTAGATATGATTTAGTCTAGTTAAAAAAAAGTTATGGTTTACTTTAAAATATTTTGGGATAATTATATTATCTAGTATTAAACTTTATAAGTTGTTTTCATTAGTAAATAAGTTAGTTTCGTGTTTTGTTCCGACTGATTATTGGGACATTTATGAATTTAGAAAATGTGACGATATTTTAGGGTTACGTGAAGTTAGGTTTTTGAAGAATTAAAATAGGTTATTTTAGCATCTTAGGCTTAAATATTGAAATTGTGTTTGATTGGAAATTTAGGAGAATTATGTTATTATATTATAGGTGACAATTAATAATTGTTCAGCATTTTGAAGAAATTCCTAAAAAGCTAAGAAGTGCAGGTAAGCGGGGTTCTTATGCTATACTTTGCATTAAAAATAAAATGAGCTGAGGTTATTTTTGGAAAATATACATATCTAATTATGAAAATAAATTTGAACTACCTCAGTTATTTGTTCTGCATTACCCATGAGATTCTGTTTAAGAAGAAAGTATTTTCTGTCATGACTGGGTAGACATGAGCTTATTTCTGACATTCTGTTTCTGAACTTTGAAAAAAAGATCGAATATGAAATTTGTGCAAAAATAATGTTGTGATATGATTTTGTTATGTTCTGAAGATTTTGTTCAGTACTCTGTTTGGATAAGACGTGATTTCTGAAAACCTTTGACATGACTCTCTGATTTTGAATTTGATTTTGTTTTCGCTCTGTCCAGTTACGGCCCTGCCACGGGTGATAATAGTAGCATACGGCCCAACCACGGGTAATAATAATGGATACGGCTCAATCACGGGTTATAATAGTGGATACGGGCCAACCACGGGTAATAATAGTTGATACGACCCAACCACGGGTAATAATAGTGGATACGGCCCTGCCACGGGTTATAGTAGTGGTCTCTGTTTTGAGTGCACACCTTGGTGACAGAGTGTTTTATGTTCTGCTTGGCTATCCGCAGATGCACAACCCTACCACAGGGGTTATACATGGCCTCTGTTCTGATATGATGTTCTGATGATGATTATCATTTATGCTATGCCAAAGAATATTTTTGAATGAGAATATTTCTAAATTTTTGCTCTGATATTTTTATAACATGTTTTGCTTCCGCACTCTGAAAATGAAAATGTTTTGTTCTGCATTCTGATTTCTGTAAATGCTCATGTTTACACACTGGTATATGTTCTCTGCTTACTGAGTTGTTGATAACTCACCTCTTATCTCCATATATTTTTCAGATAATTTTGATGGTTCAGTTGGAGAACAGGAGTAGAAAGTTTTAGCAGGTGTGATGATCAGAGTGGAATAAGTGCCCGAGAATACAAGTGCTTATTTTTGAGTCGTAGTTAATAAACTGAATTTATGTTTCGGATATTTTGATTTGATGAGTTAAGGATAATTTCGAGTTTTAGAGAGTTTTTAATTTATGTTATTGAGATTTTCTTTATTGTCCCCATAGAGGAACTTAGATATTTGGATTGATTAAATTGATTAATATTTTTATTGGATTTTTTGGATTTTATAGTTGTACTATTTAAGTTGATTTGAGGTATTAAGAGTTAACCCTCCGGATCTCCGGGAACGGGGCGTTACAGCTTTATTGCATCTTGGGTTCATTTATCTCCTCTTCTTTATACAAAGCTCTTCAATCAGCGCTGCACCACTTCCAATCGCCACACAGAGCTCCTCTATCTAGGGTAAGAATTAAGACCTTATATCGATTCAGATTTATATTACTAGTTTGTGACTTTAAGTGAGATTTGGGTTGATTTCTCATATGCTTTCCTTTTGTGTTTTTGTTTATTGGTTTGTGTTTATTTGAAGCTGGATAGATTTTAGAGATATTAGCTAGGTTCTTTTGAATGGATTGATTTTAGGGCTGTTATTTACATATCTCGGTGTGAGGATGAGGAGGTGCAAAGAAAGGTTGGTGAAGCTTTGGATTTTTTTTTTTAATCTGAGAATGAGCCTAAATGAAAGCAACATACTGAAAAAGAAATAGTTGTAGAGAATGGAAAATGTTGTCCAGTTTTTGTTCCTGTAATCTCTACCTAGTGAAGTTGTTGGTCCAAGTGAGCATGAGAGGAAGAGAAACTTCGATGTTATAAATTTGTGGTTCAAGTGCTGAAACTTTATTTTGTTGTTTGTTTGGTTAGAATCGATTGAGATGTTGTTAAACTTGTTATATGTGTTGTTTGGCAAATATGTGTAGCTGTTGTTGTTTGGACATTTAGGCTCCATTTGGAACTTAGACTGAACTTCTCAGTTCAGTCTAATTTTAAGTTAAATCTAACATCCAAACACTCAACTCTTTTTATTTCTTTCTTTCCTCCATTATAGTTAAAAACCCTCACTTTTGGCTAAGGAAAACATTATACAATCCCTTGCTCCAACCAACTTATTTCCAAAAATTAGAAACACTATAGACCAATAAAACCCAAAAAAATGTGCACCCTACGACTAAACTCCCCTGCAAAATCACCTCAAGGATCTGATGAAACCAAAACTTTAAACCTGTCTTAAGTACGGCAAACCAAATCTGTCCGTTCATAAAATTCCTTTAAGCTTCACTAGAAGGTCTTCAAGTGAGAACTAAGTATTATTGCAGCCGCTACCAGCCAGACAAGTAAGGCAATCAACTGCAACGCTGGCTTCCCTAAATACATGCTGAATCTCAATATGAAGGACCAAAATCAGACTTCATATTTCCTCCCAAAAGTCCTTCAAATACCATAAGCTGCATCTACCCCCCCTCAACCAGGTTATAACCAATAGCGAGTCCATCTCAACTACAACATTACTAAATTTCAGCTCCTTACACTTACGAAGGCCAAGCAATAAAGCCATCAATGCAGCTTTATTGTAAGATCCCATACCAGTACTAGCAGCAAAAACAAATTGCAAAATTCCCTTCTCATTACGCATTACTCCACCTGCACCTGACTCTCCTGTGTTCCTTATACTGCTGCCATCAACATTCCATTTAAACCAACTCAAGCTCGATTTTTGCCAAGTAACTGCAAGGAATTTCTTCTAACGAGGAGGCAAACCAGAACCTGCAACATAGTAAGCACAACAATAGCCCTCTAATCTGATCTAGAGGTAGCCTTCAACTTAATACCCACCCAACTTATTCAGTGTTTAACAGATCACCAAATAGAAGCAATGGACTCTCTTCGACCTTCCATACGAGCCAAACAACGCCAACACCACAAACTCCATGTAATGATAACTGGTATCAAAGCAATTAAATTACCCACATGTGAAGTATTCTTTGTACGTCTGAACCACGCCTCCACCAACTCT
Source organism: Juglans mandshurica (assembly GCA_022457165.1). Classification (NCBI taxonomy): domain Eukaryota; kingdom Viridiplantae; phylum Streptophyta; class Magnoliopsida; order Fagales; family Juglandaceae; genus Juglans; species Juglans mandshurica. Next base: position 25,082,194 of record CM039620.1, read on the forward strand.
CTCCATGATCTGTTAACAACAAAAAGGATACCCAAAATGTTAGAACACAACTTCCATATAGCAGCTGTTGTTCTCCCCCCATAAAGCACATGGTTTAAATCCTCAAATGCCCCCTCCTCACAGCACTCACATTTCGAAGCCAAAGGAATGTAAATTCTCCTTATACGATCATCTACACTTAGACTCTGTGAAAGAGCTCTACACATAGTAACCAAAAATTTCTTTGGCAAAGCAGCATGCCATATCCACTTCGACCACTATCATTTTGGAGCTACTACATAGACCAAATTCCAAGTACTATGAGTTGTGAACTTTTCATCCGAATTACCCAACCAAATCAATATATCCGAGCCTTCTTTAGTGCCTCTTATAGTAGACAAAATTTTGTCAGTAAGCTCCCGACCCACAAGCTATACTAACAGGTCAACATCCCAACTGTTATGCACCATACACTGCTTAATACTCAACTTTGAACTTGCAACAATATCCTGTTGATCACAAAGTGGTCCTGACTCCAACCACTTATCCCTCCAAAAAGAGATATGCCCTTCTTTTACAAGCCATTTGGAGTGATTGAGCACTACAAGAACCGAATCCATGACCCCCCTCCAAAATCGGTTTCCTTTCCTAGGATTAACAATGAAATATGTTACGCTTTCACACTCTCCTAGGGTTTCCCCGTGTAGAGACTTTTTCCCTGTCATTGTACAGGTTTTTCATTGTGGAAGGTTATTTGTGATGTACGAGAGGGCATGAGGGAGGAGAGTTTGGAAAATATTTATAAGAAACTTTCTCTTACAGAGAAGAAGAGTGAGGAGGTTCATGTTGAATTACATAAACTGCAAGATGCAGTTCTCTGTGGCGGTAAGTGTTTGTTGGTTAAACTTTTCACAAAGCGTCATTACAATTGGGAGGCTTTAAAACAGACGATGAAGAAAGCATGGAGGCCAGTCAGGAATATTAAGTTTAGGGAATTGAGCTCTGTGATTATGTTGATAAAGTTTGAAGATGAATGTGATAAGGATCGAGTTATCAGATACGGTCCGTGGTTGTTTGATAAACAGCTGGTGCTGATAAAGGAAGTCGAAGGCCATCAACAAGTCCATATGATCCAGCTCACTAAGGCTTTGTTCTTGGTGCGTTTCCATGATTTTCCTTTGATTGCACGAAATGAATATATTGGCCATCTGATTGGGAACAAGATTGGTATGGTTAAAGAAGTCGATATTGAAAGGGAGAAATGGCGTGGGGGAAGTTTATGCACATATGGATCAATATTGATGTATTAAAACCTCTGTTACGAGGCAAGATGTTTAACTTGGGCTCTGGTGATCTTGTTTAGATTGTTCTCCTATGAAAGACTACCCAATTTTTGTTATTGATGTGGTCTTTTAAAGCATGGTCATTTGGATTGTGATCAATGGCAATGTGATCAAACCAAGTTTGAACAATGGTTTTCCATATGGCGGTTGGCTGTGAGCAAGAAATCAAGAAATGAGACATTGGAATCATTGGAACATGCAACGTGAGAGTGGAAGCCGTAATCCGGTGACTATTCCGACATCTAATACTGATGCAGTTAACACTGCCAATGGTAATGGAGGAAATCACGGAGTCGTTTCGGGTGAGGTAATTACGAAAGTAGTTATGGAGAAGATTCAAGTTCCAAACGTAATGGAGGAATCTCCCCAAAACAAGAAGAAGTTGAATTCCATCAATATAGTAGCGTCTGTGAATGAAACGGGGGCTTCTTTTTCGCAGGAATGATGACAACATGGACCAGCAAGATTCTTTAGTTGAATTAGTGGAGGGGGAGAAGGGTCATGGAGCTGGGCCAAAAGAGTAATTAGTCCAGGAGGAGGGCCCACGAAAGAGGCCTGATGTCTAAGAGGGGCATAAGTGGAAATGTCTATCAAGAATCAATAAACAAAATCATCCCCTTTCAGAAAACCACCAATGGTCGAACTCTATTAGAAAACGAAAGGAGAAGATTGATAATGAAGAGGCTACAGGTAGATTGCTCAAGAGAAGGATCACGACAACAACTCCAGAGAATGTTTCAAAGAAATCACAACAGTTCATATCTGCGGTGTCTGGCTCCCAGCACCACCGAGAGCCATGAAACGCTTCAGTTGGAGTGCTTGTGGGCTTGGGAACCCACGAGGCATTCGTACCCTTCGTGATCTAATCAAGAAGGAAGCTCCTAACATTGTGTTTCTTCAAGAAACACGACTGAAGGTACGTGAATTTGATGTCTGTAAATTTAAGCTTGGGTTTGGAAATTGCTTGGCGGTGGTTGTGATGGTAGAAGTGGGGGAATTGCAATGTTATAGGGGAGGGATATGAATCTGTCAATTTTGAGTTACTCAAAATTTCATTTTAATGCTTGCATTATGGAGGAGGGAAGTAGAACAGTGAAGTATTTCATTACTGGTATTTATGGACACCCTAATTCTAGCCTTAGATATCAAACCTGGGATTTAATTTGATCACTATGCAGAAAGGAGGATGAGGCGTGGATGGTTTTTAGGGATTTTAATGAAATTCTTTATCATCATCAAAAAGTGGGGTAGGAGAGAAAGGTCTGAGAGACAAATGGTGGATTGTAAAAATGTGGTTAATGACTGTTTACTCAGAGACATTGGTTTTTGGTGTCCGAAACTCACTTGGTGTAACGGGAGGGAGGCAAATTCAAGTATTAGTGAACATCTTGATAGATTTTTTGGTAATCCTCAGTGGTGGAATTTGTTCTCACAAGCTAGAGTTGTACATGGTGGAGCTGCCTATTTTGACCATATCCCAATTTGGTTGGAATCAGAAGTAGTTCATATTGAGAGGAGATGGGAGAGACTTTTCAGATTCGAGGCTATGTGGATTGGTGAAAAAAATTGTGATAAAGTTGTTGAAGACACATGGAAAAAGGGCACTCGCAGAAATAACATGGAAGAGGTGATGTCAAGGATTTCTGATTGTGGAAAGAGGTTACAAGCTTGGAACATAACTTATTTTGGGAATGTTCAGAGGAATTTGCAAAGAGCTAAGAATCGTCTAAGATAGTTACAAGAAAGTGATCCTATGGGGGTTAGAAGAGAAGAACAAAAAGTTGTAAGGGAGGAAGTACATAAGTGGCTAGAACGTGATGAGGTAATGTGGAGGCAGAGATCCAAAGCATTATGGCTAAGGAAGGGGGACCAAAACTCCAAATTTGTCCATACAAAAGCATCTCACAAAAAGAAGAAAATTAGATTGAAAAAATTTAGAATGAGGATGTGGTTTAGTAGGAAAGGAAGCTAAGGGATAAGTTGATAATTGATTATTTTCAAAACTTATTCATAGCATCAACTTAAAGAAGTGCTAGTGATTTTTTGGGTACCCTGGCAGGGAAGGTGATTAGTTATTTGAATGCTGATTTGTCCAAGATATACACAGAGACTAAGGTTTTTTAGGCCTTGAAGCAAATGGATCCAGCAAAAGCCCCAGGGCTAGATGGTATGGCCCCTTTGTTTTTTCAAAGCTATTGGCTTTGTGTTGGAAAATCTATCTCTAATGCAGTTCTTGATGTTTTCAATATTGGTAGTTTCCCTCCATCTTTGAATCATACTTTTATTGCATTAATTCCAAAGAAAAAGAACCCTGTGAAAGAAGTAGATTTTAGACCAATTAGCCTATACAATGTGGTCTATAAATTGATATCAAAAGTCATTGCTAATAGACTAAAGAAGGTGCTGCCTCATATTATTTCAGATTCTCAGTGTGCCTTTGGTCCTGGTAGACTAATCACAGACAATGTACTAGTGGCCTATGAGCTAGTCCATTATCTGAAGATGAAGAAGCAAAGCAAAAAAGGTTAAATGTCTCTCAAATTGGACATGAGTAAAGCATATGAACAAGTTGAGTGAAGCTTTTTTAAAGAAGTGATGAGTATTATGGGGTTTGATTTGAAGTTGATTGACTTGATTATGGGCTGTATTCAGACTGCCTCCTTCTCAGTATTGGTTAATGGTGAACCAAGGGGTTACATTGTCCCAAGTAGAGGAATTAGACAAGGAGACCCATTGTCCCCTTATCTATTATTGTTGTGCACTAAGGGGCTTATCTCTTTATTAAAGGAGGCTGCTTTTAAACATGATATTTTAGGGATCAAAATCTGTAGAAGTGCTCCTTGTATTAATCACCTACTCTTCGCAGATGATAGTGTGATCTTTTGCAAGGCTGATATGGGGGAAAATATGAAGATACAAGCACTGTTGGCAAGATATGAGCAAGCCTCTGGTTAGAAAATTAAATGGACAAAACTTCCATGATTTTTAGTGGAAATGTACATGTTGACAGGAAAAAGGAGTTGTTGTAGCTATGGGGTGTAAATGGGGTTCACCAATATGAGAAGTACATAGGACTACCTCCTGCTGTGGGTAGATCTAAAACAATGGCCTTCACTGAAATAAAGCAAAGGGTATGGCAGAATCTTCAAAGTTGGAAGGAAAATCTGCTCTCACAAGGTGGGAGATAAATTCTGATCAAAGCAGTGGCCCTTTCAATTCCTACATACTCAATGAGCTGCTTTCTTTTACCTACTGGTCTATGCTCAGAATTGGAAGCCATGATGGCAAAGTTTTGGTGGGGATAGAGGAAGGATGAAAGAAGAATTCATTGGATAAGTTGTCAAAAAATGTGACCAGAAGAGGAAAGGGGGACTTGGTTTCAAAGACTTGCGTATATTCAATTTGGCTTTGTTAGCCAAGCAAGGATGGAGGGTCATGCAGGACACAGATTCATTGCTTCATAGAGTGTTCAAGGCAAAATATTTCCTAATGAAGTTTTTTTTAAGGCTGGTCTAGGCAAAAAACTATCTTTTGCATGGCGAGGTATTTGGGACACAAAGAAACTGTTGGAACAGGGTTGTATATGGAGGATAGGGAATGGTAAAACAACAACGCTATGGAAGGACCCTTGGATCTCAGGTCAACAATCTTTGATGTAGGAAGACATTTGTGTTATGGATGAAGTCCAAGAAGCTCATGTGGAAAGATTGATAGATCTTGTTACTCGAGGATGGCAGGTGGATCAACTTATAGCTCTATTCAATCCAAGTCTGGTTACTAATATCCTAAAAATATTGATTTGTTCTACTGAGCAACCTGATAAGATGATATGGTCCCAAGAAAGAAATGAAAAATTTAGTGTAAGAAGCTGCTACATATTTTTTAAAGAGAATATAAGGGTTGGTGGAGGTGAATGTTCGAATGCAAGACAACAGCAGGTTCTCTGGAAGGCTTTGTGGAAAATGAAAGTTCCAAATAAAATAAAGGTTTTTGCATGGAGGGCCTGCAGAGAGGGATTACCATCAAAACAATGAAATATGTTGATCCCTCGCATAATTCGCCTTAAAAAAACTCGCCCACAATGAACTACCAATCAACAACTTTCAAGCAAATTTGAGGTGCAAAGATTTTTGGACGACAAACATACTTTGCAAACCAACACCACCCTCATTGGTTGGCTTACAAAGCATGTTCCAAGACACCCACTTGCACTTAGACTTACCATCCACTGAGCCCTAGAAACAATTGCTAAACAACCTGTTCATGGAGTATAAAACAGATTTTGGAGCTCGAATTATTGCCAACAAATGGACAAGCATACTACTAGATAAGACATGTTGTAAAAGAATCAACCTAGCTCCTGAAGACAAAAATTTCATCTTCCATCCTTCTATTTTTTGTCAAATACGTTGCATCAATTCTTCCAAATAAATTCCTTTCATCCGACATGTTATAATAGGAACCCCGAGATACTTAACTAGAAATTTACCTTCCGTAAAACCTGTCAAGCATAAGAGTTCACATTGCCGATGAGCCGAGATCTTTGTCGAGAAGAATAACGAAGACTTAGTCTCATTCACCGCCTGTCCCGACTAGCTTGCATATAGAGTAAGAGTATCCTTAATTGCCTTAACTGAACTTTTCCCTCCATTTGCAAAAATCACCATGTCATCCGCATACAGAAGATGCGAAATTAAAGGGCCACCTCTTGGATGGAAAAAAAAAAAAACCAATCTCTCCTGTCTCAAACCTGCCCTTCAGAAGCCGAGTGAAAACTTCCTCCACCATAATGAATAATTAAGGTGAAAGTGGATCCCCCTAACGAAGACCCCTCCCTTAAAGAAATCTTTAGTCATCCCATTCATAACAACCGAATACCATTGAGTAGCAACACATTGATAAATCAGATTGCATACCTCATCCAAAAAACCAAATGCCCTTAGAATGTGAAATAAAAGCTCCCAATCAATGGTATCTGAAGTTTTAGCCATGTCTATCTTCATGATAATATTCCCACTTCTAACTGACTTGTTGATATCATGAACCAACTCTTGAGTAAGGCTTATATTGTCAAATATACTTCTCCTAGGAAGAAAAACACCTTGTTCCAAGGAGATAACACGACTCAAAACCGACGTCAATTGACCAACCTTAAGCTTAGAGCAAATTTTATAGACCATGGAACAAAGGCTGATCGGCCTAAACTTATCAAAGGATAAAGGATTCAATACTTTGGGGATTAATACTATGAACGAAGAGGTATAAACTTAGGGAGGGGAGAACCCCGAAAGAACTCACAAACAGCCTCCATCAAATTTTTCTTGACCAACTCCCAGCAATGTCTAAAAACACCTGAGCCAAATCCATCCAGACCTGGCCTACTATCCACCGGAATAGAGAATAAAGTGGCCTTGAACTCCTGCTCAGAAGGACACCTGCAAAGATCCTAATTTTCAGCTTCCAAAACCTCAACATGCACTAAATTTGAAAGGTCAGGAAGATTGCTTCATGGTCTTACTTGAACGAAATTCTCAAAATAACCAACTGCCACATCATGGATCTCTTCCCAAGAAGATAGAACCTAGCCATCATTAAGGTGCATATCAAGCACTGCATTATGCCTCTTAGCCTGCATCATAGGAAAGCCATGATCAATCCAAGTTTGCTTGACTTGTTGAGTAATGTGGGTCTCCTCCCTTTTTAACCAAGAAGATAACTCAATTTTAGACACTAAGACATCATTCTCGACCTCCTCCAAAAAACCTTCTTGAAGCCTTGCTTCTCCTTCCTCTACTCTTGCCTCCAACCTTTTAATATGCTCACCTATCCACCCAAAACCCTCCTTATTCCAACTCCGAAGAATAACTTTGAGTCTTTTTAATTTATAGGCAAGCTTCCAAAGACCCGAACCACTTGTTTCCTCCTGCCAAGAATTTGAAACACACCTCCAAAAATCCTCATGAGAAGTCCATTTGTTGGAATTTAAAAGAGCTCGAACCATACCTCAAGGAAATCTCAGACAATCCAAGAATCATGGGAGCGTAATATGATGACCTCTGGCCTAAATAAGTGAGTGATCCAGATGGAAAAAGATCCAAGCATTAGTTACAAAAACCTCTATTCAACCGAGCCCAACTATGTGCCCTCCCACTGAAAGGAACTTATTGCCATTCCAATAAGAGAACTCATTGCCATTGAAAGGAGCCTCAATCAAAACCCCAACATCAATAAAATTGTAGAAATCCTTCCTTGCACAAGGCAACCTCAGATTGCCTCCCTATCTCTCACAGCTATCTTCTCGAATAATATTAAAATCACCGAGTATCACCCACGACAAATCAATATCACCGAAAGATAAAAGATCCGTCCAGAGTTGCTGACGTTCCAAACACAAACATTTGGCATAAACAACAGAAACCACCACATGAATTGATTAGAACTTCCAAGACTAACCTACACATCCTTTACCCAGAAAATCCACAACTTTCCGTTGAACACCATTAGAACAACAATTATCAAAACCTGACGACCCAAAACCTCACAACATGGAGGAGGTGGAGAGAAATAGTACAAGAGATCAGAGGTCACCCTTACCGTTTCTTCATTGGAAATGTTAAAGAACTCGGGGGATGGTGTTAAAAACGTCCTCTCAGCCCATGCCTTTCTCACACAGCATACTCTCTAGAGTCCTCTCCTTCTACCCCCACTGGAAAAAGGGCTACATTATTGCTTTTCTTTGTTATGTTTTGTTATCGATCAGTCACAGACCCCCTTCAATTGTGATGTTTCTTAATTAGCCTGTTTCACAATCAGTCCCCCAGAATTTGTGACTTTTCATAAGCTTATTTTTTAGTTAGGTACTTCTTTTCATAACTATTAAGGCCGTTAATTTAAGCTTAGAATCTTGATGTTGAAGTTCAGATTTTGTACTATTGCACTTCTTGTTTTTTTTTTCTTTTTCCTCGACACTAAAGGTGTTTTTGGAGAGAAAGGGAGACATAGAGAGGAGAAAGAGAGTCCATAGGCGATAGTAAACAATCTCGTTTCATTGCCGACGGTAGGGCTGTGCAAAATTTTAAAATTTTCGGCTCCGCCCGACATCCACTCCGATTCCGACTCCGTCGGAGTCGGAATGGTCGAAAAATGGATTCGGAGTGCAGAGTGGCTCCGAATAGGGTGTCGGAATCGGAGCTCCGACTCCAACTCCGAATTTTTTTTTTTTTTGAAAAAAATCAAACGACGCCATTCCACTTAATGTGGAACGGCGTCGTTTCATCATACGAGGGGTCCAAAATGCAGGACTTCCCTTCCCTTCTCCATTCTTCCTTCTTCCTCCTTCTCTCTCAAGTCTCACGTTTGAGAGGCTGAACCAGTGAACCTCCACCTTGCCGCCTCGTTCCCTCTCTGTTGCCGCCGTGAGTCTTTGCTCCTCCGTAGTGCGCGACTTCAATCCGAGCTTCAACCTATGGTGAGAACCCGATTCCGAGCCCTAAAATTAAATTGCTTGATTTAATTTTATGTATTCCGTTACTCATAGCATGCACATCTGGGTTGTGTTTGATAAAATGTGTAAAAGATGTTTTTATGAAATTAAACAAATTCTCCTTAAAGCAATGTGTTGTATGCATGCAATATTGCAATGTGTTTAATCTGAAAGTATCAAGAATAACTGAAAGTATCATATTGTTATATATTATATATATAGAAAATAATGACAAGCTGGGACGTTTGAGCCTAGATATAATTGATTAATTGAGACCTTGAGCTCGTGACAGTCCATATATGCACATATAATAATAATTAATAATTATGTGTAATTAATGCTATATCTACATGGATGGGGATCATGGTTGGTGGATTATGCATGCTAGCTTGCTCATTAATTAGCTAGGTAAGGTATATGAGTGTAGGTTGATCCCATCCTAATCCTAGACCCTTTGAAATTTTGAATACCAAGTTGATTTCCCATGATCTCTAAATATTAAATGTTTTTGGGGTTTTGTAAAATATATGATCAATGGTTCGAGACATGATTACTAAAACAATGGACTCACAAGTTTGTTGTTGCAATGTTATTTTTTTTGTTTTGGATATATTAATATTTTTTTTCTTATAACTTTATATATAAGTTTAAAATTTGAGCTTGAATTATTAGAAAACATAGTCAGTGTTTATATGTATATATGCACAGAATGAGAGAGAGAGAGAGAAGCATTAATTAATGAACCACGTATAAGCACTACTCAATTTAACTTTCTTTGAGTAGGAATGTTGTCTATCATGAATTTACCTAATCAGCAGAAAGCAAATGAGCTAGCCACAAGCACTACTCTTTAGTGGGGTTTCACTTTCACTACCGAATCTAAGGAGTGGTTTGGATTCAGAGATGAGTTGAGATGGGTTGAGATGGTTTATGAATAGTAGAATAGAAGTTGAATTATTTATTATATTTTGTGTGAGAATTTGGGAAAGTTATTTTGGGATTTGAAAAAGTTAAATTGTTTATTATATTTTGTATAGAAATTTGATAAAGTTGTAATGATGAGATGAAATGAGTTGAGATGAGTTGAGGTGGGTTGAGGTGGGTTTTGAATGCAAACGGGCCCTAAGTGTCTAAAAGGGAGATGGAGTGATGGACCACCTAAACAAGCCACACACATCATACAAAACAACACAAATCATCATAGTTTAAAAATAATCCAAAACCAATAAAGATCAGTGCTAGCAGAAAGGGACATCCTTCCATAAAGCTTGATTTAACAACCCCTAGCTAATTGCCGATGACTAAGAGTCTGAGATGGACGCCACTTGAAAGTTAGGATGGAGTTGAGAGAACCTCTTTTTTGGTAAGAATCAAATTCTACTTTTACTGTGTTCAATTTTTTATTATCAATTTTCTTCATTTATTGATTGCAACTTTCTATCTTCATTTCAGACATGACCAATGGACCAAAAAGCATTTGAGTGAAATCCGTATTTAATATTTATGTAGTTATATTTTAAGGTTAAGTCAATGTTGTTATTATGTTATAAATGAGACTGTTATAACTTATGGCTACATGATCGGAGGTCGGAACTCTGATCGGAGGTCGGAACTCTGATCGGAGGTCGGAGCTCTGCCTCTGTTCGGAGTTGGATTTTGACTCCAGTTCAGAGTCGGATGAACAATTTGGCTCTGACTTCTGTCAAAAACGACAATTCCAACTCCGTCGAAGTTGAAACTCAACCCTAGCCGACAGCAGCTTTTGGGTGTGGAGGGCAAATGGATCTCAGCTTTGTAATTTTGAATCTCAGCTTGTGCTAGAAGTCGGAACAAAGAAGAAATAAAATACAAGCCATGTGGACTGAGCAGTAAATAAAATGTAAACAAAACATAAGGTATCATTACCCGGAAAGGATTAAAATGGGAGACGTTTCCGTCATGATTTGACCCATCATCTTTCTTGGACATTTCTTTTTAATCATTTTTCACTGAAAAGCCGTGGGTTTTGCTGCACATAAAGAAATGTCGCAGTCAGTTTTCCAAGCATATATATATGTATGTATATAGATATTCTCCGAAATCTTGTGATCTAGACCATTCATAATCCCTGATTAGACGAAGTTGTTTCCATGTTCGTGCTAGCTAGAGCCGCTGAGCAAAAAAAAAAAACAACAAAAAACCAAAAAAAAGGCTAGCTAAAGATCAATTGTCAGGTCCATGATCATCGATCGTACAATCATACGTCGGAGTTTTCGTGCAAAGGTAAACATATATGCATGCATGCTACCTCAACGTACATCTTTATAATATATAGGCCATTAGTGCATGGATTAAGTAAATGTACGCCCTCTGTTTATGTCTGAGGTTGGACATAACGTGTGTGTATATATATATATATATATATATATAATACACAATGAAACAGGCTAGCTCCAAAAGCGCCTATGGCAGCTTTGTCTTGATCTAAGGCCCAGTACTGGATATTCTAGCTAGTACGTACGTATCTCTCTGATCGATGTGGCTACGTACGTAGGAAAGTAACCTTACATGTGGCCATCAATTATATGGAAAACACTATTCCTACATAAGATTTCTACCGAATTTTTTTTTAATTTTTTTTTATTTAATAATTAAATAAGTGTTTTTAAATGAATATATAATTTTTTTATTTTAAAAAATATCTAAATAGTTTAAAAAAGAGTTATTCTACAGATCTTCCTGTTTACGGCTATCCGTAGCACACCTTACCTGGCTTTTTTTTTTTTTTTTTTATCTAAATGTTCGTTTTACCCAAATACCTAACTCGAAATCCTCACGTAGAAGAACATCCCGCGTCGCCCAGCACCTGCCCCTCCTGCCCAGCGCCACCCCGCGACGGTCATCACTCGGTCCAACGCCACCCAGCGCCGCCCATCCCTCTGTCCTACGCTGCCCCTCGTTCCTCCTCTGTCCCTCGAATTTACACATCCCGCATCGCCCCAGCACCCGCATCGCGTCGCCTGCCCAACGCCACCCCGCAATGGCCATCCCTCGGCCCAGCGACACCAACCGACGGCTCTCGAAACCTGTTTCGATCTCACAAGGTATAATTTTGTCTGGGCATTGTGTCCTTGCTGTCAATATTGGAGCTATGAGCGCACTGGGTTCACATCAGGCTCACTCACAAACCATTCTCATATGGTACGCGTAATGCACAGTGCCCCAGAGGTATATATATATACACGAGTCCTAGGTACTTGGATTTGTCTTTGATTTGTGTTTGTTGCTGGCTTTGGAGTTTATGAAAATGAAGATATTTGGTTCCTGAGATAGATGTTGGAAAAGATACAATTAACAAACATTATTGGGATTTAGGAAAACATAATTTTCGCCAAGTTTTCATTCATCTTTAGGGTGTTCAGTTAAATTACGGGAAATCGTGTTTCGGAATCCAAAGAGATGATAAAGTTTTGTGAGTCTTTGTGATTCGTATTGGTTTGATGTGTTCAGAATAGGATTTGAACTGAGTCGATTTTATTTGGTAGATCAATTATCTTATCCATCTGGATTGAATTTCATGTGGTTGCAAACTTGGCCTTTCATGGTTTTCCAAAGTTTGGGGTCTATATTGTTTATTAGAACATGGTCAGTCCTAGATTATCGTTCTTGGAATTTGATAGTGTTGAGGGTTCTATAAATGGAATTGTATATTATCCAAGTTGTTATTCTGGTTTTTTGAAAGTTTTCTCCGACTCTGTATTTGCAATGATATGGAATGCTCGAACTGATTCATTTCCTCTGGAAATCATTACTAACTCAACATTTCGATTTTCTGATGTACAATTCTTTATTTCATTATCTAGTCTTTGACTTCTCTTTCTTGTTGCAGAACGTTTGTCATGCCTTCTAGGATATGTATCAACCCAATACATAATAAGAAAGGAATCCTGCATCACTCTGATAAATCAAGTTTAGAGGAAAGGTGAGTTCATTGAGTCTTTCCGTGTCAGTTGGTCTTTTCAGAATAAGGTGCTATGTTGTTATTGAAATGTCTATTTCAAAATTGTTATTTTATCCCTCTGATTTGAATTTTGAAGGTTCCAGAAAAGATGCCTTCTAGGTTAGGTTTTATAGATGCAGCTTAACTTTATTTTATATTTTAATGTTATTTTATATCCTATGCATAAGGCACACTTTAGCACTGTTCTCTTAAGCAGATTGGTGCTTGAAAGTGTGAATTCTTATTTCCCTGTGGTTTCTTGTTTCTTGAAAGATTCAATGGAAAATTCTGTTGAGATAGTGTGATTGAGAAGCTGCTTCATGTTACAAAGGAATTAGAACCAGGTAATACAAAATTGCTTGCATATGATGGTGAATTCGGAACCAACTTATCTACTTCAAGTCTGATATATCCTAAAGCAACCCTTTTCACCTAACCTTCTCTAGTTCCAAACCTCATAAAAACCCACTTTTGGTGTAATTCTTTAGTGCTATGGCTTTTCAGCAACCTTTTCCATTGCTGAATCTCCCGACCAAAATTAAATTACCATGACCATATGCACCTCATAGCTAATAATTTCTAAGAGCTTTTAAGCATTCACTCCATGTTACCTATATGCCCTCCTATGAAATTATTTCAGTCTTCTATATTTCCTTTTTTTTTTCTTTTTTGTTTGACCTAAAATTGAAAAGAACCACTCCATCTTTCTCGTTCTGTATTGTTTCATTCCAGAAGCAAAAGTTTACTTTAAACTAAGATAGCACTCTGTATTCCTTTTAAAGAAGTAAAATTTAGTGCTCTTCATGCTCATGTTTTCGCAAGTTTCATAAAGTTTTTTGGTTAACTGTTTCTTGTCCATTTTTATCTTCCTTCGAATGAAAAATACAAGTGTTATTTAAATTTTATTTGTGTTGTCTCAGATATGTGCCCATATTGATGTTGTGTAACTCGATGGAGATTTTGCAAAGTCATGGAGATGGTGAAGACGTGGAGATGCACTTGGTGTTGCTTGTCGAGATTCTAGGCTAGGAGTTTGGACCTTGGTGTGCAAACACTTGTTTCTTTGTGGGGATGTTCTACTGTAATTTTTGTACATTTTGTTGATGCTATAAGTTGGCCCATTTTATTGTGTCAATGCTTGCACATTCTTGACACAAGCAAATTTGGGTGGTTGCACTGTTATGTGGATGGCTAATTATATTTATGGTTGTCATGCATTTCCAAATTGATTGCACAGATCTAGAAGTTATTGTTTTTATTTTTATTTCCGAACAGGTATACAATTTTCATCTGCAATAACTTGCTAGTTCCATTGAAAGTGGATGTTAGTTTCAAATTTCTAGCTGAAAATCGTAACAATCAAGCATGATTAAAGCATGAGCCATGAGGAAACCGTAACAAGCAAGCAAGGATATTTTATTTTAATAATATTCCAATGTTTCTATTGTTTCGTGAAAGGTACCATTACATAGTGGGCTGTACATTTGATATATACAAAGTAGATGCTACCGAGTTATTTACATGTTACAATTTATTCAAACCATGCAAAAACTATTACAATTGATACAACTCAATACAAACACAATAATTTTCGATTTCGCTTCTAAAGATTTGCCTCTCTCTTACTTTATTTTCCTTTTTCCGAACTTCATACTCGCGTCGCAACAAGTCATCCCACCTCTTCCAAACTACATTTTTTCTTGTATGCTTCTGAACGATATCCCCCGTGTCACTGCACCTTTTAGTCTGCTGGTGGTCAAAACTTCAAAGAACTCTAGCCAGCACCCCCATAATCAAGTTGTATCTGTTCTACCAATACTAGCAACTAAAAGCAAACTGAACGTGAGTTACCTCATTTAAACTCCCATTTAAGATGAGTCTTTCACACAAATCTAGATATCCAGCAAGGAACATAGAGATTAGAGTGAATGGGCACAAGACCCTGCAATAAGAATGACAGATAAAATTATAATGGATGCAGATTAAAAACCAGTAGAAGCTACTTCAGAGATTCTTACACTTGAAATGAGTTCAAATGCAGCCTCTTTCACATTGTCAATTGTGATATCTGATATAAAAGAGCTCTCAAGATTACAAGAGAAAGCAATGCTATATATGTCATGGTGAAATCCCATGCAACCCTAAGACCATAGACAAAAAGAAAGCAACACTGTAAGTGAATGGACATTATGTTAAGAAAATGCATAGAAATATGTCATACTTTAGAACCTAAAGCACCTGATACAATAAAGACACAAACCTAAAGCACCTGTTGCAATGAATTTATCATCTTTTTATTTCCCCAATGGTGTACAGGTGTACACTAGGCATGGGGGGTGGGGGTTAGCTTTCAAGGCAAAGCCGCCTGTATCTAGAAGGTTATTTCAAATACTTCTTGGCTTCCATTCTAACAGCTATTTCTATTTTCACTTCTTTTGAACCATAATAGTAAAATTCAATAAATAGTAGTACCATTTAGGCAAGCAAGAGCCGCAAATCACTCATTTCTATTTTTGTTTTCTAGTCCATGCCATCATCAACATTTTGACTGGGCCACGAACTCTCTTCACCAAAAGGTTCACTAGCTTGTATTTTCTTAGATTTTGAAGTTTATGAGGATACCCATACAGAAAGCATCCAAATAGAGAAACAATTTCCATATGCAGCATAAGTGTACAGTGCTAGTTAGCTTTCAAGGCAAAGCTGCCTGGTTCTAGACGGTTACCATTTTCATTCTAGAATGCCAATCAATTTAGAGATGGGCTATCTTTAGTGATGGCTAGACAGTTACTACTACTCTTGATGATAACGGTGATGCAGATGAAGATGATATAGAATACAACACAATCCTTTTTGTATAGTTGAAGAAATTAAATTCACCATGATGCAATCAAGCCCATTTCTTAATTTCGTATATAATCCACAGGAACATCAGTAAAGTGAGAATTAAAACGAGAGAAAAATGACCAAATTTTGTTAGAAATATCCATGTATCAATTCAAACCCATAAGAATATGATGATGATCGGTATTTCAAGAAAACAAAAGGCACAAGATTTCCACAAACGTCAACCAAAATTTCAGGGGAAAAATACACAGAACCCATTTGATAAAGAACAAAAATTAGATAGACAAACAAGAAAGAAAATAGAACTCAGATTAAAGCACAAAAGCGTCACGCCAACACGAGCCATACGTCGGAGTAGTGAAACATAGAAACAACAGAGAAAGTAATGGTACAAAGTCATGAGCCGCATATTCTTGTAAGACCCAGAAACGGTAATAATAGAAGAGAAGAATGAGAGCGCTCCCTCTACCTCTCTTAGTAGAAAGCAACAGCTTTGAGTCGCCTGCTCAAACACAGAAACCCCATTTGGTACGAGCCATGTCTGTACGCTTGGATTCTTTCTATTGCAGGTCGCTGATTTACATTTTGGGAGAAATGTAAAGGAATGGAGGGGGTTCTAGACAGAGGGAGGGTCGACGGCGACGGGGCAACTTTGCAGAGGATGGGCGACGCAGGGGTGGTGGGGGGAGGGAGGGGCGGAGGAAGAGGATGGCGACAGGGCTCAAAGAATTTCAAATGGTGAGACAAGAATGTGCGATAGCAAGGAGTAGGGAAAAACAAATTACTTTCCACGTAAGGTGTGTCTCGGCTGATCCGAAACAGTAGGCTGATGATAAGATTTAGAATTTCGGTACGTAGCAACGTCCTAATTATATATGGATGACTTTATTACATCACCCACAGCCTGAATTGTTTGGTAAATTCCGCAACGTGAGTTGCTAAATTAAGTAACAATCTTAACTCACATTGCAGAATGAGTGTAGTTTTGCAATGTAGGGTGCACATTTTGCACACTCTACCTGGTAGTACTGTTTGTAATTTTTTTTTCTTTTTAAAAAAAATACCTGAAAATCAAACGTTTTCATCTTACTGTTTTCTTCTTGTCCAATTCATTCGAATTTGCCCCGTGCAAAAAATTCCTCCCTCGCCAGCGCAAGTCGTTGCTTTGCCCATCGCCATCGACGACGCCGCCTCTCTGAGCGACCCTCCCTCTGCCCATCCTTTGATTGCACAGTAGCTAAGGTCGTAAGTGGAGACCGATTTATTCTCTGCTCTCTCCTCTTCCTCTCTTACTTCTTGTTTGTACTTCTCTCTTTACACGCATCTATGCATTTACATTTTACACGGTTTGGACATCTGATTGAAAGAAACTCAAATGGGTATCCAAATTAGGCCAAAGGCTATGTTTCCTTTCTTATTTTGATTTATTTTGGGGTTCCGATTAGATACAGTGACTGCTTTTTTTTGGGACTGTTAATTTGTTGATAACTTGTATTTATAGTTTGGTATAATGGGTCAGCTGAAGGCTGTGTCTTTGATTTACAAAGGATTTGTTAACTTAATCCTTAATCTTCTTGCATACAGATATGTGGGTATTTGGATACCACTGACCTTTATCTTTAATCAACTTCTATATGTAGAGGTTTACCTATGTACGTAAAATTCTAGTTGAAAAGATGGGCCCATGTAGAGGTTTTTCTAACCCAAAGCCAGTTAGCTTGCAATTGAATTTAGGGTTTTATCAAATATATGTTTGATTATCTTCATCAACTTACTTAATAGTAAATATGGTTGCCTTAAGAATATTGATTATTCCCCATCACATGCTAGTAGCTTATCTTCTCTTTCAGTCATTCATTTCAAAACGTAATATATGTTTTGTAAGTGGCTCATTCGATGTTGAGGTATTTTTCTATTTTTGAAGTCAGCATGTTTTTTGTTTTAATTTGCTTTTGTTAATGAGTTTTTATGAGCATGAACATTGCTGTTGTAGGATATTGGGGACTCTGCATCTCAGGTCTCTGTTGGTGCTTTCTTGCTTTAACCAATCTGATATACCAAGCAAGACTGAGGATTTTTATATTAACTGGGAAAAGATTGAAAAGAAGCACTTTCACATTCAATCGGGTAAAAAAATTGGTGAAGATATTGTGCCTTTGGACTTACGAAACCTCATAACTTCCTTGTTTAATGCTTTTAATTTTAGCCAATCGTGTAACTGAACTCATCTTGAACCATGAGATTCTATTTTATCTATGCTGGTTTAGATAATGATCTTCTGATATGTTTTTTTTTTTCCATTATGATGAATATCCTTTCTTTTTTTCTTTGCATCAATATCATGTATTATTGTCTAGCCCACATACTACTCTTTCAGATTATTACCAAGTGATGTTCCCTTCTTGAAACTTCTATCTATCTTTCAATGTCAGAAATAGGAATGGTGGTATGCAGGCTTGGTCTTTGTATTAACTGTTTAAGTTGCTCATTTAGATTTAGGCCGCAGCCAATATTGGGAAAAAAACTGAAAAACTCTTTGCACCCCCCAACCACCCAACATTTTATATTTTGCACTCCAAACTACCAAAACTGACACTGCAACTTTTTGGAAGTTAGAGGCTGCAATGTGTTGGTTTTCGTAATTTCAGGAGCAAAGTGTACAAGTTTATTTTTTTAATAAGTAATGCAAAGTGTACAAGTATGAATAAAGAATAAAACAGAGAGTGCAGCAGCAAATGGCCTCCCCCCGGGAAAAAAAAACCCCAATGGCACTCTTGCTGACTAGTGGACTCATCATTAGCACCAAAAAGTCCTACACATAACAAAAGGGCCAACAGCAACTACAAAACCAATAGCTTAGGCCGTAATCTGCAATACAAGCAAAAACTATAAGCCCAAATATACAGAGGCTAAAAGTTGGAAGAATTAAACACACTTACCTTCAGAAATGATACCAGACATATGAAGATCTTTCTTACATTGTCCTTCATGAATAGAACAACCCAAAATGATTATGATGATTTCACTCAATCAGTGAGTTTAAAAATAAGAAAGAGGAACCACTTACAAATACAAGGAAGCAGAAGTAATAGTTTAGTTTGAACAGTTTCAGTAATAGTTTAGTTTGAACAGTTTCATCTGGTTTGTCTTTGAGAATTCAGACCAATATCAATGTGCTTGGATTTGGGACTATTGTTGTTGATATGTAGCTTCTTTTATATTCTGAGATTTAAGATTCGCATCATTTACTAAAAAAAAAAATTTCGTCGGGAAATCTTGGCCAAAGAAGCACAAAAGAACTTGATTGGTGCTGAATTCAATCTGCGAATTCCAAACATAAATATTTGAGCTTATTCCTTTTAAAACTTTAGGCATACATGTGAACAGACCTTATTCCTTTAAAGACTTTAGGCATACACCTTGTCTATATTTCATTTAACCTATTTGGGACAATCCTAAGAAAAGAAAACACATAATCAGAAACCATACTTTACCTCTACAAACTACCATTTCTTTGGTAATATCCATCCTAAACTATGTATAGTTGTAATGTGCACCCTAAAGCAAATTAACTAGGCCAATCTAATGTTCATTAGATGCCTTTTGCCTTTTGCTTAAAAAAGAATCAAGGGAGATAACCTTCCTTTTCTTTTTTCAATTTTCTGTCTGGCATCAGCTCCTTCTACTTCACTTATTCCTAACATATTGTCGAACCCATTTTTATAAATATGACAAATGCTAATTTTGAAACATATACAAAAAGTAATGAGGAATCACCTAATCAGAGTAATGAGGAATCATGCACCATCTCCAATTTACAGAGCATTCCGTGTTCAAGTAACACACGAAAATGAAATTTACAGTAGTTTACAGAGCAAACACCAACACTAACGGCAGTTTGCAGAAGCCATTGAAATTTTCATTACTTGTATACAAGCAGCAAAACTAGGAAACAAAAATGAAATTGAGCCCTATCGTGTTAAAATCAAAACTAGAAATTGAAAAACTCTTGCTGAAAACCAAATCAAACCCAAACAACATCAACAAAATCAAACTCAAACAATAAAATCAAGAGTAAAATCAAAGCTAGGGTTTCGAATTTTACCGTGTTATTACTTGTCGTGCTGCAGAGAAGTTGACGCGGTGCCATGTTGGAGAGAATAGTCGCGGGAGAGAAAGATGAGAGCTTTTTTAGCTGCAAGAGAGAAAGAGGGAAGAAGAGAAAGAGAGAATAAGAAGAGAAAGAAGAGAACAAAAAAACTAGAAGAAGAGAAAGAAGGAAGAGACGCGAGAGAGAAAGAGGGAAGAAGAAAAGAAAGAAGTAACGCTGGAGAAAAAGAGGGAAGAAGAAGAGAAAAAAAGAAATCGCGGGAGAGATAGAGCTGAGATTAATAAACAATGCCTTTAGACTTCATACAATACATTTCATCTTTGAAAAAAAAGATGAAATTACTGTAGATCATATTTTAAATGAAATGAGTTTGGCTAATTCAATGTGGGCCACTATTGATAAAATTAGTTAAATTTCAAGATGAAATGTTGTTTGAAGAAGTGTATATGTCACTGAACTCAACAAGACTTGATATTATACACAAGAAAGATGATGAACGTACAACTATTTTATAATTATTTCAGTTGACCCATACTAATAAATCCAACCACAGGTCCCTTTTTTGTGTTGATGAATTCAATGCATGAATGATCAAAGCCTAAAACCTCAACATTAAACTTCCCCCAAAAAAATCTCCACTATAATTAGTGTCATTCTCAGTATCGTAATACCCTATTTAATCGCTGAACCAATAATTGTTCCATCTTTCAAATTTTAAAGCATAGTCTACATCCCACAAGCAAAAGACATTTTTAAAGGTGCAATAAAATATAAGGCATTACAATGCTCTGTTGTAAGCTTTTAATCAGTTTGTGCTAGAAGGAAGAGAGACAGAGAGAGAATGCTTCACCCAATCAGATTAAATTAAAGTACCCAAACCAAGATTAACACAAACCAAGCCACAATCATACTCCAATCATTGTCACCAACTGATATCTGTCTACATTTTAAGATGTTTCATATCCCAACCACATAAATAGACATACATTTAAAATGTGCCACTTTATAAATTTGATTAAAGAGACAAAATTTAAGAGGAAGAAAACATTTATGTTTTGAGTTTTACTCATATCTCATTCCTAGGCTGCTTTCACTGCAGTAGCAGAAAATTTGGCGTTGCTTGTCAAACCAGGGGGTTTAACTGATAATAGAAAGCCATACAGTCTAATTTTCTATTAACTAGTGTTAATAAAGTACAACCACATGCATGTCTATTTCAAAGTCATCAAACCCAACCAAGGTAAGTGAAGAGAACATGCGTTCTATTCTATCGAGCGTTGGAGAAGAGCAGCAACGAAGTTTTGCCTTGACAAGTCACACAAATCAAATCAACTAAAACGTAAATTTAAGTTTCAATGAGGAGAGGAAGAAACGGTGCAAGTGTGCTGGTTTACATTTCCTTACATCTACTTTCAAAACATCACCTAATCATACATCAAAACGCCATTGCTTTTATAGCAACTTCCAATGTTAACCACCAAGAAGTTTCCTTTTCTATTTTTATCCTCTATGTTTTTCTCAGAAAGCCTCAAAGATCTCATAAGATTAATATCTAGGGTAGATTTATGCCCTATAAGATAATATTAATTCCTGTCACATTATGAAAACAACCCGTGCCACGTGAAGCGTACGTGCATGCACTACTGACGTGAGGTGTTTTTCTTATTTGATTTTAGACATAAAATTATAGGCTAAGTATAGTGATTTCCACCCATACGAACGAATTGGGATAAAAACAAAAACAAAAATTCATACTAATGTTTATATGCCTTCGTCATTGAAGATATAACTTGAGAGAAAAAGCCAGAAAGTAATAATAGAATTAGTAGGTTAAGTTTTTAAAGAGCTTTTAAATTTTTAATCATAGTTTTGAATTTAGTTTGGTTTCGACCGGAATTCTCTATTTTGGTGTAGTACTCGGTACATTATATATCGACATTCCGTTTTATTCCAAAACTCGACTCGTTCCAGTCAATTTCGGACTGTTCTAATGGAAATTATATATATATATATATTATATATATATACTTTTTTTAACGTTTAGATGGCATTTTTATAAATCTCAAATCTAATTAATATTATTCATGTAATTTTAAAATCTAAATGGGATTTATATAATTTAATTTTTTTTGTAACTTCAAATATGTCCTATTATTCTTTCTTTTAAATTTCATTATTTTTAATAATTTTTTCGGCCCTTTATTATTATTATTATTTTGGTTTCTCAATTCAAGTTTGTGCTCTTTTTAATATTATCTTTCAACACCAATATCTTTATCTTTTTTAATGTTTTCAACGTATATTTATTTTAGAAATCTTCAATTTTTTCATATATATATATATGCATACAAATACATATATGATACATACTAGTTATATATACATGTATTTATTTTATTAATTATCAGTATATATATATATAACTAATCTCGAAACAAAACACCTGAATGCATTGGTATCAAAATATTCTGTTCTAATACTTAAATTGGAATTATCACTAAAACGTAAATTAAAACTTTGCTTTTAATTACTATGATTATGTGCGCAGACCCACATAGATTAAGATTCCCTGAAGTTTTTGTTCAAATTTTGAGAGTCTCGTGTAAGATATATAGACTTTTTTTTTTCTACAACATTTTTTGCTACTCGAATAAAATTTTAGACAACATTAAATAAGCAATAAATACTGTAAAATTCATATTATATATTGACTCTTTTTTACTTGAAACGTTTAAGCTCGAACAATAAATAACTTGAGATTCTTGTTGCCCCCAACACGTACGTATTTAGGTATTTAGGGTTGTAACCTGTCCGGTTCGATCCGATTTTGGGTAAAATCTAATACCGAACCTGTATGTACTGGTTTTGTATTTTTCAAAACTGATTACGCACCAGTTACCCTCCTAAACTGGTACTTCCGGTTTTACCGGTTGCAATCCGTCCGGTCCGGTCCGATTTTCCCTTTTTTTAAGATGTAAGTTTCACAATTTATAATTAAAAATTTGTTTATAAAAAAAAAATTGATTTAAAAAAAACTGTTTTATACTTTTATTAATATATTAGACTATATAATAATATTAATATTAGACTATTGGTATAGTTATAAGTTATATATTAGTATTAGTTATAAACTATATATTTAATATTAGTATTAGTTATAAACTTTTAGTGATTTAGTATTAACATTTTATGTAATAATTTATAAATTATAATAATAAATTATTTCATATATGAATATATATAATTATAGATAAAAGGACTATATGATCTTACATTAATCTCCCCTACTTCTAATTATTTGTGCAAATGCTCTTGCAATCTTCACTGTAGGAGGACTGTTTGGGCCCCCAAATATCGCCATATTCATTGGCTTTCCTCGAGAATTTTGTTTTCTTTTTAGCTTTCATTGTTTCAAAGAATTCAATGAACAATTTAAGATCAAATTAAAAGCCACGCTAACATAATGCAAATTTGTGATACATGAGGCCGATACATTACCCCTTTGTAGCAACATTTGTGGTCGAGATGCATTGATATTTTCCTCAGTGGTGTGCCATTTAATTAATTGAAGATACCACTCATTTTTTACATGATAGCTAAACCTTTTTACATGCGCGTGAGACTCATAACCTTTTTCAATTCAACACCTATTTGCACGTGGGATCTATAAATTTTTTCAACTTCCCATAAATACATCAAAACTCATCTTAACATCCAAACACATTTAAACTTATCTTAGGTGGACCCTACAAAACTCACTCTACCATCTCAAATTACTATTATTCATAAAGAACTCAACTCAGATCAGCTCAACATCCAAACACAGCCTTAAAGTATACAACTTTTGTTCACTCTCTATCATGAGAAAATTAAGAAAAATCTAGAATCCAGATTAAAAAACTAATTTTTACATAATAAACCTCACTTTTTTCAAAATAAATGCACAACTTACAGTCTTGCACACCTTAATAATACTCATCTAATATATATAAATGCAACAGAAATTCAGTCGATATTGGTGACAAGTAGGGATATAAGATTTTTCTTTTGGACCGAAAAAGCCGATGGGACCAATTAAGGAACCGGCCGGTCTCGGCCCAAGAAAGTAAAGAAATTAAATTTTCAATCCGGTGATCTTGGGGTATTGTTTTTTCACCACAAACAAGATTGATTGAGTTTATATCTATAAGTAAATCCCCAAGAGTCTAGCCATGAAAGCCTCGGATCTGCTATCCAGTGATCGACAAAAGTATCATCAGTGAATATTTTAGGTAAAACTTTCATGTAGTAGTTGTCAACCAGTTCCTCGACATCCTTAAAAGCATCGTGATCTTCACCGCCAAGTTTATCAAGAATGATCGGTTCCAACCGTAATGATTCAGAATAATGATTCAGAATAAAAAAAGTATATATATATATATATATATATATATACTTATTTTAACGTTTAGATGGCATTTTTATAAATCTCAAATCTAATTAATATCATTCATGTAATTTTAAAATCTAAATGGGATTTATATAATTTAATTTTTTTTGTAACTTCAAATATGTCCTATTATTCTTTCTTTTAAATTTCATTATTTTTAATAATTTTTTCGGCCCTTTATTATTATTATTATTTTGGTTTCTCAATTAAAGTTTGTGCTCTTTTTAATATTATCTTTCAACACCAATATCTTTATCTTTTTTAATGTTTTCAACGTATATTTATTTTAGAAATCTTCAATTTTTTCATATATATATATATGCATACAAATACATATATGATACATACTAGTTATATATACATGTATTTATTTTATTAATTATCAGTATATATATATATATATAACTAATCTCCAAACAAAACACCCGAATGCATTGGTATCAAAATATTCTGTTCTAATACTTAAATTGGAATTATCACTAAAACGTAAATTAAAACATTGCTTTTAATTAGTATGATTATGTGCGCAGACCCACACAAATTAAGATTCCCTGAAGTTTTTGTTCAAATTTTGAGAGTCTCGTGTAAGAAATATAGACTTTTTTTTTTCTACAACATTTATTGCTACTCGAATAAATTTTTAGATAACATTAAATAAGCAATAAATACTGTAAAATTCATATTATATATTGACTCTTTTTTACTTGAAACGTTTAAGCTCGAACGATAAATAACTTGAGATTCTTGTTGCCCCCAACACGTACGTATTCAGGGGTGTAACCGGTTCGGTTCAATTCGGTTTTGGATAAAATCTATGACCGAACCGATATGTACCGATTTTGTATTTTTCAAAACCGATTACGCACCAGTTACCCTCCTAAAACGGTACTTCCGGTTTTACCGGTTGCAGATCCGGTCCGGTTCGGTTTTCCTTTTTTTTAAGATTTAAGTTTCACAATTTGTCATTAAAAATTTGTTTATAAAAAAAAAATTGATTTCAAAAAAACTGTTTTATACTTTTATTAATATATTAGACTATACAATAATATTAATATTAGACTATTGGTATAGTTATAAGTTATATATTAGTATTAGTTATAAACTATATATTTAATATTAGTATTAGTTATAAACTTTTAGTAATTTAGTATTAACATTTTATGTAATAATTTATAAATTATAATAAGAAATTATTTCATATATGAATATATATAATTATATATATTATATATAAAAATTTCACATAAAAATTTATAATTATATATAATATATCAAACTTATATATATTAATATATATATATAATATTTTTTATAAAACTTATATATACAATAATACAAATATTGTTTTTTATATATATTTTTTATCAACTGGTCCGGTCCAATCTGGTCTGAAAAATCTTAAAACTAGAACCAGACAAGAACCGGCCGATTTTCACATTCTAAGAACCGGTCTGATCTAAACCATTTTTCGATTTGAATTTACATCCCTATACGTATTGATACTTCCGGAAAATTTAAGAGAGTGCTTATAAAAATTTAATTTAAGCTAACTTTATTTGGTCGAAGAGCTAGCTGGGATAGCTCAGAAAGGTCATGATGTTCATTTAAAGAGGCCCACTCACAATCCAATTCTACTTTAAAACGGCCTGACAGAGTTGCTTCTGATTTTTCATGAGCTACATAAGCCCACCCAATCATAACGAAATCCCCAATTAACATTAAGATTGGCCCAATTCACCTAAGGAATTATAATTTAATAAAATTGAGTATCCGATCGATGTGACATCATGTGAATGATGGATTGATGTAGAATCGAATTTACTATTCTGTCACTGAAATAATTAATTTGATCCTATTATTTAATCATCCCAAATAATCAGTGCTAAAGAATATATAGTGGTAAGGATAATGGTGTAACTTTACCAATGGGACCAGTATTTTAAAATTATTATAAGGTAAGCATTTATCAAGGCAATTATGGTAATTGACCGTTTGACTTTATTTTTTGTTAACGGGATAAGATCAGTAGTCTACCATTTTCTTTTGTCAACCAAAACATTGATCTCGAGTCTCGATTTCAAGACTCTCTTTTTATTTTTGTCTACGGCTAATTGGAGATACCACTTACCTATAACAGTTAATGATTGGTTTCAAATATTTTCATGATATTTGAAGACAACTTTTGGAAGTAATCGAATTAAAGATTATTAAAACGTACAAATCTCGTATATTCTTTTTTGAATAAATCTGATATCTATATATAAAAAATTATATTTTTAATGGTGAATTTTACTTTCTTGAAAGAAAGTGCACGGTATTTACATATTATAAGAGTATATCCAGCAGTGCTCGACATTAAATTGGTGAAACCCAATTTTTTTTTTTTTTTTTTGGTTTAAAAGGTACTAGATCAGGATCATTTGAACAATTCTTATTAAACTTCTAACTTTTTTTTCCTTTTAAAATAAAAATAACCATGCTTTCTATATATGTATCAAATAATACATAGTTAGTTTATCCTGTAATTCAAAGCTATGTATCCTTACTAGGCCACTTTCTATCCAAACTGTTTCCTCATTTATAGTAAAAGAAAATCTAGCAAGGTTATGAGCTACTTTATTACATTCCCTAAGTATGTTCTACCACCCAATCTCGTTTATTGTGAAGAGTGCATTTTTTATGTCATCTATCAGCTGTCCATACCACTCCCAATTGGTCTTTTTACTATTTACAGCCTTTACGATTGCCAATGCATCATCCTCAAAGACCACCCTTATAAGATTCAATGTTACTCAGCACACAATTTCAACGCTCTCCATAATGCATGGAGCTCAGCAATAGTAGGACTATTTACCATTCCCTTAAGACTGCATAAAGACAACAGAACTTCACCTTGTACATCTCTGATAACAACTGCAATCCCCATCCTTGCCTCTTTGGAATTTAGAGTTGCATCACAATTAGCTTTCACAAAGCTTTCTCCTGGTGCCTTCCATCTAACTACCCTTCTTGCTACTGCATTGACTTCTTACTCCCTTTCAGGATGGATTTGAGCTTGTTGGAACTCTACTAAGCTTTCTTTTGCATGTTTGAAAATCACCTTAGGGCCAATGAACTTCTAAAAAACCGAAAGCATTTCCCCTCATCCAAATTTTTCTCATAAGTATTGTCACCAACACCAATTCCTCCCGAGACAGCTTCAAAATCAAATTTTCTCATACCTCATCTAACTCCATCTCACTACTAGACCATTTCTGTAAAGGACTTGCTCCCTCTACCCATACATATGTTGCACCTATACAGGTCCATATAGCATGGCAAGTGGATTCCTCTTCTCTCTCACAAACAGGACAACAAGGATCTTCCACTACCTTCCTTCGAGCCTGGTTCTTCCTTGTTGGTAAACTATCATTAAGGGTTTTCTATAAGAACATTTTCACCGCACCAGGAACATTTAGGTTCCATAGCTACTTCCAAACCTTGGTTATCTCTCTTAAGGACTCCCCTCTCCTTCTCTTCCTTCTCATATCCAAATGGTAGGCACTTTTAACATTAAAAATCCCACTCTTTGTTGGAGCCCAGATCTGCTTGTCTTGTAATCCAATTAAACTGATAGGAAGGCTACACACGATCTCGGCCTCCTCTTCATTCAAAGTTCTTCTAACCAAACCTTCTTTCCAAACACCACAATTTGCCTCGATTAGTTCCTTCATTTTTGCATCTGCAGTCAAAGTTTTTATTGGAGATTGAATATAGAATGATAAGGGTCTTGGAATCTACTTGTCTCCCCATATCCTTATATAGTTTCCATTACCAACTCTCCAAACAAATTCCTCCTTTAGTAAGTCTAAAGAACCACAATAAACTTCTCCATATCATCGAGAGTCCATGGCCCAACTTAGCATTGAGAATGTGATACCCCGTATTTACGTATATTTTGACTAAATAAATTATTGCATTTACTAAGATTATGGGCTTTCTTGTTTTAAATTTTTAGATGATTTACGTGATTATTTTAAGATTTTTAATTGTTAATTCAATGTATTTTCTTGTTATTAATTATTGCTCGTTATTTAAATTCTTCTTTATTTTAAATTAGATATTATTGGATTTAATTATTTTATTTTCATTTAAGCACTACGTTTAAATTATTTTATTTAACTTGTTGTTTTGAAATATTTATCGTTAGATCATTTTTGTGACCCAAGATATGAAGATTGAACCTCTTTTTTTTTCCACTTTTTCTTTTTCCCTTTTTCTTTTCACCTCCTTTTCTTTTTCCCCCCATTTATTTTTCTCCTCTCTCTTTCTTCTCTCCCACGCGCAGCCCCTCTCTCCCCCGTCCATTTCGTCGTCCTCCAGCCACTACAGCCGTGCACCGCCGTGTGCCTCACCGCCCCTCCCATTCCATTCCTCTCCGGCCAATGACCACCCCCCTCTATTCCCAGCTCCTCCTGGGCCACCGTTAACGCCCGCACGCGGCCTCAAGCCATGGCATTCCTTACGCCACCATCTCGCCACCTCTAGCCACTATTTCTTCACCAAATCTTCCTTGACCTCCTGGCAACCTAACCCACCCAACTGTAGCTCCGATTCGTTACCCATGAAGCCCCACCATCAACACTTCCGTTTTGAACATTTTGGCCTTCAACCGCCCTCTACACCGCCACCCACGGCCAACCACCACCACTATTAGTTTCATCGACATTCCTAAGCGCTTTCCTATTAATCTTGAGTCTTATTTTGTCCCTGTTTAAAAGTGGGTTTTTTAGACCCATGGCCCAATGCATTTTGCATTGTTTTGTTGTTGTGCCGCCACCTCTTGCACTTCTTTAATACCTCTAAAGGTATTATATCGAGATCTCCCTACAATTATAGAAAATCCCAAGTACTTCTCACAATTATTTTGTCCCTTGCCCCTATGTCCTTCACTATCATGTTTTTCACAGAAGCTTTAGCGTTTGGGTTGAAAAACATATTAGTTTTTTGTTAACTCAAACTCTAGCCCAAATCTTTTTTATAAAGTTCAAAAATGCTGCTTATTTTTTTTCTACTCAACACAACTGGCTTTTCCAAAAGCTATACAGTCATCAACAAATAAGAGATGGGTAATTTTAGTCCCTCCCCTAGCAACAAACACACCCCTCAATTTTGCCCTTACCTCAGCCAAGTTAATCAAATAATTTAACCCTTCAACACATATGAGAGATAAGTAGGGAGACAAAGGATTTACCTGACTTTATCCCCATGTAAGGAAAGTCCTATCACCAGGTTTACCATTAATCAAAACAACATATGAAACATAAGTGACACACTCCATAATCAAGTTTACCCATCTGCCACCAA
This sequence comes from Juglans mandshurica, assembly GCA_022457165.1. Classification (NCBI taxonomy): domain Eukaryota; kingdom Viridiplantae; phylum Streptophyta; class Magnoliopsida; order Fagales; family Juglandaceae; genus Juglans; species Juglans mandshurica. The sequence continues at coordinate 25,111,711 of CM039620.1, forward strand.
AACCCAACTTTCTCATCACTGCCTCAAGATAAGGTCACTTCACTCTATCGTATGCTTTTGATATGTCCATTTTTAAAGCCATGCTACCCACTTTATCCCTCTACCTCATTTTCATAGAATGAAGAACTTCATAAGCAACAATTATATTATCATAAATAAATCTCCCTGGAACAAAAGCACTCTGATTTTTGGAGATAATATCATTAAGTACCAATTTCAGTCTATTGGCAAGGGTCTTAGCTATAATCTTGTACAACACATTGCACAAGCTTATTGGCTTGTAGTCACTAACTGTCTTGGGGTCTGTTACTTTTGGAATTAAAGCTACAAAAGTATGGTTCAGAGATTATTCCATACCTCCACCATTAAGAAACTTTAGAGCTGCAGCACACACATCATCCCCATCTATATTCCAAAAGGTTTGATAAAACTAAGCCCCAAAACCATCATGCCCTGGGGATTTCAGAGGATCAATCAGCTTCATAGCTTCCTCCACTTCCCTTCTCATAAAGACCCTCTGTAAGGACTCATTCATAGTTCTTGTCACAGCCACATCCAAAGCTTCTAGACATGTTTCAATCACTCTACTGGATGCTACTGTTGTAGACTCTCACTACTATGCCAATTCCTCCATTTTATATTCTCCTATTCCAGCAAAACTTATACATCTTCCTGCAATTTTTTAAGCTCCATAGTATTATAAGGCCCTTCCGCTTCTTGCACTTCTTTTATTCTTACAATCAACTACTCAATTTGCTTTACACGATCCTTATCCTTCCTCTTAAACCAACCCACCAAGGTTCCAATACATAACTTCAAAAGATATTGGACCCTCACCACAGGATCAAGTAGTAGATCCTTCTCAGACCATCTTTGCCTTATCATTTGTTCGCACCCTTCCTCTCTAATCCAACTGGCTTTGAATTTAAAAGGGAATGTCCTTCTCTACCTATAGTCAAAACCAACCATGGATAATAGAATTGGTGTATGGTCTGAACATCTAGCTCAGAGCCCCTCCACCCTTACCTCCTTAAAAATTGATCCCCAAACATTATTAACCACACACCTATCCAACATCTCCTTTGTAAAAGTATAGTTAATGTGCTTGTTACTCCACATGAAAAAACAACCATTGCACCCAATATCAAACAAGTTATTCTCCTCCAGCACATCTCAAAACTGACTCATTTGGGCTTCAACCCTCTATCTTCCCCCCACCTTCTCAGATTGATATAAATTTTCATTAAAGTCCCCTGCCACACACCATGCTGCTTGATTCTTGGGTTTTAAATTATCTAGCAATTCTCATGAATACTTCCTCTTCCCAATATCAGGGTGCCCATAAAAACCTGTAGAGAACCACTCACTTCTAGCTCCTTCATCCTTAATCAAGGCATTAATATGCCATTGAGAGTAATTCAAAAGTTCTACTTCACTCTCATTTTTTTTTAAACCGTGCTAGACCCCCTCTCCTACCCAAAGGATCAACCACAAAGCAACCATCCATTCTCGATCTCCTTTTCAAACCCTCCAGCCTACCTACCTTTACCATAGTTTCAATCAAGAAAACCAGTTTGGGCTGCTTTTCCTTTAGCATAAGGGAAAGCCTCCCCACTTTCTTTTCTAGCTTTTTTCTTAGCACCACCCAACATGTTCTCCCCTCCTCCTTATCATAAACTCGCTTAGACAAAGATAAAGAGGAAATCAACACACACGTTTGGGTTCTTCCTCGAGCTCTTCTCTTCCAACTGCACTTCCTTCCCCCCTTGTACCTTACCTGGTTGATGGAGCTCGCATTTGAATAATCTCCAGTGATCAAAATGGCCTGGGCTAGGCTTTGCACGGCACCTGTTTGAATGGTACAAAGACTATTACATGGGCTTTGGGTCTCTTGGTCCAGGCCTACTTCCTTAGCTCTCTGGGAAAGCCAATTTTCTTGTCGTTCTTCGTCCACCCATTCTTCGCCCTCTCACACATTGTCCCTCCCCTTCCTCACCTCCTCCCTCAACTCCCAATCCCCATTATCTCTCTGAAACACCCATTCATTCTCCTCCATCCCTGAGCGCGCCTTCAAAGGGTTATTACATTGACCAAGTGTTACCCCTCTTTTGGCTATGTTCTCCCTTCTCTTAGTCCATCTCCGATTTACAACTGTCGCTCTCAACCATGAGTCGTACTAAGGATCCCCTCCATTACACTAAATTATTCCAAGCTCTCCACCCATGCACCCCTGCTTAGAAGTTATAAAACTTCTAACTTGAAAGATGGGAATTAAGTATATTTTACATGTTGAAAGTGTAAAATATTTTTTACATACTACCCTAAACTACAAGAATTGATACATTGAATCCTTCAATTTACTAGGACAAATAACTATAATATCCCATCAGATTTTGAACATTAAATTGGATGCAAAAATAGGTGGTGATGTGTTAACGTCCTAACAGTCGAATCTTAAAGATTTCTACATATTAGAACTTTTTAGAGGCACTACAAACTGGATGTGATGGGAATATGGAATTTACACCCCCAAATTAGATGATAACATGTATGCCGTCTAATGTAATTACGATAGAATCAATTTCATCTTATAAAATTTATAGGCAGCTCTCCAATTCCCTCCAATTGGAGAGAGAAACTGAGGGGGGAAAGCCACATGCACATATTTGAGCTCACCATGCACATTGCACTTCCCTCCAATTCCTGCAAAAATTAAATAAGGAACAAAATAAATTAAAACATGTAGAATAAGGAGTTTGAGAGTGAGGGGGAGAGAGAAAGAGAGAGAGAGAGAGGCTTCAGCGAAATAAAAAGAGCAACTGAGGGGGAGAGAGCATTCAGGAGGATTCTACTATATAAATAATATAGATCACTTATCTATATAAATAATATAGATAACTGAGGGGGAGAAAGCAACTCAAAAGTTGGATCAGAGGGAGAAGTTTTGGCTTCCTATGTAGCCGATCGAAGCTTATGTTTTGGGAAGAGCCATGGAGCTATGTGCTGATCTGATCAGTTTCGCAAAGGTGATCTTTGAAGGAGATGCCAAAGCAATCATGCAAGCAACCAATAGTAGAGATCATGAAAACCAGACATGGCATGCAGTACAGGTTATTGAGGATATATACTAGAAAACTTATTATTGGAAGACTTTTATGGAAACTTTACTTCACTTTTAGAGAAGCAAATGTGGTAGCTCATTAGTTAGCAAAACTTGCTCTTTCCTATGATGCTGGGCAGGTTTGGATGGAAGAGTCAAGAGAGACCGGTCTCCATCTCTAAGTATGTATTGTTTGATAAATCTTGTAATGACTGATTTTTTAATAAAATACGTACACTACGCTAGCTGTTTCTTTGAAAATAAAAAACAAAAAATTGGATAAGTTGGACCTCACCACATTTTGTCCCACATTCAATCAACCTAGCTACGTACATATATGAATTATTCTATTTTCCAATGTATGGTTGTAACTGGATCATTTATAAAAAGGACTATATGATCTTACATTAATCTCCCCTACTTCTAATTATTTGTGCAAATGCTCTTGCAATCTTCACTGTAGGAGGACTGTTTGGGCCCCCAAATATCGCCATATTCATTGGCTTTCCTCGAGAATTTTGTTTTCTTTTTAGCTTTCATTGTTTCAAAGAATTCAATGAACAATTTAAGATCAAATTAAAAGCCACGCTAACATAATGCAAATTTGTGATACATGAGGCCGATACATTACCCCTTTGTAGCAACATTTGTGGTCGAGATGCATTGATATTTTCCTCAGTGGCGCGCCATTTAATTAATTGAAGATACCACTCATTTTTTACATGATAGCTAAACCTTTTTACATGCGCGTGAGACTCATAACCTTTTTCAATTCAACACCTATTTGCACGTGGGATCCATAAATTTTTTCAACTTCCCATAAATACATCAAAACTCATCTTAACATCCAAACACATTTAAACTTATCTTAGGTGGACCCTACAAAACTCACTCTACCATCTCAAATTACTATTATTCATAAAGAACTCAACTCAGATCAGCTCAACATCCAAACACAGCCTTAGAGTATACAACTTTTGTTCACTCTCTATCATGAGAAAATTAAGAAAAATCTAGAATCCAGATTAAAAAACTAATTTTTACATAATAAACCTCACTTTTTTCAAAATAAATGCACAACTTACAGTCTTGCACACCTTAATAATACTCATCTCATATATATAAATGCAACAGAAATTCACTCGATATTGGTGAGAAGTAGGGATATAAGATTTTTCTTTTGGACCGAAAAAGCCGATGGGACCAATTAAGGAACCGGCCGGTCTCGGCCCAAGAAAGTAAAGAAATTAAATTTTCAATCCGGTGATCTTGGGGTATTGTTTTTTCACCACAAACAAGATTGATTGAGTTTATATCTATAAGTAAATCCCCAAGAGTCTAGACATGAAAGCCTCGGATCTGCTATCCAGTGATCGACAAAAGTATCATCAGTGAATATTTTAGGTAAAACTTTCATGTAGTAGTTGTCAACCAGTTCCTCGACATCCTTAAAAGCATCGTGATCTTCACCGCCAAGTTTATCAAGAATGATCGGTTCCAACCGTAATGATTCAGAATAATTATTCATGCTCATGATCATTGTATTCACTCTTTCTGACCAATTATATTCTGATCTCCAATGACCTTGCGGCACTTGATAACGCTTACAAATTGAAGTAGTACAAGGTTGACTCAATATTCGAATTGCATATTTCCTTAATACGGGGGTATGTATTCCACAATAGTCCCACCATATTCCTACACAATCGGCCAAAAAGAGCAAACCAAAATATCATAATTATAATCTAAAGAAAATATTATTTAAAAAAATAAATTATTGACTTACGAGGATGGCATGTTTTTAACATTGTCATGGCTTGAGCTGTGAATAACTTTGGCATTTTCGTGCGGTATTGTTGTACTTCCTTGGTAAATGCTTCCTTTTCATCTGACTCGACCATATTTTCAAACACATAATCCATGCCTTCTTTCATATCAACATTGTACTTAAAATTGTCACTACACATATAAGCTGGATTTAAAAAGGCAGCAGCTGCATGTATTGGTTGAATAATCTTCCTTCGCATATCACTGAATCTTTCCAATGTAAAATCATAAAGGAAACAATCATAGTTACGACTTGATGTGGAATACACCTGTATTTTGACAAGATCAGTCATATAAAAATTCAAAGCTTCCAGAACCATCTTGTTCAACGCAAGCTCGTGTAGCCATTGACCATCATTCTCAATCAATTGCTTCTCAATAGAATTATTAAAACTCTCATAGTGAACATCGCCATCCATTTTTAGTATGGCGAGAGCACTGTACGTGCTTGCCAAATGACTACCACTATGACTCAAACCCCCCTTCATGTCTAGAGTTAAATGAGAAGTTCGTGAACAAATAAAACTATGCAATATATCAAAGCGCCCCCTTCCTCTATCAAACGGCTCAGTTCCCATGCAACCAGTTTCTTTGCTCGCCTCTTTCTCAGGTTGTAGCCGATTGCAATATGCCGAACAAATTTAAGCTGATCACCATCCTTGAGGCCGTAATTTCTTATAAAGTCAGTTTCTGTGACTAGCTTTTGACCATTATAGCACAAGCTGAAATGTCCCCAGAGATTCGACCATGAAATTTTGCACTGTACGAGCTTTTCATCTTCTAATCCAGGTGGTGATGACTGGTTCAGGGCCTCCTCTGCCGCCAAAATGTCGTATGGTTTAGATATATGGTAGTAGAGGGATTTCTTTTTCTGAGTTGCGAGACCGATCAAGGAGAGGGAAATGGTGCATATCGGCTGGAGTGGAGAAAATGGGCCACAGATTGCCGTGGTTGAATCTCGGAGCATCAAATGCATGACAACAGGCTGAGTGGTGGAATAGAGTGTCGTCGTCGATGCCATGGTTGAATAGATTTGATGCGTCACCATGCGCTCAGGATGGAATGGAAATGAGAGCGAGTTCATCCTCTCGTCGTCGCAAGAGAAACAAAAGAGAAAGCCGTCTAAGTCTTGAAGGCCGTGATCGACGCCACCGGGATCGAACTCCCATATGATGGTTAGGCTTCTTTTGATTAATGGGTCTCTGTTGCTAATGGCGACCGACAAGAAGGAAGAAGAGAAAAAATATTTTCTGACATGAAGAGAAGAACACGAGATTCTTAGGGAAGGGTTAGAGAATAGTAGAAATGGTTTGAGATTTTTGGAAACATAAGAAAGAAAAAGCTGAGCGGGCTTGATTTCATATTTTTCTTCCACAGCAACTACATCTTCCTCTTGTATTTCACAGATTTGAGCTTCAAATTCGTTGAAACTTTCCTGAATGTTGGTAGTAAAATCCTCAATGGACTGTTGAAATACTTGGTGCATTTTATTGTGACTCTCTCGCCATTCCTTCAGATGTTGTTCAACAACATCAAAGCGTCGAAGATTGTCTTCCATTAACTCTTTGATATTTAGCAATGATGAGATGATGTTTTCCATTCTTACGGATTGTGAAGCTGATGCCAAGAAAAGACTGGCTCTGGATACCACTTGTAACACACCTGATAGTAGATGTTTGAATGAGTAGAAAATATACAAGAAAATTACTCACTTTGAGAGGAGCACCTCCATTGAAGAAAAGAAGAAAATAATAAGAGAAGGAAAAGTACCATTTACATTAACTTTTTGATTGATTAAACCCTAGAGCCATTGGCTCTTACATAAAGGGGATGACCCCTACATGGGCCCAAGCTAACATACTAAAAGCATAAAAGAAAATAAAACTAAGGCCCAAGGCCCCTAACTATCTTGAAGTCCAAATACATACTGAATCTAGAATTGTGAATCTAGAATTGTAAATGAAATTAAACTGGCCCAAGGCCCATAACCCATGTCCTTCATACTGGGACTGTGACAATCCATTTATCCCTTGTCTTTTCGCTTTGATTTCTATCGCAACTAATACTTCTTCCTTACCACTTTGCGTCCAACAAATATATAAAATGAGGAATGCTACTTATCTTTCTCATACAATACATTAATATATGATTTGTCACGTTGTCTTTCTATTTAAATATATATATTTACACATTAATATTTGTATGCTAAAATATAATGATAAATCACATATTAATGTGTATGTAGGAGATGACAAGTATAATTTTTCATATAAAATTGTTGACTGTTTGACGCAGAACAGTGTTAAAGTTAGAGGCACGTTTTAATGTTTATAAGTATCTCAAAATTGTATAAATATTAGTGAAATGGTTTAATTAAAAATGTTTTATTAAATTTTAGAAAATGTTGAATAAAAGATATTTTTTAAAATAAGTATTATATTGAAGTTTGTGAAAGTAAATAAATAAAGTTAAAAATTGTTCTGAATATCATTTTTTAATAATATATTTGTTTTTTAAATTTGTAAAATTTTTAAAAATTGTATTATTTTTGTATTTGAGTAATGATTATGTAATGTTTAGATGAAAAAGTTAAGAATTTGAAATTAAAAACTGTTTTGTCTTTAAGTGATGTTTGAGAATGAAGTTTAGAAATTTTATTTTGAAATTTTGGGAATTCTCATGTTTGCCAAACATGACCCAAAGAAAGGAAAATTTGATAAAATTGTTGGATCTCGCAAACAAAAATTGGAATCTTAGCAAAATAAGGGGAGTCACACAAAAGGAAATGAACTTAAGAAAAATAAGCCCCGCCATTAGGGTTGTAAAAAAACTGGAAATTGGTTGAACCGATCGAATTGGACTGAAGCAATTGGTTCGGTCCGGTTTGGTACCAATTCTTAATAACCGAAATTGGACCAAAACTGGTTTGGTACCATTTTCATATCTTGAACCATATCCTGTGGTGGTCGTCGGCTCCCTCACTAAGCTACACGCACGCTCCTAATGCAATTGAACCATCTCCCGCAATCAATGCTCTTCATTACTTAGCAGTTATCACAAACAAATACAAAACCAGAGACCAGTTCCCAGAATTCATTTTTTTTACAGTTTCCACAGACTATCTCTATCGCAATGGACTTGAAGATTCTCATGGCGTTCTCGTTGAGCAAATCGAGCTTAAATATTGCGGGCATTTATTGAGGGTAAATTTATTAGGCCCATTATAGCATTCTAGACCCAATCCATTGGGTAGCCCTTAGCAAAAGTAAGAAGGAAGAGATGGAGGAAAAGACAAAGAAAATGCTAGTAGACAAAAGCAAGTTAGACATGCAAACGAGAAGGTGAGGTGACATAAAGCTGGCATTCCGCAGCACTCCCAATGGCCAAGATAAAAAAGGATACGAGGGAGATAAAGAGGGTACTTCTGAGCGAATACCACTAGAGGACAAAGATATCATCATATTCAACCTCACAACGAGAGCTCCAGAAATATTATATTCACCTGACAAAGGGGTCTCCGTCTTCTATTGTACATAGAAAAATGAGAGAACATGAGCAAGTGTAAAATATACGTATTATAGTCAATTTTCCCTTCAAGCGTCCTATAAACGTAGGCCTTGTGCCAAATCACTTAAATTCGTGTGTCTCCTTTTGTATTCACATTTTCTATATTTCTCTATTTACTGTTATGAATATACATATTGTGGGCTTCCAACCACTTTGTCAAGGCCCAAATCACCTTCATGGGACGAGGATGACTTTTTTTGCCGTTTTGGTCTATTGAGTGATTTTATGTTTCAACAAATGGCGTCATCTGTGGAATTATCTTATTCTCTATGCTGAAAGTGAGAGAATTATGATTTTTTGGCTAGCGAGATCATCTCCAAATGAGTAGGTAAATTTCCTCTCAGATAAATGTTTCCTTTCAGATAAATATTTCCTTTTAGATAAATGTTCTCAACTTTCCATATCTTATTTTTTAAACTGTTGCAAAAAAGAGAGAATAACATTGATTTTCAATCGACCCCTTGAGCTGCAAGTGAATTGTTGATTTTGATTGTTTGGGGAATAATTTGATGAAAAAAAAATGATAACTTGAACCTGCAAAATGAGAATCTTGCAAGTTATTTTAGTTGGATTAATTTTTTTTTATGGGTATTTTAGTTGCAAAAAAAATCAGTAATGCCAAAACGCAACTCAATGCAGCCTAGAAAAAAGCAAAAAAAAAAAATGCAAAAGCTGCAAAACGGCTGTGGATCCCACAATCATTACTACTTCACAAAAAAATCAAACTAATCTCATCTCATATCTATAAACAAACATAATTTTATCATATCTCATCTTATCTCATTTATACTCAACATATCTCAATATTATTTACATATATTTCAAAAAATCTCATTTCATCTCGTTTCTAAAAAACAAACAAGGTCTAAATGTGTTTAAATAAGTTTACATGTATTTATGGAAAGTTGAAAAATGTTTTTGGTCCTGTGTGTAAAAAGATATTGAGTTGAAAAAAATTGTGGATCCCACGTGTAAAGATGTTTTGAGTTGAGACAAGTTTAGTGATTTGAGAATTAAGTATTTGGATGTTAGACTTAGCTTAAAATTAGACTCAACTGATCTGATTGGTCTAAGTTGCAAACCTAAGGGTTTGGATAATGAGTTGAGATGAGATGAGATGAGTTGAGATAAAAATTGAAAATTGAATAAAATATTGTTAGAATAATATTTTTTAATATAATTATTGTTTTAAGATTTGAAAAAATTGAATTCTTTATTAACTTTGTGTGAAAAATTAGAAATATTGTAATGATAAAATGAAATGAGATGAAACACTTATTGCATCTAACGAGATAACTTATTCACAATTTATTACCATTTTAAATATAATAAATTTTTTTATTATATTTAAACCAATCAAATCAAAAGTAAAAATCAAAATAAAATTTAGAATAATATTATTTTGTTACCGAATTGTAAACAAATTGTTACAATTTCTCTTTTGAGGAGAGGGAGGCATGTTTTTCAACTCCCCTAAAATATTTGGCTCAAAGTTGAGCGCCAAATGAACCCCGCCAATTGAAATAACGACAACGCCACCAACCCCTCCCCCCTACACTAAACTTCATATTCTTACCTTTAATTTTCTGCATATATTATTATATCCTAACCTTATCAGTTCAAGACAAAGCAACAAAATGGTTTGAATTTATGAATCTTTCGGGATTGAAATATAGTATCCTCTTTCGGATTGAAAATCAAACATTATTTATTTACCGAGTCTGAAACATTAAAAACAACACTTGTGCCATTGCTTTCACTCGACTCCAAAACTCTTTACGAAGAATAATGTAATCAATAAATTTTGCACACCTAAGATGTTCCGCTACATTCTGCTCATCAAGCAACTTCACCCGATCACTCGACAATGTTATCATAGAAAATTGCACGGCTTACTGTTCATCTTCAACTTCTAAAACTGATTTGAGCATAAAAATAATGGAAGCATAATATTCTTTCGGTCTTTTCATCCCTCTTCTAAATGACACATTGGAATAATGATAAGGGTATGAAAGTATTAACCTCACAAGTTTAATTATAGAATCCAGTTTCGGCCAATCCAATATTCTAAAAGGGAAGTTGTCAACAACAACAGCAGCACAATGATTCACGCAAATCAAATGATGGTTCTCAAAAACCATATTCCTAATTGTGGAGAAGTCATTGCTTAAAATCCTCGTAATCATAGTATATAAGTCATTGCTTATAATTTAATATCATATCATAAAATGTTAAAAATATGATAATAAAAATATGATAAATAGATTTTTCTTTATATAAATCCGATTCATTTCACACTTCTTTTACACCTACTACTGTGACTAGTGAAAGTCCCATTCCTCCCTTGTTTTTTCGCTTTGCTTTCTATCGCCACTAATACTTCTTCTTTACCACTTTGTGTCCAACAAATATATAAAATGAGGAATGCTATTTTTCATCCCTATATCATATATTAATATGTGATTTGTCATTTTTTTCTTTTATTTAAATATACATATTTACACATCAATATATGTGCGTTTAAATAGAATGACAAAAATAATAAATTACATTATGTGTGGTGTATGAATTGATAAGTTGAATTTTTTATATAGATTTATTGATCGTTCGACACAAAACAGTGTTAAAGTTAGGGACATGTTTGGATGTTTATAAGTATCTCAAAATTGTATAAATATTAGTGAAATGGTTTAAGTAAATTTTTTTTTATTAAATCTTAAAATATGAGAGAAAAAAAATTGAATAAAAATATTTTTTAAAATAAGTATATTATATTGAAGTTTGTGAAAGTAAATAAATGAATATTATTTTTATTTTGAAGTTTATAAAAATTGTATTGATTTTTATATTTGATCAGTAATGATTATGTAATATTTAGATAAAAAATTTGAGATTTTGAAATTAAAAATTATTTTATCTTTTTAGTAATGTTTGAGAATGAAGTTTAGAAAATTTTCTAAAATTTTAAAAATTCTCATATTTACCAAACAAATAATTGGAGTCTTAAGCAAAATAAGGGGAGTCACATGATGACACTGAAAGTGGCTAGCTCCAAAAGCGCCTAGGGCAGCTTTGTCTTGATCTACGCTTTGCATGCAGGCCCAGTACTGGTTATTCTAGCTAGTACTTACGTATCTCTCCGATTGATCTAGCTTCGTACGTAGGAAAGTAACCTTACATGTGGCCATTAATTATAGAATTATGTTACGTACAGTTATTAAATGTGTAAATATCGTATAGTCGTTTTAAAAAAAAGTAAGGTCTATTATTAAAAAATTAATTTTTTTTTGCGTGGATTCTATATTTATTTACTTTTTTTTCAAAATGACTATATGACACTTGCACACTCACGACTGCAAATATTAATTATCTTAATTATATATGGATAACTTTATTACATCACCCAGAAACTGAATTGTTGGGTAAATTTCCCAACTTGCGTTGCTAATACGAATACTAGCCACTTCATTAGCGATTCCAAGAAAACGACCCCATTTAAGCTTGTGCCTTTTTCCAAATATATAAGAACAAGTCCCAAAACCCTTGAACTCCTTTTTGTTTTCTTATGAGGTTTAGTGCTAATAAAGTAGGAATCATTATAAGAAAATTGTCTATTTATAATCAGTTAGTTTTTATAAAAATAATTATTTCTTACTAAAACAAATTTATTTTTATCATAAATAGTTATTTTTATCGTAAATAATCTGTCACAAATGTTCATTTTTCTTATAGTGAATATATAAGTACTAGCTAGATATATATATATATATATATATATATATATTATCTAGGGTAGATTTATGCCCTATAAGATAATATTAATTCATGTCACATTATACAGCCCTCTCTCTCTCTCTAAAACGCTCTCACTTCTCTCTAAACTCCCAAACACTAGATCCAGCTGAAGGGGGTGGGAGCTTTGGCTCCTTCCCCCCTCCCTCCTTCCTTCCCCCTCCCTTCTGCTCTGTCCGTTTTTCTTTTCCTGTGTAGTATTTTGGTTTTTATTTTTGTGTTTTTTCAGGCCAAATAAGGGAGGATCGTTGTTTGAGACTTTCCGACGGCCATTAGCTAACACGCGCCCCACCTGGATGCTGCCCAGCCGTCGATCTTCACATCCACTAAACATGGCGCCAACCAGAGTGGAGAGTAGCCCGCACGCGCGAGGGGAAGTTTTAGAGCTCGTCAGTGCGTGGCCATCACGTACCACCGACGAGCCTTCTGCCGATGCAACGCTTGACTTTTCTAGGACCTCTGACTCTGGGACTTGAAAAATCGACCGTTGACTTTCCTTCTAGACCACTGACGCCGTTTTGTGTTCTGTCCCTCTATTTTTCTTAGTGTTTTTGTTCCTTTTCTTCTTTTTTGACCCGAGTGAGTTGTTAAGCCGCTAGATCGGACACAGTCTGAGGCAAGAGCTAATTGAGAGTGGCGGGCCATGCTATGGATGATGGTCGTACTGCCGGCTTGCACAGTGGAGGCTGAAGTCTGTGCGAGAGCTGGGTGTTCGTGCCGCCTAGGCTCATGAAGCCAATGCTTGTAGTGGGCGTGCCGTTTGGGCTCATACCGGTGCTTTTGGTTCTTTAGTTATGTTGTTTTGTTCTATTTTGTATTTTAGTTTTTGTTGTTTAGTTTTTAATAAAGAATAAATAGGCTATTGGACTTGGTGTCCATACCAAGTCCAATAGCAGCAGTGTCCCGTACTCCAGCTCTCTAGGAGGACAAAGGGGGCTATTCAGTTATGTTTTTACAGAGCGTTTTCTCTGTTGGGAGAGAGTTATTGAGAAATTAAGACAATGTCAGCCACAATGTGTGCGGGGATGCCCTAGAACAGATGTGTAATTTGACTTATAGTTTGGATTTTTCCTGTATTGATAAGTCACAGTTATAACTTCAGTTCATTGAATGAAATGAAGTTTGTTTCCAAAAAAAAAAAAAAAAAAAAATTCCTGTCACATTATGAAAACAACACGTGCCACGTGAAGCATATGTGCACATGCACTACTGACGTAAAGTGTTTTTCCTATTTGATTTTAGACATAAAACAGGCTAAGCATAGTGATTTCCACCCATACGAACGAATTGGGATAAAAACAAAAATTCATACTAATGTTTATATGCCTTTTTCATTGAAGATATAACTGGAGAGAAATAGCCATAAAGTAATTGTTAGGGACTAAATTGACTGGGTCAAATTCTTTGAAAACCTATCACTAAGAGAAGAGATAAAGCCAATAATAGATAAGGCAGGAAAGAGATAAGGCAAAAAAGTTGGCTTAGACTCCTAAAAGGAAAAGATATCACAAGTCAAGTTGGACTCTATCACTCTAAGGAAATAACATCTATATAAGAAGCAGCTCCCCCACAAATTGGACAGACTCTGGACAGGTTCTCTATAGGCTCTCCAGGCACTCTCCACCAATTCTCTAGAGGGACACGTTTGAGACTAAATTCAACTATTGTATGGAGTGATATGTGAGGCCATGAGACATTGTAAAATCATCACCTAATATAGTGAATTTTGCCCCCAACAACCTGTGGACGTTGGCTTTTATGCCAAATCACATAAATTCACGTGTCTCTCTTTTATTTACTTCTTATTCGCTTATTTATTATTTATGTTATGGATGAACGCGATGAGCACCGTATTGAAACCCAAATTACCAACGTTGGTCGGGGATGACTCTTTCTTCCTTCTTGGTTTGTTGTGCAATTTTTGGCATTAACAGTTAGCACCGTCTATGTGATTGACTTTTTCTCTATACCGGAATTGGGAGAAGGATATTCTCCAACTCACAGGATCATCTACAAAAGTTCAGATTCCTAGGTTCGTGAAATCGTCTAAAAAAAAAAATAAACAGATATATTTATATATATATATATTTATTATATGATGCCCGCCACACCCCAGCACAATGTGAATTCTACACTCACAAGATCGTCATCGAAACATTAGATAAAATCTCCTCACCTTTGTTATTTTTCTTGTTGTTTACATTTTAACACTCCACCAAAAGACTCGCATTTTCCGTAGCCATCACAGTGTTCCTCATCGTCCCCTCGTTGCCCAATGCACAGTGTGTTCCTCGCCAATTGCTCGCCCACAAAGTTCAACTTGCCAATTGCTTAACCACGGGGTACTCCTCGCCAATTACACAATGCATAGAGTGTTCCTCGCTAGTTACTCTCCCACACGATGCTGCTCACCAATTGCTCGCCCACAAAGTTCTGCTCTCCAATTGCCCACCACATGAGGTATTCCTTGCCAGTTGCACACCACGTAGAGGGCCCTAGCCATACACATTATTTTACACTCCATTCGAATGAATTGTACTCAGCGATAGTCCGAGCAAGATAACCAATGTTTGCAAATCTCAAACTTATAATTTGTATTACACTTACCAATTTTGTTTTTTGTGAGAACTTCTTAGGACATGGTGCAACTAAAAGTCGACTTACACACTCGCAGTGCAAACGAACGGGAGTGAGGGTCAAAAGACCACACGATCCTCTCCAGAGATCGCCATCGAATGGGCATGGAGGTCAGAAGACCAGACGACCCTCTCCAGAGATCGCCATCGAACGGTTTGCAAACCTCAAACCTGTGAGTTGGATTATTTAATCTAACCTATTTGGTTTTTAATTTTAATACAAGGAGAGCTCTAGCACTCGCCACAGAGTGCGGTTGCTTTTTATCTCCTACTACAACGAAGTAGTTGATCTCAATTTTAACATCAACGCGGTAGAGGCATCCTCTCGCCACACTTTCCTCGCCAAGACTACAAGGTCGAGCATCTCTCCCGTTACGCCACTTGCCAAGAGTTATGCGGTCAAGTGCATCTCCCACTGCACTCCACTCTCCAAGGTTATGCAATCGAGGGCATCTCCCGCTACACCTATTCGTCAAGGCTACACGATCGAGCATCTCTCCAGTTACGCCTATCGCTAAGAACTGAGCGGTCGAGCATCTCTTCTGCCTTTCTCCAATCGGTAAGGTTACGCGGTCGAGCATCACTCCCACCACACTTTCTCGTCAAAAAGTAAGCGGTCGAGCATCACTCCCACCACACTTTCTCGCCAAGAATTGAGCGGTCAAGCATCTATCTCGCCTTTCTCCAATCGGTAAGGTTACGCGATCGAGCATCACTTCCGTCACACCTATTCTCCAAGCCTACACGGTCGAGCATCTCTCCCATTACACCCATAGCCAAGAGTTACGCAGTCGAGGGCATCTCCCACTACACTCACATCTGAGTGTCTCCACTTGCTACAGCCGTCGTCAGCTGGTTACCTTCGGGAACAAGCCTCCAAGCTCTATAACCGCCTCGAGCAGGAATCCTTTGGGAACGAGTCAACGGGCTCAACAACTGCCTAAGATGGATCTAGAGGGTCAACGGGCACCCTGACTACTTAAGCACGGGTTACTACAAATAAACTCTTACATCCACATCAAAATGGAAAAACACCAACAAAAAATATAGCATGGGGCAAAATCCACTGAGGCCATCAAAAATCCAAAAACGATCACCGAGCATGGAGATATACACACTCTACTAACGATAAACATTCACATACAATCACTATACAAACGTTTTTACAAACAAACTTCACAAGGGCCCCCTCGAAGGTCCTTACTACAAATTTTACAAATTCTTCGTGAGGACCACTCATGGAGATCTCCATATCATAAACTACAAACCAATTACCAGAATTTCTTTTTCTGCAGGTTACCTCCACCACGGTTGACTTGAAGATTCTCAGGGCCTTCTTAATAAACAAGTTGACCTTAAGAATCGAGGGCATCTGTTAGAGACTAAATTGACTAGGTCAAACCCTTTGGAGACCTATCACTAAGGGAGAGATAAAGTCAAGAGATAAGACAAGAAAAAGATAAGTCAAAAAAGTTGGCTCAAATTCCTAAAAGAAAAGATATTACAAGTCAAGTTGGACTCTATTACTCTAAGAAAATAACCTTTGTATAAGGGGCAATTCCCCCACAAATCGAACGGACTCTGGACAGGTTCTCTACAGGCTCTCCAAGCACTCTCCACCAATTCTCTAGAGGGACTCACCTGAAACTAAATTCTCCTATTGTATTGAGTGATATGTAAAGTCATGAGACATTGTAAAATCATCACCTGATATAGTGAATTTTGCCCCAACAACCCATGGACGTAGGTTTTTATGCCAAACCATGTAAATTCCTATGTCTCTCTTTTATTTACTTTTATTCGCTTATTTATTATTATGTTATGGATGAACGCGACGAGCACCGTATCAAAGTCTAAATCACCAATTTTTGGCATTAACAGTAATTTTAGAATTAGGCCAAGCTCGTTTGAGAAGTGAGATGAGATGAAAATTTTGTGAATAGTAATGAGATAATTTGCGTTGAGTATTTTTTAGATTTTAAAAAATGAGAGAAAAAATATTATAAAGTTAAAACATTGGTAGAATATAATTTTATAATATTAGTTTTGTTTGGAGATTTGAAAAAGTTGAATTATTTTTTATTTTTTGTTTGAAAGTTTCGTTCCAAACTTTCCATATAATTTTTTATTTTTTTTCATTATCTCATTATATGGTATTAAATGATTAAAAATGATTTATTATATTTCACTTGTGAGCTTATCATTTAATATCACACAAAAAAATATTGAGAAAATGATAATAAAAAAGATGATAAATAAATTTTTCTTTATATAAATTCAATTCATTTCGCACTTCTTTTACGCTGACTACGGCGACCAGTGAAAGTCCATTTATCCCTTGTTTTTTCGCTCTGGGTGTTCATCCGGGTTCCAACTCGGGAACTCAGGTATACCTGGACTGGAACCTGGGTTTCAAACTCGGACCGGATTGGTCCAGGTCAGACCCAGGCCGGAACCCGAGTGGATCCGAGTTCTTGAAACCCGAAAATCTGGGTTCGGGGTTGTACCCGAAAATCTGTATTTTTTTAAATTTTTTTTTCTAAGAATCCAAGTTCATGAAACGTTCTAAAAATACTATATGCATGTAAAACAAAAAATAAAATAAAATAAATCCAATATTCATCTATGCATGCATCACAATGTAGTCCACTACATATTACATTATTTATAAATTATATTACCAAACACAATTACAAGAAATAAGTTACAAAATCAGCAACACAGTCTTCCTATCAGTGATTTAATCTCGCACCAAATAATAGTCCATTGTGAATTCCTGCAGCCAAGAACTCAAAAAGCTCATTAACTAGTTTTGCATATTAAAATCAAATAGAATATTAAAAGAGAGTACAGAAAATGAGTGTAAAAATTGATGGTTTTATGGCCATGAGATCTGACACTATTTTGAAAGCTTCAAATGGCTTAATTATGATTTTCCTTCTTGAAAGACAGAAAATGGCACACGCAAGTTTCAAGAATTTTGTGCACAAGCTGGAATAGATTTGAAAAAGCAGAAGGCAAAAGTAGTAGGGTAACTGCACTGGGAACAAAACAAAAAGGAGAGTTTCACAATAAAAATGATATTCTTTAGAAAATGCAGTCATGGACTCGAATCAACAGCATACAGATAAGTACAAAAATAAAACATAACCAAAACATAAATGATAAAGAAAAAAATGAAAAAAAAAGAGCTCTTGGACAAAATCGTTGAACCCTTGAATCTACACATAACTCATAAGTATCGTAAACAAAATGTGACAACACAGAACAAAACAGACCAAAATTAAATTAAAAAAAAAAACCCAATTTAAAAACAAAGAGAGCAGTTCTAGCAACCATTACAAAGCATGAAAATATGATACAAGAGAACGCCTAGTTGGAAATAGAAAAGATACAAGAAAATCTTGAAATTCAGTGAATTAAGTCTATAACTGCGTGAATAAAAATAAATAAAAAGTCTATAACAGTGGTGTACTTAGGCGATGCCTTTTATATCAATAAAACTTTACTTTTACTTATAAAAAAAAAAGTCTATAACAGTTGTTCAAAGAAACAAAGTATTGAAGAAATAAGTTTTTCTTCCAAAGAAACTAAATACTCTCTTCACTACCTTATTAATATGATCTACACCATCTCAAAAAATCTAGACTTTAAGCTTAAAAGCAACTTATAATCAAGTATGATGAAAGGGTCCAAAACAGTGCACACATTAGCCTCAGGAAATGTATGCACTTTAACTAAACATCAGACTAACCTCCCTCTCTTTCCTTTTTATGCTTACCTTTTCAAAACTATTATATAAGACCCATATGCAGTCTGGGCACAAAGAATGAGAAGCAAACATTGATACACGTGCAATAGCACAAGGATAAAAACTAACCGATTCAGTCATAGAGCAAGCCAAATAACACGCAATAATAAGAGGGCAGGAAATGGGGAGTACCGTTTCTTTGCATGCAACTTTCTTTTACTCCAACTCTTCGCAAGCAAGGGCGAGGGCGAGGGCCTTAAGCTTCTGTTGTTCTTAAGGGAGAGCTTATTGGCTTCCTTGACCCTCTTCTTGTGGTGCTCCTTTACCTTTTTTACGATATTGTATTCAACGGTACCATTTTGCTCTTGCTCTATCTGACAAACAAAAACAAAACCATCTCTAACGGTACCATTTTACCAGGTCTAGAAGGCTCAGATGGATGTCGTTGAGAGATGGGTTTGAGAGCTTGATGGGTATGAGTGTATTGGTGGGCGAAGAGGTGTACTGTGATCTTGGGTTGGCTAGTTTGGCCAAGGAAGAGATGATTCTCAAAGTTGAGCTTATGCAAGCCATCGGTGAGAGTGTACTCGAATCAGCTACTCCTCTCCATCAAGTAACCATTGAGATCATCACGATGACGGCTAGGGTTTCTTAGAATCGTGGCTAGGGTTGAGAGAAATGGGGGGGTCTGAGGTCATGGGTTGAAGGAATAAGATTTTTTTTTTTTTTTTGCCTTTTATAGAAATCCAGTTATACAGAATTATGAATATGAAACCCGGGTTTCATACCCAGGTTTAGACCGAATATACCAGGTTTTTATGATACGGGTTCCGGACCAGGCCGGGATAAAACCCGGCCCGGATGACCAGTCCTACTTTTCGCTTTGCTTTCTATCGCCACTTATACTTAAATATAATGACAAAAATGATAAATCACATGTTAATGTCTAATGTAGGGAATGGTAAGTATAGTTTTTCATAAAGAATTGTTGACCGTTTGACGTAGAACAGTGTTAAAGTTAGGGGCACGTTTGGATGTTTATAAGTATCTCAAAATTGTATAAATATTAGTGAAATGGTTTAAGTAAAATTTTTATTAAATTTTAGAATATGAGAGAGAAAAGATTAAATAAAAAATATTTTTTAAAATAAGTATTATATTGAAGTTTGTGGAAGTAAATAAATAAAGTTAAAAATTCTTCTGAATATCATTTTTTAATAATATTTTTATTTTTAAATTTGTCAAAATTGTATTGATTTTTGTATTCGAGTAATGATTATGTAATGTTTAGATGAAAAATTTAAGAATTTGAAATTGAAAATTGTTTTGTCTTTAAGTGATGCTTGAGAATGAAGTTTAGAATATTTTTTTTTTTGAAATTTTGGGAATTCTCATGTTTGCCAAACATGCCCCGAAGAAAGGAAAATTTGATAAGATTGTTGGATCTCGCAAACAAATAATTGGAGTCTTAGCAAAATAAGGGGAGTAACACAAAAGGAAATGAACTTAAGAAAAATAAGCTCAGCCATTCGGTTGTAAAAAAAATGGAAAATTGGTTGAACCGATCGAATTGGACTGAAGCAATGGGTTCGGTCCAGTCTGGTACCAATTCTTAAGAACCAAAATTGGACCAAAACTTGTTTGGTACCATTTTCATATGTTGAACCATATCTTGTGGTGGTCGTCGGCTCCCTCACTGAGCTCCATGTTCGCTCCTAATGCAATTGAACTATCTCCCGCCAATCTCTCCAAGCCTTGCTCTGCAATCAGTGTTCTTCATTACTTAGCAGTTAGTACAAACAAATAGAAAACTAGGGACCAATTCCTAGAATTCTTTTTTTTTTTTTCCACAGACTATCTCTATCGTGATGGACTCGAAGATTCTCATGACGTTCTTGTTGAGCAAATCGAGCATAAATATTGCGGGCATCTATTGAGGGTAAGTTTATTAAGCCCATTATAGCATTCTAGACCCAATCCATTGGGTAGCCCTCAGCAAAAGTAAGAAGGAAGAGATGGAGGAAAAGACAGAGAAAATGCTAGTAGATGAAAGCAAACGAGAAGGTGAGGTGACATAAAGCTGTCATTCCTCACCACTCCCAAGGGCCAAGATAAAAAGAAGATACGAGGGAGAGAAAGATGAGACTTCTAGGCGAATATATACCACTGGAGGACAAATATATCATCATATTTAATCTCACAACGAGAGCTCCAGAGATATTATCTTTACCTGGCAAAGGGGTCTCCGTCTTCCATTGTACATAGAGAAATGAGAGAACATGAGCAAGTGTAAAATATACCTATTATAGTCAATTTTCCCTTCAAGCGTCCTATAGACATAGGCCTTGTGCCAAATCACTTAAATCCGTGTGTCTCAATTTGTATTCACATTTTTTATATTTTTCTATTTACTTTACTGGTATGAATATACGTGACACCGTGCCCATGCCCCAAACCAACGCCCCAATTCTTGCTCTCTCACATACAGAGACGAGTTCAGGTACGTACGTGTGTTAAGGATTCTTGCAATGTTTTGAGTTGCTAAGGTTGCGTGTAAATATAATGTTACGACAAAATCATTCAACTAAACTTAAAGAAAAGCAGGGTACTTTGTAGTAATTGTTTGTTAGATTTTGTTTTTCGTTCCCTAACGAATTGACTTTCGAAGGGATCGAACAGTTTTCAGTTTTCCCTTGGCTTTTAAAGGGAACAGTATTTATGTTATGGTCTTGCTGAATTATCTGGTGATGTGTTGATATGTTTGTTTCCAGGATCAACTCCATGCCGATCTTCTTTCCAGCAATCTCACCCACTCCGTTTATGTTCTGAGTTCGATTGGCGGTCCTTTCTTTTTGTTTTGCTTTATATTTAATTTCTGTACATTGGTATTGTGGATTGCTTAATATAAAGCAAGAATATTTATAAATTCCGTTTTCTTGTGAATGGATTGCGCAGTATCATTCAAATATTTTTAATCCATTCTTTCTCTGCAAGTCTCTTTTTTCGAGCCCTGGGAGGTAGCAGACACTTAAGACGTCCACACGTATGGAACTGTATCCCAACTCATGCCATGTTTATGGGCATCTACGAAACGTCTTCCTAATACACAGGTTGGGATGATGTGCGCAATAATCCGGTCACTGGGTTCTTCCGTTCTTACGTGCTTTTTATGGTGAAAAGCTCTACTCAGGGAGAGGATGCGTCTTGGATGCCACATAAACAGAGGTCTACGGATTGGAGTTATTCGACCATATTCCGGTATTTTTTTTATCTACACTTAAATTGACCAACATAGATAAATTTTATTATTTATTAACACTCTTCCTCATACGTAGACAACTTTTTCCTGAAAGAGTGGGTTTCATAAATAAAATATTTATTTAAATAAAATAGAAAATAAAATCAAAATTCGAATTCGAATTCGAATTCAGGATAATATCAACTTTTAATTCACTTGTGCGAAGTCAGCGGCACAGTGCCGCTGTTGTTCAGCTCTGACTTGAAGCATCTGCTAGTGCAGGTTTTAGTTCTTCGATAGTTCTGCGCCCAACTGTCAGGTTCAGGTTGCCGGTCTCACTACTGCAGATCATGTTCATCTCAATATTATTGCAACAATCCTCAACTCTTAGCTATCATTGTCCATCCAAATATGCTGATCTTTCCTCTCGTAATCTTTCCAATTATGAGCTAAAACCAAATAAGAGCTAAAATTAACAAATGCCATCCAAATAAAGGGTATTGTTGATGTTATGGACGTGTTTCATAACTTCTCACACGCGATCACCTACAACCAAAGAGTAATAATTGTACCTGAATCATACAAATAGAGTTTTGCGACTTCTTTGGATCATATTTAACAACCGTCCCACTTGTTATTTGAAATTCAACTCTTAGAGATATTATTATGTCTTATCTTATTTCCAAATGAACCGATAACCCTTTCATTCTAAAGTATTTGGGCAATTAGTGGTTCGACTCCATCAAGATTAGGCTCGTATGGGGTTAGGCTTTTATTTCTAATTTGTTTTAACATCATACAACACAGAAACCTACACGTTAGAAGACAATAATTTTTTTATTCATTTTTCTTTCAAGCATTTATTAACATATTTAAACATTTAAAAAAATACATCAATTCACTAATAATCACTTCCTTAACTAGTAAGTAAAAAAATCTAATAAATACATTATCGGTCAAAATGAGAGAACAAAACCCAACGGCAAAGTAGCATTTTCCTATTAATATTAGAAAAATTATGATAGTGGGGAGAGCAGCTCCACCCCAATTTAGCAACTATAAAATAATATATTTTCTTTAAAAAGACCATATTTCAAGAAATGTCTTCTACAAGTAGAGTCAATCCCATGTTCTTGTCTCGATGCCAAAAGAGGATCACCTGATGATTTTGTAGACAATCCAATGATGGATACATTGTTTTGATTAGTCTAGCTTCTGTAATTGATCATTTTCGAAGTGATTGTTGTTGAAGTTCCTTCCCATGTTATGGATGTAGAGAGATAATCTAGGAGGCAAGCAAATGGATAGCAGAGGCAACTCCGAGAATCTGAGGTTAGTACACAACACATGAGAGTGAAACCTGGATATTGATTACTGAGTCAGTATAACTTGTAGAATTATTTTTATCTCTTTTATTTATTTCATATAAAATAAGTTTTAGGCTTTGTTGGAAAATGAGATAAGATGAAAAATCTGTTAATATTAACAAAATAGTTTGTTTAGGTAATGATTAGATAATGATTAGGTAATGATTAGGTAATGATTAGGTAATGATTAGATAAAAAAGTTGAAAATATAAAATTGAGAAGTGTTTGTTTTTAAGTGATGTTTTGGAACGACATAAGATGAGATGAGTTTCCAAACAAGACCTTATAAATATCCCATTTTCCTCTTTTAATTTGTTTGGAATTGCAAGAAAGAAGGTGGGATTGATTATGATTACATCGCCATAAATATATATATATATATATATATATATATTTATTTGTTTATAAGAATTATCAACAAGCTAGTTGAGGTGCTGCTTAACCTTGTAGAAGTGATCATGTACTCATCATCCGATTCTCCATTGGACATGGTCGATGTTATAATCCTGCTGCTTTTCATTCCAATATCATTTGTTTACATGGCTGCATCGGAGGTGATAACCCATGTTCCAAATTAACACGAGCTACAGTCATGACTTATGTCATTGGACCCATCGATCATTTACGCTTTGGGTGCCCTAACTCGTACCCTACTAGTACTGATCCAGAAGCAATATGAAATGTCTGATCAACACAAAGCATTTCCATATATAAATTGCTATATGTGATTCTGTGAAAGTGAATCACCTGATCTCCACGACCTGTGGCAGCCAAAATAAGCGAACTCACCCATTTCCATTGCCTAATAAGGTTAGTTTGGGCAGTTTTATAATTACTTTTCACCTACTTTTCACTATTATTTACTATTATTTAATATTTTATCATTAAATTTTTATTACTATTCATAGAATATCTGGAATCATCTCACTATCTAAACGCAATTTAAGTAAATGAAAACAAATATATCGTTTTTGCTTGGTAGAAAAGTTGTTTTTCTCTTTTCAAATTCTTCAAATGAATAAATTATATATCCTTCTTGTTGATTTCTTGTCTTGCCGCAGCACACAGAAAATAAAATTTATTTTGTTTCCAAAAAAGAAAACAAACATAATTATTTCTTCTTTATTACAACAAAGCTATGAAGAATGGGAATTTGAGCGCGCATTATAATTAGGGAAATAATTTGTACAATCAAGTTTGTAGTTCCATTTGAAAAAAAGTGGATAAATTTAATATCCACATAAAAAAACTCATTTTTAAAAGGTAGACTCCAACTTTTTAAAGACAATACGCAGAACTTATATATCCCTAAAACTGTATCTAGCATTACTCTTATAAAATAAAAAAACTCCTTTAGATGCACTTATCAGCTATTGTAAAATTGATTCTAGAACATCTAATCGGCCCTATGTGATCTTACAAGTATATTATCAAAAGGATACTGCCAAGGAGACCAAAGTTTGTGACTGATGAAGTGTACCGATCACTTTATTTTGTATTTTTCTTTTTTAGATTTCTATATTTTTTTAATATTAAAAAAATTAAAAATCCAAAAAAATACA
Source organism: Juglans mandshurica (assembly GCA_022457165.1). Taxonomy (NCBI): domain Eukaryota; kingdom Viridiplantae; phylum Streptophyta; class Magnoliopsida; order Fagales; family Juglandaceae; genus Juglans; species Juglans mandshurica. Next base: position 25,136,551 of record CM039620.1, read on the forward strand.
AAATAAAGTAATCGGTACACTCCATTGGTCAAAAGCATTATGCTTAGAAAGTTAAGGGTAAAAAAGGTAGACCGACCACCTGGTAAAATAGAACACATCACTCAATGATGAAATCTAAAATCTCAAGGAGCCTTTTGCCTTCTTTCTAAAAAGATAAGCTATTCATTCTTTCTAGAAAGTTCAAATCACTCTAAGTGCTTCCGCCAGAGAGGAGTGAGAG